>BTPG01000005.1:90804727-90839727 GCA_036245525.1 Semisulcospira habei | reverse complement strand
AACAGAAAAATAAGTAAGCAAACCCAAAAAATTATTTTAAAAAAGCCCGTAGAAATGAACAGACACGCAGACTGACAAACATACAGATAAATAGACAGACAGATGGAAGAACAAACAAACGAACAAACAAACAGGCAGGCTTGCAAGCAAGCAAACAAACAACTCTGAAAAATGTTGCTGCTTGCTTTAATATTTCCGACAAAACGTAATAAAAAGTCTCTTAAAAAAAAATGTTAACCCTTTCCGCGTCCCTAGCGGTTTTTGTCGCTATGATTCCTGTAGGAATCATCGCTACAAAACCCCTACGGACACGCAAAGGATTAATGTACTTCCTCTTCCAGACCTCATGTTTTTCCCCGACATTGAAATTATGTGAGAAGGGAGGCTACCTTTCATTTGGACAGACATATTCTGTTTTGGCCAAAGCAAAGGTTAGTTCCCTTGGTTTGCTTCGCCTGCTTGCAGCTCATAAGAGCCGGCGGAAGTGGACTTGAAAGCGCAGACTGCACATTGGAACAGAGCGTAATGGACACAGTTCTGTATCCATCACAACAACCTAATGCGCAACAGGCCATCGAAGTGACTATGAATGAAACAGTTTGAGAATGAGTAGCGAGGTTTGTGTAGAAATGATAGTGTACGAACTCTCTACATCTATTAGTGGGGGGTCTTAGGGTAGATATTTGAGGGTATCCTGCACATATTGTTAGAAAAAAAAAACCTCCGTGTTGTATACTGCACTTTGGACATCAGGGATTTATTTGAGCGTGGGACCCAGGGTGTCACTCAACCGGAAGTGGGTGCAGTCGGCTCCAAAAGTAGGTCACTGCAATATTATAATAATTTTCTGGATGCTGGAATATTATGGAAACCATAAGCAAATTACATGCACTAATGTTTGTTTCATTCCTAAATACTTGAAATTACTAGCGATTTAAACAGTACCTGATAGCAAGAGTAAATTGGTACAAATTAATTAATTAGGTCAAAGTGTCCTACTTTTAATAAACATTTTTGTCTGCACGGTTTCATACCCACAATATGTCTTGAAATGTGTCTGTGTGTTGTATACAGGCTATGGTTTTATTGGTGTAATGAACATTTACTTTATGAAGCTCAAGTCTCGACAGAAGCGGATGGGGGTACGGTCCAGCTTCATCAAAGTGGAATTTCTACCATCTTTTCCATGAGACAGATTTTAACATTCAAAAAAAGAATTGAAACTAAAACAATGTACTTGTCATATATTATTGTTCCAAATATTAGATTCTGTTATGAGAAAATAACAATCAACGCAGAATTTAAAATCTCGGTCTTGACCTGATTGGCTTCCTCTTGAAGTGAACAACTACTGTAGTATTAAGCTGCTGACAGAATGGCGCTTGATGGCTTCTAATTAAACTTAGATATGAGTTTAATGTATCATATTAAATGACTCAAATCACAAAATAAACTCTAAGATTAAGAAAACTAAAATATATATAAATGGAAAGGGTCTCGTTACCTTCCAGTCAGAATTTGTACAACACCTGCTCAGGAAATCAGTCTGGCCATGTGTTTCACAGTTTTGCGATACTTCTGTTGAAGTTTGTTATACTCTAATTAAATTCTTTGAAAAATACTATACCACCACTACTACTACCACTACTATTGTTAATAATAATAATAATAATAATAATAATAATAATAATAATAATAATAATAATAATAATAATAATAATAATAATAATAATAATCGCCGGATCCAGATCATAAGTGCACTATTGTTCTCAGAAGACTCACTTGAATACATTATACATGTGTAAATGATTGTTTTGACGGTCCTTTACAGTGACAAAATGCATGCTGTGGAAGAACAGATGCAGATCCAGTGTGAGATTGGGGGTTGGGGTGCTAGCTGTAAATGCAGAAATCTATTTATGTACAGCGCTGTGTCGTATAGTATGTTTTAAAAATCTCTTCCACAAACTGCACAATGCTGTAACGCTAGGCTAGCTGTTTTACATTTACATCTTCCACAATATTTGACATCCTTGTTTCCGAGAACAACTGATCAGTTCATATTTACAGGTTTCCATCATACAAGTTCCAGAGCACTGTTCTCTTTTGCAGTTTCAGTTTGTTTGAAGTGTTTCTTTTGGACATTCTTGTGTCGCCGCATGATATGGTCTCCAGATATATCCATACTGTCTGTCAAATAGAGCCTGCTTCGCTGCTTTGTTATAAATTACAAGTTGGTTTATTTTTCTTTACACAAAACCTTCAACCGTCTTCATCCAAGTCCCTACCAAAGCAATGAAAACGTCAGTGACTTGAAGAATTGTCCACCACACTTCACAGGCTGTCTTTGTACCCTATCCAAACACAAGCGATTTTTTTTCCAGCAAAGAATAATACGGTGTCACACTAGTGACTACGTGAAAATACACAAGAGCGTTTACTTTTTTGTGCCTAAAATGCCGGATAATGTCGTTGATGCAGATGTACTTGAACTGCTTTCCAAACATGAAATGCAACTTATATTTCTCTTGCGGAAATAGCAAGACTAGCAATGGCTACAGCCAGAACGACGTCACTGGTGTCTGCCGGTTTTGTCAAAACCCTCGTGAAAGCTTTCTGAACACATTCGTTTACGTGCAACAAATCAGTTCATCAATCCTTTGTCTAATTCATCGTATGTGCACGGTCGCAAAGAAGACATATGAAAACCTGGCCAGGCAGTCAAACATTTGAGTGGTGCTGATTATTCGTGTGATGTCCATATTAATTTTGAAAGATTTTGAAAGACAAACATCTCATCTTTCTTGAAATAAAACTTTGCCAGCCGTAATATTACTCTTCCTCTGATATCAGATCCCCCCTCCCCCCTCCATCACCCCTTTTCCTCTCCTCTTTGTTTGCTGTTAAGATGTTTATTGCAAATTATTGCACATTTTCTCTTCTTGTTGTAAAAGTTTTGATATTAACCGTGAGCAAACAAGCATTAAATAAACTGTTTAACTGTAAATTACTTTTTGCCTTTAAAAAGTGAAAATAAAATACAATGTTCTAAAAATTTGTGTATCATCCAAATAATTTTTCGTAATTTTGGGGAAAATCGTACTTATTTGGACACGTGATTTACATAGAGGACGAATCTACATCAGACGAAACAGCCTGCCTCGTGTACATGTACTCGACTGTGACTAACTATGTTGGGTATATATTTGTTATGGCGCGGACATGATTGAGAGTGGTAAATTAACATAAGTACGTATCTCAGCTATGATAATTCGCACTCCTAAAACGGATACTACGTACGGAACACAAAATCAACGACCGCACACCTTGACGTAGTGATTTTGGCCTCCTGCAAAACTAAACACATTTACAATAAAGAACATTTGAGCTATTCTAACATCTTCGGTTTACCATACATTACCACGATACTATAATAAAGGTGGCGGGAACTTGCATTCGCAAGGGCAGTGTATGGAAACCCGCTTTAGTCAGAACGTTGTAAGATCATTAGTTGAACTAATTTTTGTGGGTTAATTAAGATGCTGTGAACGTGGATCCCACACTTAAAAAATATATTATATGTTTACAACACTACGTGCTGATTAGTTTGTCTGTAACATTCAGTGCAAGGTTTGTGTGTTAAGCCCCCCCCCCCCTCACCCTCCCCCCCCTACCCCCGCCCATTTTACTATATGCTTTATAGAGCCTTTCACTACTTGAATCCAGCAAACTATTTAACGCTCGTTGGATATCTACAGTAGTGACGATGCATCGTTCGTCTGTTTCTGACTTTCAGTTGTTTTATCGCTTTCGAGAGGAGGGCAATGCCTTTGATTTTAATTTGCACTCTCAAACTTGCCAGCCGCCTAGAGGTGTACTATGCGATTCTCGGCCCAGAAAGCACCGCGCGGTAGGACTACGGCATATGGTGCAATGTGTTTTCCTATGTAAAAGTGGTCTTGAAAGGTTCTATAAGTACGGTATGTTAACTGTTATATAATTCATCATAGCGGGGGGGCTGACGGACGCTGCGCGCTGATTTGCGAGACAGCCTCTGCGAACGCAGAGTCTGTCTCGCGAATTAGCACGCAGCGTCCGTCAGTCCGCTATGACGGATTCCACAAAGTACAGACCACTTAGGGCGCACTGACTACAAAATACCAACGCAATACAGTTAACCCTTTTAGCCCCGGATCACTTCAGCAGGAGATGGCTTGACCAAGATAATTCAAGGGTAGTGCCAAATTAGCTTGGCGCCTAAAGGCGGCAAGCTAATTTGGCACTACCCTTGAATTATCATGGTCAAGCCACCTCCTGCAACTGGTACATAGTCGTTAGGCAAAACAGCTCCAAAATTTGAGAAATGGGACCTTGGTTCTAAAAGGGTTAAAGCTATAACGGTCGTCCTAGGGACTTTGTATAGATGTGGCCACGGCGGTCGACAGGTGAACATTTCAGGGTATGTATGTGCGGGCGCGTTTGAACTGTGTATGTATGTATGTATGTATGTATGTATGTATGTATGTATGAATGTATGTATGTATGTATGTATGTGTGTGTGCGTGCGTGTGTGTGTGTTTGTGTGTGTGTGTGTGTGTGTGTGTGCGTGCGCGCGCGCGCGCGCGTGTGTGTGTGTGTGTGTGTGTGTGTGGTTGGTTGGATGTACATTGCTTAACGTCCCGACAGCAACAAGACTTTCTCAGGACGTGCCTGCGCGGCTTGCGAAAAAAGAACTAAACAGAACATTGAATGTATGTCACCAGCCGGGTGTGGGAGAGGGAGGGGAAAGGGGGGGGGAGGCGGGGGAGGGAGGGGAGGGGTATATTTCTTGGGTGGCCGTTAGAGCAAGTTTGTCTGTACCTCAAGGTGATAGTATATTATTGAGCAGCTCCCCACCTGTCCAGGTTATAAACTTATCAGACAATCTGCCCTGTGAACATACGAGTCAGTAAGTCTACATTTGTCAGAAGCCAAATTTGTATTGTAATACAACGAAAATCTTTCTTTTCATAAAAATGGACTGACTGTCTTTTGCATTTAAAATGACGTTCAGGCTTTCCCATCTCCCGTGTTAGCGTTGCTGAAAGGTAATCTGAAGATTTCATGGTGCACTTCGTAGAATGATTCGCGCGATATACAACTTTTTCTCTGATAAAAAGAATACGACCGGAAGACGTTTTCTGTCGACTGTTTACCATCTGCAGAAGTCAGACTGACTATGCTAACCTGTGAAGCCAAAATAAAGTAAGTTTATTTTTGTGAAAATCAAGATTTTCGTCTTAATATAATTTTAATCTTGCATTTCACAAACAAAGACTCGTAGCTGAAGAGTAGCCCCGGTAGGCAAAGGCCATCTGGCTGAAGTCGGCCGCAGTGGGCCCGTGTACGACTTGTGCGGGCCCGTGTACGACTTGTGCGGGCCCACTGCGGCCGACTTCGGCCCGACAGCTTTTTGCGAGTTGGGGCGTGTGAATGGCTTGGCGGCTTTCCTGGTGCCAAGCAAATCAGCGGCTACTCTTGAACGATCAAGGTCTATCTGAGTCATCCTTTGACAATCAGCGCTACCTTCCCACCATCCAATCCTAGTCCGTCGGGCTAATCAGACACTACTTTTTGAACTGTCATGGTCGTGCTCTTTAAGTTCCTTTTCAAGGGTTTCAGCAAAGATAGCTGCGCGTTTTGTCGTCGCTTTTATAGGAACGATTCCCCCATCCCCCTCGACCTCCCCCAACGATCCTCCACCCCCTCGCCCTTCCTTAGCCACCCACTCCCCCCCTCCCCCATCCCCCCTAAAACAAACAAACAAACAAACAAAAAACACCCTCCCTCAACACACACACACACACACACACACACACACACACACACACACACACACACACACACACACACGCACGCACACACGCACGCACGCACGCACACACACACACACACACACACACACACACACACACACACACACACACACACTGACACATTTTTGTCTGGTTCACTGCTATAAATGTCATGCTGCTCGTGTGCCCTGTGGTGGCAAAAACAGTATGTCCATGTTTTGTGAAAAGCAAGATTTGTATTGTTTTACAATGAACATCTGCCCCCCTCCCCCCTCCCCCACCCCCACACAAGGAAAAAAAAAAGAAAAAGAAAGAAAGAAAGAAAAGAGTTGCTGTCAGTTGCTTGCACAGGCAGGGCGAATATTTGGTTGCGTCTGAAAATAAATCATGCTTGCGGAGCTATCTAGAGTCACGGCTTCACCGCAGTTTCGATTTGTCAGTCACGAATTAGACTCACCAGAGATACAGGTCAGCCTCAAGTATATCGCAGGTAACCGGGAGCAATAGAATGCAAACCGGGTCACTCGCAATCGCGTTAATGTAGTGCTGAGTTTACATAGACTTGTGAAGAAGAAAAAAAAAACCTGCTTGGTGAAGAAAAGGTCCTCGAGCCGACGTCAACCTTAGCTGGCCCGCGCACGGCCGTGCGCGGGCCAGCTAAGGTTGACGTCGGCTCGAGGACCTTTTGCCCACCGGGCATCCATGCCACGTGAGCCAGGAACCTGAGCGTGTTTATATATCAGACACCGCGGTAATACTGCCGCGCGTAATACTGAGGCTGACCTGTATCTCAATCAGGGGGAACCCAGTAAGCCAAGGTCCTGGGGCCCACGACGGCCGCAGTGGGCCCGCTCACGACTGTGCGCGGTCCCACTTCGGCCGTCGTGGAGGGACCGAAGACGTTTAGCTATTGGGATAAAACGTCACCACTAGCCGATTGTGACGGACCCAGTGCGCAAAGGCCATCGGGCCGACGTCGGCCGCCGCTGGTAGTGCGCGGGCCAAAGGCGGTCGACGTCGGCCTGATGACCTTTTGCGCATTGGGGATGCAGTCTGCGTCATGAAATCCAGCAATACGCAAGTAGTAGTGGTGTTGGTTGTTGTAGCAGTAGTAGTAGTATAGTCGTATCTAGTCGTAGTAGTAACAAGTTTAACCCACGTTCCACGCAAATGTCAAATGCGAACCATGGGTTAACCTTGATAACTTTAAAGCTACCTTCCGCAGGGTGGTAATAAACAAAATAAGCGCAGAAACGTAAACTGACATGTTATCCTGAAATAGGTTTTACCTCGTATGATCGGAAGACATATCAGACAGAAATGGGAGGACAATATCTCAGAGTGGACAGGACTGAGGCTGGGTGATACGCTAAGAATGGCAGAGAACAGAGAGGAATGGAGGGAGTTGGTTGCCAAGTCATCAGTGGTGCCTCAACGGTCGGCAAGACTACGGGATATAGATAGATAGATAGATAGATAGATAGATAGATAGATAGATAGATAGATAGATAGATAGATAGATAGATAGATAGATAGATAGATAGATAGATAGATAGATAGATAGATAGATAGACAGACAGATAGATAGATAGATAGATAGATAGATAGATAGATAGATAGATAGATAGATAGATAGATAGATAGATAGATAGACAGATATCAGAAAGAGATATTGCGAACTAGTAACTCTTTATTGTCTGGAGAAGGTCGCATTAACGTATTCTGACAGCGTCTGGAAACCCCGACTCGACTCGATCGCAATATTTTTCAGATTACCCACCGAATATATTGATTACTGCGGTATAGTGTGTATTGGCGATTGTTGCATTTATACACGGTGTACGGCAGGTTTTAAGGGCTTATAGCAAAGAAAGATAATCTGACCAACACCCGCCCCCCCCCCCCCCAACCCGCCTCCCCCCTCCCACCCCCACCCCTCCATTTCCGAACGTCTACTGAAGTAAAAGAATTAATTAATTGATTAATTAATTAACTCATTCTACCCCAGACACACAACAGCATGTTAAAGATCGACCATGATGATGATAGTTCAAGGGTGATGTCAGAATAGCTTGGCGCCTATGGGCGCCAAGCTATTCTGTCATCCCCCTTGAACTATCATGGTCAATCTGTGTCCTGCACCGCAAAGCAGTCTTCAGAGGACGACTTCAAAATTCGGTGATTTCGGTCTTGGGGTAGAATGAGTTAAGTAAGTAAGTAAGTATTAATTGATATGTATTATTAATTTATTGATTATTTATTATCTTTTCTTTATTATTTATCTATTTATTTATTTATCTCGCCGTGAAATGGCCATAGTCGCTTGCTGATAACTAACTAACTATTGTTTATTTATCTATTTATTTATAATCATATTAAGTTTTTGGTTTTGGTGTAACAAGTGACATTGTTGTGGTTTTGTTAGTGTGTGTGTGTACGTGGGTGTGTACGCGAGAGCGTTTAAGCAGGGTATTAATAAATAAACAAATTTAACGAACTCTTTGACCGCCACATGGCCGTTTGCTGACAAGTTGCCTGTACAAAAAAAAAAAAAAAAAAAAAAAAAAAAAAATACCAAAGAAAATTTACAAAGTTTGCTGCGATGTGCCTCCGGGCTTTAAATCGTCATACAAGGAAATAGCGAAGGATACAAACTCATGAATGCACTGTTAACATCACGGATGTCACGAGGCAATGCGCAAAAGGCCATCGGGCCGACGTCGGCAGCCGTTGGCCCGCGCACGGCTGTGCGCGGGCCAACGGCGGCCGACGTCGGCCCGATGGCCTTTTGCGCATTGGGCATCTTTGAATTTTCAGACGGAGAGGCTGGTTTAATAGTTTTACCCAATAAAGCCATGTGCCAACGTTCATATTCTGTCGTTCCGTTCAGGTATCCTCTCTTTTATATTCCGTCTGGGTTGACGGTTATAGAGTAACCCTCGTAATGATTACAAACTTTGAGGATATAAATGATGTTGATCTCTTCCAGCAGGAGACGTAGATTCTCATGAGTCCCTGCGGCCGCATGGGCTCATGAGAATCTATGCATCTTGCAGATGAGTCGTGCCCAATGGTCCCCCTCTTTTCGCAGTCAGTTTGGGTTGGTAATAATTCTTGCGCTAACCCAGAATGTTCTAAAATTCAATGATGCAAACGTTGGCGAAAAAGACTGATAACAAAAGACATAGATTCTCGTGAATCCCTGTTGGGCTCATGAGAATCTACGCCTCTTGGAGGAGGAGGATGTTAGGGGGCGGGGGGGGGGGGGGGGGGGGGCTCCTGCACTTTTGCGGTTTACTTCTTTTACGTCATGCTGGGAAATCTGTGACAGTCGACATCACTTTCAGCACAAACTGTCGGAGTTAGTTAGTTATTTGGATTTAACGCCGAGCAGGCAACTAAGGCCATCTCACGGCGGGCAAACTATCGGAGCTATACCGTCTGTGATAGCGCAATGACAGTCCCAGATTTGTCTGGCGACTGGCGTCAGACAACACACCATGAACTATCCTTGCTCTATCATAGTCGATCTATCTCCAACGACCTGCAAGTAGTGTCATGCGTACGTAACCAGTTGTGAGTACCTGGTTTGGAAGTGCAAGGATGAAAGGGCCTACTTCTTCCCTATGAAAGCAAAAGGCAGTCCATTTTTGTGAAAAGCAAGATATTCACTGTATTACAATGAAAATCTTGCTTTTCACAAAATGGACTCACTGTCTATTGCATTCTCACGGCCAATTTTTAATCATGCGCATTTACCTATTTTGTTTCTAGACAAAGCTACAAAAAGCTTCAATTTCAGCGTGTAATGTTATGTACGTAGTTTCTTGTGGCGGCTCTTTTTGTCTACCGTATTGAAAATACGGTAGACTTTGAGATGGGGCTGGTCGGAGCAAGTTCCGTAGCATGCAAATGACGAACATAGGTGGGCACACATCGGACTCTAACAGTGAAGTAACACGATAAAAATTACGTCGTGCCTAGCTACGCCGAACCGCGCTGTTGAACGTACATTTGGCGGGAAACGCCTTGTGTGTGTGTGTGTGTGTGTGTGTGTGTGTGTGTGTGTGTGTGTGTGTGTGTGTGTGTGTGTGTGTGTGTGTAGACACGAGTTTATCTTTTGTCTGTGTACGCACAGTTTTGAAAATTAAGGAAATATTTACTTCAAGGTGTATCTCGGAGCATTTTTCAGCATTTTTAGATTGGATTTCACGTTAAAAGAAAAACAAATTGCCATTTATACAAAGACGGTTGACCCACATTCGAGTTCGTAATTTGTGGTATATTCATTTGAAATTCTGAATACAGCTAGCTTCGAGAAAGATATTGGATGAGTTCGTTAACCAGCTTTGTATCTATTCAATGTTTTTGTAATAAATAATTCATCGCAGAAAAAAAATGTCGACACGAAGAATTCTCGACTTCAGACAGTGACGGTGACGTAAAAGTGCTAGAAAACATTATACGTTGTTGCTGTTGTTATACATTGTTGCTGAACTGACGCAAAGCACCAGACACGTCATTGTTATACATGAATTGTACACATACCAGGGGGAATTACTCAGCACTGGACAGACAAACAGTTAGATCCCCTGCCCCCTCCTATCAGGCACCCAATCGCCAGCCCACAACAAAATACGCAGGTATAGAACCAGACGATCATCTACATCCCTAAAAAAAAATGCATCAGGTCTAGCCTATAACCCATGTCTTCGTAATCCATGTGGGCTGGCGATTGGGTGCCTGATAGGCGGGGGAGGGGATCTAACTGTTTGTCTGTCCAGCGCTGAGTAATTCCCCTTGGTATGTGTACCATTCTACCAGCGCTATCCTCACCTGTGTCAGCACCCTATCATTTGGTTATCCAAAACCTAACCTGCAAGGCAGCAGGGGACTCGTGGAGGGCGGGGTCGTCTAATTCCCGTGCAGATGTGAACATCTGCCCACTGCCCTGCAGTGTATGAACTTCCTTGATGAAGTCACCATCCAGGGTGAAAGAGTCCCATGAGGGTCTCATCGGCCACGTGTCTAGGACCAAGGCGAGCCACAAGTTATGTGGAGTTTCGGTTGTGGTTAACAGCCTGGAGAGGGATGGGCTCCGCCAGGTTCTTTTGCCCAAGACACACCACATGCAATGACAACCTTACCTCAATCCATATCGGATCGGTCGTCGCCCGGAACAAGGACCGCGCCTTCTGTTTTGCGCCAGGGCAGAGGTGTTAAGTGTGTTACTGGTGCACCACCAAAACTCCGTGCCAGAAACAACATCAGCATTGGCACCTGGAACGTCAGAACAGTAAGAACGCCTGGAAAGGTAGAGGAACTGACACACGAAATGAACAGATACCACTTGACCATCCTAGGACTGTGCGAAGTACGAAGGAAGAACCTTGGGGAAATATCAACCCAGCAAAACCACAAACTGTATTACATTGGCAGACAAGACAAACACGAACAGGGTGTCGGATTTCTCATCCACAAAGATATTGTGAGCACTGTCATGAGTTGTCGGCCAGTCTCCAGTAGGCTTATCACCATACGCTTGAGGGCAATCCCATTCAATATCACCATTGTACAAGTTTACGCCCCAACAACAGACTATGGCGATGAGGAAATAGAAGTTTTCTATGACCAACTGCAAGAAGTCTTGGACCAGACCCCCAAGAAAGACAATCTTGTGGTGCAGGGAGACTGGAAAGCCAAAATAAGAGAGGATGCTGCTAGGAACTGGAAAGGCACATGCGGACGCTACTGCAATGCAGAGACCAACGACAGAGGCTTAATGCTCCTTGAATTTGCCAGCTCAAATGATCTAAAGCTGATGAACACGTTTGGCCCACACAAAGCACCCAGAAGGTGGACATGGCACAGCCCGAACGGAGAGCATCATAACCAAATTGACTACATCATGGTGAAAAGACGCTTCCAAACCAGTGTGAACATTGACAAGACAAGAAGTTTTCCAGGAGCAGACATTGGAAGCGTCCATGACTTAGTGATGATGACCTTCCGACTCCACCTAAAAAAGGTGAACAAGCAGGGTCCCACCAGAATCAAGTTTGACCTCGAGAAACTGAAAGACCCAGAGGTAGCAGAAGCCTTCCAGGCAAAGATAGGGGAAACATTCGCGCCACTGCTACTTCTAGGTGCAGAAGACACGGATGTGGACACACTGATCGACACATTTATCACTGCTGTAACCCAAACAGCCAGTGAGATCCGTGGCAAACACAGACAAGCAAAGAAACCTTGGGTTACAGCTGACATCTTTGTTCTATGTGACAAGCGTCGAGAATTAAAGAAAAAGAATCAGAGGTAGAAGGAGCTAAACAATACAGGGAACTTAACCAGGATATCAAGAAAAGCATGAAAAAGGCAAAGAATAAGTGGATTGAAGATCAGTGTAAACACCTAGAAGAAAATCTGAACAAAAATAATAGCACAAAAGCATACCAGCTGGTGAAAGACCTGACCAGTGTAAAACAAGGACGCTCTTCGATCATTCAAGATAGTGAAGGGAACTGTCTTATTGAAGACCAAGACATACTGAAGAGATGGACAGAGTACTGCTCAGATTTGTATAACCACCGAGCTACAGGGGACCCAGGCATACTTGTCAACCCACCCGTGACCAACAATGGCAACTATCCCATCCTCCGAGAAGAAGTAGAGGCTGCAGTGAAGTCGCTGAAAGAAGGGAAGGCAGCAGGAGCAGACAACATCCTTGCAGAACTAGTCCAAGAAGGGGGAGAAGACATGATAAGCGACTTACTAACAATCTACAATAAGATCTGGCAGTCAGGGGATTGGCTCACACCATGGACCCAATCACTTATAATAACTCTCCCCGAAAAAGGCAACTTTCATCAATGCCAGAATTATCGCACGATCAGTCTTAACCTAGCAAAGTCATGTTAAAGATCCTATTGAATAGGCTGAAGCCACAGGCAGAGGAAATCATAGCTGAGGAACAGGCAGGCTTCAGACCAGGGCGCAGCACAACTGAGCAGATTTTCAACCTGAGAGTTCTATGTGAGAGGTACCTCCAGCACCAGCAAGACCTCTATCATGTCTTTGTGGATTTTAAGAAAGCGTTTGACATGGTGTGGCATGCAGCCCTTTGATCCACCATGAAGCTATACAACATCAATGCCAACCTGATCAAAGTCATAGCAAACCTTTACAACAAGACCACTAGCGCAGTCTGCTTCAACGGCAAAATAGGAAACTGGTTTAGGACTACAGTCGGAGTCAGACAAGGCTGCTTGCTCCCACCTACTCTTTTCAACATCTTCCTGGAAAGAATCATGACAGAAGCTCTAAAAGATCATGAAGGAACTGTCAGTATTGGAGGCAGAACAATCACGAACTTGCGCTTTGCGGACGACATTGATGGCCTTGCAAGAACAGAGAAGGAGCTAGCTCAGCTGGTGGAAAAGCTGGACAGCACAGCCATTGCGTATGGGATGGAAATCAGTGCAGAGAAGACCAAACTGATCACAAATTAACACCAGTGGCATTGGCACTGACGTCATGATTGGAAGCCAAAAACTAGAAACAGTTAATAAATTCAAATACTTAGGAGCCATTGTGACAGATGAGGGATCAAAACCAGAAATGCTGTCCAGGATTGGGCAGATAACAACAACACTGACAAGATTGAAGACCAATTATGGAAGGACAGAAACATCACGCTCTGCTCCAAGATCAGACTGATGCGCTCCTTAGACATCTCAGTGTTCTTGTATGCCTGCGACTCATGGACCCTCACAGCAGACCTTGAAAGGAGGATGCAAGCCACTGAAATGAGATGCTTTCGAAGGCTGCTTGGCATTTCATACAGAGATCACATCACAAACGAGGAAGTGGGAAGCAGAATCAGGCAAGCCGTCGGGGCCTATGAAGACCTATTGGCCATTGTGAAAAAACGCAAACTGAAGTGGTATGGGCATGTCACGCGTTCAGCAGGACTTGCCAAAACAATCCTGCAAGGAGGACGAAGGAGATGAAGACAGAGGTAAAGATGGGAGGACAATATCTCAGAGTGGACAGGACTGAGGCTGTGTATCACCTTTGTCACAAAATACCAGATATAACTATTCTCCTAAACCAGTCCTCACCATTTCACATTTTTGGATTTACGGAATCTCGTCTAACAGCTAACATTAGTGACCATGCCATAGCTATATACAATTACTCCATTCTCAGGCGAGATGCATCTGCCCCCGGACATACTGGCCTAGCTGTGTACGTACACAATTCCATCAACAACTATGCAAAGAGGCGTTGTGATTTAGAATCCCCTAATATAGAGTGCACGTGGTTAGAAGTTAAAACGACCAAGTCCTCGCCTGTTCTTATAGGGTTTGTATATAGAAACCCAGCGGCCTCAGCCTTCTGGCAGGACGAGTTTGTGTTAATGATGGATGTGGTGCAGGAGTCCAAAGGTGATGTACATATTTTGGGAGACTTCAACATAGACTTGCAAAAGCAAGGACACACTTCGTGGAGATCCATGTTGAATTTTTTAGGGTTGAAACAGCTTGTCCAGTCACCTACTAGAGTGACTTCCTCATCTTCAACGCTGATAGACCATGTATATAGCACAAATGTCAGCGTTGTAAAAAATGTTAGCGTACCTAATATTTCCATTAGTGATCACTTTCCTGTTTGTTTTACGTTGTCTGTTAGGTTAGCGAAACAGTCAATCAAAGGACACACTACCATAATGTATAGATGTTATAAAAAATTCGACCAAATTGCTTTTTTATATGAACTATCTTTAGTACCATTTTATGATATAAAAAACTGCAAAAACCCTAACGATGCCCTGTCACGCTGGTACGAGCTGTTTCTCGCCGTTCTGGATAGACACGCGCCTAAGCGCATCAAACGCGTCAAATATCCTGTTATGCCAAAATGGCTCTCTGATGAGATAAAACAAGCAATGGAAGTAAGAGATGAATTAAAACGAGACAAGAAATTTACTGAATACAAGAAGCAGCGAAACCATGTCAAATCTCTAGTTCGTAAAGCACAGAGGCAAAATGCAGAACAAATTATTGCCGACGGCAAAGACATCCTTTCAGTCTGGCAAGTAATAAACAATTTCACCAAAGGTAATAGTAAACGATCGCCTAATATTCCACCCGATCTTACTGCTGATGCATTCAACGCTCACTTCATAACTGTTGCTCAAACTCTGGCGAAGTCAAATACACCTAACCCTGTAAACTACACTTGCTCTCATCAACTACGTCACTATAGTCAACAGAGAGCCTGCGGCCCATTTTTAGTACCGCTTATGACTGTCCTAGATGTAGGCAAATCTATTTCCAGTTTAAAGAACAAATCGTCTTGCGGTCCAGATGGCATTAGTAGTCAGATTTTAAAACTATCTCTGCCCTACGTCGTCGAATCCCTGACCTTTATTTATAATTTATCGATCAGACATAACGTTTTTCCCGACGAGCTGAAAAAAGCAAAGGTAATCCCGCTTCCCAAAAGCAAAGATTTATGCAACCTAAACGAGTACAGGCCCATTTCCATATTATCCAGTATTTCAAAACCGCTCGAGAGACATATCCATACTCATCTTCTAAACTTTCTGGATCAAAACCATCTGATAACTGCAGCACAATCAGGATTTCGACCTCTACATTCGTGCCAAACTGCCCTCAATCATTTAATTGATAAATGGCTCTCTGCCATAAATGACAATAAAGTATCAGGTACAATCTTTCTTGACCTGAAAAAAAGCTTTTGATCTTGTCAACAACTCTATCCTACTAAAAAAAAACTACCATTCTATCACATTGACTCAAATACTGTCTCCTTTATACCTTCCTATCTCAGGGACAGAACACAGAAAGTACTGCTAAATGGCAAGTATTCCTCTGATGGTTTAGTAACTTGCGGTGTTCCAGAGGGGTCTATTTTAGGGCCCTTATTATTTAATCTTTTTATTAATGATCTGCCACTGTGCATATCTCATTTAGACGCAAACTGCGATCTGTTCGCAGATGACACGACCATACACACATCTGATAAAGATATCACAACCATTAATAAGGTACTCCAACAAAGTCTTGATGAAGTAGCAGGCTGGTGCAGTGATAATCACATGATTATTAGTATTCCAAAGACAAAGAGCATGTTAGTTACTACACGTCAGAAACACCAGCATGGCCTACCACCTTTAACACTTTCCTTAGATAGACAGCTTGTTGAACAAGTAACTAGGCATCGCTTATTAGGCGTTATAGCTGGGAGCCGCATACTGACTCAATATGCAAAACAATCTCCAAAAATCTGTTCCTGTTATCAAAACTACGCCATATAGTTAATACTGATATCCGTAAACTCTTTTTTCATGCGCATATCAAAACACATTGTGACTACTGTTCTACCGTCTGGGATGGATGCAGCGAAGTTCACATGAAGAAAGTTATTCCTTGTATCGTCGGGGCATTAAATTAATACTTCCCAGTCCTACTTCGACTGATGAAAAATTAAAATCTCTCAAGTTACTAACATTGAAGAAACAGTTTGAATTTAATCGCTGTGTTCTACTGTACAAGATCATGCACGGAAAAACCCCACCCTTTCTAAAAACTCTATTTTCCGACAATAATAGGAAAAACACGAGAAATAGTTTGATCCACCTTCCAAAAATTAGATTAGACATCTGTAAAACCAGTCTGTCTTTTTCAGGCGCTAAAGCGTGGAATATGTTACCTCCACACCTGAAATCAATTTGTAAGATTAGCGTCTTCAAAGATCGCCTCCATAAATATTTACTTCAGAAGTAATAGTATGTTCGGTTCCCTTATGCTACTATTCGTATAGTTAGTGACAAGTTTCCTATTACCTAATACTCTTCTACTGTTGCTACAGATTATGTAATAGTTCGACTGTCTGCATTAACATGTCAGGTTCATACCTGTGTATATAATTATATATATATATATATATATATATATATATATATATATATATATATATATATATATATATATATATATATATATATATATATATATATATATATATATTTTTTTTTTTTTTTTTTTAATTTCTATTTTTTTCCCCTCTGAGTGGTGGTGGGGGGGGGGGGGGGGAGGGGGATGGGTCTTTTTACTTACATATGTTTTATCTTTTGATGTATCGTCTGATGTATTTTTATAGAGTAGCAGGACAGTTTGGAAGATAGGCATTGCTATGCCTAAAACTTTTTATCCTGAATAAAAACGTTTCATCATCATCATCATCATCTCTCTCTCTCTCTCTCTTTCTCTCTCTCTCTCTCTCTCTCTCTCTCTCTCTCTCTCTCTCTCTCTCTCTCTCTCTCTCTCTCTCTCTCTCTCTCTCTCTCTCTCTCCCTGAATGTTCTGGAAATGAGTCTAATACACAGCCACCCCGTGCGTGTGTATTAGATTCATTTCCAGAACATTCAGTTACTCTTCCTTACATAACTTTGTGCTTTGCTATCACTGAACAGCATTGAATTTATTTACTTGCGTGCCATTGCTCATTTTGTGTTTGCGCAGAGACGTATTCATTTGTTTTTAACTTCAACCACTGCACGTGGTCCAATATTAACATTGTCATCCTTTTGACTTATGCCGACAGTACTCGTGACTACGGATTTACTCATTCTGTGCGATTTGTGACGCTTATAGCACTAGTACTTGTGCACCGTGACACTTTCTCTTCTAGTGTTCTACGTATATTCACACTGCGGTCATATCTGTCCTTTCGCAGCGCTGACGGACTTATTTCCCCTATCGCGCAGCGGGGTCGTTTAGCTTTGACTGTTGAAGTGTGCTGAAGGGATTAAACCTTCTTAGTGAACGTTGTGACGTATTTTCTGGTCGCAAGGTAGTGAGATCTATATTAGTTATTTCACTTGACTCCCACATTCTGTGTGTTAGAGCGGACTGATATTTTTATTTTTTTTATTTTTTTTTAAATTTTTTTATTTTTACTTGTTTAACGATTTTATTTCTTATTTGCCGTTGTATCATTTATAAGGTTTATCATTAGTACTCTTTAGTACTGACATACATTAGTAATCATGGCGTATGATCGCCAGTTACATATTGACCATTTAAATGTTTATCATTTAACTAACAAAGTTCCCGAACTGTGTGTCCTCTTGAGTCAGCACAATTCATTTCACTTATTTGGTGTAACGGAATCGCGTCTCAATCCTAACATCAGCGATGAGGCCGTTTCTATCCAGGACTTCACTGTACTGCGCCGCGATGCTGAATGCCCGGGACAAACGGGTATTGCAGTATACATTCATAATTCAAATATTCCAGAGAGCTGTCACAACACACCAAAGTCCGGATTTTCAACTCCAACGTAAAAGCAGTTCTCCTATATGGAGCAGAGACTTGAAGATTGACAAAAACCACTGTCAACAGAGTACAGATCTTCATAAACAGTTGCCTTAGAAGAATTTTGAAAATCCACTGGCCAGAGAGAATCAGCAACTTCAGACTCTGGGAGAGAACAGAGCAGATAACAGCAGAGAATGAAATTGGGCGAAGAAGATGGGGATGGATTGGTCACAGTCTGAGAAAGCCAGCTTCCAGTATCACTAGGCAGGCATTGTCATGGAACCCCCAGGGAAAGAGGAAAAGAGGCAGGCCGAGAAACACCTGGCGTCGAGACCTCCAAGCAGACATCAAGAGACTGGGAACCACCTGGAGTAAAATCGAAGGAGAAGCACAAGACAGGAGTCGCTGGAGGTCTCTCGTCGACGGCCTATACCCTGGGTGGGGTGACAGGCGTAAGTAAGTAAGTAAGTAAGTGTGTGTGTGTGTGTGTGTGTGTGTGTGTGTGTGTGTGTGTGTGTGTGTGTGTGTGTGTGTGTGTGTGTGTGTGTGTGTGCGTATGTATGTAAACACGAGAATCTCCGATATTTGTGTACGCATATGCTTGAAACTTATGGACGTGCTTTGTTCAAGGGGTACCTAGGAGAGCCGCCGAGCATATTATAGGTGTTGTTTCGTTGAAGGGTTAAAAGACCGTTTTTAGAAAGTCGGTTGTACCAAATTAGAGTCCGTAATAATTGTCATATTCACTTGAAAGTTTTAATATAGCTAGATTGGAGAAAGACATCGGATGAATTTGTTAGCCAGATCTGTATCTCAGAATTAAAAAAATATATATTCCTCGACTTCGGGAGAAAATCAGACAGTGACGGTGACGTAAAAGCAGAAATTTCGTCTCTCTCTCTCTCTGTCTGTCTCTCTCTCTCGGTCTCTGTCTCTGTCTGTCTGTCTGTCTGTCTCTCTCTCTCTCTCTCACACACACACACACACACACACACACACACACACACACACACACACACACACACACACACACACATACACACACTCACGCACGCACAAACGCATGCACGTACGCACGCACGCACGCATGCACTCACACACACACTCACGCACACACACGCACGCACGCTCAAACGCATGCACGCACGCACGCACGCACGCACGCATGCACTCACACACACACACACACACATATATATATATATATATATATATATATATATATATATATATATATATATATATATATATATATATATATATTCCTTTACTTTTAACAATTATTCTTCCCTTTTAACAAAGGCGTCGCCCAAAGCCCGTATGTATAATTATTGTATAGATACATACACACACATCGACTCGCTGTCAGAAGAGCATGCGCGTATACAGTAGAATATTATGTGTTTAGGTAAAGTCAACCTCACTTCAGACACATTATAACAAGACTGAAAGTGTACCTTGAAATTCTAGTTTTGTCACCATTTTTCTTAAGTCTAAACAGAGTTGAACACATATCACGTATAATATATCAAATTACGTAAAAACTAAAATTACGTCATGACAAATGACGTTGTTTAAACCAATGATGCGTATGAACCAATGAACCAATGATGGGGTGTAGGGGGCTCTGGATAGAGGTAGCACCTTTGCTGTTCAGCAGCTGCGTCCTACATAGGACGGACGGGCATCACTGGTCCTCATCCATCTCCTTAATCTCTCACGTGCTGGCTCCAAGCGCCACACCCTGGCAAACCACCTCAGCTGGTAGGCCAAACCACGTGAGGGGGTGGTGTTCACATTGCACCATTCGGCGGATGAGCTGTTTCTGACAGACAACGGCTAGAGGACGGAGGAGATCAGGTTGGATCCAACGGCCAAATGTGGGGGAGTAAACCCTTCAAATCAGGAGTGGAGCCCCGAAGGCAGACAGCTGCCTGTATTCACGCACTGTTCTGGCAGCTCCTGCAGCCAAACTGGTGCCAAACGTACTGCTTTGCATTCCTTTGGATACATCAGCGAGGCCGAGAGGGGGATCCTGACGACTGGGCACCCCAGGATCTCCATACACTTCGCCCAGGCTTGCGCACTGGAGAGGTCACTCCAGTGACTGACCCAGCAAGCGCATATACTCCATTGTCTTCCGAGACAGGATGCCAAAACAAAAAAAAAGATGCGTATGCACTGTGTCCCTTACAGAGCTCACATTGCATTGGCAAATCTGCGAGGCTTTTTCCATAGGAGATATTTTAACATCAGAATCAGATCAAAGACAATAGGAAGAACCCTTGACAACGAGGACAGCTCGCATAACGGGGACTCTGTGGTTTATGACTCTCATATAGAAGAGACTTTGTGGGTTATAGTTCACCCCATCTTGTTATATTATGTCATTAAATTATCACTCAAGCGTTCTGAGGTCAAGTTTAATTTCATTATTATTGTTTTACTCCAGGATGACCTTTTAACAAAGGACAGTAAACTGCAAAACCAGAATATATGAACCACTGGTATGTATGCAGTCACTGTCCTGTGTACACCTTCAGGTTCTCTGAAACACATTGTTCGAAAGATTTGAGAAAGATTTGATGTGTCTTGTATAGTATATAAGTTGTGCATCTGTGTCTATTTATTTATTTATTTATAGCTCTGTATATTTTATTTATTTATTTATTTAAAATAAAAACGACCGGTCAGTCTTTTCTTGAATTTTGTTATTGTTTTTTTTTTTTTTCCTGTTTGAAGGGAGATAATCTGTCCCCGTGTGGCTTTCACAGTATCAAAAACTAAAGGCTTCCCTACACGGAGAAACGAAATACACAAGCAACTAAACATTTTCATTGCATCGAAATGCCTCCTCCGCACATGCAGAAACGCCGTGAAAATTCATTTCGATTGGTACAGGGGAGGTAACTCTTTACTGACACATGCTCTGGTTTATATCCCTGGGTATCTCAGTGGTCATATTTCTGACAACTGACACTTAAAAACTAAACATATAAGACATGTGTGCCTTCGCGTACAACATTAAAGTGAATTCTCGAGCATATCGAATCAACTTAAGAGCTTTTGAATGCGTAAACAGGGATGGTTCAAGTGAACCGAGGATACAGCCGTCTCGAAGCGATAGTCGCCATCTTGTACACTTTGCAAAGCAGCCGATGAAAGTGGAGTTCAGAAAACTGACCTAAAATCATTATTCTGGTGGTACTTTAGTGATGCGGATACTTTATAGATTCCATTTCGAAAGTGATCCCCCCCCCCCCCCCCCCCACCCCGTGCGTACAGAATCGTGCGTCACATCACGCGATTTTAGCCATAATAGACCTGACTACACGGCATCGCTTTACCGTTGCTATCTTCAGTGTTTGGGCTTAAATGACGTCGATTGGCATGTGACCGAGCGGACGACGCTCATTGGGCGACGGGTAGAAATGTTCCGGCGAAATGTCACTCGCGAATAGAGACAGGCTCTATTGCTCGAAATGTGTCGTTTCGCATTTCGTGGAACGGTGAAATGTTGGAGAAATATCTGAAATGCGAACATTTCGACGAAGTGTTTCGTTTCGTTTCTCCGCGTGAGGAAGCCTTAAGGGGGCATTCTCTAGTTAAATCCCTTGACAGTATTTCTTATGGATTGTGGGAAGCTATTCTGGTACTACCTTTGAACTAAAATGATCGGTCTATAACAACAATACACACATTTTATAAATTACAGCCTCAGGATTTAATGGGTTAACCACCGAAGGCTGCATGGCTGTGATACCGGCAAGAACTGCAGCTTACCCCAATCCTCGTGTTAATGCAGACACCAAAAGTGTTGACAGTTTCGGTGGCTGCATGCGCACGATAGTTAAAGATTCACAGTTGCTCGGCAACTTTTCGTTGTTTCTACACTTATATTGTTTTCAGAACATAAGTAAGTAGGCCTACACTGTTTGTGTATAATTGTCTTCATTGCAAATTTGCCCTATTAGTATATTCTGTTCTGTTCAGGTTTATGAAGATGGGATTTCTGCGCTCGGAAAAGCCCATACTTGCTCCAACGCGACTCATTGGCACTCTTCTTAGAGATCCCAGCGATATCGTGCCACTATTGGTCTGGTTTACAACGGATCTCTTATATCTTTTGAAGTCTGCCCATTGCCCGCCTGTGATAGTATGTAAGAAACGAAGCTCGCAGTTTCGCTCCTCTTTTAACCCATTCAGCTCTGACGCACTACAGCAGGAGATGGGTCGACCATGATAATTCAAGGGTAGTGTCAGATTAGCTTGGCGCCTCTCGGCGCCAAGCTAATCTGGCACTGCCCTTGAATTATCATGGTCGATTCTTCTCCTGCAAGTGGTGCATAGTAATTAGATGACGCCTCCAAAATTTGGGAAATACGTCCGTCGGGCTGAATGAGTTAATATCTTTTTCCCTGAAGAACGGCAACCGTTTGTTAGTTACCACTTTCATTCCTCTCAGTATATAACTCTTTTTTTTTTTATTTCTTATTGTGTGTGTGTGTGTGTGTGTGTGTGTGTGTGTGTGTGTGTGTGTGTGTGTGTGTGTGTGTGTGTGTGTGTGTGTGTGTGTGTGCAGTGATAGAATACAAGAAATGAAGCGCACAATTCGTACTACTTTAAACACTGATTTCTTTGGTATAGTAACCCTTTGTTGGTCCCATCCCTTTACTGGGGCGGTCCGTGGCGCAGTGGTTAAGGCGCCTGCCACCAATGCCAAAGGTGCGTGGTTCGATACCGGGTTCCGGCGTTGGACTTTTCTCCTCTGGTAAGTGTCACCGTTAATTCGGGCGGACCGTCGGGGGTTCTTTCTCCGGGTACTCCGGTTCTTCCACCCCCCCCCCCATCCCCCCACCCCCCACACTTCGGTACCGGTCTCAGGCCACTTAAAAAATTTCAAATACAAGCGATCAAAAATCTCTGTAACTTCAGTAGCTGACTGGCCCTTCGTTTGTCTTGTACTGTGTTTGTCTTAAATGGCGTAAATCCGTGTCTGTTTCGTGAGTGTGTGTGTTGGGTTTCAGGCGCGGCGCTTTGAGTCGATTTCCCCAAAATTGAGAAAAAGCGCCTATATAATAACGGTATTATTATTATTATTATTATTACTGTTGAACACTTTCATTATTTTCAAAACCGAACTAAGCACACGCTTGATGTCCATTTTATCTTTGCTGCAGGTGTTGTTTTTTTTTTTTGTTGCTGTTATTTTCTGTGTAGTTAACTGGAAGCTCACCATTCGTACCTTTTTTTGAGCCTTTGGTTGTCGGTAGCGTTTTTTGACGAGATGATTTCTGCAGGAATCATCTCGACAAAAAACGCTACCGACAACCAAAGGGTTAACAGTTGTTTTCAGTTCAGTACGGTAACCTTTCGTTGTTTGCCACTTTCATTCCCCTCAGAACTAAGCTGACCATACCTTTTATGTACACTATTATGCATTGCAAGGCTATTTTACCTTCCATGCTTACGTTTCTTTAGTGTGAGTCTACCTTTGTTCTTGGACCTCTTTTTCGGTCTCAGCCACACAAAAGGCGACACCTATGATGCAGAGTTATTGCCCTTTGATCCGGGGACCTATAAAATGGCGAGGATGCGGGAAAACTCCGAGTCTCGCCTAATTTACACACCCATGAAATCTTATAGCGGCGGCGTGAGGTTGTAAATGGCATTGGCGCTGAGTTTCACGGCTGTCTCTTAGATTTAGGCCAGTCTTACTGATGAATTTGCATGGCCATCAAAATGTCAGCGGTGTCATCTGTGGTTTTGAACTGGGGAACCTGGCGGATTTACCATCGCCTGGTTGTATGGCTTATTACAGAAGTGACACCTTCTCGAATCTTCAAGCGACACAGATTGACATTAGCCCCTGCAATCTGCAAGGAGGCATGAGGATCTATGCATCTTGTTGGCTTGCCTTTCGTTGTTTGAAAAGGGGAAGCCAGCTGTAATCTCTGTATCTCTGTATTAACCCATTACATCCTGAAGCTGATTTTAAACAAATTTGCTTACTGCTCTACATTAAAGATTAGGAGATAGATCAAGCATTTTAGTTAAGGGTGGTGCCAGAATAGCTTGGCGCCTCAGGCGCCAAGCCATTGGCTGGCACCGCCCTTGAACTATCACAGTCAAATTTATTTCAAGCAATGGGTTATCAGAATGGACAAGGTTGAAGGAACGATACCTTTTTCTATATACAATCAGAGAACGCCCTCCCAAATGCAAGAGACACAGATCATCACAAGCCCAGGCGATCTGCAAGGGCACATGAGGATGTGTACATCTTGTCGGTGTCATTTTGATATGTCTCTTTTCTTCTTCTTCTTTTTTTAAACTGGAGAGAGGAGCTGGATGGTTCGGTGGTAGAGCGTTCGACTCTCGTCCAAAAGGTCTCGGGTTCGAATCCAGATGGGATAACAATTTGTACAGACCCTTATTCTGTGCCTCGTCTTTGAAACCACCTACGTGGTGGGCAAAAGATGTTAAGTCCTAAACGTGTAACGTCTTTTTAACTTAAAAACACAAGGGGTTTACCACATCGAGAATTTGGACCTCTGCCAACCTACAAGAGGCACAGACCGTGATGAGTCCATGAAGTCTGCTGTCTATAGGAAGTTTCGAACTCATAGTGACCATTGTATCTCGTCAGTATCATTTGGATATTATGTGTTGTTCTGGTTAGGTGGTGGTCTGGAGTTCCAACCATGTCGGTCTAACATAATTTTTTTCTGCAAGATTCATACAAGAACACTCGAACTGCGTGGAATCAAGAAGAATTACCATCCGCACGGATACTCCATCCCCATATGCTAGAGGCGTAGATTCTTATGAGCCCCTGCTTCCGCAGAGGCTCATGAAAATCTACGTCTCTTGCTGGCCATCAACTGGCTCAATTTACTGGTGTGACTGAGTGTTGTTTTTCTAGGTTAAACGAGCAACATTTTACATCATTTGAGGGCATAATTGTCTGTATATAGAGGCATGAGCTTTACTCAGACAGAAGAGATGACCAGTAGCTCTGAAGTATCCGCCATGTCCAGGTGGTTGCTGGTTGCTCCTCACGCTAAATACAGGGTTGTCGCGGTACGCGTATGGTTTTACTGAATGCAGCTGTTTCTGACCAACAATTTTTCATTGGACTGTGATTTTGTACCTCACGGATCTGACACCTAAGGTCCAAAATAACATACCAGCCCTCGCATGCTGACTACAGTCTGTAGAGAAAGGTGACACACACACACACACAAAAACCCACCCCAATTAATGATAACGACATGGTTCTCATACTAATCACCACCTCACCCGTTATTACCTATTATTACCAACTTTTTTTCATAACAGACAAACTGACAATTGACTCATTCAAGGCTCCCCGTATCAATAGCTGCGGAAGTCTCGTATAGTGTTGCCGCACTTTTACAACTATTGATGAATGACGCTTTGAACGAGTAAACTCTTTCGATACGTGCTGCAACGTGATCCGCGACTTTCTGCCGTCAGTTGTGCATCTCACCCCCTAAGGGAAAAAAGTAGCTTATTGTATTCTTGTCGGACTCCATTTTTTAAAATGCATTTAACCCCTTGACTACAGAGAAAAAAGTGAACGCGGTCCAACTGCAAGAGACATAGGTCCTCATGAACCCCCTCGACGGCGGGGGCTCATGAGGATCTATACCTCTTGCTGAGACCAGTTCGTCTCTATATTTCTTGGGCGGCGTTGGCATTTGGTCGTTGAATGAACCAAGAGTTCAGAATCACAAATGTACCTACAACATACGTACAGTGGCATTGAAGGGGTTAATCCGAAAATTGGAAAGAAGGTGTGTGGCGGCTGTTCTTTCTAAGCGCAGTTGTTTCGTTGTTGCGATTTCTTTGCGTTATACGCGCTGGGCAGTCTCCTTTTTGTGTCTGGGTGTCACAGTCCTGTCATGTTTCTTCTGAGAGCTTTTAAACGAACCCTCATTTGGTAGTCTAAGCACGACTGAAAACCTTCGTTCCTATTTAATACTTTTCTAAAGAAACAACAACAACAACAAACCGTTAAATGTTTAGGGCTAACATCTTGTGTCCTCCACGAAGGTGATTTCAAAGACTGGGCAAAGAATAGGGTCTGAACAAATTTTGACCCCAGCTGGATTAGGTCCCGGGATTTTGGAAGCGAGTTGAACGTTTTATTACCAAGCCATCCAGCTCCCCTTCTAAGGAAACAATTTAAAATGTTTTTCAAAACCCGTTTGACGAAAGAGGAAAAGTGGTTGCAATGTTGTAAAGTTGACATCACTCGTTGTGACTGTCGCGCAAGCAGAAATTAGTTGCGATGCGTCATTATTTGACGTCACATGCAGTGAGTATGCGTTTTGAGACAATACGGGTCAATAAAGCGGACATCTTGTAGCAGTACACAGCTGCAGCCGGTCAAGCAGACCCAGACAGATGGTTCAACTGAATCACCAGCGGGGGCGCCACGCATGCTCGTAATATTGAACAAGCTTTGCATGTCATACGGGACAACTGCCTTGTCGTGCCGACGAAGGAGTTGTCCCCCTTTTGCGGCCACGATGCCTGAGAACAGCGCACGAAGCTTGCGTTATATAATCCGTTTTATAATGTTATAATCCGCTTTTAAGGACAATTCACGCAATTGTAACGGTCCAATCATTTGTGTAAAACCCTTTTTCGCGCGCATGTCATCACAAAACGCAACGACTGCGTAACAATAAAGCAAAGGTCATCTGTTGCATTATCATAATCATGGGCTGGTCCCGCGATTTTGGACCTTACGGCTAAATATAATAATGTGCAGAATCACAGACTAGTCACACACGTTGTCGTTGTTTTGCGTTATACATAATTGTAAAATAAAATATTCATAACAGCGGCGCGAAGTCTAAAGATAGCGCAGGTTAAGCCGAAGCTTTCGGTGTCTGGCACACCGTACGCAAAAGCCATAGGGCCGATGTCGGCCGCAGTGTGCCCGCGCACAATCGTGCGCGGGCCCACTGCGGCCGACTTCGGCCCTATGGCTTTTGCGTACGGTTAACCTGCAGTGAGTCAGGAATCAGCATGGCCGGGTCTACCTTCCGTTCGCCACGGCCTAGGCCCGAGTTAAGCTTAAATAATAGCTGAATTGTATTACATTGTAATTATATGAACCCTTAGGCTGTCGGTCGCACTTTTTGTTGCGATGATTCCAGTAAAAGCCAAAGGCTTAAGTATTACCAATAAAGTCGAAATTCATCTGTGTCGGCTCACATCCATTAAGACTGAGAACGACTAACACACGTACAACGCTTTCTTCGAGGCAAAACGTTTTACAAGACATCGGCAGAGAGTATATATACCACGTTAAATAACTAACGAGGAGTGACTGTGAGCTCTAAGTGCCTGAGACACACAAACACTTTACACTTTCACTGATAATTACACATAGGAATATAGGCTAAAAATCCATATTATTGTAGCCAGTCATCTGCCACGTGAGTGTGAAATCAGGGACATTCTGAAGGATATAATACGCTAGAAATATGCGCTACATATTTGTACAGGATGCTAAGAAGCAAAAATACTTTTGCATTTGGTGCATGCAGCATACGCAGCTGACATTAGCATAGTGTTTGTATCGTTGAACAAATAAAAAAAATGTCACTGTATTCACGAGTACTAGGCCTATAAAAAATAGAAGAAACAACAAACAAACAACGAAATGTGAACTATGATCTACTTTTGTCGGATAGCCGAACCCCCCCCCCCTCACCCCCTCACCCCCTACCCCCCCTCCAGGCCCCCTCCCCCACCCGCCCCCTCACCCCCTCACCTCACCTCCCCCAAACTCCCCCTTCGCCGTCCTAAAAAAAAAGAACTAAAGAAGAAATAAAACAAAACAAAACATATCCACAAAACTAATGTTTATCACCCAATAACTGTGGTACCATGTTAGACTGAGGCCCACAAAAATGGATTTAAACTGATAAGAAGTTTTTGCCCTCTTGATTTTATGCGGTCAGACTTTACTGCGTGTCATTGTGTATTCCACACGTAACAACAAACACAGCGGTGTCCAGTGCGTAACAAAGGCGAGTCTCGCCTCCTCGTCCCGGAGGGAGCGGGCTAATGAAAACTTTAGAAATTTAACCCTCTTGATTTGATTGGGTCAAACCTCTAGTGTACGCAGCCACCGGTGCTGTTTACAGCACCGGTTGCTGCATGCACAAGAGGGTTAGGCCGGCTGGGACCGGATAATAAAAAAAAAATCGGGAGGTTAAGTGGACCAGAGCCACTATATAAAACACGCGGAGGAGCAAATGCAGTGCGTCTCTCTGCAGCGGGCAGTTCCAGAGTTGTCTCCCTTCGTTGGACCTGCTACCACAGCCCAATCATGGTAGGTTCAAAACTAATGCTTTTTTGCCTATATGCCTGTCTAGCTAGGACGAAAATAAGTGAACACCAGCTGCAATGGCATAGAAACTTATGTGCCTCCGCACATGCGGTGCGGGGGGCACATGAGGTTTTATGCCTTTTGCTGGAACCATTTTGCTGTCAATTAATTTGTAGAATGAAAACATTATGAATTTTTTTTCATGAAGTGGAACGACTTGCCCTGTAAAGTCAAAATACCCCAAGTCACTTTTTGTGAAAAGCGAGACTTTCATTCTAACACAATGAAAAGATAGCTTTTCGTAAAAAATGGACTTACTGTCTTTTGCCTCCAATCCAGTTCAGTATTCTGTTTCAGTGTCTGCTTTTCGGAATAATTAAAAAGAGTTCTAAACACGAATCAACACACTTTTTGTCTTAAAAGTAAAGTGTTGTCTCTACTAAAAGCGACGTATGCATTGTATGTGTTAACTTTAAGGGCTCGGCTCACGCTGACAGATTTTGCTTCTGGCAATGTGTGGTAAGCAAAACTTTGCCACCTGCCACATCGGCTTCGTGGCACATGTTTCAATGTGCACGCAATGTATTTGTACTTACTGACCTGCCATTACCATATATGGAACAGCTCTCAGGAGCTATTACCGATAGCGCCTCCCTCGCACGATCTCGGTTGAAATATTCCGAGCTGCTGGAGTCCCATATGCATGGGAACTCTCGGACAAGGTTGATCAATTTAACTCATTGGAGACGTGCCGCATACGGATACGCGGCTATTCGCCGCGTTTCCGCATGCGGCGAATTTCCAATGAGTTAACAGTCTCAAAAGCCGTCGTTCAGCTTCTCCGCCATCAGTTTTTCCGGCTCGGAAGATGAAGAAACTGGAAGTGACGTGAGGACACTGCTGATTGGCTGAGAGGCAGAAACATTGCTCTAGCCTTGCTGGCCACCACGAGGAAATAGACTCGGATTGTATCGGGTGGCAAGTTGTGTCGGGAATATTGCTGGCGCCCCCCAGTGTGGCCGCAACATTGCCGCCACACAAAGTGCGGTCGGCAATTGGTGTTTGTGGTAACGTGTCACAGCCCCTTAGGCTTTATAGTCGTTAATTTATGCTTTATAGTCGAACTCCTCTAACCAACAAAATTAGGATCAGAAAGTTGCGGGGGCTTATGAGGATCTATGCCTCTTGCTGCCACCACTTTGAATCCATGTTCGTTGGACAGCTTGGGCTTTTTGTGATGAATTAATGAAGGTTGCACAAATACAGCTGGCACTGAATGGGTGTAAGACTTTGTTTGCTTGATGATATTTTGTGACGGAAAAGACACATAACGCGGTTTTGTTGTCGTTGCTGTTGTTGTTTGTTATTTTTTTTACGCTAAACGGTAACCTCAGTAGCAGTGAAGCGGTCCATTTATTTTTAAATTTTTACATTTACTGCACTTCATTCGGAAAGAACAGTCGAATCTAAAACTGTTGTTGAATGCTTTACGGTCTTAATAATTTCTCTGTCTATAATTTTGTGACACATAATACACACTGATCATCAATCTACTAGGCAATGAACCTAATGATGATTGATCTTGACTTAGAGCGAATGTAGTAGTCGCTTCCCGTCATATGATGCTAGATAGCAAGCGTAATGATTCAGCAATGAAGAAAAAAACAAATGCGACAATTTTTTAATGATTCCAAAATGTCGGATTTTTTTGTTCGTCAGAATAACCGTATTACCCATGTATTTTGCAGGTTCCGCTTCTATCATACTGAAGCACAGCTTAACAGAAAGCATAAACAAAAGAAGAAAGAGAAGAAGATATTTATAAGTGATAATCAATATAGCCAGCAATGCGCTTTTAAATTCGTTTAGTTTCCGAATTTTTTTTAAAAATAGGCTTATCTGTAAGTTATATATTTTTCGTTCTCTTCTGTACTATACGATATTAATTATTAACTCATTTAAGACGTGCGGCATCTAGATACACGGTGTACACAAATGCAGCACGTCGAGAATTAGTTAACTCCTTCTCTGCCTCTGTACGTACATTATTGTTTCTGAAATCTTTGTTCATTCAACGACCAAAAGCTAAAACCGTCCAAGAAACATGGATACAAAATGGTCTCAGCAAGAGGCAAAGATCCTCATGAGCCCCCGCGGACGCGGGGGCTCATGAGGATCTATGTCTCTTGCAGTTGGATTTTGTTGTCTTTTCTCGGCGGTGAAGGGGTTAGGAGCAAGTTGAAAGCTCTTGCGTATAGATACAATGACTGCAATTCAAGATGAAACGTTACATCGAAGAAAAAAGTATAAGGAAAGTTTCGACCTGACTGCTCGGGCGATTTGGTCGAAATTTTGCTATTAGTTATCATACAGTTTCTGCATGGACAAAGATAAAGGTTAGTTTTCGAACCAATCACTCTCAAACGTTCGTTTGAGTGCGATAGGTTCGAAGACTCTCCTTTGTCTTTATCCTAATGGGTAGTGACTTTTCCGATCAACTGTGTCGAAAACCATCTTTTATCTTGTATGTTGCAAGACGAGAAACGAGTTCTATAATCTGCAATCAACTTTTCTTTTTCAGTTTGGCGTGACACTTTTTGTCGTTCTTGTCGCTGTGGTTTCCGCCGGCGTGTTGGACGTGAACAGGCTCATTTTGGGCTCTGGATTCAAGAACGACTATCAGCCATGGAAAAATAACGGATGGAAGGGAGACTACCAACCCTGGCAGAGCGACCCGTGGAAGGGAGACTACCAAGCCTGGAAAAATGACGCCTGGAAAGGAGAGCCCTGGAAAAACAACCAATGGCAGGACGATCCCTGGAAGAACAACCAATGGCAAGGAGAACCCTGGAAGAACAACCAATGGCAAGCAGAACCCTGGAAGAGCGACCCGTGGAAGGGAGACTACCAAGCCTGGAAGAATGACGCCTGGAAAGGAGAGCCCTGGAAAAACAACCAATGGCAGGGAGAACCCTGGAAGAACAACCAATGGCAAGGACAGCCCTGGCAAAATAACGCGTGGCAAGGCGAACCCTGGAAGAACAACCCATGGCAGTCTAACCCGTGGCAGCCTAACCCGTGGCAGCCTAACCCCTGGAAAGGCGACAAGTAAAATATGGACAAACCTATGGTAACTGTGCAAGACCAGAAACCTAGGAATTACCATCAACGCTTAGGGGAGCTTGTGACTTTATTAACCCCATTGCTTGTACAGCCACCTGTATTGTTACGAATGGGGGTTAATCTAGCATTTAGCCCCTTCCTTGTCAGCGGCTAGAAAAGATGTCCATAAACCGTTGCTGGATAACACCATTTGCGAACTTGTAGTCACACAGATATAAATGAGATCAGCAAGAGGTAAAGATAGACATGAGCCCCGGGGGCTCATGAGGATCTATACATCTTGCATTTGGGTGATGTTTCTGCTCTATTATTACAGTGAAATAGCCAGTGTGTACATAACGCTACGTTATGCACATCACAAAATCAACGAAATGATACTTTTGTAGCTAACGCTTTCTTAATGGGAGGATGTTGGGCCTCGGTGTAATTTCAGTCTGGTGCTTCTTCTTTAAAGAGTTATATATAAAAATTATCTTTTGTATCTTCGGTTTGCTACCAGTAATGTGTTCACAGAAAGTGGAGTAAAATTCCACATGGGATGCATTGATGTGTAGTGTCATTGCTAATTAAATTGTGCATAAATGCGAATAAGCGTGTGTGTGCTTGCATGTACGTGTGCATGTACTTGTGTGTGTGTGTGTGTGTGTGTGTGTGTGTATGTCTGTATGTGTGTGTGTGTGTGTGTGTGTGTGTGTGTGTGTGTGTGTGTGTGTGTGTGTATGCCTGTATGCGTGTAGGTGGGTGTAGATGTGTGTAGTGTACATAAGAAAATCAAAGAAAAAACACGCTTAGAAAAGCAATCTCTTTCTTTAATTTGCAGACAATAACCCAACGTAGAAAGAAACACGCTTAGAGAACGACAGTTACAACACACAAAAACGTGTTTTGTTTTTCTTATTTAGGTTATTCTCTGCATTTTTTTTTTCATTTTTGGCAGTCACCTTTTTGGTCTGAATTATGTGTGCATTAACAAATAATCAACAACCACATAGCAACATCCACTCAGAGACGCAGTCGAAATCCTGTCACGCATGTACACGCAAATGGTGAAAGCAAAAACGAAATAAGAAATGCAAAAGCACTTGCAGTTGTAAACGCCTTGTGAAGGACAACAAAAAAAAATTCATGATCTCGTTTCCGACTAGATGTTCTTCGAATGAAAAACAACTTCAAAATAAATACCAGCTTTTAACACATTCCAGCCGTGCTACTGTGCTGGCTTTATTCCGCGCGTCCGGATGAGGCACATCTCGAATGCGTTCAAATGCTAAATCAACGTGTTTTACCGCACACATCACACGAGAAAAACAAAAGAAAATGAAAAACCCATATATACTGACTTCCATTAAAAACGCGAAAAGTGTATGTAAGTGTAACCGCAAACAAAGAGCCACCCTGACAGCAAAACAAGAAAAGTTTATTTGTTGCTTACTTCAGATGTTCAGCCTAATGTCTGAGCTACCTTCACACAAAAATTGGATGAGTTATCAGCCATGGCTACTTGGGAGGACACAGGGTTTCATTAGTAGTGAAAATAAGCAAAACTGGACACACTCTGTGAAGCAAGTTTCCTGTGATATGTTTTAACAATCGAGTTGTGTGGATTGGTTATGATGTTATTAACTGCCTCAAACGATATTGGACTCGAAAAATTCATTAGAGAACCAGAACTTCCGGTGCACATCATTTTCTTAATAAATCTTATTTGATTTAATGTGAATTATTTTCAAACCATTTTTTTATGCTCCAGTGACTGACACAAAGATAGAGAACACACCTATATCCATTTATTAGGTAAATATGGCAGCTAAACTAAAAATAAAGAACTTTTTTGATTTTCATGTTTGTAGGTCATGTTGATTATTTAGGAGTCTTTGACAAACGAAAAGTAGGTCAAGACCAAACCGGCCGGATTTTCATGCACACGGGCCCTACATTGCACATTGGTTGGCTTTCAGCTGTGCCCTCTGCAGATGCTCTCCATTTCACTTTCAATATCCTGTGATTGTAGTGTCATTGAAGACACCGATGTGCGATTTTTATGACTAAACATTCTAGTTGCACACGACATAACACACTCTTCATAACATTTTCTAATAAATGAGGTAAAAATAACCCGGAATAAAGCATATTTACGAAGAAAAGCGTTATGGTAAAAAATTCGCGTTTATTTTGTTGATCAGTATATATAACTCATTCAGCCCGACGGCCGTATTTCCCAAATTTTGGAGGCATCATCTAATGACTATGCACCAGTTGCAGGAGATGGGTCGACCATGATAAATCAAGGGCAGTGCCAGATTAACTTGGCGCCGAAAAGCACTACCCTTGAATTATCTTGGTCGACCCATCTCCTGCTGTAGTGCGTCAGGGCTGAATAGGTTAAGATAAAAACGTTAAACTGCATGTCTGTCCAACCGAAACATATAGTTGACATACCATATGTGTCATTACAAATTATTTACAGGAATAACAATAATGGACACAGTCATCACATTGTTTTAAAATCTATACGTAACCCCTTCACTGCTGCTGACAATACCGCTCAGCGGAAAAGAGGCAAAGCGTCTTTTCTGCCGAACGTTATCGTCAGTAGCGGCTAATGGGTTAAAATTTATATTTAAAAACAGCTTAAACGTAATTAAGAAACAAGATGCGGAGCTCACGTTTTTCTTTTAGGAACATTCAGAGTTGTTCATATTTTAAGCTTATCCTTCTGATCCATTTCCCTCCTCTCTAAGCCATCCTCTGATCAACACACACGCCGGCGCTCACAAATAAAACTGTAAAATGCAAAGGACATAACAGGCGGGCGTGCGGTATGGTCTGGCAAAGAAATAACAAGATAAAATGACGTAACGTCTAGCCACTCTCTTGCTGTTGAACGTAGTTTTGGCGCGAAGCGCCGTATGTGCGTATGTATGTATGTATGTATATATGTATGTATGTATGTATGTATGTATGTATGTATGTATGTATGTATGTATGTATGTATGTATGTATGTATGTATGTATGTATGTATGTATGTATGTATGTATGTATGTATGTATTTACTTTAGTTCAGACTCGCCAATGGTGATGTGAGGAGGGCGATACACTGTCTTGGGTGCCGGCTGATGGAGGACCTCTGTCTTTTTCAGACTGACCTCGAGTCCAAAGAGCTGGGCAGCATCTGCGAAGCAAGACGTGATGCGCTGCAGGGCTCTCTCTGTGTGTGCAACGAGGGCAGCATCATCAGCAAAAAGCGGCTCACGAATCAGTTGGTCTAGGGTTTTTGTGTGGGCCTGCAGTCGTCTGAGGTTGAACAGGCTGCCATCGAG
>BTPG01000005.1:90794727-90802227 GCA_036245525.1 Semisulcospira habei | reverse complement strand
GGGCCGGGACAAACAGCAGGTTTATGCAAACATTGTTTATGAAAATTCATGCGGGTAGAGTAGTTTTTGGGTAAAAGAAAAATTAAAATTATGTTAGCTGTTTTACAAATGACTTCAAAAGAGTAGTGCAGAAAATTGTCTGATTTTCACACTGTGGGCATACAGTTCACAATTGACCTAATCGTACCCTACGGCCGAGACAAACTGTAGGCATATGTAAATACCATATACGAAAAAGCATGCGATTATTATTGAGAAGATTGTTTCTTCGTAAAAAAAAAGATTCAATTGTTTTACGATTAACCCATATAATTCGTGAAATTAATTCCAAAAACGTTAACAAAAAAAAAATTCAAAAAATAATTAATTATCACTCAAAAAGGATTACTTTTGTGAACAGGACCCAGAATCACTTACCGAATGATCACAAATGTTGGATTCATTTGTATTGACAATTAAAGTGTAAATGAAGTTGGCTTAATTTTTCATATAAAACATCACTGCGACCATTCGTCGTCTGCGGTGAAGGCAAAGCCAAATTTCCCCTCCTGAGACAATACAATTTGTTGTTTTTTTGTGTTTTTTTTTAAACTCTTGTAGTCCTAGTTTAAAATTTGCTTGTCTGTATGATTAGACCTAACGATTTTAAAGCGCTTCTAGACGTAAGGGTCAAAATCACAGAACAGCACACATTTAGCCAGTGGTCGCAGATCGTGTTTCTGGGGTCACTGTAAAGTCAACCTCACACAGCCCCAGTCGTCCGAGGAAAATGGACAGAACGTTATGTCAGCAAGAGGCAAAGTCTCTCCAGACCATCACTGTCACGTCTGTTGACGGTTATAGTTTATAGTATTATCGATCATTATTCATGGCGTTACGATGAACTAAAAAATATATATGTAACCGAGTGGTTGTACAAGAAATTGATTCGTTGGGTGACAGGCCACAGAGGCATGTGACGGAGGAGTCAACAAAGAGGTCGCTATGACATTTGTTTATTGTACCAAGTACTAAAGCAGTGCAGAGGCAAAACTCAGCACAGGAGTCCTTCACATGTTCAGTCTTGCAAGCGGGATACAGTTCAAATTCGCGCACAAAATGAAGGTTCACATGGTACAAGTGGTCTGTGCCTGGCTCAGAGGCTTTATGTAGGGCGCGCGCGGGCCGCAAAGAAAGCACCACTCGACCGTTTTCAGAACTCGGTACTTTTGGAGCGGCCGGGAAGCTGAAATTTGTTTTTCCCCCCACTCGGTTTTCTGACCATAGCTCTGATACGTGCGGTTTGTTACTAATGAAAAATCCGCCAAATGTAGTTTCACTAGTATCAAACATTGATTCGGTTAAGGATGGCTAAAATTAACTATGAATTTTTAAAGGACTTTTCTCTAGGGACCTCAGTGGTCGATGTAAAGGGTGCAAAATCCCAAAATAATGTTTAACCCAAAATCGATTGGACTAAAAATAAATTGGACAATGAAAGTGACTATCATGCTGAATCTTATGGATCTTGGTTTAAAATAATCGGTACTGTCATGTGACAAACACAAGCTAATCTCCATTCTAAGAACCCATGCTATAGAACACAGCCACGAGGCGGCTGACACGGTTGCGTCCCCTGAACAGATGCTGAATACCTAGTGGTCTAGAAGTAAGCCGGAGGGGTCGGACTAACGCAGGCATCAATGAACGCAATACCTTGCGAGACCTTACATTAAAGGAAAACAACTGAATGATAATACACACCACTTTTTGCAAACCAAGTCGTGATGCAACAAACAAAATTACACTGATCAGATGGGTTATGAGAGCCGGGTGTCCCCGTGTCACATATATATTTGCATGCATTAATACATTTTGTCGGCAATCGTACTGACAATATTTCTTCTTGTGTGGCAATGCAAAGTAAATACATATTTCAATTTTCTATGGTTACGTTTATTCAGCGTCTTTATTTCAATTGAGACGTGCCGCATACGGGTACTCGGCAAAAAAGTTATAGTTTAAGTCATGCCGCATGATGCGGCATGTTTTGAACGCTAACTTCATTTGCCGTATCACCGTTTTTATGCGGCATGCTTCGAAAGCTAAAACTCTTTTGCTACGTATCCCTTTTTATTCCGCAAGCTTCGAACTCTAAAGCACGTCTCGGATTAGCGTATGCTACCTGCGCCTCTCGACTGGGTTAGAATGCCCATGAAGACTGTTTTGAAAACTGATAAATTGGTCTCTTCACGCGGGTAAGGAATAATAACTTTGTTTGCTGAAACAATGAGTATCAAGAGGTATTCTCCTTGCATTACTGACAAAGAGTACAGTTCATCAACTCTTCGATCTGCAACGGGCAGGGATTCCCTTTAGTCCCTGCAGGCAGGGAGACTCATATATTTTATTTCCAATACAGACAACAAAAGATAATAGCTGAACAGTACAGCGGTTAGACAACGAGCAAATATGCTTTCCCAAGCCTCTGACAAAACTGATATGACTTTTTCTGCAGATAAGAATCGGTGTCTAATACCCCTCACCCCACCCCACCCCCCACCCGCACTCCCCTCTACCCCCTCCCACTGAAACCCTACTACCACGATTTTCCTCAAACCCTCTTTCCTCTGGTATCACAGTAGTTGTCACTTCAGTCCTTATTTGAAATCCAGAATTCATGCTACCGTTTGCAAACTTGAACAGGTCTGGCCACTGGATCTGAAACCCGGTTACGTCTTCTGACTACGAATGGTTGCGAACGCCCTTTAAAACACACACACACACACACACACACACACACACACACACACACACACACACACACACACACACACACACACACACACACACACACACACACAAAACCCGACATATCCTATGGATGCTCGGAGTCAATGAAGGGCACGGAACTCGTGGCGAAAATTTTTCGATTTTCTCCCACTGTGATTTGCTTAATTTAGTTTACAAATAATTTGTCGTTTTTATTCAACTAGAGGCATTGATCTTCATGAGACTGCATGTACTCGTGAGAATCTTTTTTTCTTGCACATGGAATGGTCTTAGATGAAGATTTACTGGAGCCGATGGTTTCTCTCAGCAAGAGACACGGATTATCGACAGCAGGGACTCATGAGAATCGGTGTCTCTTGCAGATGAAATGAGCTTTGCGGTGCTGTGGTGACAGGTGTTCTGCGGAGCTGCAACAGATATCCGTTGGACCGATTTCTTTTAACTCATTCTACCCCAACACCGAAATCCCCACGTTTTGCCGTACGGTCCTCTGAAGACTGCATTGCAGTGTAGGACACAGATCGACCATGATGGTTCAAGGGTGATGCCAGAATAGCTTAGCGCTCGTAGGCGCCAAGCTATTCTGGCATCACCCTTGAACTATCATGGTCGATCCTTATCTTGCTGTGGTGTGTCTGGGGTAGAATGAGTTAAGAAATAGACATAGATCCTCAAAAATCCCTGCGACTGCAGGGGCACATGAGGATCTGTGTCATTTGCAGATGAAATGAGCTTCGCGTGGTTATGATGACTGTGCTTCTTGGTGGAACTTCAGCAAATATCCGTTGGACGTTGGATTTCATTAAGCAAGAGACATAGATCCTCATGAGTCCGTGCGACTGTAGAGACTAATGAGAATCTATGTCTTGCAGATGAAATGAGATCTGCGTAGCTATGATGACTGTGCTGTTTTGTGGAACTTCAACAGATATCCGTTGGACGGATTTCTTTAAGCAAGAGACATAGATCCTCATGAGTCCCTGAGAATATATGTCTCTTGCAAATGGAATGGCTTTGATTATAGTGACTATTGGTTGGACTTCGCACGGTTTAATTCATTCGAGAAATGCCGCATCCGGACGCGCCGCATAGAGCCGCGTGTCCCAATGCTGGACGTCTCAAACGTGTTGGCCGGAAGACAATTTATTCACGCAAGACGTTTGTGCCGCGCGTAACTTTATGGTTGATTTTAACATTTTATGCTACGCACGACAAGCGGAACGTACCCGCAGTAAATGTCAGTCTTGACAGGTATGGCTGCCTTTAAACTGTACTACAAAGCTAACACTGGTATTCTATTCAATATAAATCATACCTTGGCTAATATATGCATCACTGTGTGTGAGGTTACGCTGACGACACACTTTGTTGTTCACGCTGGTCTGTGCGCTTTTTGTCTGCGATTGAACAGTGTTCTCTCACGTCCACGAACTTAACCCCTTCACTGTAAAAGGACCCAACCGCAAAAAGGCATAGATTCTCGTGAGCCCCCGCAGAGAATCATTCCATCCATGCATTCATCCATCCATCCATCCATCCATCCATCCATCCATCCATCCATCCATCCATCCATCCGTCCATCTATCAACCCATCAATCAGTAAATACATTCACCCGCCCATCTGTCCATCCATCTATATATCCAGCCAGCATCTATGCATCCACCAATCCATCCAACCTAGATCAATCAACCAACTAAAAACCAACCAACTAACGACCAAACCAACCAACCCACCAACCAATCGGTCAGTCTTTAAGCGTGAACAGAACAGTCCCCATTCTATGACTAAGCTTTTCTTTTATCTAAAAGCAGTCATTTAAATGTAGTCATCTAAATGCATCTACCACGTTTCTCACTCAAACTATAGTTATAGAATTATTTTGTGAATTCCAACCACATCATCCCTGCAAGAACATCATCCACTTGCAAGTGGCATAGATCCGCATGAGCCGCCGCAACTTGCGGGGGCTCATGAGGATCTATGCCACTTGCCGACATTCATTCATACCTGTTCTTAATGCGAGGTGGACGTCTTGGTTTTCGTTATAAGGAAATAGGAAATGCAGTGTAAGACAACTAAAGGGTGCATTCGCTTGAATGGTGTTTATGGCCTGCCAATATATTTACGTATTTTCACGTATCCGTGTATAACTCTTTTACTGCGATAAGTCACGCAACTTGCCATCAAAATAAAATATAAAAAGAAAAACACAAAACGTTCCACCCCGTTCCTAAGAAAAAATAAAATAAACTGGTTCAGCAAGAGAAGTAGATTCTCATGAGTCCCGGCGGATGCGGGGATTCATGAAAATATACGCCTCTTGCAGTTGGGTGGCGCTGTTGGTTGGCGTTTCCTTTCGTTGGGTAGCCTCTCCTGTGTACCCGCGGTGAAGGGGTGAACTGCACGAGCGCCATGCCCGCTGGGATTTATTACGCACAGGAAATCGTAACCAACACTACTGATCACCGCTCATCTTTAAAAATCATAGATCGTCACTGCTCTTCATCCAGCTCTTACTGCTGGGCCAGTTTTCATCTGTGCTCCTCGCGGAAGCGGTCTTCGGAGGATCAACGATGGCTGATAGAGTCTACTTCGGTCCTACACTTCCCACTGGCATCATGATCTGCCCGAATAAACATTCGCGCAAAATGAATATGCACGAGTATAAAAAGATCAACCCCAAGGGTATCCAGCTGTGCATATTCACTTCTTCTTTTCTTTTTTTTTTTTTTTAAATAAAAGTTTAGACCGTATCTATATTTTTCAATGGGAAAAACCAACAGGATCAAAAGATAGTCTGATTTTGAATAAAGAAATAGGACCAAAAGCTGCCCTGGATTTGAATATTTTTTTTAAGTAGACCACATCAGGAGCAAGGTGTTAACACCCTCACTGCTAGTAGACCAAATTGGAATTGCCCCTTCGTGGGATAAATACAGCTTTTTGACTTGACACAGATTTTTCTTTTCGAAATCTCTGTTAAATCAACGCCAAAAAGTCACAGCCGTCCAAGGAACGTGGGCATAACGTGGTGTAGGCAAGAGGCATAGATCCTCATGAGCCCCCGCAAATGCGGGGGCTCATGAGGATCTATGCCTCTTGATGACACTATATCTCTCACAGCTGTATTGGGTTCAGAAGTACCCAACGGAGAAAGAAACACGCTTAGAAAAGACGGGTACAACACAATTTATTAATATTTCGGGTAAATACCCTTTGTCAAAATAGACAAACAAACAAACAGAGAGATTAGCCGCTACTTATCTTCACTGGCAGAAGGAATGTGGCAACTTGAGTTGCCACATTCCTTCTGCCAATGACGATAAGTAGCGGCTAATCTCTCTGTTTGTTTGTTTGTCTATTTTGACAAAGGGTATTTCCCCAAAATATTAATAAATTGTGTTGTACCCGTCTTTATTAAGCGTGTTTCTTTCTCCGTTGGGTACTTCTTTGCATATTACACGCTTGGCAGTCACCTTTTTGGTCTGAAATGTATTGGGTTCGCCTTCTCTCGGCATTGATGGAGATAACACAATGCCGGTGGCTGCATGCGACAAGAGGGTTAAATGCAAATTCGGGGTTTAAGTAAGTGTGCCATACAGCAAAGTCACTTGGTACATTCGCGTAACCAAATGAAATTTAGATTATGGAGATCAAGAGTGGCTTCGATGGGGGATTTTTAGGGCAGATAGGATAGGGTACCGTGTGGGGGATGAGGAGACCAACGGGGGATTACCAAGACGGCCGTGATAGGCAGTTCGACAAACCACTGTGGTGATCATAAAATCATCAACCGGCACAAAAAGAAATAGAAGTAAAATCGTGAATATTAATGAGGGGCTTGACCGACCAATGAGAACTTTGGATCGTATATAAAGGGCGACAAATGAACTGGAAGTTTGCTTCTGCCCTCTGGGACTTGGCTGTTGGAGTTAGTACCTGCTAGTGGACGTCTAACGATGGTATGTACTATTCTGATATACTGAGATCTTTACGTGCTGGTCTGTGATTTTTTACATTACGGTAAGCCGTAAGGTAAAAAATCACAGACCATCAGAAGAAACCTTGTTTGGTTTGTTTTTGCTAAGAGATAATTGTTGCTAACGACATCAGTTCTATGTATTGCGGCTTTGATATGTTTGGTTAAAATGTTTCCCTTTGGTCTAACGATGGTATATACTGTTTTCCATGTTGACATTTCACGAATCTGTATTCTCGTCCTTGATCCTTGACCAACGCACACTCGTGACTAATAACTCTATGTGTCTTTAACTTGTGAAATACCACTGAAATATTGGTATCCTTGAAATGTACATGTTCAGTAACGTCATATGTCCTATTAGCAGTTCATTTTGTGGACTGGGCCTTTTATTTATTTTTTTTTTCTCTCTCTCCCTCTCTCTCTCTCTCTCTCTCTCTCTCTCTCTCTCTCTCTCTCTCTCTCTCTCTCTCTCTCTCTCTGTCTGTTTGTCTATGTCTATCTGTCTGTCTGTCTCTGTCTGTCTGTCTGTCTGTCTGTCTGTCTGTCTGTCTCTCTCTCTCTCTCTCTCTCTCTCTCTCTCTCTCTCTCTCTCTCTCTCTCTCTCTCTCTCTCTCTCTCTCTCTCACCCAGAATATCTTTGTAAGCTCTTTACCAAGGCAAGTTCAGGTTATTCTACCTCAAGACGAAACTTTATTATACCTCGCCCCAGGATAGATCTATTTAAAACCAGTATATCTTTCTCAGG
>BTPG01000005.1:90732227-90789727 GCA_036245525.1 Semisulcospira habei | reverse complement strand
TCATACCTTACCTTACTTACATATCTGATCTATCTCCGGTAGAAATCGCTAGTCCAGAATTTGTCTTTATTTTTAAGTGACATGTTCAATATCAAATTTGTGGCCTAGGGTAAATTGCAGCCTCTCACACTCACCGACGTTACTTACAATATCAGTCCTTTTCCAGAGGACTGGTTTGACCCCATCTCTGACGTCAGACGCAGACTGTGTTCCTGAAATCTGTCGTTAAAGATCCCCAGCAATCTAAGGAACACGGATGAAAAGTGGAGCCAGCAAGAGGTATAAATCCTCATGAGCCCCCGCATTTGCGGGGGCTCATGATGATCTACGTCTCTTGTCGTTGTACCATGCTCACCTTTTCAGGGGTAGGTTCTAATGCACGATAGAGAAAGGTGTACACCTCTAACGCTGTATGCAAATTAAGACTGGCCCTGTGACAGTTACAGTTCTAGCACTAATCAAATTCACACGCGTCCTCAAGCCACAAATCTGACATTCATTGTTTACACGTATGGCATTGATGTTCGATCCAGCTACGTCTAATTTAACCCCCTTGTGCATGCATACTGTAAGCACTATTTGTGGCTTCGTATACGAGAGGGTTAAAATTCTGTCCTTATCACAAATTATTCCGAACTCATCAATTATTCATGTGTTATTAAAATCACACAACTGACAACTGTTGGAACACCCTGTATGTTCGCATGTACATAACTGTCCGTTGATCTTGGCGTAGCTATGTTTTCAGGACTAAATGACACATAAAATGTTTATTATAACATGCTCAGTCCATCAAGATTTTTATCGACAGACGCAGTGCATTTGCAATATCTCTATTTCTGAGTTTGTCGTGTCTGTCGTTTGAATCTGCTCTCCAACTTTAGCGTGTAGTCTACCGAATAATCGATCACTGAAGTTGTAACCCCGTAACTACCGGGGCTAGGATAACGCTACCCATATGCAAGAGACATAAATCCTCATGAGGATTTATGTCTCTTGTTAGTCCCATTTTCTATATGTCTATTTATGGTCCCAGTTACATTGTGGTTTTCACGCTAATGTCGATTAGCGTGCATTGCATGGCTTCAAATGTGCAGTTCGTGATCACTGGCAGCGTTAAGACGGTTAATCAATCAGATTGTTGACACCTTTCTAACAGCGGACCGAACAAAGACAGGAAAAGACTTGTGACTGTCCTCGATTTTGGACTTTGGGGTTCCAAAATCACAGACAAACAAACACAAGTTATGTCCCCCCCAAAAAAAGATGTTTGAAGCCGGCGACATGCAAATCAGTCAAAATTCTGGGACTAAGGCGGTGTAATGTAAGATGTGATGGTTAAAAAAAAAAAAAAAAAAAATCATCGTAAAGTTACCACCACGATGCTCTTTCGCAGGGAGCCCTTATCCTTGCGAGCGTTTCCCTGTTGGTGACCGTGACTTTGACTCATGCGGGCGTCATTGATCCGCTGGGAGGCAGACGGAACCAGCTGAACCCGTGGCAGGGGGACTTCAATGGGATCGGCGCAGGCGGCGATCCTTTGTGGAAGGTAAAAAGAGAAAGGGGCTCGTGAAAATATGTATACAGTATATTGCCAGCAGAGATCATCTACAGCTATGTATACCATCTCAGTCAAACAGGTTAACTCATTCGAGAAGAACGGCATCCGGTTACGCTGCTTCATTAATTCATTCGAAACGAACGGCATTCGGATACGCGGCTGGAGCCGCGTATCGGGATGCCGTTTGTCTCGAATGAGTTACGTCTACAGCAGAACAACAAACATTTTTGAAAGACTGAAAAAAGTGGTCCTAAAATGCAGGTGCTCTTTCCAGAGAGGTATTGAAGGGCAAAAAGTGTCACCTGTCATGAAAGATCGTGAATTAGGTAGCAACTGCCACGTAATCTTCAGGACAATATATCTCTCATAGGGTGGTCACTCAAAACAGGTACTGCTGTACAACTGTGCACTGATTGAGGAATGAATGAGGTATAATAGAACTTAAACTAAGTGATTAACTCACTCAATACGTGCGACATCCTGACACGCGGCATAAAGAGGTGTATCTGGACACAGCGCGTCTCGAATGCTTTAACCCATTCAGCCCTGATGCGCTACAACAGGAGATGGGACGACCATGGTAATTCAAGGGTAGTGCCAGATTAGCTTGGCGCCTGTCGGCGCCAAGCTAATCTGGCACTGCCCTTGAATTATCATGGTCGATCCATCTCCTGCAACTGTGCATAGTCATTAGATGACGCCTCCAAAATATGGGAAATACGGCCGTCTGACTGAATGAGTTAAAAATTCTGGACAGATTTATTTGTAGCGAGGCCGGTTGGCAAGCCGGTCAATGCCACTTGAAGCAGACTCTGTTTCTGCAGCTTTGGTTAATTCAACACCAGAAAACCCTAGCTACTCCCGGAACATAGATCCATTGTAATGTCAGCAGGAGGAAGAGATCTTCGTGAGCCCTCGCAACTTCAGGGGCTTATAATGATCTATACCTCTTTTAGTTGAGTTCGAATTTTCTCGGGTTAAAGTATCAGTAGTGCACATAGCACATAATCGTACTTGTATTTTTAATTGGATTGTCTGCACCTTTTTACAGGGGGATGCCACTCAGGTTCAGCCGTGGCAGAACAAGCAGCAGCAAAGCCGCCCGTGGCAGTCCAACACTAACAGCAAGTTCCAACAGAATGATCCCCTCTGGCGAGGCAACAACAACAACCCATGGCAAGGAGATGCTGCCTGGCAAGGAAACAACAAAGGGTCTGATCCTGCCTGGCAAGGCAACAACAACCCATGGCAAGGCGATCCTGCCTGGCAAGGCAACAGCAACCCATGGCAAGGCGATGCTGCCTGGCAGGGAAACAACAAGCTCCAGCAGAATGATCCCCTCTGGCAAGGCGGCAACACCAACAACCCATGGCAAGGCGACCCTGCCTGGCAGGGAAACTCCAAAGGTTCTGATCCTGCCTGGCAAGGCAACAACAACAACCCATGGCAAAACGATGCTGCCTGGAGGCAAAGCAACTCCGGTGCCTGGCAGGGAGACGACCCAGCTTGGCGCGGAAGCCAGCAGGGCGCCGGCGATATCTGGAAGGGTGACCAACAGCAGGGCGGTACCTGGAAGGGTGATGCGCCCTGGAGGCAAAGCAACATCGGAAATGACCCAGCATGGCAAGGAAGGCAGCAAGGTGGTGGCATCTGGAAGGGTGACCAGGCACAGAGCGGCATCTGGAGGGGTGACCAACTGCAGGGTGGTGTCTGGAAAGGAGATCAGCCTTGGCAAAGAAGCGGCAAGGGTAACACCAACGTGTGGAGATTGGACTAGACCTTCAGCCAGCACTCCGGAACAGACTGAATCTCTGCCATATATTTCAGTACACTTTTCAATGACTCTTTTGCACAACGGCCCGAACACCCACTGGGAATCTCTGATTAAAGTATTTTTGTATATGAGTAGTTTGTTGGACATTCTCCTTGCCCGAAGGCCATTTGTGTCAGCATAGGACTTTCATTTTTCGCAAGCTGGTGTCCATTAATTCTAAGGTGTTCACTGTACTCCAACATTTCTGCCCCGTGAAGGAAAAGACAGTAAGTCCACTTTCGTGAAAAGAGAAAAATTCAATGTAATACAACGAAAATATGGCTTTTCACCAAAAAGGATTTACTGGTTTTTTTGCTTTCACTGGGCTGATTTGTCAATGTTGGCGGCGAAATAATCAACACAGTAAGGAACACGTGTCTGCAAGAGGTATAGATCTTCATGGGTCCCCGCAGTTGCGGGGGCCCCTGAAGATCTATGAATCTTGCACAATTGTGCATGTTCGTTACTTTGATGATTATTTCTTTGCATTTTACATGTTCGGTTGTAGCCTTTTGGGTCCGGGGTTCTCTATGCTGGCTGGGCGAAAATGGTGCTGAAAAAATAACCTTCTAATGGTGAGCGAGCATGGCGGATTTTGTAACACACGTCTTCGGAGGTTTTCAATTAAAGATTTGCAAATTGGATATTTGGTCGGGTGTAAATCAATGTGTGTGTGTGTGTGTGTGTGTGTGTGTGTGTGTGTGTGTGTGTGTCCGTACGTGTGTGTCTGTGTGTGTGTGTGTGTGTGTGTGTGTGTGTGTGTGTGTGTGTGTGTGTGTGTGTGTGTGTGCGCCTTTGTTTCATTTCAACTGTGCTTACATTAAACATGTTTGTTAACATTAGTTTTAAGTAGTTTTAATTAAACCCGAGAAAATAATTAAAACTGAAAGATTAAATTTGTGAAGCATTTAAAAACAATTGCATATTACGCAGGAGATTCCAGTTCTTCTATTTTACACCAAATATTTGGCCCCGTCCAAAAAAACAACATCAACTCTGCATAACCAAAACACATTTCTAGAAAGTATAACTAATATTGGTTTAGAGTCAAAAGCTTCACGTGGAAGTATGCAACAGACTGCAAGGTGCAAGGCGTGTTTTTGTAACTTCTAGAACATTCTAGTCTTCAGTTCCGCTTAACCATGGAACTCACAGAGTCAAACAACTGGTCGGATGCTGCTGGAGTTCTTCATGTGGATGTAGGGCTCCAAATTAATCCCTTCCCTGCCACTAGTCGCAAATTGTGTTCTGAAATCTTTGTTACAATTCAACGTCTGAGCTCCCCAGGTTTCCACGGAACATAGATTCAAATTGGCATAGGCAGAAGGCATAGATCCTCATAAGCCCACGCAACTGCTGGGACTTATGAGGATATATATGTCTTGCAGTGAGATCGAGTTCACTTATTCTAATCAGGGATGGGGTTAATGCGCTTCTTCATTTCACTTTTAAACTCAATTACTATGATTCAGCAACGGAAACTGCGGGAGAATAGTGTCGACCATGTTAGTTCAAGGATAGTGCTGGATTGGCTTTGTTACGTATTCGAAAGTGATAGTTCACGACTAGTGCCGGATTAGCTTGGCGCCTTGGCGCCAAGCTAATCAGGCTCTAGCCGTGAACCATAACGATCGGTCCGTCTCCGGTGGTTGGCGAGGAGTAGGCAAAAGGACTCACTCGGTCACCCACCTTGATCCTTGCTCCTATGCTGAATTCATGGTGACAATAAACACTTTCCACTAAGCCACCGCGGTGAAATTATCCAGACAAAACAATATTAACTCATTCGAGACGTGACACATCCGGATACGCGGCTCTGCCGCGTATCCGGATGTGGCACGTCTCGAATGTGTTAAAGCAGTTTACGAGAAGCCTAAAAGGCGTGATAAATAACAACAAAAACATTCTCATTCAAGGTGCCCCTCATAAATGAATAGTTGCCGAAGGGTCGCATAGCGTTGCCTGCGGCAACACTACACGACACTTTCGCAGCCATTGATTCGGAGCGCCTTGAATGAGCTGAGCATTATGCAAGGCGTAAAGTTGCCTGGCATAGACTGAAAAGTATTCATTTACTACATGTACGAGTATATTGTTTGTTTAATAAATAAATTTTAAAAAGCTGCAGAAGTGTCGTGTGGCGTTTCCTCCGGAAATGCGATACACCCCCGCAGCTATGGATGCGGAGAGCCTTGATAAGCTAAGCATTGTGCAAATCTGAACAATGATCTGTATGCTGCTCGCTAATAATCAGTTTGTGTTCTAGGAGGATTTATATGTAGAGTAACTCGTAGAACGACAGAGAAATGTGGATGGGTGGGTGTGGTGGGGTTCTCTTGGGGGTCGTGGGGGGGGGGGGGATGGAGGGGGAGGGGCTCATTGAAGCCGGAGGTAACGTGGGGTTGAGTGGGAGTTAGGGAAGGCACACATTCTCAGTCTCGCATTAATCACTGGGAATGAAATTCAAAGTAAACAACATAATTTCAACGAGCAATCCTATAGCCATATTCCAAACAACTGCTCTAAAACCATATGCAATTAATAAAGAAATGTGTATGGAGTTTTGCAAATCTGAATCCATTCCGGTTGGCTCTCGAGTAGACAAAATCCGAGTTGCTGAGGACTCAGCTGGTGGTCTTATTCTCTTAAAAAGGATTTTAACCCCTTGACGGTTGGTAGCACTCGTTGTGGAGATGATTCTACAGGAACGACCTCCACAAAAAGCGCTACCTACAGCAAAAACACTGTTATACGCATTTTTTGTTAGATTCTAAAGTCGTGCTCAACAGTACTTCAAAAACAAAAATTCACAAAACTAGACTAGCGCTAACCTCTGCTGAATACATCTTCATAAAATATTTATTAATGTCAGAGGAACCCCACTTGGAAACACTTTCGGCTGTGATACGAGAACGATGTCGCAAAACTGTACATTGTCTTGGCAAAAGTCGTTTTGTTACCGCCGTTCATGAATAATTATGTATGCTGAGGGCTTTTTACGACTAAGAGCTCTAAGCGGCAGAGTAAAAAACTTTCACGTGATTTTAAAATTAGGGTTTTTATTAGGCGACTTTGAGACCCCAGCGGAGACTCCTTGATACCACTGTTGTTCTTAGCAACGGGATGGGTTCTTGCATGCCTTCTAAGGTCAGCTGAACATGATGGCTGACCGTGGTAGTTCGAGGGGAGTGCCTGATTAGCTTGGCGCCACAGGCGCCAAGCTAATCAGGCACTCTCCTCGAACTACCACGGTAGTCAAATGTCCCTTGGCTATGTCGCTAGTGATGAGCTGACGACTGGACAATGAGACAAATTTTAGCGTTGGGCGTTAAAGGAACAAGGAAACAAAACGTGAGGCTTATTTGTTTATTGTCCAGTTTGTTTCTTGGCCTCCCAACTTCGATGACTGGACACATGCAGACGAATACAGAGCAAAATCTGCTGTAAATATTAAAAGCTTTTGCTAGACCATTAGATAAAATACTGTGACCCTAGCGTCCTTGTAAGGGCGGGGAAGGGGGATGGGAGGGGAGGGGAGAGGAAAGAGGGGGGGGGGGATTGAAACACGAAGTTGCCGTGTGATTAGATTTCGTGTCTCGTAAAAGGTCGTGATACTTGATTCGAGATTTTTTTCTCCACAAAATCGTGATGTCTTGAAATTTAATATTTCGTGAATCGTAAACAATATTTTGTTTATTTAAAAAAAAAAATCATTCGGGAATCCGTGACATTAGCCTCCCATGCACCCCCTCGACGACTACAGAGCTAAAGATATGTAGTACAGCTTACCACTTTCCCTACACCAGCAGATGTACATCTATGGGGCCAGGTAGGGTTCTTTAAGATTTACTGCAGATTTTCTCTCCGTAGTCCTCGACGGGGTGAATACCCAATAAGCAAAGGTCCTCGGGCCGACGTCAGCCGCCGTGGGCCCGCACACGACTGTGCACGGGCCCACCACAGCGGCCGACGGTGGGACGAGGGTCTTTCGCTTCTTGGGCAACGTGACCCTGACGCCCTTGGTAAAATATTCCACCGCCTGAGAGGCTCGTGATGGGCCCAAATTATGACGGCGAAGCAGGCTTTTGATAAACCTGGGGTATAAAAGGCTGACCATAATCTGGAGAGGTTCACATCTTTCTGGATCGTGGTCCCCTTTTTGTTCAACCTCAGTCCATTTCCTCCAAGAACTTTTGGGTGTTGAGTTGGATCCTGAATCGAACCATGGTGAGTGATGATTCTGTTCCGTGAAGCAAAAGGTTCAATTCCGTTTGAGAAAAAAAAACCAAGATTTTCATCGTAATGTAACAGATATCTCGCATTTCGCAACAACAACAAAAAATGGACTTTCTGTCTTTTGCATTCACAGGGTTACGTTTTGACTGACTGTACTCCCTGATTGGGTCTGCCTCGGGAGAACTGTCACAAACAATTGTTATCGTTCCAGGGAGTTCTTGTGGTGATCATGATGTGTGTAGGAGCGGCCTTGGCGGGCTATCCTGGGTACACTGGCTACTACCAGCCTAAGGTAAGCGACACTTTTTAAAATTTTTATTTGTATATTTCTTGTTCTTGTGTTCCGTTCTATTAAAGAACATGAACAACAAAGGCCCAGAGACACGCTTCGGAATGACAAGGCCGCAAATGAGTCATTGTTGCATGTCCACTTTAAAAGTGGGATTCAGTAAACTGTTTTCACTGGTGACAGTCCGAAAAAAAAATGAATGACTGAAAAATGTTCACATACTGCCTATGTCCCACTACGACGCAGGGAAATTAGGTTTTATGTGTGAGAAAAAAATTAAACCAATTGCTCTCATTTCAGCTGCAGAATTATTTTTTTTAGCTGTCGATAGCGGTTTATGTCGCCATGATTCCTATAGGAATCATCGCGACAAAAACCGCTACCGACAGCCATTGGGTTAATCATGAAGATGTGATTGTGGCCGATCAACGCCAGCAATTAGAGCCATATGAATTCTCATGAGCCCCTGCAGTTGCAAGTGTTCATCTGAATATATGTCTCTCGCAGGTGGAGAGAACGGCTGAAGAACAGTGTTCTGTCTGAACCAGGCAGATGTGTTTTGCTTTTTTTTAATTAATATTATTATTAGAGCCTTGCAAGAGGTGTTGCCCCAAAAGACACAGATGTTTATGAGTCAGCAGTTGCATTTTTTTCATGACTGTAGAGGCTCATGGAAATCAATGCTAAAAGTTCTTACGGATGCATGGAAAGAGGCCTATAGAGTTTCATGAACCCGAAGTGGCATACATCTTCTCGAGCCCTTGCGTTGCACGGACCCATGAAAATCGGTATCTCTTTGGGATGGACGGAGATGGCTCAAGATATTATTACCAGGTTATTATTGCGATGATGGATCTAAACAGTCTGTTATTAACCCATTCACTGTCGGAAATAAATGCGACCACCACACATGTGCAAGAGGCAAAGAACCCCATGAGTCCCCGCAGATGGGGTTCTGTGCCTCTTGGTGACCCTATTCATATCCGCTTGATGGGATTATTCGATGTTGAATTTGCCCTTCGGTCACAAACAGAAATTGTGCGTCCACTGTCAATAAAGGGTTAAATATGGCATAATGTGAACTTCACTAATTCGAGACGAACGGCATCCGGATACGCGGCTTAAGCCGCGTATCCAGATGCCGTTCGTCTCGAATGAGTTAACGTTGTTACAGGGGAACTACGGCGTCAAGTACGGTAAGGACGACTACCGGCCCAGCAACGGCAAGAACTACGACTATAGGCCCAACGACTATGGCAAAGACTACGGCTATGGCTACAAACCCGTCGACTACGGCTACGGAAAACAGTACGACTACAAGCCCGGCTACGACTACGGTTATGATAAGGACTACAAGCCCAACTACTATGGCTACGGAAAAGACTACAAACCTGAATACTACGGCTACGGAACGGACTACAAACCGGACTACTACGGCAATGGAAAGGATTACAAACCTGACTACTACGGCAATGGAAAGGACTACAAACCTGACTACTATGGCTACGGAAAGGATTACAAACCTGACTACTACGGAAATGACTACAAGCCCAACTAGGCTACAAGTACCCCAACAACTACTACCCTACAGCTAACGTGGTGAAGAAGCCCGTTGTATCCCCAAAGCTCAGCCCTACCTTCCCCAAGTTCCCAGCTTTCGACTTCCCCAAATTCCCCTCTTTCGGAAACCGGAAATATTAAATCTCTTTCTTTTAACCCGTTGGTGTCGGCAGCGGTTTTTTGTCGCGATGACTCCTGCAGGAATGATCGCGACAAAAACCGCTACCGACAGCCAAAGGGTTAACTCATTCGCGGCCAGCCGCATCCGGATGCGCGGCATAAGCCGCTCATCTGGATGCGGCTGGCCGCGAATAAGTTAAACGACACTGCTCGAATTATCATGATGGTGTACAGTACTTTCATTTGAAATTTCTGATATTCACGTCGGTTATTCATGGTTGGAGGACTGCTTCCATTCACGTTTCTTTTCGCTAGCAGTGACCTACGAAGCAAAGGATACCCATCCTGTTGAATCAGGGTCGTCAAATGACAAGGCAGTGACGATCCTGTTTTTTTTTTTTTTTTTTTTTTTTTTTTTTTTTAAAGTTTTTTTTACAGAATAAGGAATTTCTTGGTTGTTAATTTCTCTTCACAGACCTTCAAAGTTTCGTTGAAGTCGGCTTCTGAAAATGATTCTCGCATAAAAAGTATTGAAAACGAGTGCAGAAAAGATTGTTCTCCATCATCAAGCGTCCATTTTAGGTCCCTTCTATTTATAGAAGGGACTTTTTAGAACCGGTCGCGGTGGGGCGAATTTAATAGCATGTCCATGATGTCAAAAGCGGGCAGGCTAAACCTCTAACAATTGAAGTAACAAGGTAAAAATTACGTCATGTCTAGTTAGCTAACCTCGCTGCTGAACGTACATTTGGCGCAAAAAGCGCCGTATGTGCGTATGTATGTAAACAAGATAATCTCCGATATTTCTGTACACACAAGCTTGAAACTTAGCGAAATACTTTCTTAAGTGAGTGGCTTAGAGAGCCTCCGAGCATATTGTAATTCAATGTCTCATTGAAGACATAAACAACCGTTTATAGGAATTCGGTTGACCCAGATTAGAGTCCATCATTTTTTGTCATATTTACTTGAACTTTTGCATATAGCTAGTTTGGAGAAAGACATTAGATGAGTTTGTTAGCCAGCTTTGTATCCTTTCAACTTCTTTAGTAAAAATTAATTCTTTTCAGAAAAGAATTAAAACACTAAACAAAACTTTACTTCTAGAGAAAGTTAGACAGTGGCGGTGACGTAAAGAGGCACCTCCGTCACCACGCAGACACTGATATAATATTCTAAATATGACGTCATTTTCTCTCTCTCTCTCTCTCTCTCTCTCTCTCTCTCTCTCTCTCTCTCTCTCTCTCTCTCTCTCTCTCTCTCTCTCCCTCTCCCTCTCTCTCTCTCTTAGTAGCTTAGCAAGACAGATTGTAAGAAAGGCCTGCGCGCCTAATATCTCAATCCTTGGGAAATAAAGTTTCGTTCGTTCGTTCGTTCGTTCTCTCTCGCACAAACATGCGCGCATCCCCAGGAGGAATAGATCATGATGCGCCCTCCAGGCTCAAGAGGATCTATGCCTCTTGGAGATGTCTTGGAGATGCCTCTTTGTCGGAGCGGTGCCCTCTAAACACTAGCGCTGTACTGTGGCGACGGGCCCCCAGGTGCTGCTTGATCGTTGTTTTTATGTTGCCTAGATCGGAGATCAACTCCGTATCGACGCGGGTATTTTGTTTCTGTTATTAACTTTTTTTTCATGTACTAGCTTTAGTCAAGTAGGAACTTAATAAAAACATTATAATAGTGTGTTCAGGAGACATAGGGCTGTCTTAGTATTCTGTTTTTGTCAGGGAGGTTCGGGTCGGGATGAGGCCACTGGCGCTGGCCATTTGATGCCTTGGCGACGGGCTTCACCCGGCGTCCCGAGTCATTGTCCATTTTGTAGCTCTGTTATTGTAATTTGTGGAATGAGCGAGTGAGTGAATGTAAGCAGCACCTGCTGGCCACATCCTCTACGAGGTGACCCCAAAAACTGGGCAGCACGAGCCCCCAGGCTAAACACGGCGGATCTAGAGGAGAGAACCTCAAAAATTAATCATTGTCCTGCTGCCTTGCAGGCCTGGCTGCTTGGCTGCGGAAAGGCTAAGGGAGGAAAACCCTGACATCAAAGCCCCGTGCCTCCGGGGAAGGTTTTTGAGCCTGAGACTAGGACAAGGACAGTCTGATATAAAACCTACGACCCGAGGACCTCGATGCCATCGTACCAGCGTGCTAGGCCATGGCAGACGAACCAAGGGTTTAAAGGGTGGGGCCAGTACTGCGCACACTGCACTCCACCAAAAAGCTCCACCGCGCAGGCTTTAGGAAACGTCCACGGACCACGACACCGACCATTCCAAGTCCTGTAGCGACGGGCGAGGGGCGAAACGGCAGGTGAAAGATGTCACTGGAAGCCGCAGTCTCAAACCTGCATGCAGGCGGTTCAGGATATTGGTCGCCTGATGTTGACCTGGGGATGACAACGTCACTCGGCACACCCTGAACGACCAAGCAGCCTTCTCTATGGACAGCACTGCTCCACACGAAGAGGGGCCTAGAAAAGGTGGCCTAACCAAAGCTCGTCCCGTCGCAAACCCAGTTGGCTAGCTGCGGTCAACGGGCATCTTCTCCTGCGGTCAGAAATCAAGAAAGAATAACGGTTCCCCTCTCATGACGACCACGACCGGACTTAACGTAGCATGCTGGAACATCCGAACCATGCGCGACACAGCAGACAGCGGACGCCCTGAACGTCGCTCCGCCCTCATTGCCCATGAATTGCGGAGGTTAAACATCGACATCGCCGCGCTCAGCAAAGTACGCCTTCCGGACGAAGGCAGCCTCCAAGAACTTGGCGCTGGCTACACCCTCTACTGGTCAGGCAGGCCTGCATCAGAAATACGGCTCTCAGGCGTGGGCTTCATGGTCAAGACCTCCATTGCGACTAAGCTGGAAAACCTACCAACGGGTCACTCAGACCGCATCATGTCCATGCGCCTCCCACTGAGACACCAGCAACACGTCACCCTTCTCAGTGTGTACTCCCCAACCATCCTGGCAGAGCCTGCAGAAAAGGACAAGTTCTACACTGACCTGCGCAGCCTCCTACAGAGCACCCCTGCAGACGACAAAGTCATCATCCTTGGCAACTTCAACGCCAGAGTGGGCCAGGACTCTGAAGCCTGGAAAGGAGTCCTCGGCAAGCATGGCGTCGGGAACTGCAATGACAATGGCCACCTACTGTTGGAGTTCTGTGCAGAGCAGCAACTGGTCATCACCAACACTACTTTTCAGCAAAAGGACAGTCGAAAGACCACCTGGATGCATCCTCGCTCCAAACACTGGCACCTTATCGACTATGTTCTAGTGCGTCAGAGGGACCGCAGCGACTTCCTCCTCACCAGAGTGATGCCCAGCGCAGAGTGCCACACTGACCACCGCCTTGTCCGCTGCAAACTCAGGCTCCACTTCAAGCCAAAACCCAAGAAATGCCCCCCCCCCCCCCCCCCCCAAGAAACAGCTTGATGTTGCCAGCCTTCAGCGTGACGATGTGAAAGCTGCCTTTCAGACAGATTTACAGGGCAGGCTCAAAGACACAGCGGACCCAGCAGACTCCTCCCCTGAAACACTCTGGGAACAACTGAAAACTGCTATTGCAAAATCCTCTGCAGAAGTCTTGGGTTTCGCTAGAAAGAGGAACAAAGACTGGTTTGACGAAAATGATGTAGAGATCCAGGAACTCCTAGCAAAAAAATAAAGAGCCGCCCATCAGGCCCACCTAGCCCAGCCTTCCTGCCCTGTGAAGAAGTCTGCCTTCCGCCTCGTCTGCAGCAGTCTCCAGCGCAAGCTCAGAGATCTCCAGAACGAGTGGTGGACCAGACTCGCACAGAGGACCCAGCTCTGCGCTGACAACGGTGACTACAGGGGCTTCTACGAAGCACTGAAAAAAAAGTGTATGGCCCCAGGCACCTGGTACAGAGTTCCCTGCGAAGCACTAATGGACAGGCATTGCTCACAGATAATACCTCCATCTTGAACCGCTGGTCGGAGTACTTTCAGAGCCTCTTCAGAGCTGAGCGCACTGTTCAAGAAGCAGTCATCCTCCAAATCCCACACCTCCCAGTAAAGGTTGAATTGGACGAACCGCCCACTGCTGAAGAGACTCTCACAGCCATCCACCAGCTCAAGAGTGGCAAAGCAGCAGGCATTGATGGAATACCGCCAGAGATCTGGAAACATGGAGGCCCAGCACTGCACAACAAGCTCCACGACCTCTTTCTATGCTGCTGGGAGGAAGGAACACTACCAAAGGATCTCCGTGATGCAGTCGTTATCACCCTGTACAAGAACAAAGGCGAGAAGTCTGACTGCTCCAACTATCGTGGAATTACCCTGCTGTCCATTGCCGGGAAAATTCTCGCAAGGCTGCTCCTGAATCGGCTGGTACCTGCCATCGCCGAAGACCACCTCCCAGAGGGCCAATGTGGCTTCAGAGCCAACAGGAGCACCACCGACATGGTCTTTGTGCTGAGACAGCTTCAGGAGAAGTGCCGCGAACAGAACAAAGGGCTGTACGTAACGTTTGTTGACCTAACAAAAGCGTTCGACACTGTGAGCAGGCAAGGCATGTGGCAGATCCTGGAGCGACTTGGCTGTCCCCCAAAGTTCCTCAGCTAGGCAAAGTCAACCTGCATTCACACAAATTATAGCAAGACTGAAATTGTACCGTTAAGTTCTAGTTTTGTCACCATTTCCTCAAGCCTATGAAGCGAAAATGAACTCATATCAGGTAAAATATAAAACTACGAAAAAACTAAAACTTACTTCATGACAAATGACGTTTGACAAATCAATGACGCGTATGTCATGCGCCCCTTATAGAACTCACTGACGCATTGGCAGATCTGCGAGACTTTTTCAATAGGAGATAATTCAACATCAGAATCAGGTCAATGATTGTACATTGCTTAACGTCCCGACAGCAACAAGGCTTTCTCAGGACGTGCCTGCACTGCTTGTGAAAAAAAAAAACTAAACAGAACATTGAATGTATGTCGCCAGCCGGTCAAATACATTAAATAAACCTAACACATGAGGCCTAAATAAAGCTAAGACCATCTAGCAACACACATCCAATATCAAGAGCTACAGGCAGTGCAGACAGTAGGGAGAGTTTTAAACAGGCAAATACAGGTGAATGGACCTCGGGTAGACAGAAACACATGCCCCAGAATAGAGAGAAAAACTCACCCTGTGGGGCTGACCAGGGTGACCCTGAGAACTAAAAAGTACCTAACCCCACCCAAGTCCCCCAGGGCAGACCCGGGTGGGGGAAGAATCAGGTCAAAGACAAAAGGTAGAGACCATTGACAGCGAGGACAGCTCTCATATAGAAGGGACTTTGTGGGTTATAGTTCATCCCATCTTGTTCAAGTTTTACCATTCCATTTTGATAACAGAAATGGTTTATGAATTCTCCGGTGAAATACATGCCATTGTTTTCAGCAAAATCATTCACATTATTTTTATTTCTAAAACTTCAAAAACACCGTTATAAATGATGTGTGTGCGTGTGTGATAATAAGTGTTGATGACATTTTACATTATTCACACTAAATGAATCCCACAATATATCACAGTTTTCTGTGACCCCTTGAGAGCTACGTCTTTTCCGTCGAGCGATATCGTCAGTAGCAGTTAAGAGGTTAACACTTTCGAGACGTGTCGCATCCGGATTCGTGGCTTTAAGCCGCGATTCCGGTTGCGGTACGTCTCGAACGAGTTAACCCTTCTTTGAGAAAGGAAAGTTGAAAGAATAAATATAGCAGTGCTCCATTCGTAAGTTTTCTTATGGCTAATTTGAAAAACAACCAAAAGAAATTCCATATTATATTTGACGACTGTTTCTGATAAATAGTTTTCATGACAATTTTTTTTGTGTGTGTGTGTGTGTGTGTGTGTTTTTTTTTTTTTTTTTCATGTCCATTTGCTCATCTTAATCGATTTTTAATTCCTATGAAATGGATGTACATCCTCCAATCGATTAATTTACTTGAATCGTACAGCGTAATTGTCTTTTCCGCTGGGTTGGTTAGTTGCACGTTATTTAGTGTCCCGACAGCAACAAGACTTTCTCTCTTTTCGCTGTTGTTGAAAATTGTCTGGATTGGCTCACAGTGTATTTATAAAGTAAAACCTTGCCAGCAAGAGGCATAGATTCTCATGAGTCCCTGCTAGGCAGGGGGCTCATGAAAATCTAAGCCCCTTGCCGTCAAGGTCTTGCCCATCACGTTACATGACCGTTGATCCTTTTGATAATAAACTTGGTGTAAGAGACATGTGTGAAAACAACTATAGCACCATGACAAGTATTTTCTAATGCCTTTTCCAGAGCATGAATCTGAGGGTGTATACATGCATAATTTTGGCGCCGTGCTGCTCTCTTGTACAGAAAATAATCGTCTCAATAAAATCAAGAACGTTGGATTGGTGTGTGTGTGTGTGTGTGTGTGTGTGTGTGTGTGTGTGTGTGTGTGTGTGTGTGTGTGTGTGTGTGTGTGTGTGTGTGTGTTTGTTTGTGTGTCATAGAACGCAAGAAGTGAAGCACACAATTCGTACTTCTTCAGATAACGATTTCATTTTGGTATGAGTGTGTGTGTGTGTGAGTGTGTGCATGTTTGCGTGTGCGTATGTGTGCGAGACTATGCATGTGAGCTCGTGCGTGCGTGTGTGTGTGTGTGTGTGTGTGCGTGTGCGCGCGCGTGTGTGAGTGTGTATGTATGTAAGTGCACTTATATACGCAAGCGTATCTGTGTTCATATATTCCTGCGCAGTTGTGCCTGGATAGGATAGTGGTTTAACTTGTTTAACTCATTGTGCCCGAGGTACGAAATACCCACATTTTGGAGTTATCCTCTGAGGACTGCATTTCTATTAGGAGACAGATCGACCATGATAGTTTAAGGGCGGTGGCAGAATAGCTTGGCGCCTATAAGCGCCAAGCTATTCTGCCACCGCCCTTGAACTATCATGGTCGAGCCATATCTTACTGTGTTGTGTCGCGGGCACAATGAGTTAAATGCCGCAGTGATCATCCTCAATACACGCATGACACATGACATATGACATACACCAAAAAAAGAATGCGTTTTAAATTTTTATCAGAAAAAAAAAATACTGTGAGTACATTAGCACAAAAAAATATGACACAATGGAAATGAAAAAAAGGCACATAGAACGTATTAATCTTTCCCCTCCCGCGCCAAATGAATCACATCATAAACTTGAGTCCAAAGCACTGCGTAGAAAACTGTGGGATATGGATCTACCATGGTAGTATATGAGTAGTGCCTGACAAGCATAGCGCCGTTCAGGGGCGCTATGCTTGTCAGGCACTTCTCATATACTACCATGGACGATCAATATCCCACACTGGCACTGAAAGTGTCAAGATTGATGTCAAAAGCAAAAACCATTTAAAGCTATAGGGAGTGAAAATATGAAGATTTCATTCAGAATAAATGAAACCCCCAAACTTAAAGAATTGCTGTTTTCAGCGTGAAACTAAAACTAGGACCCGTAAAAAAAACGAATATCAAAAGTACATGAACTTGTACGCCAAAAAGAAGTACAATGAACACTCACGGCAGTACGTACCACCACCACTCTACGTGTGAATACTTTGTCTTATGCTTACAACATAACCTTTTTCTTTGATTAATAAACTCCAAATAGGACAAGATGCTCACACAAACACACCCGCGCGCACACACACGCACACAAGCGAGCAGACGCACGCGCAAGCATACATGCACCCTCACCCCCCCCCCCTCCCCCCGTACCCCGTCCGCCCCATCTTCCCCCACCCCTCCATGCACCCGCGCAGACAAACACGCGCACGCAAACATTATCAGTATCATTCCGACATTCAGTAATCACATAATTTTTTGGAAATGTCACGACTAGATTATAATGTCCAGCACAGAGATCACATACAGGTGTCAGATTGCTCGTTTTCATGTAATATCACCCCGCCCCCCCCCCCCCCCCCCCCCCCAACGAACAAAAAAAAAGAAAAGAAAAGAAAAAATAAAGAAAAAAATAAAGAAATAAATAATACAATAATAAATAAATAAATAAATAATAACAAAACACAAAAACTATAGCAAAAGGTGGATCGACCCGATATTTCAAGGTCAGATGGCACGACCATTGAATTATCTGGCTTGGCCCACCCCCAAACGGAATATACCCAGCTCGAGTAAAACGGCTTTAAAAGATAAGAGCGTGTTTTACACACAATAACGGAATTCCGTAGGTCGCGTCACATTAGCTTGGCGCCTAGAAAGGCGCCAAGCTAATGTGGCACTACACTTGAACTATCATGGCCGATCCATCTCACCCACACGATAATTATAGAGTCCATACAAAAGCTAAACAAAACAATCCAAAGTCGATATGTCATTAGAGCGAATGTGTGCAGTATGAGCTACACATGGCAGGAAAATAAAAATGACTGCACCAAATAAAAATAAAGGAGCTACAAAAGAAATTTGTTATATACAACAACAAAAATATAAACAAAAATCAAACGGTATCACTCGAAAAAATGTCAATACAGCAGTTTATAATTACGATTTGCATGAAAGAGTCTCTGTTCAGTCACACCGCAAAGCACATCTTTAGCAAATTTTAATTAAAAAAAAAAAACACAACAACTTTATACAGTTTTACGTGTGCTCGTCTGTGAGTTTGGGCCTTACGGCAGTAGGCCGTGAAGATCCAAAAGCAAGGACCAGCACACAGATGCTTCAACGTCTTGCCCCCCCCCCCCCCCCCCAACATTATATGAAAAGAAAAAAAAAAAAGCACAGAAAAGCACACTAGCAAATCTGCTATCCAAAATACTGAACTCTAAGTGTACGCAGGTCTGTGATTTTAAACCCTTTGTCCTAATGCTGTAATGTGCACAATCTCAGACCTGCACACAAACCCCACACGCAGGAGTCCACCCCAACCCCACCCTACACTACCCACCCCCCCCCCCCCCCCCCCCCCCCCCCGAAAAAAAAAATCGTCAAGCACCACCGTTTAATACCTTATTGTCATTAAGGCATATCTGCTGCGTGCGCCGCGCCATTCTACCCTTTAAAATGTGTGCTGGTCTGTGATTTTGGACCTTACGGCCTACGGCCGTAAGATCCAAAATCACAGGCCAGCACAAATACCTCCCACCCACCCCACCCCCCACCGCCATCCCGCTCGTGTGCTGCCTCCTCTAAAGAAGCCAGACCCATCTCAATCATGCGCCATCATTCACTACGTCATTGACAGCGTCCTTGTCACACACGTCACCCCGCAGATCCGCGTCCAGAAACCAGTGACCGAACTTCCGCGCCCTCTTGATCTTCTTGACGTTCCCTTGGATGAAATTGTTATTGATGATGATGGGCCTGGGGCTCTCCTCCCTGATGTAGCGAGGCTGTTTGTACCACTCCCCGTCCGCGAAAGTCTCTCTGGGCAGGTAGACCACTTTCACTCCGGCGTACTCGTCTCGCACCAGTCGCCACAGCACGAACTGATCCAGAATGGACTCCTCTACAATGGCGCTGTTACTGAGATCGCTGAGCTGGTTCCAAATCTCCTCCATCTTTTCCGTGAATCGGTTCCAAACCTGGGTCGTAGGAAATAACCATTAAAAATATCATGCCCCATCAAGAATAATAATAAGATAAAATTCATTCATTCATTCATTCATTGATTCATTCATTTTTTAATTAGATAGAACTTAGATGCCATTGTGTAAATATACATCAGAAATTTGTTTCGGACCTCCGCTCAATAAACGAATGAACCAAGACACATGTACGTTATAATTAAACTGCGCGTGCACGCACGCACACACACACACACACACACACACACACACACACACACACACACACACACACACACACACACACCACACACACACACACACACACACACACACACACACACACAGGCGCACACACACACACACACACACACACACACACACACACACACACACACACACATATTGATAACTGCTAACACTGTAATGATCTAAAGTTAAAAGACAACAAACCGAGGTTGCACATTAACCCATTTCATACTGAGGCTAAAAGCTTCAAATTTATACACTGCCATATGCAAGCTACATTACAGTACTTACAGATAAGGATGTAGACCAATGGTTTTAGTTCAAGGGTGGTGCCAGAATGGCTTGCGCCTATAGGCGCCAAGCTATTCTGGCACTACCCTTGAACTACTCTAGACAAACTTATTTCACACACTGGTGTATTCCGAATGATAAGGGTTAACACAAATCACAGAGGACATCACAAACAAACCACTTGCATCACAGATGAAAATAATGCTGATTGCTGACAACCTTTGCACATCAGGAATAGACAGTTGGACAGATAGGTCATCCAAGGTGTTTGTTTGCACCACTAAGAGTGTAGACAGCGGTTTATAGTTAACTTCGGATATCACAAATTCACAGGGGGACCAAATTTGTCTTTTTGTAGTATCCGAAGTTTGTAATAAGCGAAATAATTTAGGTAGAAAGAGCTCTCTCTTTCTTTCGGGACATCGGGGAAAACGTGTTGTTATATTCGGCCTTGTTATAAGCGAAGTAGACTTACATTGTTGTTATTATTATTATTATTATTATTATTATTATTATTATTATTATTATTCATGTTATTAGTATTATTATTGTTATTATTATGTCTTTCTCATATTATTTATAAATTTGTGTTAGCCTATGTGATGGTCTGTGATTCTGGACCTTACAACCTAAAGTAGTAAAATTCAAAATCACAGACCAGCACACAAATGCTTCCTCTACGCCCACCCTTATCCCACCCCACTCCATCCTCTGCCCTGTAAAAAATTACTAGCAAGGAACGACAATCGCGCAGATGAGTGAGGCTGACCCGTATCAACAACCACAAGACAAACCTGGGTGGTGGCTGGGGTAGGATTGAGCAGCAGGAAGCCAGAGGCCATGGCTTTCCGGTCGCGGCCCACCTTGGTAGCTACGATGTCACCGTGTTGCTGGTACTCTAGGACGGTGGGGACAGGGTTGGCCAGCCAGGTGCAGTCGAACTCGAACAGAAGAATCCTAACGCCGATGTTCAAAAGACGGTTGATGCAGCGTGCTCGCTCTACAGTCACCCTCACGTAGCCGGCTTCTCTGTAAGCCTGGTCTTCGCTTAAAGAGGTGACATTCAGAGACACTATCGTCACTCCGGGCCACCGATGCTGCAGAGTCAACCGAGACTCCGCGTCTGTGGTGAAAATCAACACTTTCTTGTGAATCCCAAATGGCTCTGTGTTACACAGCCAACTGCTGGCAAACGGTAGATACGCACGGTTGATGACGGAAACCAAAACTAAGTTGTGCTTTCTGAAAATGTTCAGAGCTAGTTCTTCCAAACTTTTCCCGTTATTGTTACTGGAACCAGCAGCATGGGGGCTGTCAGTGATGTCATCATCATACACGACCGGCCAGGGTAAGTTGTGTAGCAGCTTGAAATGATCCAGTCTCTCCCGCTTCTTGGAGTCCGAACGCCAGAAGAAGAGAATGAAAACCCAAGTGACGATGATGATGGAGAGAAACAGAGCTGGACACAGTCTGATGCGCATTATCCAAGTCGTCTATCTTTCACTGCACGCCAATCAGACAGCTTTGCCTTCCCGCCGGAATTCTGTCGGAAGAAAAACCGTGCAGTTACTAAACTGCCGAGAAATAATAAACATAAAACCAGTGCAAAAGGCAAAGATCCTCATGCGCCCCCGCGACTGCGGGGGCTCATGAGGATCAATGCCTCTTGCTGGCCCTATCTTGTATCCCCGCCGTGAGATGGCCTTAGTCGCCTGCTCAGCGTTAAAACCCCATAACTAACTATCCTATTTTGTCCATGTCCCTCGGATTAATAGGATTCTAGGGCGTTGCAGTTGTAAAGATTTCAGAAACATAACTTTGCGGTCTGAGCAGCAAGCCTCTGCTACCAATAACGTATTTGTTTAAACATTCCTCCACTATTTTCGTAAAATAAAATAAAATAAATTTTTTTTTTTAAAAAAATCAAGAAGAAATCGTCTGACCTGGATCACGCCAGTCATGACGGACGTCAAAGGAGTATACATTTATACATAATAGACCTATGCCGTAATTTATTATTTAAAATATTTCATGACGCTGCCGTCTCCAGTAGTGTGCCTGTTGTTTCGAACAACACAAAGTAACTTTTTACTTTAGAACGTTTTGGTGATCTTTTATAGAACAAAACTCGCATCCAAGATGCGTCACAAAGTGGGCTACAAGAAGTCTGCCATTTGTCGCTACAAAGGTCATGTGGTACAGTTTGCGCTAAGGTGATTGATCGTATGACTTATGGATGAAACCTAATATATGTTTTCATCCCTACATCACACGACCAGTCGCTTTAGCGCAAACCGTACCATGTGACCGTGATACAAAAACCCTTGTAGCGAAAAATGGCGTAGCCCTCTTCGTGACGCATCTTCAATGTGAGTTTTGTTCTATTAAAAAAAATCTCCAAAACGTTCTAAAGTAAAAAGTTACTTAGTGTTGTTCGAAACAACAAGCGCACTCAGTACTTGAGACGGCAACGTCATGAAATATTTTAAATTACGTCATAAGTCTATTATGTATAAATGTATATTCCTTTGAAGTCAGTCATGTCTGGCATGATCCAGGTCGGAAGATGTCTTCTTGATTTCTTTTACGAAAATAGTGGAGCTTATTATAAATTAACTCATTCGAGATGTGCTGCATCCGGATACGCGGCATTAGGCGCGTGTCCGATTGCAGCACTTTTTGTTTCGGTAGGTATAGGAATTTAAACGGTAACAGCCTGTAATAAGGTCAGCCACCCAATGTTTATCACACAATGCCACATTTTTATGAGTCACGAGCGTGGGAAGGTGCGTCTGGGTCATTAGAGTTCGCTTGAGTAGCGCATTCCTCCACCTGATCTGATTTCCTGATATGATTAAAAAGGAAAATGATGTGGGTAGCGGGGGGGGGGGGGGGATATCAGTAGTACAATATATGCTAACTGATAAAGTTATTCGTAATAACTCCTTTAATAATGCTGTATCGAACACATTTGTAATATACGCTGTTGTCACTCACACTGAAGTCTTCCTTCCGTATCCCCCTCCCCCTTCCCCTCCCCTCGGCTTGGAGAATCTAAAATACTGTGCTATTGGAAATAAACCTCAGCCACTTCATACTGTGTGGGTGGGTGGCTGCGTGATTGTATGTCAGTAATACGCATGTGCATACCTTATGGTTTTTGTATCAGATATACAAGTAGTATCTTCTAACACAAACAATAATCTTCCGGCACGAAAAGTCAAGATGTATGCACCTAGGAGAGAAGGCAATTTGTGGGAGGAGGGGAAGGAAGTGTACCTCCTCCCTCCCCTACCCCCGTCCAGGCACCCCTTGTCTTCGCCCCTAAAATCTACAAACGCCCGTCATGGTAACCGTGAGAGAATAGGGGAAACCCGAAGAGCTATTTTCAGCGCCGGCTTTGCCAGGCGTGCAGACTGAGCAGCATTATTTATTCAGCTGTCATTGTCAACAAAGGCATGGCGGAGTAGCTATTTATTATCAGCAGGCTTCAGCATTCTCCGCATTTTTGAGTTGTCTGGTTAAGACTCTGAATCCGCCTGAAGAATCCTAGCTACAACTTCAGCCGAAACAATTCCTAAGTGTTAATGAGCTTGCAGACGGATTTGGCAAAGGTAAACTTCAAAGCTATTCGCATTGGCAGAGTTCACAATGAACCACGCAAAAGCGGAGTCGCAGACTAAACCCTATATCTCCCCTATATGAGGAGCAGATGTAAAATACAGTTCGTCGTCACTGAAAGCTAGAGGCATAGATTCTCATGAGCTCCTGCAGCCTGGGTTGCAGGAGCCCATGAGAATCTATGCCTCGTACAGACACACTGATCACTGGTCAAGCTCAGTGACGACAGACTCACAACTACACATCTGCCGTTAGTTCACACTAACCTAAGCCTTTCTCAAGGCAGCTAAGTAGAAAGCTACAATAACTTTCAAGCACGAAAGGAAAGCAGCTTTACCGTCATTTTTCTTGCAGTGATATCCGGCTACTCAAATGGCATAGGTCTTGTTCTGAGTCACGCATCCGAGTCCTGCGAAGCCGGCGGTGCGCCATTTTCCTTTCCGTAGTGTAACCTCGCTTTGAGACACGCCGCGGCTGGGTCGCTGTGTACTGTGTGTGTTTGTGTGCGGCCATGGCCTGCCGCGTTGCTCGAGCCATGTGCACAGACGGGAAATCGATCAGGAAATGGAGTTACCTTCTCCACGAAGGGGAAACACAAATTCTTCCTTACGATAATATTAGTTACAGGGGTTGATCACCAACTTAGTCTCACTCAACCAACGGAGCTTTACTGATTCTGACGACAGTCTCCCCGCCGGCTGTCGAAATACTGACTCACTCAGTCTCCGTTGGTTCAGTGATGTTTTTATGCCGACAGCCAGACTTCAAATTTTGGACAAACAGACTCGGCCGATGGCGAGTTCCCGAGCAGTGCCGAGAACGCTAGCGGCTAGATTACACGGCGCGACTTCAGAGCCGAGTCAAGACTTGGCTAGCCACGAAATATGGGCAGCTCGGCTAGAGTACACTTAGCCGATTCCCAGTGTTTTGCTGTGCGGGCGGAATCATAATTGAAGTATACAACATGCGGGAAATTTAAGCTCAGATTAACAAAGAACGTGTCACGATTTCAGTCTTACTGATCATACAGTTGGTCAGTCTTACTGAAATGATCATAACAGTTGTTACAATACAACTATCTTTATATATATATAATATATATATATATATATATATATATATATATATATATATATATATATATATATAATATATATATATATATATATATATATATATATATATATATATATATATATATATATATATGAATAAATAAAACCGCGTCCAAGAAAGCTGGCACCACACACCGCTCCAAATATGGATCCAAGCAGCAGTGAAATACTTAAAATGTGAAGAAAGGATCCACAAACACCACGGCACGTAGTTTAGAAGGAGTTATACTGAGGAAAACGATCTCGCAATGCTCATGAAAAGACGAGAGTGAACTGATCTCTCGTGAAACTGACGTGGTGGCAGGCTAATGTTGGAACTGACTATCTTTGTTGGCCGGCCTGACTTCACGCAAAGACCTAGCTACCATGCTGAGGCTAGGATAGCGGCAAATATATAATTGTAATTAATCACTGACCATGAGAGAGAGAGAGAGAGGAGGGGGAGAGAGAGAGAGAGAGGTGAAAGAGAGAGAGGGAGAGAGTGGGAGAGAGAGAGACTGAGGGTGAGAGAGAGAGAGAGAGAGAGAGAGAGAGAGAGAGACTGAGAGAATCTGGGAGAGAGAGACAGTGAGAGAGAGAGAGAGAGAGAGAGAGAGAGAGAGAGAGAGAGAGAGAGAGAGAGAGAGAGAGAGAGAGAGAGAGAGAGAGAGAGAGAGAGAATTGGATAGATTTCCCTTTTTCTACCTCACTGACCTTGGTGAAACTTTGTTTTCTTATTTCCATCGCATGTTTGTATATGATTTTCTAAGCCTTCAGTTTTTCTTGGAAATGCATGTGTTCAAGTTCTATGTATGACGTTAATGTTGTTGAGGACGTAACAGTTTATTTGTATTATATAGATACCTTGCTAACATTGCATGACCATGCTAATAATACATGATTTTCTTATGTTATCAGCAATGGCGTATTACGAACTTGCGCACGTGCTGTTTACTGCAACCTAGAAGTTGGTGTTTTATAAATGTGTGTGTGTGTGTGTGTGAGAGAGAGAGAGAGAGAGAGAGAGAGAGAGAGAGAGAGAGAGAGAGAGAGAGAGAGAGAGAGAGAGAGAGAGAGAGAGAGAGAGAGAGAGAGAGAGAGATTCGTGACTAGTTGAACGTAGAATATCTATGCCCCCCCGCCCTTTTTCCCCTCCCCCTTTTCTCCCCCCCCCCCCTCTCTCCCCCCCCCCCCCCCCCCCCCCCGCATGATTTGCATGAGAGTTTTTACAACATTTGATGTTTTTGTCAGTTTTGTTTGTGTGTGAGTTCTGAGTATGTTGCCGATATTGATGACGATGATGATGTACTTATCAGTAAAAATAGTAATGTGTTATATTTTAGATGCATTTTCTACTTAGTATGTCATGCTCATGAGTCATTAACTATTGCTGTCTTCCGGACTGACAGGAATGACGTACTTGAATTTATGCACGTGTATTTTACTTCCGATTATACCGTAAGCATAATACGAACATTGTAATTGTGTGTGTGATTTTTAGATTTTTCTTGACTGCACGTTTGAAAATTCTACTAATGATGATGGTGTCAATGTTGAGGATGACGTTATTATTATAAATATTTCATTGCGACATTTCATCCTCCGCACACTGCGTGTCGATACTCGTGTTTCACAAAAGTTTCATGTCATCAGTAATGACGCACTCATATCACGAACTTGTGCACGTGCTTTGTACCTTAGTCTATATATGTAAAAGTATTACGATAATGTAGAATTTGAAAGTGCATGTGTGTACATTCTGTATCTATTTTGACGCACTACATTCTCACACGTACATTATGTTTTGTTACCTAGTTACCTGTTACCTGGGCATTTCCCTGAAGAAGCCCTCGCTGAGAGGGCGAAAATTTGTGCTTAGAATAAAAGTATAACTCCTTCTAATGACTACGTGGTGTTTGTGGATATATATGGCTGACTTGGCCACAGCCCAATGCGCTTTATCGCGGCCTCTCGCGCTAAAGAGCGGGCTAGTTTGGAGGAACTCGAGACCTCGGTATTTACGCCGAAAGCCGGAGGCCTTGTTCCCGACTAACTGACTTTTTTCACCGACAGACGGCCTATGAATCTTTATATATTATTTTTTTTTTTACATCAGTATCAGTGCGTACTTAAGACAGACAAACGGACTTTTTGACGACAGGCCGATTTTATGCCGATAACGGAGTTTTTACCCACAGCCTGACAGACTTTATGCTGACAAGCGGACCTTCAGTTATAAGCAGACAACGGACTCGACTTTTCGCGGATATACAGACGTCACGTCACACCGAAAAAGTACGTTTTGGAGCAGGATGACTGTATCAACAATCGGACTCTTTGCCGACAAGCGGACTGAAGTCATGGCTTTGTATACAGACAACGTACAGACGACAAACGGGCATTTTGCCGACAAGCCCAATGACTTACGCCGACAAACGGAATTCATGCCGACAAGCTTTCCCTGACATGCCGACTTTAGGACTTTAGTGCTGGCAGGCCGTGCGGACTTCATGCCGACAAGCGGACTTTACGTCAGTCGACAGGCTGAGGCGGACGTTATGCCGACAAACGGAATTTTGCTGGGTCAGAGCCGGAATTTACGTCCACATTTGAAGCGGACATTTTGCCGACAGTCGGATTCTTTTTTTTTTTTTTTTTTTTTTTTTTTTTCTGAACGTTATGCCGGTAGACATACTTTTTGCCGACAGACGAACTAATTAGCTATATTTGTCTGCAGTCACCTGTTGTGATGTAATGTTCAGCGATAAAGACATACACACCATGGACTCAGTAGTATTCCTGTGTCAAGATGGCAACTCAGTCAAGGAACCCCGCATCAACAGCTGCGACAGTGTCGTAAAGCGTTGGCGGCGGCACCGCTGTGTGACACTTCCGGACTAATCCGCAGCTATTGACGCGGGTCTTCTTGAATGAGTCTATCCCGGTCAGTGCATGCTCCCATGTATTAAATCACACATCATAGGGTTAAACAAAGGATTTTCGGGCCGACGGACGGCGTTAGTTGTCCTGCCGCCGAACCGCACTGAGGCGTGCGCGGGCCGCAAGTCAGGCCGATGTCGGCCAGAGGACCTCGTGGGCATACGTACATTGTGTCATGTCGTTGTGTGCCTGTTTGCACCTCCCCCCCCACACACACACACACACACCCGCACACACACACACACACACACACACACACACACACACACACACACACACACACACACACACACACACACACACACACAAACACTCAACTCCACGCCAGACTGAAATCCTGCTCCGAGGCCTGACCTGGAACCGACAGTAGTGTCAGGACCGATCTAGACGGTGAGCGTCATATGTGCCAGGGCACAATTGCGTGATCGAACTTAGTTCTGCACAAGCCACCAAGCAAGGTGCTCTGCTATAGCGAAGGGCGGAACCTTGCTTAGTTGCTTGCTCAGGCTAATTAGCTCACTCATGCAACTCAAGTGGCCAGGCGCATAACTTGATACAAGAAAATACCGGTTGTCAAAAACTATAGCGCGAACACTGTGAATAATACCACTCATGCCCTGTTTGTTTTTCTTCTGCGCGAATGTTTGGTATCTTTTGCCTTCTCTTACTGTCGCCTTTTAACCCTTATTATTCGGAATACACCAGTGTGTGAAATGTTTGACTAAAATAGTTCAAGGGTGGTGCCAGAATAGCTTGGCGCCTCTAGGCGCCAAGCTATTCTGGCACCACCCTTGAACTAAAGCCATTGGTCTATATCCTTATCGGTAAGTACTATAATGTAGCGTGCATATGGCAGTGTACAAATTTGAAGCTTTTAGCCTCAGTATGATATGGGTTCACCCATTCGGCAGTGCCAGCTGACGCAGACTGCGTTTCCTCAATCTTCGTTGACTGAATTATTGCACACCGAAAACACCTAGGCGTCCCAGGAGCATGGATTCAAAGTGATGTTAACAAGGGGTATAGATCCTCATGAGCCCGCGCAACTGCGGGGCCCCATGAGGATCTATACCTCTTGCTGTTGGGCGGTGTTCAAATGTTCTTGGTACTGAAACGGGTTAAAACGGAAAGAGAGAGGGTCGTGGTGTTGGGAGAGGGGGGGGGGGGGCAGGGGGGAAGGCAAGGGGGGGGGGGGTAGGGGGGGGACGGTGGGTCCTAGACACCTGGAGCACACCTAAATTCGCACCTTTCAAATATTTCACCTTTTCCCCCTTGAACCTAAAATTTGGTTTCCCTGGACTGGTTACATGTTTTTCTTACCTGCGGTACAGTAACATTTCAACACTGAAAAAATGTATCCAGCCGGTTGAAAAGGTCGCACTTTAGGTGTTTTCCATGAAAGAAACTTTGCTTTAGATTGTATATCTGCCAACTAAACGTAACCTGGTCTAAAATACTTTATTACCCCAGGTGAGACCCACACAACCGCATCCATCGTAGATTCACTTACCCCGGTCGCCCACCTCAACAGGAGAACGTGAATCAAAACCGATATTTTCCAAGAAGCATAGATTCTCATGAGCCCCTGCGAAGGCAGGGGCTCATGAGAATCTATGCCTCATGCAGAGGGTATGAGATGTGAGAAACTGAGATTCCTACATCCAGCTGAGATGGCATTGAGGTCCGGCTTTTGTTACGCGGCTCGCTTCTATGCAAGTTTTATCGCTGGCCCGAGGGGAGGCTGAATACGAAAGTAGAAAGTTCATGATCTATAAAGAAATTTGTGGGGACTTCATGGGGATTTTACTCGCACGAACCCCGCCAGCGTGCTTGGAGACGGTCTTCAGTTTTCATGCCCTTTTCCTAAGCTGCATCTTGGGACAGGGAGGAGTTTGTGTATTCCCAGGCCAGCTTTTCGCGCAATGGTATGTGTCCGGAGTTTGTTTGTCATTTGCTTTTTTTAAGTAATGTTTTTTGTATGTCCGCCTGTCCGTGATTTGCAACTTGCGGCTCTAAGAGATAAGCGTATCATGTACAGCTCTGCAGGCGTGTCATTATTTTTATGATGTTAACATCAACAAAATCATTGTTTATAACTGTGCTTCCTGTTTCATACATCGTATATTGAGACTGTTATTGTTAGAAACAGACGGGACCAGCGTTAAGGTCCGTTTATACAGAGCGCGAACGCGAAAGCGAACGCGGTTTTTCGTCCTGGAATATTTTAGTCATTTGTAGAGGAACCGTTCAAATAGAGTGCCAACGCGAACAATTTTTTGTTCGCGCGAACGACCGCCTTGATTGCCCCCAGAGCGAATTTTCTCAGAAGGTCGCGCGGCTTTTTTGCTATCAACCAATCAGCAGGTACTTCCCTTGCATCATTTCCACAAATAGAAACTTGTATGCCTGACCTGACAATGGACAAGACAGAAGCCATGATTCTTGAAATTGAGAAGAATCGTGTACTGTATGACAAAGCAGACAAAGATTACAAAGACATCACGAAAAAAAGAGACATATGGAAAGCAATTGGACAGAGAGTCGGACTGACAGATATGTGATTGAAATTAATTTTATTTTACCTGTGTCAACAATGTTATGGAAATGTAAAAAAAAAAATGTCTGCACGACTTTATTAATTAAACACGTTTTATCTTTCATGTCAGCAGTCTTCATAATGACACCATTTTAGCTCTGACAGAAATATATATTGGAATTATGATAGAAAAAGACGAGCCGCCTCGAAAGCCGTCGACGGTTTTCCGCGTTCGGGTTCGTGCTCTATTTGAATGGCAAAACTGCTCAAAAGTCGCGTTCGCGTTCGTGTTCGCGCTGGACGCGTTCGCGTTCGCGCTCTGTATAAACGGACCCTTAGAAAGACTTGATTCAGCTCGCGGTTCTTTTCGCATTATATTCAGGCAAAACTGCTTTGTAAAACTGTCATAAGTAAAAATCATCATTAGTTGTCATAATTGTTTGACTCATGCCCGCGACACACCACAACAAGATATGGCTCGACCATGATACAGCAAGATATGGCTCGACCATGATAGTTCAAGGGTGGTGGCAGAATAGCTATAGGCGCCAAGCTATTCTGCCACCACCATTGAACTATCATGGTCGATCTGTCTCCTGATTTGTAATGCAATCCTCAGAGGATAACTCCAAAATGTGGGTATTTCGTACCTCGGGCGCAATGAGTTACTAATCCTTCATTCAAGCATTGTTGTTCTTCTTCTTCTTGTTCAGCATTATAATATTGTTAATTTTCTTGGTAGATTTGAACAGAGTAATTATTTAGTTACGTTTTCAACAATGCCGCTTATAACTGCACGTGCACGATGTCCACTGTGTTTGCTTTCGGAGGATCGATACTTGTCGACTGTCGAAAGACAAATGTTTCAACCTGAAATAGCAAAACAGAAGTCTGCGTACCGGCTGGTCTGTTATTTTGGACCTTACCACTTGAGACCCGCAAGGTCCAAAATCACATACCGGCATTTGTAAACGTTTCATCGTGATATTTGCCAAACGTGTCAAAACGAAAAGGAATTCTTGATTATTTTTGCAATACAGACCAAAAAAGGTGACTGCCAAGCGAGTAATAATGCAACGAAGTACCCAACGGAGAAAGAAACACGCTTAGAAAAGAGAGTTACAACACTATTTATTTAAATTTATTATTTGTGTTGTAGCTGTCTTTTCTAAGCGCGTTTCATTCTCCCTTGTGTACTTCTTTTCTTCTGATTATTTTTGGTAACCTCAGTAATGTCTTACGTTTCATTTGTTACCTCCCCTTTCCCCTATGTCTTCCTTCTTCCTACCCCCACCCCCACCCCCCATAATCCCCTCCCATAACCTCCCCTCTCGCTCCTCCACCTCCTATCCTCACCACCCTCTCCCACCCTCTTCTACCCCTGCAAATTTCAGTGATGAGGTGGGAAGAGGGGGGAGCACTCCATTGATGATGTTTTAACCCTTTTCATCCTGATACACCGATTGCTTGAAACAAATTTGACTGTGATAGTTCAAAGGTGGTTCCAGAATAGCTTGGCGCCTCAGGCGCCAAGCTATTCTGGCACCACCCTTGAACTAAAACGTTTGATCTATCTCCTAATCGGTAATGTAGTCTTCATAGGAAAATAAGCAACATTATTTAAAAAATCAGCCTCAGGATGAAATGGGTTAACAATTGTAATTCAAAAGTAAAGATACATTATTTGATGGGTAGCTCCCTTAGGATCATGAATACAAGGTATATATGCTTTTAGATGCTTTTAGATGAGATACTTCACACATTATTTCTATATTTATTCTTCTTCTGATCTCATTGTGCCCGAGGTACGAAATACCCACATTTTGGAGTTATCCTCCGAGGACTGCATTACAATTCAGGATATAGATCGACCATGATAGTTCAAGGGTGGTGGCAGAATAGCTTGGCGCCTCAGTATAGGCGACAATTATCATGGTCGAGCCATATCTTGCTGTGGTGTGTCGCGGGCAGAATGAGTTAAAATTCGACATGTAGGCCTATGTAACTATTTGTACAGTCACATGCGCCGTAATTTGTACCAGCTAGAAATTCACCAACAGCTTGAACTTCTTGATGATATGTTTAAGGTTAACATTTCTTGGATTTATTTTGCTCAAAACAAGAGACCCAGCAATTTGATTCTCGACTGAAAGGTTGCGGACTCGAATCCACGTTAGTTCAAAATGTATTCACAATCTTTCGGTGACGTGTCTTTGAAATTACTTTGGCCGCGGCTGAAGACGTTAAGCAGAAAAAAACGTTTAACGTATATAAAGAGAACCTTCTTGTGCTGCATGTTGTATAGTACATCATTATTTGTGTGCTGGTCGATGCATTGGAACCTTAGGGCTCACAGCTGTAAAATCCAAAATCACATGCCAGTGTACAATAATTATTTCCTTATGTACAGGTCAGACTATGGCTGTTGCTAGCCCTGGCGGGCTCCGTGTCTGCCCAAAACAGCTTCGTTGACTCGCTCTTTCCCTCGGCTTCAAACGGCCGGGACCCTAGACGGGGTTACGCTGGTGATGGTAAGTTCGGCTTCTTGTTTTAGTTTGTTGTTGTTGTTGCTCTTGTCGTTTGTTTTGTTGGTTTTTGTTTGTTTGTTTGTTTGTTTGTTTTTAAAGTGTGCTGGTCTGTGATTTTGTAACTTGCGGATTTCAGCCGCAAGGTCCCAAATTACAGACCAGCATATAAATATTTTCAATAAGTGAAACGTTCATAACTTGTTAAATTTTGTTAAATAAATAAATAATTAGATAAATAACAAAATGAAATTACATTTTTTTTAAATGCCATTCCTTTACAGAATATAGGCTACAGTATGTGATCTGTTAATCGTTTACACAGAGTTATGACGTGACAAGTCTATATAGAATGGCGGACCACCCGCGGCAGATGAATCAACCTTTAATTGATAGTTCAAGGGAACTGTCAGCTTAATTCGGCCACTGAAGAAAGCGCCAAAGTAATCTGGCAACGTCCTTGAACTATCATATAAAAATCCATAATATACTGACGAACAACAGAAATGCGACATTGTCGCATTTCTTTTGCTTGTCAGTATAATATTGTGCATCTTCCGCTGTTGTGTCTTAACACATTCCAAACGTTCTGCAACTTTTTTGCCGCGCAACCTGAAAAAGTACGTCTCGAATGAGTAAACGCATTCAAGGTGCCTCGCATCAATAGCTGCCACCAGCAACGCAATACGACACTTTAGCGGCTATTGACGCGGTGCGCCTGGGATGAGTTAATGGTGAGTGTCTTCACCCCACTCAGCCTTGACGCACTACAGCAGGCAATTAATCGACCATGATATGCCAGAATAGCCTGTATTACAATGAAAACCAAAATCTCTCTATAACAGAAAGGACTGTCTTTGCCTTCACAGGGCAATATGTATTGACAATTTTGTGCGGTCAAATTATATTTTCGTAATCGGTTACAACATAGCATGTATAATTCTGTTGCTTGTAGCGTGGCCAAATGCAGGCTTACGATTAACCCTTTCCATTCTGATACACCCATTGCTTGTATTAAATTTGACTATGATAGTTCAAGGGTGGTGCCAGAATAGCTTGGCGCCTGAGGCGCCAAGCTATACTGGCAACACCCTTGAACTAAAACGATTGATCTATCCTAATATGTAATATAGCTTTGATAGGACAATAAGCACATTTTTGTTTTTAAAATGAGCCTCAGGATGAAATGGGTTAAGAACATAACAACAACCGTGCTTTTGTCGTTAATCAGGGCCTGGTCCTGACTATCGTGCAGGCGATGGAGGTGACTATGGAAGGGGGCCTGGGGGGTACGGACCGCAACAGATCGACTTTCGGGACCAGAGGCCTGGGTACGGGGACCAGGGGTACGGGCGTGATCAGCCATCTCCAGGACGGCCGGACTTTGGACAGGGCTTCTCCAGCTTTGGACCTCAGCCGCAGTCTAGCAGGTCCGAGCCATCTGGCTTTGAACAAGGTCTGCAAGGATTTGGAGGGAGAGAGCCTGCAGGTCGTTCTCAGCCGGATTTTGGGCAAGGTCTTTCAGGTTTCGGTCGACAAGAACCCGATAATCGACCACCACAGTCAGGGTTTGGTCAAGGCTTGCCTGCTTTTGGCCAGGGCTTAGGTTTCGGCAGACCAGAACCTGACAGTCGACCGCCACAATCCGGCTACAACCAAGGACCACCTGATTACAGAAACCAGCAACCCGACTTTGGACGAGGACACTCCGACAACCAACCCCCGGAATCTGGGTTTGGGCAAGGGTTCCCCAGCTTTGGAAGTCAACAGCTTTCTGGTCCAACCCAAAAGCCTAGCTTTGGACAAGATCTGCCTGCCTTTGGACGGCAGCAGCAGCCTAACAACGGCCCGTCACAGTTTGGGTTTGGACAAGGCTTGCCATCAGCGTTTGGGAGAGAACAGCCTGGAGGTCAGCCACATGGTGGTTTTCGTCCTCAGCAGCCGGACTACGGACCTCAGCAAGACGACTACGGTCCAGGACGCCAGGGACAGAATAACTATCCCCCTCAAGGTGGACCCAGTACCGGAGGAAGCAAGTTTCCTTTATTAGGTCCTCTCAATGGCCTAGGTAATTCGGGCTCTCGCGGACCTTCCTTTGGGGGCAATCAAAACAACAACCCTCTCGACAGTGACATTTTCAGCAAACTCTTAGATAGCAGTTCTCCCTTTAGTCCCGGAGGTCAAGGTCAAGGATCTCCGCAGCAGCGTGGTTCTCAAGGGGCTCCACATCAGTATGGTCCACCTCAATATGGCCCACCCCAAGGAAATCAGTATGGCCAACCTCAGTATGGCCCACCCCAAGATAGCCAGTATGGACCATCCCAGTACGATTCTCCTCAAGGCGGTCCGCCTCAGGGGGGACCTCCTCAGCACGGTGGCCAGCGTTCTACTCCACAGGGATTTGGACCGGGAGACCAGTCAGACTCAAACACAAACACCTTCCCTGGCTTTGGACAATTTCCATCACTTGGCAAAGCGTCCATCCAAAGGCCAGACGCTGGACGCGATCAGTATGGTAATTCTAGTCCCTACCCTGCAAACCCTTATCCAGATGATCCGTATGGACTGAAAAAGGAACAGTCCCAACAGCCACCTCGATCACAGCCGCAGCAGTACGGTCCGCCACAACAAGGATATCCCAGCAATCAAGGGCCACAGAATCAACAAGGCCAACTTTTCGATCCTTTCCAAAACCAAGTCGGTCCTTTCAAAAACCAGGGTGGTAATCCATTCCAAAACTCACAGCCGCAAGGTTTCCCAAATCTACTGTCCAACCCCGCCCCGAACAGCCAGTCGTATACTCCAGGTCCTCCACAAAATCCCAGTGCATACCCGGGGCAGGGTCAGAGTTCAAACCCACAGCAAAGCTATGAACCTCCTCAAGCTCAAAACACACCTCCAAACAACCCTGTTGCAGCACTTTACCCGCCAAATGTGCAATTCAAGCAGGCCAATCCTTTTAGGCAACCACTTTCTTCGTCAAACAATAATAATGATAACTACAACAGCAATAACAACAACCAGAACGCTGCACCAGCTTCTAATTTTGGACTGCCTGCATTCCCAAACTTCCAGTCACCGGGAGGAAGTTTCCAACCTCAGTCTCCAACGCCCTCAGGCAACCAAGGTCCGCCTGCCTACCCACCGCAATCTCAACCCCATGGACAGAATAACGTTGGAGGCCCGAGTGGTCCTTATCCACCACAACCCAATCCACAGGCTTTTAACACACCCCCTCAGCAAAACTACCCTCCCACGCAATCTAACTCCCCTCCTCCTAATCCAAATGCTTTCAGAACGGCTGCCGCGAGCGCGCCTGTACCTCCCAAACCTGGTTCCTATCCCTCCTCCAGCTTCTCCCCTCGAATCAGCGGCGTGGACACCAGGACGTTTGGAGGCGGAGGAAACAACGCTTACGACGTGAACGACAATAAGGCCAATAGTGATGCATTCAACATGAAGGACAACTACACCAAGACTGACTCTTATTCTAAGGCGGACCAGGGCGGCTACAACACCAAGGACGGATACGCGGACCAGAAGAACGCGCAGAACGCCGTCAGCGGCAGTACTAGTGGAAACACCTCCAGCTCATATAACGACAAGAAGTCTGGGGGCAATGACTACCAGGACACCAAAACCTACAACAATAACGATGGGTACGACCAGCATATGAACTACGACAACGGTAAAACCCAGGTATTCTCTGCCGCTAAACCTCCCCCTCCTAACGCTATTAAGGTTTCCTATGGCACGCCTACAGCGGACGAGCCGTCGGCTGTGGTAGCGCAGAGCGACCCCGCCCCTCCCCCTCTCAACGCCGACCCTCAGGCTACGACAACCACCACCCTTCAGCCCAGACCCCAGAACCCCCTGGAGAGCAGGTTCAGCGGCATCACGTCACAACTGCAACCGAAATTTGGATTGGACAGCCCGGGAGTCAATTTCCCGGAACCAGATTCCACTCGCCTGGGACAAGGCAGCATTTTTGGCCAGGACGGTTTCCCATCCTTCACGAAAAACTTGAACCTGCTCGGAAGACGCTGAGTTGTCTCTGTTGTCACGCTAAGCCCGTCACTGCAAAGAAAAAGTCAACACGACCCAGCTGCAAGAGACGTAGATCTTCATGAGCCCCCGCAGTTGCGGGGGCTCATAAGGATCTATGTCACTTGTTGAAATCACACTGTATCGACGTTCCTTGGACGGGTTTTTTGTTGTTGTTTTTTTTTTTTTTGGCTGGGGGGGGGGGGGGGGAGTGGGGGGGGGGGAGTGGGGATGGGGCGTTGAATGGCCAGTGGCATTTAAGAGGCTAACATACATTAGCTGTGCAAGAATGGCAAAATGGATCTAGAGGCTCTCATGAAATAATTAATATATTTGTTATCCCCAATCTGTTATTTTGGACACTGCGACTTATACACACTGGTTGTTCCGCGCAGCAAATTGAGGGAGACAACCAGTGTTTGAACTCGTATTGACCAAATTCACAGAAGCAGCGCGCTCATATTGTTTCACCCTATCTCTCAATTAGAATATGAAACGGACATCCGGCCAGTCTAATCTCAGTCCTCTTATGTCTGGAATCTTCATATAAGATTCTTTTACACACAAAACATATTTTTGATGACTAGATTTTCCTGTGTTTCATTTTTAGCGCATGTATGAGAGAGTAATTTGTTAATGGAGGGTTTGTTTTGTTGTTGTTTTTTTTCATTCTTTTTTCTGTCCTTGTTGTTTGCTGTTGCTGCTTTAGGAGTGTCTGTGATGAAATTTAGACTTTTTTTTTAGTGTACAACAAACGAAGGGGAATTACTCAGCGCTGGACAGACGAACAGTTAGATCCCCTGCCCCCTCCTATCAGGCACCCTTGGTTTGTTGTACAATTCTGCCAGCGCTAGCCTCACCTATCTGGTTTGTGAGTATTTTTTTTAGTGGTGGTGAAAACTGAAGATAGAGTAAAGTGTCACAGCCCTAGCTTTCTCTGACCATCCCCGTGCTCAAAAGCCACTAGGCCGACTGCCGTCGGCTCGCGCACAGTTTTGCGCAGGCAAACGGCGGTCGACGTCGGCCCAAGGATCTTTTATGCACTGAGAGTGGCAACGGTTGACTCGAGAGAACAGCAATTTAAAATTCCGACTTTTGACCTTGCATATGATATAAGGCAAAGTGAGCTTCGCCCTTTGCGCGTCTGTAGCAGTTTTAGTCGCAATGATTCCTGTAGGAATCACCGCGACTAAAACCGCTACCGACACGCAGAGGGTTCAGATGAGTTGTGTCAACCTCTCCCTGTGCTGTTGCCTATACCCGTTTCCAGTCAAGGCTGTTTTCGCCCGACACTAATTGTTGCTCATTAGTCTAATTAATAATGTGTGCTGGTCTGTGATTTTAGGCCATACGACCCAAATCACAGACCAGCACGCAGCTATGTGTTCAGTGACGCCCTTTGCATTACTTCATTATGAAATAATTACGTATAAGCGCTTTCAACATTTGCATTGCGGGGATTTTTATATGGTGTGTCTTGGTGTACACCAGAAACGAATAAATGCGGTGCTGGTTAGAATATGATATCTCAGCGCTTTTGATGTTTTTTGTGTGTATGTGTGCGTGAGTATGTGTGCGTGTGTGTGTGTTGTGTGTGTGTGTGTGTGTGTGTGTGTGTGTGTGTGTGTGTGTGTGTGTGTGTGTGTGTGTGTGTGTGTGTAAAAGAGAGAGTGCGTATGTGAGAGCGTGTGTGTGCGCATTTGAGAATCGATCGATCGATCGATCAATCAATCAATCAATCAATCAATCAATCAATCAATCCGATCAATCCAATCAAATCAATCCAATCCAATCCAATCCAATCAATTCAATCAATTCAATCCAATCAATCAATCAACAAACCGGTCACCACCCTTCCAGCCATCCATCCATTGAACAATCAATCGGACGGTCAGTCATTGAAGCAATCAATTAATCAGTCAGTCAATCAGTCAGGCAATCAATCAAATGATCAATCACACTGTCACGTACGACGCGAATTCCTTCACTACCCAGTGCGCAAAAGGCCATCGGGCCGACGTCGGTCGCCGTTGGCCCGCGCACGGCCCTGCCGCGCAGGCCAAAGGTGGCCGAAGTCCGCCCGATGGCCTTTGCGTACTAGGTACAGGCTGGATGACTCACATGCACGCCTTCGTGCGCGTAGCACGACGTAAGTACTGATGCGCCACAACCGAATATCCGATTTGGCTGATTTTTGATTAATTCACAAAGGAGCACTAATGTGTTCTGCTCTAATTTAGCATTAAGTCCATTTTTGCAAAAAGCGCTAATTTCGTTGAAATTAAGAGGAAAATCTCGTTTTTCACAAAATGTGAAGTCCCTATGTGGGTCGTAAAGTCTGATTTTCACTGTCTTACAATCAAAATTTCGCTTTCACTAAATGAAACTTACTGTCTTATGCCAAATTAGTTCGATATATCCGAAGGCGTCATTTACTAGACAGATGACGTTGAGGCTTGACCGGGACGAACAAAAACACTGCTTATATGAATCTGAAATTAGCACTAAACTCGATGTCTATGTCGAATGAGTCTATTAACCCTTTGCCTGGTAGCAGCGGTTCTTGTCCGATGATTCCTGCAAAAATCATCGGACAAAAACCACTACCGTCAGCCAAAGGGTTAACTTGCGAGAAGTGCTGCATTCAATACATCGCATTTTGCACGACTCGAATGAGTTGACTTGTTTTTCAAGTTGTCCTGCTTCCTTCCGAAATAGACTTGAAGAGAGTGGCCGCCAAAGACGGAAACTTAACTAAGGGAGGAAACTCTTCCCTGGTGACAAGTTGCAGTGTTCTTTCCCTTGAACCTCAGAATGCGGTACTAAGCTGTCAAAGGCAGTTCGAATAAAATGTTCCTGGTGCTGCTGCTGCTGCTGCTGCATTGCAGGGCCAGGTCAGAACCACTGGTGACAATTGCAGCATGCGAGGGGGAGGGGGGAGGGGGAGCGAGGGGGCAGGAGAGGCGGCGGGGGTAGGGATGGGAGGGGTCCAATAATTAAGTTGTGCTTGGGAAACTTTAATTAACACGTTTGGAGCATTGAAAGGGTCGCGGAGGGGAGGAGTGGGCGTGGGCGTGGGGGGTGGGGTGGGGGGGGGGGGAAACACAGCAGCTTCAAAAAGCATAGTTGTTCCGGCCCATGACCAAAATTTTTCTTTAGTGACCACTAGGCGGCCCGGCAATGATTTCAGTGGTTGGTTGGGGGTTGGGGGTTAGTGCCTGCAAGGAATCAACCTGACAAAAATTGCTACCGATATAACAAAAGAGTTAGATGCAGGACAACTGGACAAACAGTGCTACCGACAGTCAAAGGGTTACAGGGATTTGTCAAGTACGTTATGTGCTGCCTTTGCCATGAGTTGGCTGTGCCACGAGGAAAGGTAAAGGGATCTAACTGTTCCCTTGCGTGGTTGTCCAGTGTTGAATGACTCCCCTTTGGACGGTTTTGGCTTTTGGTCTTGACTGAACAAAGGATTTCAGAAGCAAGCTATGCACAGTTCATTATTGGACAGGGGTTCATGCTACTCTTCCTTCTTTTACGACACTGATCAGCTCTTTACATGCGTCCGATGATATCACAGTACCGTGACAGCTCAGTGATTAGTTTGGCACCTTTATAAGCGCCAGCTAATCAGACACCACCACTGACTGAGCTGTCATGGATGGCCCATATTCAGCTGTGTGCGCTAAGGCTTTGATGTATTTGATTGGTACGCTAAGTGTTAGCTTCCTGGATACGGATAGGGATAATACTGCCCTAGGAAGGCAAAAGACAGTACGACCATATTTGTGAAAAGCAAGATTTTTTATTGTAATATCATGACAATGAAAATATCGCTTTTCACCAAAATGGACTTAATGTCTTTTGCCGTCCTAGGACAGCATGCTTGTGTTTTTTATTTTTTTAAAATATTTTTTACTGCCGTCTGCTTTGCGGAGGTTTATTGTTGTGTTGAACTGATGAACATTTATGTCGCAAAAAGTCTCGGAAGACTCGTGTGTCAGTTTCTCAGGATACTCGAATGTTCGTGTGCCTGTGCGTCTATTTTTTAAAATTATTACTCATGTGTCCTTAACCCAGGTCAGCCAGCCGGCCATTACATTTTACCAGCCTTGCGACCTCTCGACAACAACCGCTGATCAGCCCATTTCACTCGCAACTCTAGCACAAATAGCACAAAACCCAGAACTAACGTGCGTTGCGCGAATGCAGCAGCAACTAGCCCTGAACGTAGCTACTATTAGGTGCCTCCAAATCCAGCTACAAGAAGTGCGAACTGAACTGGCTAATGTCAAGAACCAGTGTGCTGCACACACTAAGACCCTTGCAGAGATGGACTGTCTTGTGCGAGATAACGAGGTCAAGGCGAAGAGTGGGAGAAAGGCAGTTGAGGAATATGCAGAAAGCATTAACTCAGCTGTAGAAGGACTCTCAGCGGACCACGTCAGGCTAAATGAGAAAATGACTCAACTGGCCAGCAGTAGAGACAACCATGCCAGTAGACTAAAAGACCTAAAAAAGCAAGTGGAATCCCTGTCTAAAGCCAGTGCCTGCAGCAACACCCAGAATTTTGAACCAGCCAACGAAACCCCCAACGCCCCCAAATGCTCACCCCAAAAAGATAGTGTCTCACAATCCCTCATGTCCCCTCCCCCTAAAGACTCTACCACGACCGACAACACACTCCTCGTGCAAGTTCCAGTTAAAAACCGGTGTTCTGTATTGTCTGAGTTGGATGAGAACAGACGAGGCCACGATACCTCCACCCGCATTACCAACGACAGTAACATCAGCGCTAAGGACAATGCACCCGAAAACAGACGACGACACGATACCTCCACCCGCATTACCAACGACAGTAACATCAGCGCTAAGGACAATGCACCCCTAGAACAGCTTCAGCTCCTGCAAGTACGACCAGGTGTCAACACGCTGTTGATCGGGGATTCTGTGCTGAAAGGTGTTGACGAGCGCAGGATGTCTGTCGACGGTGCCCTTGTACAGAATCTGTCTGTCTCCGGCCTGACTGTAGCTGATGTCACTGAGTGGCTCCGCACTTTGCCACCAATGCCCCACATCCGCCGTGTGACGACGCATGTTGGTATCAACAGCTGCAAAGTGGGCGCCGTCAGCAAGCAGTCCTGGGACCAGCTCTTCCGTTTCCTACGCTTAGCCTTTCCCAGCGCCGCTGTGTACATATCCTGCATTATTCCAGGTGGAACTGAACATTACCTGGCAAAGGCTGTGTTTGCTTCCAACGACAATCTCAGGGGTGTGTGTGAGCAGGTCAAGATCCCCTACATCGACCATGTCCCCCGTTTCTTGACAGCTAATCTTGCGCCGCGTCAGACTCTGTTCCAGAGAGACAGAAGTCACCTGACAGAGGAAGGCACCAAGCGACTGGCACTCGCCATCAGGTTCGCCGGAGCAGCACGCCGCTCACCGGGATACGATGTGCCGAAAGCGGATCGTCATGCGCCTACCAACCCTCAAAATCGAGGACCACAGCACTACCAAAATCAGGCTTCTGGCAGGGGCACAGGATGGGGACAAGCAAATGGAGGAAACAATTTCAAAGTCCATACCCATCCCAACCATTCCCACCCCAACCATGCCCACACCAACGCCCACCCCCACAACAACCAAACCCCTCCCAGCCAAGCTAATTCCAACCACGTTCAAGCCCATTTTCAACAGTCTCAAATTTGCCAAGCCCATTCTGATCAAACCCAGTTCAACATGTCTGACAATGCCATTTACAACTCTGCCCAGCCTGGTTACCCCCCGACATTCTGTCCCCAGCCGCAAGGTCACGCCGGGCAGTTCACTCCGTCAGAACGTGAATTTCCGCGCATTCCACCCTCCGACCAAGGCTCTAACAGCGCCCTTCACGCCCTCGCCGCCGCTAATCCCACACCGACCAGAGGGTGGGAGAGCCCTGCAATTACACCCGGATTAGACGCAACGCAGAGGATGCGCATGCTTGCGCAGCTCCTACAGCCATTCATTCAGGGCTTTACCGGCTAATAATCTCATTAACCCTCCTGTGCATGCAACCACCGGTGCTGCAAACAGTACATGCTGCAAACAGTACCGATGGATGCATGAACAAGAGGATTAATTGTCCATTGTTGGGTTAATAGGTGGTGTCTACTATTAACTGATTAGCTGCGATATCAACTGACAAGAGTTAACCGCATCCTTTCCTACAGGGATTTATCTGCCACTAATTTGCTTAACCCCGTTGTGCATGCAACCACCGATGCTGCAAACAGCACCGGTGGATGCATGAACAAAAGGGTTAATTTTCATTTTTGAACTAGTAGGTGGTGTTCATCACTGATTTACTGACGCTTTAATTAGACGTTTATATTTGGTGATTGTGAACACGAGCACGGCAAGCTGACTGCTATTGTTACAGATGTAACTTGTTCTTACCGTAAATCAGTTAGAGTGACTACCAACATTATTGTCTGCATCCACTGTGCTGTTTATTGATTACTTTGGTTCTACCTTCTAGCCGCGTTGGTCATAAACTGATGTGACAGTAACATTGAGTGTTACCACCAGAGACTGTGTTAGTTTACACTGTAAAGATTGTGCTCATTTAAAAAGAAAGACTTAATTTTCAGTCTCTTTCGTGTCTTTACAGTGAGACAGACTATTAGCTTGAGTGATTTAATTAAAATTGTACTGGAACGACAAAGAAGGGAACTTAGTGACAGCCGAACATACAGGTGTTCCATGCGGCGTTTCAAGTTGCGTCACTTTTTTCTTGTGGTTCAGTCACTCCCGCAGCGAGTTTTTGAGAGCTCAGTAGCTTAACTGCTACTTGTTCTCTGGAGGACTTTTATTCAATTACGTGGCCTTTTATCGTTTTATAGTTTTATAGTATTTTTTATTTCCGTGTTTTTCTGTATTCAATTGTTTCTTCATTGTTTATCTTGTGCACTCTGTATTTATATTATAAGTCCAAGCGAATTTTCCATCAAAGGTGCAGTTATGAGAATAGGGCACCTCAATGTGTTTCATTTGTACAACAAACTAGCCGACATATCTGTATATATCAACGATCCTACACCGTTCCACCTGTTTGGACTCAGTGAGACGCGTCTGAGTTCCTGTGTAAGCGATGCAGCAATCAGTATCCCCAATTTTTCAGTTATTAGACGAGACCCCTTGTCTCCCGGTCAAACTGGCATCGCTGTCTATATTCATAATTCTATCCAGCAATTAGTTCATCGACGCGTCCACCTAGAAATGATCGGGGTGGAGTGCGTATGGGTCGAAGTTAAGTGTCCGAAATCAAAACCGGTATTAATTGGGTTCTTATATAGAAATCCCGCCTCAACTTTTGAGTGGTACGATCAGTTTAGTCATAACCTTGACAGAGCTTTAAAAAAGAAGGCCGACATTCTTCTATTGGGCGATTTTAATATAGATTTACTTAAGCCGCACCCCGCCTGGGGCTCAACGTCATCTGTTTGGCTTAGTACAGTTAGTGAAATCACCCACCAGAATTACTCCAACTACTTCCACGCTTATAGACCACATATATACTAATAAACCCAAAGCCGTCTCTGACGTTGATGTCTCAAATCTTAGTGTTTGTTAGTGATCATTATCCTGTGGCTTGCTCCTGGTCTTCTAAACTCCCTAAACCAAAAAAGAACGGCCATACAACTATAACGTATAGGACATTCAAACACTTCAGGAAAGACGAATTTCTATTTGATCTAGAAAATACTCCTTTTAATAACGTGCTCCTGTCCTATGATCCTAATACCGCCCTCAGTATTTGGTACTCTCTTTTCCTAAATGTACTTAATAAACATGCTCCTCTACGCGAGAGGAGGGTAAAATCTAACACTCTTCCTCCCTGGCTTACTCCGGAAATCATGCAGGCGATGGCGCTTAGAAACGATCTACGTAGCAATAAAATGTTCACTGAATATAAGCAACAACGTAACCGTGTTAAATACATGATCAGAGAGGCAAGAAAAAAGTTAGTTCGTGACACGGTTAAAGACAGCAAAGATACCTCTACTATATGGCGCCTTCTAAACACACTTACTAGGGGGTCTCCAAGTACCGCAACTACCATTCCCACTAATCTTACTGCTGATACATTCAATGACCATTTTCTTTCGATTGCCAAATCTCTAATATCGCCAAGCCAGGATAACACTTATCACCGCTCAAATTTGCTGTCTGAGTTTTGTCAACAAAGAACAATGGGCACAGCCCCCTTCAACATCCCTATGTTAGCTGTTCATGAAGTGGGTTTACTCATAAGTAACCTTCCAAATAAAAAGTCCTCGGGGCCTGATGACATCAGCCCGAAAATACTTAAACTGTCTCTCCCATACATTGTAGAATCCTTAACTTATATTTATAATCTCTGTACGGTTCCGAGTCCTGGGCCCTCTACCGCAGCCAACTACGACTCCTCGAACGCTTTCACCAGCGCTGCCTGCGTACCATCCTGGGCATTCACTGGAGTGACTATGTCACCAACGTCGAGGTCCTTGAACAGGCGGAAACTGTGAGCATCGAGGCTTTGCTGCTGCGGACACAGCTTCGCTGGGCGGGGCACGTCTCCAGGATGGAGGATCATCGCCTACCCAAGATCACTCTGTTCGGCGAGCTCGCCACTGGACACCGAGACAGAGGGGCACCAAAGAAGAGATACAAATACGGTCTCAAGAAGTCACTTAGTGCCTGCCAAATCGACCACCACCAGTGGTCTTCGCTTGCCGCGGACCATGACACCTGGCGCTCCACCATTCACAAGGCAGCCGTCTCCTTTGAGGACTCTCGCAGAGCTAACCTTAAGGACAAGCGGCTCAGAAGAAAAAACAGAGCTGTCGTAACTCAGAACCCTGACCAGACCTTCCCCTGCAGCCACTGCGGTCGAACCTGCCTGTCCCGGATTGGCCTCCGCAGCCACGAAAATGCCTGCAGACGACGTGGGCAAGCCCTATAGAATCTTCGTTCGCGAAGTCAAGCCAAGAGAGAGAGAGAGAGAGAGAGAGAGAGAGAGAGAGAGAGAGAGAGAGAGAGAGAGAGAGAGAGAGAGAGAGAGAGAGAGAGAGAGAGAGAGAGAATCTCTGTATCCAGCATAACACTTTTCCTAACGAACTTAAATATGCCAAAGTAATTCCACTTCCAAAAACAAAAGATCGTTCTGATCCTAATAATTATCGGCCTATTTCTTTATTATCTGTTTTGTCCAAACCACTGGAAAGGCACGTTCATAAACACCTGCTTGTTTACCTAGAAAACCGTAAGCTCCTCCACCCTTTCCAATCCGGATTTCGTCCGCAGCATTCATGCCACACAGCACTTACACGCCTTGTTGACACATGGCTCAAGGTTATGAATAAGTCACAGTTAACAGGAGTAGTCTATCTGGATTTTAAGAATGCTTTTGATCTGATTAACCATACTATTCTGACTTCTAAGCTTCACACATACCTCAATAACGGAGACGCAGTTGCTTTTTTCACATCTTACCTTACTATAAGAAAACAAAAGGTTCTTGTTCATGGCTCATACTCCTCTCTCAAAGATGTAAGCTTCGGTGTGCCCCAAGGGTCTGTGCTGGGCCCTCTACTGTTTTGCTTATTTATCAATGATTTGCCTCTACATATTACTTGCCAAGATGTACAATGCGACCTTTTTGCTGACGACACCTCAGTTCATACTACTAGTAAAGATATACAGGTAATTTCCGACAACCTACAACAAAGTCTTCATGAAGTATCAGCTTGGTGTATAAACAATTCTATGGTTGTTCATCCAGCCAAAACGAAATCGATGGTAGTCGCCACGCGCCAAAAACAGCAGATAATGCCTCTATTACTTAACCTTTCTCTTAAAGGTAGTCAGGTAGAACAGGTAAATGAACATCGAGTACTGGGGATTAAAATCGACAGTCAGCTAAAATGGCAAGCTCATACAGACGCCTTATGCAAAATAGTAGCCAAAAATCTCTTTATGTTATCAAAACTAAAATATTATACTGATTCAGATACCCGTAAACTATTTTATAACGCTCACATACGTTCTTATATCGATTACGCGTCATCGGTATGGGATGGGTGTAGTGAGGTCCATTTAAAGAGACTCAATTCCCTTCACAGACGAGCGGCCAAAATAATCTGCCCTGATCAACACCTAAGCACTGAAGAAAAGCTCTCAAAAGCAGGTCTCCTGCCACTTCAAGATCATTTTAAATATAACAAAGCAATCTTTATGTTCAAAGTGTGGAAACGCAAAACACCTGAGTACATCTCCACTTTGTTCCGTAAGTCTGAGTCCAAGCTTGGAAACATCAGAAAGCTTTTCATAGTCCCAAAACCAAGGATCGATCTATATAAAACTAGCTTATCCTTCTCAGGGGCACTTATCTGGAATGCCCTTCCCGACCATGTAAAATCCGCCTCCTCGCTAGCCTGTTTTAAAAAGGGTCTCTGCAAATATTTTGTGGATCACTCGTAGGGATGACTTAACCACTTGTATTATATGTTTCTTTTTATGCTGGGTCCAATTTATTCCCAATTAAGTCTGATATCCTTTTCATTTATCATTTGGACTACTTAGCTCTGTCTATGTGTGAAGGGGGGTGGGTGGGGTGGGGGGTGTCTGTGAGTCTATGAGTATGTCTGTCTATGTGAATAGTGTTGTCATCTCTTTGTAAGTATTATGTTTACTTATATGTATGTATATTTGTAGTTAGTCTTGTAGTTGTTAGCAACGGCAGGTTTGTAAAATGGCTGTGTCGATGACGATGTCAATGCCTAAACCGTTGTAAAATAAAGTTTCATTGATTCATTGATTCATTGATTCTCTCTCTCTCTCTCTCTCTCTCTCTCTCTCTCTCTCTCTCTCTCTCTCTCTCTCTCTCTCTCTCTCTCTCTCTCTCTCTCTCTCTCTCTGTGTCTCTCTGACTCTCTGTCTCTCTCTGTCTCGGTCTCTGTCTTTGTCTCTGTCTGTCTGTCTGTCTGTCTGTCTGTCTGTCTGTCTGTCTGTCTGTCTCTCTCTCTCTCTCTCTCTCTCTCTCTCTCTCTCTCTCTCTCTCTCTCTCCCTCTCTCTCTCCCTGTCTCTATCTCTCTGTCTCTGTCTCTCTGTCTCTGTCTCTCTCTCTCTCTCTCTGTCTCTCTCTCTCTCTCTCTCTCTCTCTCTCTCTCTCTCTCTCTCTCTCTCTCTCTCTCTCTCTCTCTCTCTCTCTCTCTCTCTCTCTCTCTCTCTGTTTGTAAACTGCAGCTGCGCAACACGTCGTCTCCATCCTGCAGTTTCTGTAAGACTTTTTACTACATTCTAGCAGGAAGGAGATTTGCACGTGCATAATTTTCTCTTTTTTAAATTCTTCTTTGCTCGTCCCGGCCTACAACGATTCAAACATTCTATGCATTGTAGACACAAACATGGACTGCTTTGCATTTTCCAAAACTGACTATACATTAAAATCAACACATTAATAAAACATGAATTCTGCTGGCAAAACAAATAATATAGGCAGAGAATAAGGAGTATTGGCGAAGGCACATTATTATGGCAAAATAAGGAAACACGCATAATGGGAGTGTGTTTATTGCAAACGAAACAAAAGATAGACACAAAATAGCTGCACACGCTGTGCTATGAATGTTCCTTTCATGTTCTAACACTGAAAGGTTTACAGCTTTCGGCTTTTGGTCATTTGCATTTGAGAAATTATCAGGCGCAGAAGATGTGTCACCACCTAGTTACGGAGTCACGTGAGAAAGACAATTCGTTCAACCCTTCCAATGCAAATGTGATCCAACTGCAAGAGGCAAAGAACTTCATGAGCCCCCGCTTAAGCGGGGGCTCATGAAGTTCTCTGCCTCTTGCTGACATTTTTTACATCTGTGTTCCTTAGATGGACAAAATTTCTAGGTTTGAAATTTGAGGGTTCCGGGGCTTAAATGTCGTGCCCTTGCACGTAAGGGGTGAACGGAGCGTTAGCCTGGATTAGATGGTAACACCCAGGTTTTGGTATAAAAGTACAAGATCGAACTTCAGTGCGTCCAAGATCCGGTTAGCCCCGGCCATTTTTACCAGCTGCAGCCCCCGGTTTTGTGTGTCTCCGTCGCAGCTTCCACCTGTAATCATGGTACGTAACTCTTATTTCTTTTCAGAATTGTCTTCCTTAGTTGAATAATTTCAAATCTGATTTTTTTCCCCTCTAAATCAAGTTCAAATAATGATCATAATTTGAACTTTAAAAAATTCAGATTTCATATCATGAGAAATCTTTAATTTTGCCAGTAGTGTGGGATGGAAGTACATGAACATGTGCCATAAAAATGGAAAATGACTGAACGAAATCAAACAGCTTTAGGCTACAACGCATGTATTTGTGAATGTACACGCTTTCATCTTTAAAATGTCTGCTGTGACTAAATTCTAAAATGACATGTTTATAAATACATAAAGTCTATTAAGTATACGTGTATATTCTTTTGACGTCAGTCATGTCTGGCGTGGTCCAGTTCAGACGATTTCAGCTTGATTTCATTCATAAAAATAGTGGAGGAAAATGAAAACAAATACGTTATAGGCAGCTGGGATTTGCTGCACGGACACGTAGGCCTGAGAGAGGTAGCAGGGGTTTGCTGCACGGACCCTTGTAGGTCATATAGTGGTCAAAGGAACCAAAGGGTCCCCCGAAGGCCTTCGGGGTACAATGGTTCCTTTGACTTCGCTCAGGCCTAAAGGGTCCGTGTAGGGAAACCCTGCTACCAATAACTTATAGTGTTTGCTCCATGATTCTTTTTCTTTAGCAGCCAGTGTTATATGAGTACCAGTCTGTGATTTTTGGACATTTATGGCCTAGGGCATGCCTGAGACAATATTTGTCTTTCACATGCAAGTGAATCTCAGCAGTTCTGCCCAAGGAAAGCAAACGACAGGAAGTCCATTTGTATGAAGAACGAGATTTTCTTTGTAGTATAATAAAACAAAATATCGCTTTTAATAAAAGGTACTTATTTGCTTTTGCCTTCACAGAGTTAGCTCATTCAATGAACTCCGAATCAATAGCTGCGAAAGTGTCGTTTGGCGTTACCGGCGGCAACGGCATTTCTAGGACTTTTTGACTAATGGCTTTGCTGCCATAACTTTTAGTTATCTGTGCTCTTTGTTTTTTATACACGTGTGTCATTGCCCGGACTACTCCAGGTGTTACGGACTAAACTAAGTTATTCCAGCTCTTATAATCATTCACCTTGTCCGCGCATCTGCAAGATCACTCCTTGTATTGCTGACTATATCATGTATCAAAAAGTACACTGGACTTCCCCAGGCAGAGTGCACTACTACTACCACCACCACCACAACTACCACTGCTACTACTACTAATAGTGCTACTAATATTACTTCTATTACTACAACTACTACGTCTATTACTACAACAAGAAGTACATTAACTACTGGCATGGATGATTTCCAGACAGTGGATGGCAACACTATAATAAGTGTTTTAAAGCTCACTTCTAACTGGCTGCTGATTTCAGCTCCATCTTATGACTGTCCTGGTTGTCCTTTGTCAGACTAAGGACAGCATCGCCAGTTTATTGATCTGCGTCTGAGCCAGTGTTCTGGTCACAGTTCTTAAGATACGGAGACCGTATCGTAAAGTCATGTCACTAAATGCTTTGTTAACACATTCTACCCCAGACACACCACAGCAAGATATGGATCGACCATGATAGTTTAAGGGTGATGCCAGAATAACTTGACGCCTATGGGCGCCAAGCTATTCTGGCATCACCCTTGAACTATCATGGTCGATCTGTGTCCTGCACTGCAATGAAGTCTTTAGAGGACAAACCCAAAATTTGGGGATTTCGGTCTTGGGGTACAATGCGTTAACACATTCGAGACGTGCTGCATTTTGATACGCGACTGTATGCCGGCTTTAAGCCGGCTTTACGCGGCGTATCCGAATGCGGCACGTCTCGAATGAAATTAAATGGTTTCCAGACGGCTGTGCTGGTTGTGTTGGCCGGCGTCGTAGCCACTGCGCTGGGAGGAGCCTTGACAGGCGGTGGAGGAGGCTTGGGAACCGGCGGATTTGGAGGAGGAGGTTTTGACGGAGGTAAGCCCTAACGTCTTTTTATATCTACGCAAATATTATGGGTATAACATTTCTGATCTAATGGTAAAGCTAGTCTGCCTATTTTTTTGTGAACAGCGAGAATTTCATTGTCTTACTATCAAAATCTTGCTTTTCTTAAAAATGGATATACTGGCCTTTACAAAAATCAGAACAGAGTTGTCGTTAACTTGTAAAAAAGAAACAATGCACGTGTTACACACTGTTGTATTTATCTTAGTTAGGAACAGTCATATATCAACATAACAAATCATAACGTACGTTGAATGATCAAGAATGTTATATTACAAGCATCCTTTACAATGTGAAGCACATTTTGAGTTATCACATTGTTTTCTCATAGGCTTGATTCTAAATCAAGCCAACCCAGCATCCTTGTCATTTTTTTTCATGGCATATTGACTGCCGATAAAGATTGAACACCACTGTCCAAACTGCGGGGGCTCATGAGGATCTATGCCTCTCGCTGAAACCACTTTGTGTTTATGTTGCTTTGGCGTTGAGAATCTTTGGCGTTGAATCAAAAATAAATATATCAGAAACTCAATCTGCGTTCACTGGCAATGAAGGGGTTAACCACACAAATGGAAGTAACTCCATCAATCAACACCCTTGGCTCATAACCCTTACGTCAGCCTTGGAAAGTTTGCAACAAGTCGAGTCTTGCTTGTCTTGTTTTCCTATCGATATCCAGGTGGACAGGGACGAGAGAAATAAGACTGGACTGGAATTTATGCCTAGCGCACGGTAACAAGTTCCATCCATGCACTGGAACCAGATTTCGGTTTCCAGATCAGAAAAGACGAGTAACAGCCCAGCCCAGCAAACAAAATGCCGTCAGGCCGAATTCGGGCGCAGTCGACCTTTTGCGCGCTTGGTGCCAAGCCAAGCGTGTAAAATTACAAAGAACTCAATAACAAAGAAAGAAACATTATAGAGCTTGTTTATTCGAAGTGTGTGTTTGTTTGCTTGAATACAACATAATAAGATAAACTAACAATCTATTTCTTTCTAGGCTTTGGAACTGGTGGCGGCGGTGGTTTTGGAACAGGTTTCGGTGGGGGCAAAGGCGGAATTGGTACCGGAGGCTTCGGTGGTGGTGTCTCCTACGGCGGTGGAGTTGGAGGCGTCGGTGGTGGTTTTGGCACCGGGGGATACGGCGGTAATTTAGGAGGCCTCGGAGGCAAAGGCGGATTCGGCACCGGGAACTTTGGTGGTGGTGTCGGCGGGGGTGGTTACGGCGGTGGGGGATACGGCGGTGGTCTTGGAGGCCTCGGAGGTGGTGGTGGAGGTTTCAACAACTTCGGTGGTGGTGTCTCCTACGGCGGTGGAGTTGGAGGCGCCGGTGGTGGTTTAGGCTCTGGGGGAGGCCTCGGAGGCAAAGGCGGATTCGGCACCGGGAACTTCGGTGGTGGTGTCGGCGGAGGTGGATACGGCACCGGGGGATACGGCGGTGATTTAGCTGGCTTCGGAGGCAAAGGCGGATTCGGCACCGGGAACGTCGGTGGTGGTGTGGGCGGGGGTGGTTACGGCACCGGGGGATACGGCGGTGGTCTTGGAGGCCTTGGAGGTGGTGGTGGAGGTTTCAACAACTTCGGAGGAGCTGGCTTCGGAAAAGGTGGTGGCGGAGGCTTCACCAGTGGAGCTGGCGGCTTTGGTCTGGGTGGTGGCTCTGGATACAACACTGGTGGCCCCGTATACAACACTGGTGGCCCAGGATACAACACTGGCTTCACTGGTGTGGGCGGCGGCAACCAAGGCGGCAGTTATGGCTATGGCGGAGGGTTCGACGGTGGCGTAGCGGGTTGGGGTGACAACGGACGTGGGGGTGGATTTGTAGGAAATGCCGGTGTCGGAGGTGGCGGAGAGGACTGGTATTAATCGTGATGAAAAGACAATTGAATGAGTTGCCGTTTGCTTTGTAAAAATATAATAAAATAAAGGCCGATCCCTTTCGTTTGCTGGAGGCATACAACACATACTGGAGTTGCAGTTTCTCTTCATTTAATCTCCACGAACATGCAGTTACCGGTGACAGTATGCTCATGGGGGTTAATGTATTTGTGGCGGAGATGTTTGCTTGCGTGTAAGTATGTGTGTGTGCGCGAGCGTGTGTGTGTGTGTGCGCGTGTGTGTGTGTGTGTGTGCGTGCGTGCGTGCGTGTGTATGTATGTGTGCGTGCGTGGTCGTGTGTGCGTGTGTGTGTGTGTGTGTGTGTGTGTGTGTGTGTGTGTGTGTGTGTGTGTGTGTGTGTGTGTGTGTGTGTGTGTGTGTGTGTGTGTGTGTGTGTGTGTTTTGTAAAGTCCGTTTGAGTTTCCCTCATGTTTTTTTCCAATTAACTTTTGAACAAGTCATGTTTCTGGACAACACTAAGGCCAAAACGTGACCACGAAACTTGCACGTAATTTATTTTAAATTTGTTGGGCTTCCAACCCACACATCTTGTCACTACCCTCGGCATCATGTACACCCTGGTCAGACCTCAGTGTCCACTGACCTGCATCACTAATGCTGAAACTTTGACAAGCTGTTCACGGATCAGACGACTTGCAAAACCAAATATGAACATCCACCATGGACAGCGTGACCTTAACATAAATACATATGTGTTAGTGTTTCTGAGTCGGTCTTGATCATGACATATTTAACCCATTCAGCCCTGACGCACTACAGCAGGAGATGGGTCGACCATGATAATTTAAGGGTAGTACCAGATTAGCTTGGCGCCTGTCGTCGCCAAGCTAATCTGATACTACCCTTGAATTATCATGGTCGATCCATCTCCTGCAAAAGGTGAATAGTCCGGCGTTAGTTGATGCCTCCAAAATTTGGGAAATACTTGCGTCGGGCTGAATGAGTTAAGTAGGTTTAAATATGTCATTTTAAAAATGTCCCGAGGGAAGGTGCTAAACCATTGTCATCAGGACTCAAATGAAACTAAAATAAAACAAATCCCAATTCAGTTTTCTTATCAGAGTTTTTTTTGAAATCGTCTGCGTTCCAAAGTTATTCACAAAAAAAAAAAAAACAAGAAGAAGATAGCAACAGGCAAGCTGTGCACAAACGGACTATACGTGTGCGCGCACGTGTGTATTTATATGTGAGTTGGAACAAGATGTCAAATGTTTGCTTGTTTGTTGTTTTCATGTGGAGTAGTGTACACGTTCAAGCTCTAGTGAGATATGACTATGTGTATACATGTTCACGATGCTGTTCAATGTCACACATGTAGATCTATTTTGTGTTCTGACTTTCTTTGTTTGTTCCTGTGTTTGTTCTCAACATTTGTCCGGTGTTTGTGTTTCTAGTGACTGCTTATCTGCTTGCTATTTTCTTTTGCTTTATTGACTGTTCGAGTGTCCATTCGTTTGTTACTTGTTTCGCTTTTGTCCCATTTGCTTGTTTAATGGCTTTTGTTGTTGTTATTCTTTTGTTTACTTTTTGTTGTTACTGTTGTTGTTGTAAGTACATTCTATCGTTTTATCTTTAAAACAAATATTACGAGTGAAAGGTGTGAACCCTTCGGCTATCGGTAGCTCCCGACAGCCAAAGGGTGAAACATAGGGTCATTCACATTTAACCCATTCAGCCCTGACGCGCTACAGCAGAAGATGGGTCGACCATGATAATTCAAGGGTAGTGCCAGATTAGCTTCTGCCCTTGAATTATCATGACCGATCCATCTTCTGCAACTGGTGCATAGTCATTAGATGACGCCTCCAAAGTTTGGGAAATACGGCCGTCGGGCTGAATGAGTTACACACACAAACCGATGCATTATACCCATACGATGATGTATTCAGAAACATACTTACATAGTTACGATCTGTCAAATGAGAAAAATAAATATAAATATTTAAAAAAAAACGAAAAGACTAAAAGAAATACAAACGCGAAGACAAACAAACACATAAACGAATAAAGAACAAATAGGGATATGTGTACTGGTGCGTGAGTTTGGACTTCACGGCTGTAGCTGTAAGATCTACTGAAAATCACAGACCAGCACACAACTTTTAACCGTTAGGTCCAGAAACACAGACCAACACAATTAACCCCTCCCCTGCCACTGGACACAGAACGAGTTTTAGAAGGTGTTTTTAGTTCAACACTAAACAGCCAAGGAACATAGGTCAAACTGCAAATGATTGTTAATAGCCAGTGCCTGCCTGTCATAGTCCTAGCGGCTTTGTGTGAGCTATTTTTAGCCCCCAGCAAAAAAAAAATCTCGCTGCAATGCAGAGGGGCAGGTGGTTGGCAGTTACTGAAAAAGTTTCCTGCAATTGGTGTATGGTCCCAAAAAGGTGTCAGCAAGAGGCATAGATTCTCAATGAGTGCGGGGGCTGATGAGTATATGTGTCTCTTGTCAATTGTTCTCGGCACTCACACGCATTCATCCGCAATTCACACCAGCACCACCAAAAACAAAACGAGAAACGACCAGCAACACAGTGAATCACCTCTCCGAAGAGTATGTTTATTCGCTACAACAAACAATCATGATCTTCTCTCGACTGTCAGCTCAATAGCCCTTCTTGCCACCGAAGTAGCCTCCGAATCCGGGGTAACCACCATAGCCGAGTCCGACGCCGCCATAGCCGAGTCCGACGCCGCCATAGCCCTTGCCATAGCCGTAACCGTCATAGGGGTAGCCCTGGAACCGGATAAAAAGCGCGTGAGAATGGAGAAACAAGTCAATAGCCTGTAATTGTCTACTTGCCCAGGAGGATGCAAATGACTGAGACGTCAGCTGACAAGAGGCATAGATTGTCATGAGACCATGCTTCCGCAGGGTCTCATGAGACTCTATGCCTCTCACGACTGGGAAGAACGGCTATTTAACCCCTTCACTGCCATTTGCCGCTGATTGTGTTTCTGCAGTAGTCTTCATTAAGGCCGGCAACGACAAAGAGCGCAGGCCGCCCCAGGAACGCGGATTAAAAGCGGTGTTAGCAAGAGGCATGGGTCCATGTCTCGTGTAGTTGGACCGTGTTCTTCTGGCCTCGGCAGCGAAGGGGTTAAATGTCAGGAGAATTGTCGTAGATTAATCAGTTTGCAGCAGAACATATTTCGAGCAAATACCTGTTCATACACAAAAATAGGCTTTAAAAACACGCGCTTTCTCAAGTGAAGTCTCGAAGGGCAGAAAGTGTCACCTGTCATTAAAGATCATCATTTAACCCATTCAGGCCTGACGCCCTACAGCAGGAGATGGGTCGACCATGATAATTCAAGGGTAGTGCCAGATTAGCTTGGCGCCGACAAGGCGCCAAGCTAATCTGGCACTACCCTTGAATTATCATGGTCGACCCATCTCCTGCAACAGGTACATAGTCGTTACATGACGCCTCCAAAATGTGGGAAATACGTGCGTCGGGATGAATGAGTTAATGGCTGCTGACACCTAAATAGTGATCTTTAATGACTGCTGACACCTAAATAGTGATCTTTAATGACTGCTGACACCTAAATGATGGTCTTTAATGACTGCTGACACCTAAATAGTGATCTTTAATGACTGCTGACACCTAAATAGTGATCTTTAATGCTGACACCTAAATAGTGATCTTTAATGACTGCTGACACCTAAATGATGGTCTTTAATGACTGCTGACACCTAAATGATGGTCTTTAATGACTGCTGACACCTAAATGATGGTCTTTAATGACTGCTGACACCTAAATGATGGTCTTTAATGACTGCTGACACCTAAATGATGGTCTTTAATGACTGGTGACACCTAAATAGAAAATAAAAATAAAAAAACCACTTAGTATTTATTTATGTATTTTTGTTTTCTTTTGTAAGTTGAAGAAAGAGACGGGTCCAGTATAACATAAAGGAAAAAATAAAGAAAAAGAGAGAAAAATGCAACAAGAACGCACGAAAAGGTGTGCTGGTTATAATTGTTGACACTACAACTGCACCATGGGCAGAGTTGAGGAAAATAATTCCAGTGAATAAAACAAAAACAAAAAAAAGTTAATATCAAAATTTAAAAATAATAAAACAAGGAAGATTCTAACTAAGGGTAAAAAGAGGTCGGATGGGGGGGGGGGGAGGGGGGAGGGGGGAGTGGGGGAGGGAGTAATAAAACAAAACTGAAAAAAATGAAAGCCCAAAAAAGCGCCCTCAACACACATAAAGACTGCTGGTCTGTTATACTGGACCTTGCGACAGAAGCGGCAGTAGCTATGACAATGATGAGTTACATTTTAAACAATAGCAAAATCAAAAATGAAGAAGGGAAAAAAAAGAGATGAGTCTACATAACAGACAGTAAAAAAATAAAGAGAGAGAAACCAGCGTCAGAAATAAGAGTGCCACGCGCACACGAAACGAGTGCTGTCCTCTGATTTGCACCTTACGACAATGCCAATAAACAAAATACATTTCAAACCCAAGAATCAAAAAATCAAAAATAAACATAATAATACAAAGAAATGATGAAAAAAGTGAATGTGTTAGTTAACCCATTCGAGGCGCCCAGCATTGATAGCTGCGAAAGTGTCGTATAGACTTCCCGGCGAATTAAATTAGTTTATAAAAAGAAATGCGTCCACAAAATATAATTTAAAAAAGAAGCACCACGAAGCACCATCAACACACGAGTTACGTGGGCTGTACTGTGATTCTGTGACAGTACGGCTCTCAGAGCGGTAAGGTACAAATTCACAGAGCGGCATGTATTAATTTCGCCCGCACACACGCGTTCGCACGCATTCAGTGCGCAAAAATAAAAAAAAAAAGTCAATTTGTTACTTACGCCATAGCCATAGCCATCGCCTCCCTGATTGGGGAAAACAGAGAACAAAACAGATGAAAGTTGTGGGCCGTGGTAGGGACCATGAAACAAAGGCTGGTAATCCTTCCTCCACGCCCCCCCCCCTTTCCTCCTCTCTTAT
>BTPG01000005.1:90697227-90727227 GCA_036245525.1 Semisulcospira habei | reverse complement strand
GTACAATGTCTGTTAGAATACTGCGGGTGGCGACCCATTTCTGCCGGAGCGGGCGGCCAAAAGGTGTTGCATGGCCGCCATCTGGTCTCTTGTCTGCTGCTCGCCCCGGGCTTATTGCTAGATGGCTGCCTCAGTCTGGCGCAGTATTTCAAATCGCTGACGCTACTACTAACTTCCGTTTGCTAGGCTCAGTATCAGTCACCAAACGGATTCCTTGCAAGGAATGTCAGTCTAACTGTACAATCATTTTTTGAAGGTTCACCGGCAAAGACAGAATCACTGTGATGCCATATTTGTATTCAACGCGCTTGTCTGTAGCAATCGAAACTATCGCCGTATCTGTGTCGTCTGCTGCAACTCTATTTTTAGACGATGATGATTAGGCTGAAGACGAACTAGGTTTTTGTACAGTATTCAGATGTCACGATGTCTGGAGGAAAATGAGTACCTGTGGTGTTCAGATGGACTTAATCAGGCCGTCAGTAATGAAATACCACAATACACGGCTGTTTCAAGCCGCCACGCGGAAGTATAGGGCCTTCAATCTGCTTGCCCTTACACGTAAGGGTTGAACGGAGCCTGGGTTAGATGTTAACACCCAGGTTTGGATATAATAGTAAAAGATCGAACTTCAATGCGTCCAAGATCCGGTTAGCCCCGGCCATTTTTACCAGCTGCAGCCCGGCCCAGGGTTTTCGGTCTCCGTCAGTTGCAGCTGCAACCAAGATACGTAACTCTTTTATTTTCTTTTTTAGAATTGTCTTCCTTAGTTAAAAAATTCCAAATCTGATGTTTTTCTTGAAATCAAATTCAAATAATGATAATAAGCTGAACTTTAAAAAAATCAGATTTCATATTATAAGAAATCTTAATTTTGCCAATAGTATGGGATGGAAGTACATTAGCATGTGCCATAACAAATAAATGGAAAATGACTGAACGAGATCAAACAGCTTTAGACTACAACGCATGTCTTTGTGAATGTTGCACTTTCATCTTTAAATTGTCTGCCGTGACTAAATTGTAAAATGACATGTTTATAAATACATAAAGTCCTGATGCATTCTTTTTTGAGAATGCAAATGATCGTCTTATTCTATACCTGCGTATTTCTCTGTGGGCTGGCGATTGGGTGCCTGATGGGCGGGGGCAGGGGATCTAACTGTTTTGTCTGTCCAGCGCTGAGTGATTCCCCTTGGTTTGTGTACAATTCTGCCAGCGCTAGCCTCACCTATCTGGTTTGTGAATAAAGGCAATAAACACGATTTCACAGTAACACAAATTACACAGGACATATCATAATATAAAACTGAACACATCACTTGCATCATAGACACAGCAGTGCAGTTAGCCCTATTTCCAGGCTTACACATTAGTTTGGCCAGCCACCTGCTGCTGTGGTATGCACTTACTTTCCGCTGTCAGCAGGCTATGTAGGTCACTGTCGGCATCAACTATTCCTTCTATAATTTATATTGTGGGACTAATGATGTGTGTGTTTTGCCTGTGTCAGTGTAATGTTCTCTGCTTCCTCAGTTATCTACATACCCTGAGGGATGTTTGACCGTAGCAGATACACTTAGTATTAGGATGTTGGAAGAGCATTCTCTTCTAGTATCATAAACAGTCCTTCCAGTCAGTATGACTAGACGTGCGCTAATGATTAATTGCCACCGATGGCTTATCTTGTACTCGGGTCAGTTTCCACCGACCGCTCCGTAACTAAAAGTGTGTTGTGCACAGCTGTGTAGATGAAGTATTGTGCTGATAGCTGGGCAATATATATATATACATTACATTAAACAGTGGGACGGATGGGTGAGCTTTGGCGTTTGTTTGCATCATTAAAAGCCTGGACAGCAGTTGGGTAAAAACTGTTTTTAAAACGACTCGTGCGTGTTCCGATCACTCTGTAACGGCACCCTGATGGCAACATCTCAAACAACTCATGGGCTGGGTGGGAAACATCTCGGAGGATGGATCTAGCCTTTTTTAGCATTCTTTCGTGGAAGAGGGACTCTAACGAGGGCAAATCGATACCTATGATTTTCGATGCAGTGTTTACTACTCTGTTTAATTTGGATCGCTCTTTCTGTGTGGTGCTGCCAAACCATACTTTCAATAACTGCCCGGTAGAAGTTGGTCAAAATTTGTCTGCTGACGCCAAACGTTTTAAGACGTCTGAGAAAATACAGTCTTTGCTGTGATTTTTTCACTAAAGAATCAACGTTTTTCTCCCATTTAAGATCGTTTGAGATGTGGGTGCCGAGAAACCTGAAACAATCAACAATTTCAACATGACTACCATGAATAGTGAGGGGAACAATGTCACTTTTGATTTTCCTGAAATCCATGACCATATCTTTCGTTTTGGGCACATTCAGGTCAATGTTATTGTCAGAACACCAGCCAACAAGTTCATCTACTCTCTCTCTCTGTATGCTGTTTCATTGTTGTTTATAAAATAAAACCTTCAACAGTGGTGTCGTCATCAAATTTAACTGTAAGGGAGTTATCATCCGTTGATGTACAATCATGGGTAAAAAGAGAGTATAACATAGGGGACAAAACACAACCTTGGGGTGCGCCCGTGCTCAGTGTGACGGGCTTAGAAACGCGATTGCATGAACCAGTCGAGTGGTTACATCCACCTGACTGTCGACTCCCTGGGTCTGAATGCTGACTGCACGGACCAACTCTGACTACTTGAGGTCTACCTGACAAAAATCGTTGATCCACTGGCATAGTGAACTGTCAAAACCTAGCTGGATCAGTTTCTCATAGAGCTTGGGTGGCACAATAGTATTGAATGCGGAGCTGTAGTCCACAAATAACACCCTAACATACGTGTTGGCCTTCTCAAGATGTTCCAGTGCACGATGCAGACCCAGGGATACGGCGTCCTCCACTGACCGATTCGCCCGATAGGCAAACTGGTAGGGATCTAAGGTGGGTGGGATAACAGTTTTAATGTGTTGCAGAACCAGACGCTCAAACGTTTTCATAATGACAGACGTAAGGGCAAAAGGCCTGTAATCGTTAAGGGAGGAAACTGTGGACTTTTTCGGGACCGGAATGATAACAGATTTTTTGAAGCATAGTGGAACTTTACAGATTTTGAGGGACCAGTTAAAGATCTCTGTGAAAACGTTTGAGAGCTGGCTAGTACAGTGACGGAGCAGGCTGGGCGAAATTTCATCCGGGCCTGCAGCTTTGCGGACACTCAACCTCTCAAGCATTTGCTTGACATCGTGTTCATAGACAACAAAAGGCTGAGTGTCCTCGTCACTGAGTGTATGCAGCACAGAAGGACTCTGATAAAGTTTTGTTTTGGACTGCGTACATACATTAAATTGAGCAAGACTTTGTTGGATATAGTGCCGATAAACAGACAGATGTGATTACTTAACCCGAATCAAATGTCCTCGTCTTACGACTCGGACATTTTGATTCGGGTCTCGTAATCACATCTGCCTTTTATCGGCACTATATCAAGCAAAATGATGCTCAATATAATATAATATAATATAATATAATATAATATAATATAATATAATATAATATAATATAATATAATATAATATAATATAATATAATATAATATAATATAATATAATATAATATAATATAATATAAATTCTTTTGACGTCAGTCACGTCTGGCGTGATCCAGGTCCGACGATTTCAGTTTCATTTCTTTCATGAAAATAGTGGAGGAATAAAACCGAATTCGTTGTTGGCAGCAGGGGCTTGCTGCACGGACCCTGGTAGGTCTCCGGGAGGTCAAAGAAACCATTGTACCCCGAAGGCTTTTGGCCTTCGGCCTTCGGGGCACAATAGTTTCTTTGACCTCCCTCAGGCCTACAAGTGTCCGTGTAGCGAACCCCTGCTACTTATAACTTATAGTGTTTGCTCCATGATTCTTTTTCTTTAGCAGCCAGTGTTATAGGTGTGCTAGTCTGTGATTTTTGGACATTAATGGCCTAGGGCATGCCTGAGACAATCTTTGTCTTTCACATGCAACTGAACCTCAGCCGCAGCTCTGCCCAATGAAAGCAAACGACAGTAAGTCCATTTGTGTGAAAAACGAGATTTTCTTTGTAGTATAATGAAAATATCGCTTTTCATGAAATGTACTTACTGCCTTTTGCCTTCACAGAGTTAACTCATTCAAGGCACTCCGAATTAATAGCTGCGAAAGTATCGTATGGCTTTACCGGCGGCAACGACATACGGTACTACTACTACCAAAACCACCGCCACAACTACCACTACTAGTAGTACGATTATTAACACTACTATTACTGCCACTTCTACCACTACTACTTCTATTACTTCAAAGAGAAGTAGTCCCAGTAAGCAAACGTCCCCGAGCCCACGACGGCCGCAGTGGGTCCACGCACGACTGTGACTGTTGCCGTCGTGGGCCCGAAGACGTTTTGCTACTGGTGTTAACTACTGGCCCGGATGATTCCCAGACAGTGGTTGGCAAAAAATATTATAAGTGTTTGAAAGCTCTCTTCCTACAGGTTGCTGATTTCAGTTCCATCTTATGACTGTCCTGATTGTCCTCTGCCAGTTCATTCATCTGCGTCTGAGCCAGTGTTTTGGTCACAGTTCTTAGGATGTGGAGATTGTATCGTAGGCTGTTCTAACTAAATATGTTATTAACACATTGGAGACGTGCTTTATGCCGCGTATTCCAATGCGACGCGTCTCAAATGAATTTAAATAGTTTCCAGACGGCTGTGCTGGTTGTGTTGGCCGGCGTCGTATCCACTGCGCTGAGAGGAGCCTTGACAGGCAGTGGAGGAGGCTTAGGAACCTACGGATTTGGAGGAGGAGTTTTGACGGAGGTACGCCCTATCGTCTTTTTGGATCTAACCAAATATTATGGGTATAACAACATTTCTGTTTTAATGCTAAAGCAAGTATGTCTTTATTTTAAACGCCAGATTTCATTGTATTACTATCAAAATCTTGCTTTTCATAAAAAATGGATATACTGGCCTTTAAAACAATCACAACAGAGTTGTTATTTACTTGTAAAAAACGAAACAAAACACGTGTTACACACTGTTGTATTTTTCTTAGTTAGGAACAGTCAGATATCAATCGTACATTGAATGTTATATTACAAGCATTCTTTACAATCTCACGTACATTTTGAGTTATCACATTGTTTTCACATAGGCTTTATTCTAAATCAAGCAAACCTAGCATCCTTGTCATTTTTATTAACCCATTCAGCCCTGACGCCCTAAAGCAAGAGATGGGTCGACCGTGATAATTCAAGGGCAGTGCCAGATTAGCTTGGCGGCTGTCGGCGCCAAACTAATCTGGCACTGCCCTTGAATTGTCATGGTGGATCCATCTCTTGCAACTGCTGCATAGTCATTAGATGACGCCTCCAAAGTTTGGAAAATACGGCTGTCGGGTCGGGCTGAAGAGTTAACCTTTTCACTGCCGATAAAGACTGAACACTACTGACCCAACTGCAAGAGGTATAGATCCTCATGAACCCCTCATGAACTATTGCACTCTGTATTCATGTTGCTTCGGTGGCTGAGAATCCTTGGAGTTGAATCAAATAAATATAACAGAAACACAATCTGCGTTCACTGGCAAGGAAGGGGTTAACGACGCGAGAGGAAGTAACTCCATCAATCAACACCCTTGGTTCATAGCCCTTACGTCAGCCTTGGAAAGTTTGCAACAAGTCGAGTCTTGCTTGTCTTGTTTTCCTATCGATATCCAGAACGACAGGAAACGAGAGAAACAAGACTGGACTGGAATTTATGCCTAGCGCACGGTAACAAGTTCCAATCCATGCGCTGGAACCAGATTTCGGTTTCCAGACCAGAAGAGAAGAGTGACTGGCCAGCAAATAAAAGGCCGTCATGCTGACATCGGCCGCAGTAGACCCGCGCAAGGCTGTGCGCGGGACTGCTGCGGCCGACATCGGCCGCATGACCTTTTGCGCTCTTGGTGCCAAGCCAAGCATATAAAATTACAAGGAACTCACCAACAAAGAAAGAAACTTTATCCTTGTTTATCTGAAGCGTGTTTGTTTCTTTCTTTCTTTCTTTCTTTTGTTTGAATACAGCATAATACAATACACTACAATTTTTTTCTTTCTAATGCTAAGGAAGTGGTGTCGGCGGTGGTTTTGGAACAGGCTTCGGCGGGGGCAAAGGCGGAATTGGTATCGGAGGCTTCGGTGGTGGTGTCTCCTACGGCGGTGGAGTTGGAGGCGTTGGTGGTGGTTATGGCACCGGGGGATACGGCGGTGGTCTTGAAGGCCTCGGAGGTGGTGGTGAAGGTTTCAACAATTTCGCCGGGAGGAGCTGGCTTTAGAAAAGATGGTGGACGCGGCTTAAGCGGTGGAGCTGGCGGCTTTGGTATGGGTAGTTGCTCTGGATACAACACTGGTGGCCCCGGATGCAACACTGGTGGCCCCGGATACAACACTGGTGGCCCCGAATACATCACTGACATCAGTGGTGTGAGCGGCGGCAACCTAGGCGGCGGTTATGGCTATGGCGGAGGTTTCAACGGTGGCGTAGTGGGTTGGGGTGACAACAGACTTGGGCGTGGATTTGTAGGAAATTCCGTTGTCGGAGGTGGCGGAGAGTACTGGTATTAGGCGTGATGCAAAGACACTTGAATGAGTTGCCGTTTACTTTGTAAAAATATAATAAAATAAAGGCCGATCCCTTTCGTTTGCTGGAGGAATACAACATCATATTGGAGTTGCATTTTCTTTTCATTTAACCCCCACGTACATACAGTTACCGGTGACTGTATGCTCATGGGGGTTAATGTATTTGTGACGGCGATGTTTGCTTGCGTGTGTGCATGTGTGTGTGCGAGTGTGCGTGCGCGCGCGTTCGTGTGTGCGTGCGTGTGTGTGTGTGTGTGTGTGTATGTGTGCTGTGTGTGTGGGTGTGTATGTGTGTGTGTGTGCGTGCGTGGGTGTGTGTGTATGTGCGTGTGTGTGTGTGTGTGCGTGCGTGTGTGTGTGTGTGTGTGTGCGTGTACGTGTTCGTGTGTGTGTGCATGTACGCGTGTGTGTGTGCCTGTGTGTGAGTGTGTTTGTGAATGCGTGTGTGTGTGTGTGTGTATATGTCAATTTGTGTGTGTGTGTGTGTGTGTGTGTGTGTGTGTGTGTGTGTGTGTGTGTGTGTGTGTGTGTGTGTGTGTGTGTGCGTGTGTGTTTTGCAAAGTCCGTTTGAACAAAGTACCCAATGTGATTTTTTTCCAATTAACATTTGAACAAAACATGTTTCGGGACAACATTAAGACCAAAACACTGATCACCAAACTTAGACCTAATAATTTATTTTACAATTTTGGGGCTTTCAACCCACACCCACACATTTTGCCACTACCCTCGGCATCATGGAGATGACATGCTTAAAATTTGACATCAGTGACCACTGACCTGCACCACTGATGCTGAAACTGTGACAAACTATTCACGGATCAGACGCCTTGCAAAACCAAATATGAACATTCACCATGGACAGCGTGACCTTAACATAAATAAATATGTGTTAGTGTTTCTGAGTGGGGCTTGATCACGACATATTTAACCCATTCAGCCCTGACGCACTACAGCTAGAGATGGGTCGACCATGATAATTCAAAGGTAGTACCAGATTAGCTTGGCGCCTTTCGGCGCCAAGCTAATCTGGCACTACCCTTGAATTATCATGGGTCGATCCATCTCCTGCAACAGGTGCATAGTCGTTAGATGATGCCTCCGAAATTTGGGAAGTACCTGCGTCGGGCTGAAAGAATTAGTAGGTTTAAATATGTCATTTTAAAAATGTCCCGAGGGCAGGCGCTAAACCATTGTCATCAGAACTCGAGGGAAACTAAAATAAAACAAATCCCAAGGTTTGTTATCATCGTTTCTTCTCAGAGTTTTCTTGAAATCGTCTGCGTTCAAAAGGTATTCACAAACAACAACCAAGCAACAGGCAGGCTTTGCATAAACGGACTATACGTGTGTGCGCACGTGCGTATTTATGTGTGAGTTCGAAAAAGTTGTAAAATGTTTGCTTGTTTGTTGTTTTCATGTGTGATTCAAGCTCTAGTGAGATATGACTATGTGTATATATGTTCACGGTGCTGTTCAATGTCACTCACGTAGATCTAATTGTGTTCTGAATTTGTTTGTTTGTTACTTTGTTTGTTTCCAACATTTGTCCGATGTTTGTGTTTCTGGTGACTGTCTGCTTATTTGCTTGGTTTTTTTTTTTTTGGTTTTTTTTTACTGGATAAGTTTCTTGCAATTGGCGGATTGTCTCCCAAAAATAGGTGTCAGCATGAAGCATAGATCCTCATGAGCGCCCCGCAACTGCGGGGGGCTCATGAGTATCTGTGTCTCTTGTCAACTTTTCTCTGCACTCACACGCATTCATCCGCAATCAATCTGCCATCCACACGCACCACGAAGAACACCGTAAACAAAACAAGTAACGACCAGCAACTCAGTGAATCACCTCTCCGAAGAATATGTTTTATTCGCTACAACAAACAAGCATGATCTTCTCTCAACTGTAGGAGGGGACAGCTCAATAGCCCTTCTTGCCACCGAAGTAGCCACCGAATCCGGGGTAACCACCATAGCCGAGTCCGACGCCGCCATAGCCGAGTCCGACGCCGCCATAGCCCTTGCCATAGCCGTAACCGCCATAGGGGTAGCCCTGGAACCACATAAAAAGCGCGTGAGAATGGAGAAACGTGTCAATAGCCTGTAAGTGTCTACTACCCAGGAGGATGCAAATGACTGAGAAGTCGGCCGACAAGAGGCATAGATTCTCATAAGACATGCTTCCGCAGGGCTCATAAAACTCTATGCCTCTCGCGACTGGGAAGAACGGCTATTTAACCCCTTCATTGTCAGTTGACGCTAATTGTGTTTCTACAGTCTTCATTAACTCATTCTACCCCAGACACACCACAGCAAGATAAGGATCGACCATGATAGTTCAAGGGTGATGCCAGAAAAGCTTGGCGCCTATGGGCGCCAAGCTATTCTGGCATCACGGGCCCTTGAACTGTCATGGTCGATCTGTGTCCTGCACTGCAATGCAGTCTTCATAGGACAACAGCAACATGTGGGGGATTTCGGTGTTGGGGTAGAATGGGTTAAGGCAACGACAAAGAGCGCAGACCGCCCCAGGAACACGGTGTTAGCAAGAGGCATGGGTCCATGTCTCGTGTAGTTGGACCGTGTTCATCTGGCCTCGGTAGTGAAGGGGTTAAATGTCAGGAGAATTGTCGTAATTTAATCACGCAGATTACAGCAGAACATATTTCGAGCAAACACCCTTTTCTGCACAATAAAGAAGGTAAAAAAAAATTAAAAAACAAAAACAAAAACCCACACACAACAACAGCGCGCTTTCTCATGAAAAGTCCTGAAGGGCAGAAAGTGTCAACTTTCATTAACTTATTCAGCCCCGACACACCACGCAAGACATGGATCGAGTATGATAATTCAAGGGTGGTGCCAGAATAGCTTGGCGCCCATAGGCGCCAAGCTATTCTGGCACCACCCTTGAATTATCATGCTCGATCTGTCTCTAGAATTGTAATACAGTCCTTCAGAGGGCAACTTCAAAATTTGGGGATTTCGGTCCAGGGGTAGAATGGGCTAAAGATCATCATTTAAGTGGCTGCAGCCACCTAAATGACGATCTTTAATGACTGCTGACACTTCAATGATGGTCTTTAATGGCAGTGACATGTGATCTCTCATAAGGGCGGTCGCTCAAAACAGGTTCTGCTGTACTTTATCTCAGTTTACGGAAGTATCTTGTAAACAGACAGTAAACATGAGTAAACGTGTCACAGGCTACTTAGATAAAAGCAAGGTCTCTGTGTGATCTTCCCAGGGGATGCAAATGAGACCCTGCCAGCGAATGGCGTGGGTTGTTTGCTAATCAGGCACTACCATCAAAGTATCATAATAAACCTATCTTTATTGAGTTGAACAAAGTGCCAAATGAAGAGCTGCTGACTGAAGACTGCTTAGTACTGGAGATGAAAGGTTAAAGCAGCTTGATTGCAGCTAATCATTGGAAAAACGTAGTAGAGAATACTTTTGTGTAAGACCTGAAGTTACTTCGGATTCTACTGCACAAAACATGTATCATGCAGTACAAAAACACAGGCAGCTGATGCAAAACAGTATTGCGATATTGAATGCAATATAGAAATAAGACGAAGCCTAAGTAAATTCAATTTCAAGGACACTGACATTGTGTCTTCATATGTATGTGTACGAAATTTGTAGTCATTCTAATAATGTAACACTTTATACCTGAAACAAATCACACGCTCATGTAAGCACGCTGGCAGAATTATAAATGATAAACACAGTCACGCATATTCATGTAAATGTGCTCAGTCGAAGATCTTAGATATGACCTTTGTCTAAACTACAAACAATATATAAACATTCTCTGAATGATTGCAATCATCAACGTGGAAGCATAAATAATCATTCGACAACACCTGCACACACACACACACACACATTCACTCTCCCCAACCCACACAAAATCGCAAATCTGTATATGCTGGTCTGTGATTTTGGACCTCACGGCCTAGGGCCGTGAGGTCCAAAATCACAGACCAGCATACATAATTATTTATTTTTCACAAGCGCGCGCACACACACACACACACACACGCACACACACACCACACACACACACGCACACACACACACACACATACACACACACATACACACACATACACACAGAGTGCACAAATGATCAATGGTTCTTACGCCAAAGTAGTCGTCTCCCTGATTGGGCAAACAGAAAACAGAACGGAAACAAAATTGATGAGTGCAAATGCAAAGCTGAGGCAATGACAAAAATGCTGCTTTTCAAACAAGAAAAAAAAAATGATAAAAATAAGCTGCAAAGAAAAGGGAATGTGTTAGTAAAAGCGTAACAAAGGGAAAAGTGCCTTAATTACTCGATAACAGTGTTGGCCTGATTTTGAACCATGCGACGGTCGCAAGCCAGAGGTAATGAAATGTTACTTTTCAGAAGAGAAAACATGAAGAACAACTTTGATTTTTTTTTATAAATTTATTATTATTATTATTATTATTATTATTATTATTATTATTATTATTATTATTATTATTATTATTATTATTATCTTTTTTATATTTATTGTTTTAAAAAACAAGAGACGGGTCCAGCATATTATAAAGAAAAAGAGAGAAAAAAAGCGACAAGAACACACGGAAAGGTGTGCTGGTCTATAATTCTTGACATTACAACTGCACAATGGGCAAAGTTGAAAAAAAATTCCCGTGAATAAAACAAACAATTAAAAATTAGATAGTATCAAAATGAAAAATAACAAAATAGGCAGGATTCTAACTTAGGGAAAAATAGGGGCGGGGGGGGGGGGGGGGGGGTAGAAAAAAACACCGAATAAAACTTGAAAGCAAAATAAAGCTCCCTGGACACACACAAGGACTGCTGGTCTGTGATACTGGACCTTGCGACAGAAGCAGCAGTAGCTATGACAATGAGGAGTTACATTTCAAACAATAGCAACATCGGAAATGAATAAGGGACAAAAAAATAGAGATGAATCTACATAACAGACAGTAACAAAATAAAGAGAGCGAAACAAGCGTCAGAAATAAGAGAGCCACGAACACACGAAACGAGTGCTGTTTGCTGATTTGCACTTTACGACAATGATAAGCTTTACTAAAATAGTTCAAGGGTAGTGCCAGAATAGCTTGGCGCCTCTAGGCGCCAAGCTATTCTGGCACCAGCCTTGAAGTTGAACTAAAGCCATTGGTCTTTATCCTATTCTGTAAGTACGATAATGTAGCTTGCATATGGCAAAAAAAAAATAGAGATGAGTCTACATAACAGACAGTAACAAAATAAAGAGAGCGAAACAAGCGTCAGAAATAAGAGAGCCACGAACACACGAAACGAGTGCTGTTTGCTGATTTGCACTTTACGACAATGATAAGCTTTACTAAAATAGTTCAAGGGTAGTGCCAGAATAGCTTGGCGCCTCTAGGCGCCAAGCTATTCTGGCACCAGCCTTGAAGTTGAACTAAAGCCATTGGTCTTTATCCTATTCTGTAAGTACGATAATGTAGCTTGCATATGGAAAAAAAAAATAGAGATGAGTCTACATAACAGACAGTAAAAAAAATAAATAGAGCGAAACAATCGTCAGAAATAAGAGAGCCAGGAGCACACGAAACGAGTGCTGTCCTCTGATTTGCACTTTACGACAATGCCAATAAACAAAAGACTTTTCAAACCCAAAAATCAAAAAAATAAAAAATGAAAAAAATAAAACAAAGAAATGATGAAACAATGGAATGTGTTAGTTAACCCATTCGAGGCGCCCAGCCGGTGCCGGCGCATTAAATTTTTTTTAATGCCACCACAAAATAGAATTAAAAAAGAAAAAGAAAGAAACATAAGAAAAAATAAGCACCATGAACATACAAATTATGTGGGCTGTACTGTGATTCTGTGACAAAATGGCTCTCAGAGCCGTAATGTCCAAATTCACAGAGCATCATGTTTTAATTTTGCAAGCACACACGCACACATTCAGTGCTCAAAAAGAAAAAGAAAAGATCAATTTGTTTCTTACGCCATAGCCATAGCCATCGCCTCCCTGATCGGGGAAAACAGAGAACAGAACAGATGCAAGTTGTGGGCAGTGGTAGGGACCATGAAACAAATGTCGGTAATCCCTCCTCTTCGTCCCCTCTCTCCTCCCCTCTTTATCTCTGCCAGTATCCCAGTAAGCAAAGCTCCTCGGGCCCACGTCGGCCGTAGTAGGCCCGCGCACGGCTCTGCGACGTTTTGCTACTGGGAATCTCCATTTTATTTAGGAGAGCCTGATTTTCATTGAATAATGGACATACCGGGTTTTGCAGAACTCTCATCAGAAGACACTAGAGCTCATCGGGATGCCTCTTGGTGTAGGCTCCGTGTGTATCTTTATTTATAACAAAAGGAGTAGTTTTTTTTTTCTTGATACGTTCAATCATAACTGGTTTAAACGACACTAATTAGTGAACCGTGACAGTGACGGAAGTAGCCCCTCCGTCCATGCAACTACCTGTAGACAACGTGCAGTTCACCGTCAAAGGGGTCCACTCATTCAAGGCGCTTTGCATCAATAGCTGCGGACACGTCCGCAGCTATTGATGCTGGGCGCCTTGAATGAGTTCAAACCTTCTTTGTCGGGACAGGTGGGGACGGAGAGGGTTATTTCACGTTGAAATTGCCATGGTTTCAAAGACGGATTTTGTTTTCACTGACCGTTAAGTGGTTACAGAAACAACGACACAAACAACAACAGCAAAATCCAGATGCTTACCTTGCCATATCCATAGCCTCCGTAGCCCAGACCCGCGCCGTAGCCGGGGAAGCCGCCATAGCCGTATCCGCCGTAGCCCTTACCGCCGTAGCCGCCGAGCACTCCGACTCCGACTCCGACTCCGACTCCAGGGCCGTAACCGTAACCGCCTCCATAGCCCAGCAGGTCGCCGGCCATAGCGCCAGCCACGAGGGCAACCAAGATAAGAGCAACACACTTCTGCAAGGGCCAGAAAAAAAAACCCGCCTTGGTAAGTATTAGAGACATCGACCTATACATTGCAAAATCTGTTCTGGATTTCTCAAGGGCTTTTGACTTTTGTTCTTGTGTTTTCCTAAAGTGGTGTTTAGGCCTAGACAGGAGCTCGATACAGCTTAGACTTGAAGGCAGACTGACAAACCTAACAGATAAGTTTAAAAACAAACAATTTGTCTCACAATTCGGGATAGAATGAATAGGAAACATACTAACAAACAGACTAACCGACAGCTTGACTAAGACAAGCAACCAGACAAGTTTGCCCAAGTTTGTAAAAGCGAAAAACAGTTAGTATATTTTACGAAAAGCAAGAATTTCAGTGTACCTCTATCTTTTGCATTCACAGGGCAAGAAGTGGGGGAAAAAAGTATGCTAACAGACAACTTGTGTGTATGTGTTTTAGTTTGGACTTCACGCCTCTCAGCCGGGGGGCAAGGCCCAACACTAACGCCAACACGTTTGTGTTCTATGATAGAAATTCTTAAACCTCAAACTAAGAGACTGAAATGGGTGCTGGTCTGTAATTAAATCACAGACCAGCACAACAATGGAATCTTTTCACCAACGATATTTTTCTTCCTTTGACGGAGATGCAGATACGTAAGAAGAAGCTACCAGGTGAATAGGTAAAAAAATATATTTTTTAAAAACCCACTGTCAGGGGAGAGCTACGTAGGCTAGATATACTTAGGCTATAGCAAACGAACAGTCAGACAAACCAGACAAATCATCGGACTTACCATCGTGAGATGTAGACTGTGTTCGCAACAGCGGAAAGACAGCGGGTTGATCTTTGAGAGGCAGAAGGCGACTTGCTCTAACCAAACACCTCCCCGGTCCTTATATACCGTTCTCCGCGGATCTCGTAAAACTTTTACTTTCATTGCTCATGCCCGCTCGCCGAGAGTCGAATCTAAACGAAGCGAGAAGGGCGTTAACAGTTTTGTGACGGTTCTTGCGGATCTGGAGGGAGAGGTCGGCGTGCGTCTCAAAACCTTGAGGCTTAAGGTCCAGAATCACAAACCAGTCCACGTTTTAAGTGTTTACAGCACCACGCTCATCAAACTCTCTCATGTGATGCTAAACTGTATCCGTCTGAAGGCCAGTTGTAAGAGACCGTTCGACTGTAGTATAAAGCTCTAGAGTACTGACTTTTTTCAGACGCCAAGCCAATCAGCCACTACACTTGAGTTGTCATAATCTAAGTATTAAATCTTTTAAACATTTCATCAGTTGTATGCTTAGTTGTTGGTAGACACTGTGTGAATGGGAAATGACATGGCTCTGGAAATGTAAGGACTATACTGCAGTCTCTTTGAAGAGAAATATGCACGTTGGGATTTTGAATAATCTTATGGCACATATTATTTGCTTTGTCTGGGTTAAAGCCTAATTATTATTCTTCTTGTGTTAAAAAAATATATATAAAAAAGTGCCACAGTTCATGATGCCAAAAAGTTTGTTTTCTTCAGACTGTTTAAGCCTACCTGTGCATCCGCGTTTACCTCCCTGCAGCTATCACTGTATGACTTTAACCCCCACCCCACCCCTAGCTCGCCCCCCAAAAAAAAACACACACACACACACACGTGCACGCACACACACACACGCGCGCGCGCGCACACACACACACACACACACACACACACACACACAAACATAAACGCACACACGCAAATACGCACGTACACCAACACTCACACACACACACACACACACACACACACACACACACACACACACACACACACACACACACACACATACACACACACGAGTGCACGCACGCACTGACACCACACCGCATCACACCACACCACACCAGACCACACCACATCACACCACACCACACCACACCAGACCAAACCACACCACATCACATCACACAACACCACCACACCACACCACACCACTCCACACCACACCACAGCACATCACATCACATCACATCACATCACATCACATCACATCACGCGACCTTCAAAACCTGAGTTTTTGTGAGTCGCAGCACAAATTTCACGACCGATATTACTAACACATGGTGCATTCAGATCGAAATTCCCGAATCTGGGAGTTTTCCTTTAAGGACAACATAACATAACAGTTCTCGACCTTGAAAGTTCGACTAGAGTGCAAGTGTCAGAATAGCTTGGCGCCTGCTGCTTGTGCCAGAATAACTTGGCGCCTGCAGGCGCCAAGCTATTCTGGCACTTGCTGCAGGCGCCAATCTACTCTCGCACTTGCACTCTTGAACTATCGTGGCCCATATTCTGTTGTATTGTTTCAAGCCTGAGACAGGTTAACACATTTTAGACGTGCTGTATTTTTAGAAGGGGCTTTAAGCCGCGTGTCCGGATGCGGCACGTGTAAACAAGATGAGTGAGGATTCCATCCCAAAGTCTACCGTATTGTTTGGAGCTCAGATGCGTTTATCTTTCAGGAACAGTCAGAGTTGTTCATATTTTTAGGCTTATTACGCTGTCCCTCCTCTCTAAACCGGCCTTGATCAACACACACGTCGGCGCACACAAATAAAGACGGACACGCGGCGCTTCCCGCCATTAGTACGCTCTGTGGGCTCGTGTAGCGACAGGAATCCATCTCGTCCTTCTACTCTAACCCACCCTCTGATCCACACACAATGGCACACATAAATGATAAAGACGGACACACGGCGATTCCCGCCATTCGTCAGCTCCGTGGTCTGGCGTAGCATAGCTATTCTAAAGAAGGTTATTAGCACGAGCAGCGAAATGACGTCATTTTAAGCTTCACGACTCAAGGCATCATTAGTCCCACGACGGCGTGTTCATAGTGACGACTCGATGTTATACGTCACTCATCGCAGTACTAACATTTGACATATCAGATAATCAACTTTGCAATTTTCTTGCTGATTTTCACGCCTAGGACTTACAGGTCACACTTAAATCTAATCCTACCCAGGGCCGGGACAAACAGCAGGCTTATGCAAACACTGTTTATGAAAAATCATGCTGGTATTAATGAAAAGATAGTTGTTGTTTTTTTTTCGTAAAAGAAAAATTACAGTTATGTTAGCTGTTTTACAAATGACTCCTAAAAAATGGTGCAAAATATTGTCTGATTTTCACAACTAGGGCGTACGGTCACAGTGGACCTAATCGTACCCGACAGCCGAGACAAACTGTAGGCTTATGTAAATACCGTATACAAAAAATCATGCGATTATTATTGAGAAGACTTTTTTTTTCATAAAAAACTGAGCATTCAATTGTTTTAAGGTTGTATACTATACCTACATTTTTTTAATTGAAAACTGCTCTTTATAGGGTTTTTGGAGAGCTTTGTTGAGTCTGGAGGCTATTGCCACCCTGACAGACCCATGGTCCCGGGCATATTTGTAAGTTAGGGCCGTTTTTGTGAGGTACCCCACGAGGGAAAACACGCAAAATAGCCGATTTCAGAACACAATAAAAATTTATCGAATAGTGTGTTAAAATGATAAAGAAACATTTCGGTCACTTCATAAAGTATGTTAGTATTTTCTCGTAAAAAACGTGTGTTCTAATATTTGGAATTCTAAGTGAAATCTAGAAAAGTGTATGTTGTAAATTCGCAAATTGCCCGGATGTTATCAATAACATTACAAGTGTTTGCAATGTTGGGCAATTGCTCAGGCCCTTTTTATTCGATAAAGTCGTACTTTATGTTATAACTATCACATTGATTATGAAGAAAATATGGGGTCCCGCACAAAATTTGGCACTTTGGGTCGTTTTCGAGTGCGTATTCAATAAGAGATACAAGCGATGTCTGACTTCCGGCAGATCATATCTCCGCCGTAGCCGGTCACAAGCCCGCATGAGAAAGAAGGGAAAACGACTATGCCAAACCTACAAGGGAAAACCTACGCTCAAACTGTTGCAAACTACGCCCAAACTGCTAGTCCTCGATCACTATTTGTGACAGTAAACTGGAACAAACAACAACGGCAGATACGGGATCAAAACGTTTATCTATAAGTAATTAAATGCAGGTGTTGGTTCTTAATAATTTAGTTAGTGCAGTGGTAAGGTACTTTTTTTTGCCACGCAGGTGACCAGGGTTCGAGTCCCGTAGATGGCGACATTTTTTTCCTGCTCACATTTGAAACCCATACAGTTTCTACTTCGCTAAATGAAACAAACACACTTTAAACCCAAAGCAACAAAAAAAAAAAAAAAAAAATGAACGCGTGGTATTTTTTTTTTTTTTTTTTTTTTAAATATGTGATTATCATCACTGTGGTACTGTGAATGTTAAACCATAAACCAACCAACCGGATTCAGTCTTGGATAAAAATGCACACTGGTTACCTCGGTACATTTGTTCATTCATTTTTTTCAGCCAGGCATTGTGTGAGCATGTTTACATTACATGTTTACATTCATTCAATCATTCACAGCTTCACTGATGAAAAAGCACACCAAAGAGTGTTGTCACAGACAGTTTTTTTTTTTATTTTTATTTTTACTGGCATCATCTACAAACATTAATTGATGTGAATTTGTTTTAATATACCTGCTGCAAGAAATGCTACATGTTCCTTTGGTGTCTCCGTGAAAGCAGGTCGATGAACATCTCTGGTTGAAAGATGTTTGTAAACAGATTGGTAGTGGATGTACCTATCTCTCTAGCTGAATCTCAGTTTCCCAGCAGTTTTTGGTTACAAATTATAAGGAAACAAAAACACACTACCACCGAGCCACCCAGCTCCCCCTCAAAATACAGCTTTACTGCAGAACATATTTCAACTACATGTAACATTATTCACATTTACATTGACAAAGTGCTGACTTTATACAAGCTATTTGGGAGAAAAGTGGAGCTGATGTCATTTTTAGTTGTGTGCATGCCAACGGAGACCAACACCGGCAACCACTTGCTCATGAGGTATTTATTTGGGAGCCAACTGCACAGTATATAAAAGAAGGGGGATAGGAGAGAAGGAATGAGAGACTTATCATTTAGAGCCTTCCACTACATATATTATTTTGCTCATATATATATATATATATATATATATATATATATATATATATATATATATATATATATATATATATATATATATAGAGAGAGAGAGAGAGAGAGAGAGAGAGAGAGAGAGAGAGAGAGATGATATAATATAGATATATATATATATATATATATATATATATATATATATATATATATATATATATATATATATATATATATATATATATATATATATATATATATATATATATATAGAGAGAGAGAGAGAGAGAGAGAGAGAGAGAGAGAGAGAGAGAGAGAGAGAGAGATATTCAACATTGCACATCCCACAACATAATAACAGTGAAATGCAGTATCCAGCCACCAAACTACATTACACAGATACTGTGCACAATGTTGGCATGAAAATCAAACAATACTGTTACCAGTACTGTGTCCAATTGCAGCACAACAAAGTGAAATGCAGTCTCAAGCCACATAACTTGCACTGCACAATGCTGATGTCAACACAAAATACCATAACAACTGAATAACAAGGGTACAATGCACTGTGTCACCTTGTCTGCATAATATAGGCATGCACACCAAACAATACCTGTACTGCTCTTGATACAAAGTCTGTGCAGTCGACCATATAACACTGCAAAATACATGAGTGCTACGCTGGCAAAGTGTCTACAACAGAGTCTGCACCATGCCGGCCCGTAATCCGAGCAATACCATTGCTGCTCTCCAAAAACTCAACATGGTGCAGGCTGTCATGTCACAACTGATTGCTGCATAGCACCCACCACGTACCCCTTGGTACTGTGCACAATGTTGGCATCAGTTTACTTTATTTAATTTTTGACCCGCTGGGGGATGAGAAAAATCACAAAAGAACTTACATAAATGTGCTCAGAAATGAAATATTATCCTTATTACTACACTGTACGCATGTTCCTTAGACAGCACAAATGACTTGTATGGACACGGATCATAGTCAGGTCATTCTGTTTGCTGGCGTGTGTCATGTACAGTACATCTGTAAAACTTGTGAAATGAGCCATGTGGTTAGCAATTCTGATACGATAAGTAAAGCCACACAGCTGAAAGTCAAAGATTGACAGTGGAAGAAAAAAAAAAAAAAAAAAACACACAAAGTACAGTACATATCATATGCCTATGATCAGTTATCACCCAACCACTTAAATCTGCTGTGACAGCTGGAGGGTAATGCAAGAACTGCATGGTCAACTCACCCTTGAGAAGTATTGCGTTTTTTATTGAGAAAGTCCACATTTGCACAACATTTTAAGCTGAGGGTTTAATGACATAAATATACATCCCCACGTTTCTATATTTCCGCACATCCCCTCTTCAGAAAGGACCCATGGGTTTTATACTCTGAGGCCAATGACCATTTTCAGAATGAACCCTGTATATCATTTTGAATCATGCAAAGCGGAGCAGTGATAAGTTTTCTCCTTGTCTCACACCGATGCTGCACAAAATCTATCTGTACCACTGTTTCCTACCCCATAAGTGTCAGCTGTGGAGTACATATTTTGAATGACTGATGTATGCCAGTATGTCACAAAAAAGACCTGTTCATATGATGAAATGTCTTCGAAAAATGAACACATTGTCAGTAAAGGGGTTTTCCTTGGATAATCAAAAACTAATACATATTAAGCTGCATTTCCAAATCGCGACATGACAGGAGAGTGACAAAAAGTAACTTTTCTGAGGGGGTCATCCAAATAAATATGCATAGGAAGGTCTTACCATCAGGTATCTCTTTACCAAGTTTAGGGTTACAGTTAGGAATACTTGAGAAAAAAAACATCTTTGGGCAATATATGGCTATCTTGTACCTATTTCCCGAATTTCTTGTGACCCTTGACCTTTCTGACCTTTCATGCATACGAAATTAGTATGCATGAAAAGTTCTTACCACCTTGTACCAAGTCTGGGTTTGAAGTTGTGTATACTTGAGAAAACATCTTTTTGGTCAAAATACAGATATTTTTCACCTTTTTACTGCACTACAAATTACAACATGGGTGTCAAATCGCTTTGTCACGTTGTTATATGAAAACACACAAAGCACATCCCCATCACTGTACAATAGCCCCTGAACTGCTCGACTGCACGTTACAATTTTGTCGCCCCGCTGCTTCTATGTCAGGCTTATGGAAACACTCCCTCTTTATTTCTATGTTCTCGAGTTTTGTCATTGTCACTTTGTTGTCACTGCCCCACTGCTGTTGTGTCTGCAGTTGAATAGCCAGGCCTAAAGCCTGCTTGCCCTTCTCCTAATATATGGCTATGCATCAGCTCAGGCAGTAAGGCACAGGCTTTTGCTGCATTGCGAATGATGTGACTGTCCAAAACCTTGACATTGTGGCCAGCCTGGTGGATGGACATCAAAATAACAGGACGTCTGCCCTCCTACACAGGACAATCAGTTCACTTCCTTTGCCTTCTCGTCGGTTGGCCATCGTGGAGAGATGTACCCGCTGAACTCTTCTTCCCTCATCTTTCGCAACCTGCAAAAGATAATTTTGTATCAAAAAAGTTTTGACATGCACATATTGCGTGCATATATGTTTGCAAGTATTTATACAAAGTACATACATGCATAATATGACAGTAGTCAGAACATGAACAAGAAAGGCAATGTCCTTATGGTTCACGTGTATGACCAATCCACATAATACGTCTGACCTTTTTGACCTTGGCTTGACTTCTCCAACAGGTCTCTGAAAATGTCTAAACATAAGTATAGGGCTGGATTTTGTACCAGTGAAACCTGAGTTTTTTTTCCAAATCCCTTCATTTTTCACACATTTGTCAACCCTCTGTGACCCTTGACCTCTGTGAGGGGCTGATTACATTAGTATGCACAGAAAAGTGTTATCATCATGCCAAATTTTATTTTAAAGTTTGCAAAAACATTGATAAAAACTACAACTCTACCTGAAACTAACTTTTGTCACCCTTATCATGTGGTATCTCCATAGCACATTTGAGTTTGAAGTTGAAAATACTACTTGAGATGACCTTTGAAAGGTCACAGAAATTGGTATGTTTAGAATTATTTTACCACAAAGTACCCTTGTGCCAAGTTTGAAGTATGAGGCTTGCATAGTCTTCGAGGAAATGCCAATGTTAAAGTTGCCCACAGATAACAGACAGTTGACGGACGACCCATTACAAACACTTACTTTTGCTATCATACGTGTGCCAAAAATTAGACGCCATTGAGCTTGAAATGACCACAAAGGGTGTATACATATATCTAGAATCAGCATCAATATTCAAAGTGTAACTTGCAGAAATTGTTTCAAACAGGACACAACGCATTGCTGTTTAGCAACAGCACACACTGGACCAAATGGGTAGTATTCAGAGTTTTCTAGTCCTTTTGTATGCACTAAGTGCTTATTAAAGAAAACGACAGTATTAGCAGACTTGCCCAACCCTCTAGTTTTCAAATCAAATGCAATATGGTGCCACTTGTTGACAGCAAGTGATTTTAGCATTCGGTGTTGTTGAGAATGCTGGTACTAGTACTACGCCATCTTCAAAATGAAAGAAAGCATTACAGTGTGATGTGTTTTTTCCAACCAGAAGTTGTGTTTTGTTATGAACCTGATTCTATTCACAAATCAATCGGTATGCTTTACCTCGAGTCCAGGACAATAAGTGTCGCCTTCTCTCACTTTAGTTGATCCGCTGGAACTGGAATTGCCTGCTTTTAGCTGTGGCCTTCTCCTTTGAGCAACATGACCTGACTAGCTCTTGCCTCTTCTTGGTGTAGGCGTCATACTTCTGTGCTTGTTTGCAAGTATACCCTCTGGGCGTGACTCTGCAGTGAGACGTCAACAGCAGCACTGACCTGAAATGAAATACATGTTTATTATCGTGTTATTCAGCAGCATGGCAATTTCACTTCTGATCTTATTTCAGGGTGGGTCGGTTCAAAACTCCACAAACAGGGACTTTGTTATAGCATTATAAACAATTCGGGGCAGGTGGGGGGAGTCCCCCCCCCCCCACCCCACCCACCCACCCAATTCGTCCCTACATTTAGTTTACACATTACTACCTTCAAACTAATGTGAAATAAACTGTGAACACCACAAACAACAATGGTGAAGCCTGGATCGCTCCTGTGCATTTAAAACTGATCATTTTCTTAATCTGAACTGTGTGACCTTTCCAACAGGTGACTGAAATTTAAGTGCCATGAGTCTAAGCATAAGTAAAGGGATGGCTTATGTACAGTTGTGAATAGTATTTGAGAAAAAATATCTTTTGTCAAAATATGGCTATTTTTTTTTACCTATTTCTTGATTTCTCATGACCCTTGGCCTGAACTCAAACTGGTAGGCTAAGAGTAAGAAAGGTCTTGCCACAAAGTATCCTTCGGCTTTGAAGACTGTGGTTTGAATAGTCTCCGAGAAAATGCCAACATTAAAGTTTACCATGGATGACCAATGGCCCAGAACATAGCCTTACACTTGCTTCGCACATGAGCCAATGAAAGAAGGCATTACAGTATGATGTGTTCATTCACACCATAGTTGTGTTGTGTTCTGCACCTGATTCTCATCACAGATCTACTGGTATGATTTACCTTGAGTCCAGGAGAATAAGTGTCACCTTCCCTCACTTCACTTGAGCTGTGAGTGTGACCTTGGTCAGTTGGTGTAGGCGTCATACTTCTGCGCTTGTTTGCAAGTATGTACTCTGGGTGAAAGTACTGAGACTCCACAGCAAGAGGTCAACAGCAGTATTAGCCTGAAATGAAATACATGATTATTACTGTGTTGTTCGGCAGCATGACAATTTCACTTTGCGTGAACTAAATGCAGGGGCAGATTATTACTTTCAAAATAAATGTGACAAAAACTGTGTAAACCGCAAAGAACAAACAACAATGGCAAAGTCTGTACGCCTCATGTGCATAACTGATTCACATATATAACCAGTGTGACCTTTCCAAAAGGTAGCTGAAATAAGTGTCACGAGTCTCAACATAAATGCTTGCTTTTGTACTAGTCAAATTTGTATTTTTCACACATTCCACGGTCATCCAAAATGGTAGTCAACAAATATTTGGGTTTCAGTCAAAGTAGCATTTTACTAGGTAACCCTTTTAATCCTGATACAGCCACTGCTTGAAATAAATGTGACTATGATAGTTCAAGGGTGGTGCCAGAATAGATTGGCGTCTTATCCGCCAAGCTATTCTGGCACCATCCTTGAACTAAAAAAAATGCTGGACCTATCTTCTAATCTGTAATATAGCCTTCATAAGACAGAGAATGGATAAGAAAACTAAGTTACTAAGTACTGAAAGCAGTTACTGAGTTAGTAATGCCAAATTCTCCCTTAGCAGGACTTTTTACTACACACAGTACGTTTTCCTAAATAATAAGCACTGGCACTGGTTTAATATCACTACAATGTCGACTACATTCCTTCCACCGTATTAGTAAAGGCTCTCTGAGAATGTATGGAAATGTTCTACTTCTAGGTGGTGACCGACATGGAATGCATGTCCCTGTCAACCCACAATAAAATGTAGTCTTCTTCATTGCAGGTAGGCTGTGGCGACGGCAATACTGTGGGTACCTAAATTTCCATGCATAAAAGGACAGTTAGCTATTGGGGTTTTACGCCGTGCAGGTGACATCTCACGGCGGTGCATAAAACTTTTTTTTTTAAAGAGTTGGAAAACCAGTCAGATATGCCACTTACATACGACATTTTTCTTCCACTACTAGTAACTCGTGTTCTAGTCACTTAGCAAACACCACCAACCTCTTTTTCTACTTTAGTTTACCTTTTCCGTGCTGATGTCTGAAGAGATTTTGTTGTTTTCCTGGCTGCCATGTATACTGCTTCCCGTTCATTTTTTTCTTCTTCTGAGAAATGGTTATGCGTTACGCTCGATGACTTGTCGCAACTTATGCAAAAGTATCTTATTTCTGAGGAAACAAAACATTTTATGCATAGAAACAGTCAGCTTACACACCTATTTCAGACAGTATATATCTTTTGTCAATTATCGATAAATTGAGCTTGTTTGCAATACGACTTGCCGTACGGCGTTTTTTTTTTCGGTGACCTCTAGTCTCAGGTCACGGCAGACGCAAGATAGCGGTATCTAAATGCGCAGAAAAGATGCGCGAAAGAGGTGTGTTATACAACCTTAAGATTAACGCATATAATTTGTGAAATTAATCCCAAAAACGTGAAAATATATTTTTTCATAAAACATTTAATTATCACTCAAAGGTTCTAGATGTACAATGCTGGTTAACAAACTCGTTTAATATCTCCCTTTTATATAGCTATACGCAAAATATCTAGTAAAAATAAGAAAAATTACCGACTCTAGTGTGGATCAACCGGTTTTTGTGAAATGGCCATTTTCTTGCCAATGAGCATCTTAATAAAAAAAAAATTGAAAAAAAAATGTCCCGAGATAATTCTTTTAGGGACAATATCCTAAAATGTCAAGCTTGTCCGTCTTCAAACGCGGGCTCTAGTCACTGTCACACGGCACACACACACACACACACACACACACACACACACACACACACACACACACACACACACACACACACACACACACACACACACACACACACACACACACACACACACACACACACACACACACACACACACGCTGCGTTTGGCGCTGTTACGATTGTGGTTGTGCTGTTCTGTGGGAGCATGCATGTGTTAATCGTAGGAAACGATCCGATATTATTTGAGCTATCATGGTTACGTATCATGTACCTTTTCAGTGAGATTCTCTATTGTTCGCGCAGATAGCGGAAGTGGTTTTGTTATGATACGCTAAGTTTAGTCCGGAATCTTCTAGCAAAGTCGCACGGAGGATAGCGGTAGTAGAGCTGCTCTATTTTTAGCCATAGTTGTTCTCTGTGCGCGTGAATTTAGCAGCCGTTCTTTGCGTGTTATGAATGGTCGTGAACGGTGTGCCATACTTTTGTGTGACGTCATTACACACTAGGATTTGGGGCTGAAATGAGCAGTCAAATTTTTGTAGACTATTGTAGTTATTTTAGAAAGTACATTTTTTATTCATATTTATGAGTTTCAGTTACGTTTTCCGTTCTGATTGGTTGCGTTGTGTGAATTCCTTAGATTATTCTGAAAAGTTGTTTTACTATAAAAGTTGGTGCTAGGAAGCACGTGTGTACAATGTCATGCATTGTCAGTTGTAGGGACACACAGTTTATCGTAGGTACGTGGCCCGTATAGGGTGTACATTGTGAGAGACGCAGCGTAACGGTGGTGTTTGTTGTGTGAGGAACTTTGTGTCGCCAGTGTTGACATTTGAAAAGGAGACATTGTATCAGTGTTGGTGCATTTGGGAATGCATTGTGTGGAGATCGCATCGCTGAATTAAAATATTGTTGGAACTGTTACTCCAGAGTAGCCTACATCCTTAAGCCACGTGTGACAGGTTGCAGCTGAATGAAGTGCGTCTAGTGTGTTTATCATACTACGACTTCGACTTAAACACTTCACAGGCGCCAAAAAGACGTTCTCTAGCAAGATTTGCGTAGCTAGACGTGACGTCATTTTTATCGTGTTACTTCTTTGATAGAATTTCTACCCCGCACTCCAAAAACGTCATGTGCATGCTCCGGAATGCGCTCCGACCCAGTCCCATTTCAAAGTCTACCGTATTTTTTAAATACGGTAGACAAAAAAAAAGGGGTGTGGGGAAAGAAGATACGAAACCTGAAATTCCCTGTGATTTATATCGTCAAGTAATTTTGCTGCTCAAACATATTAATTTGTTCTGCAATATTTGGTCACTTTCGTTCCGACTGTTTAACTATTAATTGGACTCTCTGTTTACCCGCTAACTCATCAGTTCTAAACAACTTTTAACCCATTCAGCCACTACGCACTACAGCAGGAGACGGGTCGACCATGATAATTCAAGGATAGTGCCAATCCAGACCAAAAAGGTGACTGCCAAGCGTGTAAAATGCAAAGAAGTACCCAACGGAGAAAGAAACACGCTTAGAAAAAACGGTACAACACAATTTATTAATATTTCGGGTAAATACCCTTTGTCAAAATAGACAAACAAACAGAGACATTAGCCGCTACTTATCTTCATATGCAGAAGGAATGTGGCAGCTCATCAACGGCATAGAGTTGCCACATTCCTTCTGCATATGAAGATAAGTAGCGGCTAATGTCTCTGTTTGTTTGTCTATTTTGACAAAGGGTATTTACCCGAAATATTAATAAATTGTGTTGTACCGTTTTTTCTAAGCGTGTTTCCTTCTCCGTTGGGTACTTCTAAGGATAGTGCCAGATTGGCTTGGCGCCTGTCGGCAGCAAGCTAATCTGGCACTGATCTTGAATTATCATGGTCGATCCATCTCCTGCAACTGGTGCATGGTCATTAGATGACACCTCCAAAATTAGGGAAATACGGTCGTCGGGCTGAATGAGTTAATGTTGTTGAGTTCAAGAAACAATAATAATACCGGTTATTATATAGGCGCTTCATCCTCTGCGAATAGGCTCAAAGCGCCTCGAACTGAACCCAGCACGCACGCTCAGGTGACACACACGCATTCACTCTGAAGACAAACAAAGACTGCTTAGCTACTGAGGTTTCGGAAATTTTGATTGCTTATATTTGAAATGTATAAAGTGGCCTGAAACCGGTACAAATATGCGAAGAGTCCATCAACGGCATAATTTTTCTTCATAACCCATTTATCCCTGACGCACTACAGCAGGAGATGGGTCGACCATGATAATTCAAGGGTAGTGCCCGATTAGCTTGGCGCCTGTCGGCGCCAAGCTAATCTAGCACTGCCCTTGAATTATCATGGGCGATCCGTCTCCTGCGACTTGTGCACAGTCATTAGATGACGCCTCCAAAATTTGGGAAATACGGCCGTCAGGCTGAATGAGATAAATCTGCGTATCTCGATTTGAGATTAAATAACAACTAACAGCGTTACTGCATTGGTTTTCCGCTGTGCATACATTTGTCCTAAATAAGATGCATAAACAAAATTCTAACCGAAGAAATTCTAATTAATTTATTTGTTTATTTTAAATTCCGATTTCCTGACAATTTTCCTTGCTGGCAAAGTCATGCCAAGTTAGAAGCACGCGCAGCCGCTAACATACCCACCATTGGAAGTTGTCGGACTAATGTTTTGTGCTAGTATAGTATTGAATTGAATTGAATAAACTTTATTGTCCATTTAACAACAAGCATAAAAAAGAGAAAAAAAATTGGCTCACAAAAACATAAAACCCACAAATAAGACATAATGATGTAAACTAAGAGAATACTAAAGATACTACTAAAACATATTAAAACATATTGTGGATTTGGCAGCAGCAAACACACACGCACACACACACACACACACACACACACACACACACACACACACACAGACACACACACACACACACACACACACACACACACACACACACACACACACACACACACACACACATCACTCGTATATCACAATGGCTAGTATCACAGGTATTGCGCGAGGAAGGCTTGTGATACAAGTATTCAATATCATATTGTCACATTTACTATCAGATGTCACGCTAAAGTTTACCAGCCGGTATACAGTATCATGGACCAGCTTTATCACAGACCTGTGGGTACAAATAGACTAGTTATGAATTAAGCACGTTCACAGCTGATGGCATCTTGTAGATGTTTTTACGAGCAAGTGGCACCTTGAGTCACCGACCAGACAGGAGAAATTCAAAAGCGCCATTGAGAGGGTGGTGAGAATCACCAAGCATGCAAGTTACGCGCATGGGCTGAAGCGGTCGGCCTGGTTTAAGCCGAAAGTTTTAGCCTACTGTCATGACAGTAGGCTAAGACTTCTGACTTAGACCAGTCCAACCGTTTCATTCCACTGTCATGAATACGATTGCTCGTCTTGATTTTGGGACTTACGGCATCGCGTCTGGGATATTGCTGCCATTTTTCAGACAGCTTAACCCCTTTCATGTTGGATTGTTTTACGAACACCACCCAACTGCAAGACTGCAAGAAGCAAAGAACCTATTGAGCCCCCGCACATTTTGTGAAAAGCGAGATTGTCATAGTAATATAATTAAAATCTCACTTATCACCTAATGGTTTTACTGTCTTTTGCCTTCACTGGGCAGATCTGAATCGGTATTGGTTTTCACACCCATATGGGTGAGACAAGTGTAAGGACAGAACTTTGATCAGTTGGACAGCTACCCACAGAGGACGCCTGGCTACTCCAGCAATATCTGTGCGCTTACAAGGTGGATGCATCTCCTGTAAGGTGTACCAATGCTTCACCAAAGATTTCAAAGTCTGTGTCTGTAGATCATTAGATAGGAAGTGAACACCTCCCCCCCCCCCCCCACAACTCCCACCCGGCCCTCCCACTGCGGGGGATTGGGGGCCACATTTTTTCGGAAGCCTATCACCTATGAAGACGAACCGTAGGTGTTTGCCCACAATAAATACCGTATTGAATATAGGAGGGCATGTACTATGGTCATATTTTCCTTCTTTGGGCCCTATATTTTGCTTTTTGGGGTAGGGTTGGTGTGAACGATGTAGTTCCCGTAAAAAAGCAAACAGAACTAAATGACTGGTATCTTTGGAAACAGAATACATTTACCTACCATTTACAATGATTCATTGTCTAAAAAGCAAAACGGTGACGTCATCGTGGCGCCATCCTTTTTACCTTTCATTATACGCAAAATAGCCTTATTGCCAGAAGAATAGGTGTCCAATCTTTGACATACTATAATGAACACATATATACAAATATTATAATATATCATCAATGGAAACGTAAAAATTTCAATGTTTTCGACTGTGACCTTGAAAGGTGTTATTTAAAGGTCAAGGTCAAATAAAGTTGTACTTTATGGAAAAAAACAACATATTTTTGAAAATGTGAAAAAAAGTCTTCCTAAACGTGATAACATGTAAGGAATCGCTATGAATAGTTGATAAACGATTAGACGTGACCTTCACAAAGGTCAAGGTCGCAGTTTTCGAAGAGTTCATAAGAATATTCAGTTTACAATAGGGGCCAAACATTTGCTCTGATTTTAGGAATATTTGCTCACAACACCTATAGGATCTCTTACTACTGAATCATATTCTGTTGAGTTGAGATTATCAGGAACATTATAATATAGATACCCTTTATAATTAAGGTCAAGTTCACAATGTATACAACTGTGCACTCAATCTGATAAGTTAACTGTTCCATGGAAAAAAAAAAAA
>BTPG01000005.1:90549727-90689727 GCA_036245525.1 Semisulcospira habei | reverse complement strand
TGTAGTTCACATACGATAACAAGAAAGAAATCGCATGCACTTACTAAGCTTCCTCAAATAAAGTAGGCGGGTCGTTTTCAAAGATGACCGTGGGGATCAGGCAGCTCAGCAGGTCAGGTACCAGGGCAAGCTCACTGGAAATGTCATTTCTGCAAAATCGCAGGATGAAATACGTCTAGGGTATGTTTCCTGTCAGTGTCAACTTTTTGTCAGAGAGCGTTGTGCCGGAGGGTCATGCTGTCAGTCTTAACTGAAGGGCACGGTTGTTGTGTGTGCGTGGTGTGTGTGTGTGTGTGTGTGTGTGTGTGTGTGTGTGTGTGTGTGTGTGTGTGTGTGTGTGTGTGTGAGTGTGTGCATGTATGTGTGTGTGTGTTTAGTTGCACGTTCTCAAGAGAAATAATCAGTCGGGCAAATTTTTTCTGTGCCACCTTTTCAGAGAAATAAACCATAAGACTTTTTTTTCTGTCAGTGTTAACCCTTCAGCTGTCGGTAGTGGTATTTGTCGCGTGATTCCTGCAAAAATCATTGCGATAAAAACCTCGACCGACATCGAAAAGGCGGTTAAATTTTCCCCGAGAAATAAACGGTAGGACACACTTTCTATCAGAGCTGACTCTTTGGAAAAAATACACACGCTAGGACCCGTTTCCTTTCACTTGAAAATAAAGAAGAAAATAACCAGTAAGGGCACTTTTCCTTGTTTGTCAGTGTCAATTTTTTTTTCAGATAAATTAAACCACAGGGCACATTTTCTGTCGAAGTAACTTTTTGTCAGAGAAAGAAGACAGTGTGGTAAGTTGTATGTCAGGCAACTTTCGTTTTCAAAGAAATAATATAGTACACATTTTCCGTCGTGTCAACTGTTTTTCAGACGATAAAATACTACACGGCACGTTTTTTCCTCACTTTCAACATATATGTTTTCTTCGGGGAAACAAATAAAATACACCGGAAGAGCAAAATAAATGCAACATTTTTGGTTTCATTGGAAACAGTATAGCGAGTCTGATGATTTCAAAAATGCCGCATTTCTTTCGATCAGCAAAAGAAATGCCACATTTTTTTTTAAATCTTGCCAAACATTTTGCATCTCTTTTGACACAATTTCGACACAATACGTACGCAGGGTACCCGGTGCTGTTTCCAGACAGTTTGTAGTCCAGGTCTTGCATGCCTTGAGTCGGACAGACGAAAACATTGCTCTTGCTGCCGAAGGAGCCAGAGTTGAACGGGTCGGGACCACTTCCTCCTGACGAGGGAGGTAGCGGATTATCAAATTTCCACGAAGGACTGTTCCAGCTTGTAGTTTTGATGGGTTCGAACTCGAAGGGCCAGTTTTCAAACCTGTCGTTATATGTATTTGGACAAGAAAAAAGGTTTAACTCTTTTACTGCCGGGGCAAAGCGAACGCTAATCAGCTGCAAGAGACATAAATCCTCATGAGCCCCCGCAGTCTCGGAGGCTCATGAGGATTTATGTCTCTTGTGTTCCTGTGTTCTTTATGCCTGTTTCTTGTCCCATTTAGTTTGTGTTCTTGACGCGAATATCGATCAGTGTGCAGCGGTTTCTGACGCGAAATCTGTCAAGCGAAGTGGTTAGTCCCTTTGTGTGCTTGTCCAACGCGTGTATACTGGTCTAGGAGTTTTAGACCTTACTGCTTAACCCATTCAGCCCGACGGCCGTATTTCATAAATTTTGGAGCCGTTATCTAATGACTAGGCACCAGTTGCAGGAGATAGATCGACCATGATAATTCAAGGGTAGTGCCAGATTAGCTTGGCGCCGACAGGCGCCAAGCTAATCTGGCACGACCCTTGAATTATCATGGTCTACCCATCTCCTGCTGTAGTTCGTCAGGACTGAATGGGTTAAAACCGTTTGGTTTAACCCTCTTAACCCCACGGCCGCATGTCCAAACTTTTGGAGGCGTTGTCTAACGACTATGTAGCAGTTGTAGGAGATGGATTGATCATGATAATTCAAGGGTAGTGCCAGATGAGCTTGGCACTACCCTTGAATTATCATGATCAATCCATCTCCTGTTGCAGGGTCCTGGGGATAAAGGGGTTAAATGACAAACCAGCGCACACGTGTGGACATGGTCGACATACAATACACGGATACAATCAAACCTGTCAGGGCGACCACCTGTATCAGGCGACCACCTGTCGTATCAGACCACTCATTTTTGTTTTGTCCCATGGTCTTCTTTCAGCTACCTAGATGACACTGTATAAAAGACAACCTGTCCAAGGCGACCACTTGTTGTTAGTCCCTTGGGTCCTCGTCTTCTGCCGGGGCAATACAGTATATTGATAGTAAAGGTACTAAGATAACAACGTGAGAAAGTACACGCGCGACACGCAGTATGATTTTGTATGGCTCTAGACTCTTAGCCGTAAGGTCCAAAATCACAGACCTGAACGCATATTGTGTTATCGAACTTTGCATACTCAAGTAAGTGATCGAACTGATTGAACTGATCGAAGGAAACTCACAGAGAACGTTTCGATCGCTGTTTGGCAGCTCCACCGACAATGCTGCCTGCACCCTGATTTTTCAGCATGTTTCTGAAAAAGAAGAAATTAATAAGTGCTCGTCGACGCATGTTGTGTTTCTGAAATCTTTGTTCCTTTGACGCCACCCCAATGCGCAAAATGCCTTCGGGCCTACGTCAGCCGTCGATGGCCAACGGCGGCCGACGTCGTCCCGATGGCCTTTTGCGCATTGGGACAGAGCCCCACCCGTCAAAGAAACCTGGACGACATGAGTGATTTCAGCGAGAGCCACAGATTCTCATGACCCTCCACCCTCCTCCACCCTCCCCTACCCCCACCCCCATCCCCCGGGCAATTGTATTAGTAAGCCGCGGAAAGTCTACAGCGATCTATTCTGCTCTTCACTAACTAGCATGTCCATATTTGTACTGTGTTCGTCTTAAATGGCGTAAATCCGTGTCTGTTTCGTGAGTGTGTGTTTTGGGTTTCAGGCGCGGCGCTTTGAGTCGATTTCCCCAAAATTGAGAAAAAGCGCCTATATAATAACGGTATTATTATTATTATTATTAGAAGCGAAATTTTAATGTATTACATTGAAAGTCTGGCTTTTTTTACAGAATGTTTTTGACACGACTCCAAACTAGTTGGTAAGGTAGGTAGTAGGTGGGCACTAAGGGAGCAGATGTCTCCGTATCATGGCATATAGTATTCCCACCTCACAGACAACGACAAGAATGACAGTTACGTTGGTTCATCTGTTTCCCTCAGTGAGGCTACCTGATAGACTTTCTGGCGAGGGACATTGTTGTGTTACTCACCAAACAAAAAAAAAAGCAAATAAATAAAAGGAGAATCCCGACACAAAAGACAGAAACGTATTTAGAAAGGACAAGTACAAAACAATTCATTAACGTTTATATAAATATTGTGAGGTTACATGTATAAGGACAAGTACAACACATTTCATAACTTTTCGGGTTACAACTTGAAAATTTAATGAAATGTGTTGCACTTATCCTTGTAACCTGAAAATTTAACACATTCTACCCCACTACCGATATCCCTAAATTTTGAAGTTACCCCTGAAGGACTATATTACAATTTATGGCTGGCTGGCTTGGCTTGACTTCGCGAACGAAGATTTTATAGGAGTTGCCCACGACGTCTGCAGGCTTGTTCATGGCTGTGGAGGCCAATCCGAGACAGGCAGGTTCGACCGCAGTGGCTGCAGGGGAAGGTATGGCCAGGGTTCTGAGCTGCGGCATCTCTGTTTTTTCTCCTGAGCCGCTTGTCCTTAAGGCTAGCTCTGTGAGAGTCCTCAAAGGAGACAGCTGCCTTGTAAATGGTGGAGCGCCAGGTGTCACGGTCCGCAGCAAGCGAAGACCACTGGTGGTGGTCGATTTGGCAGGCACTAAGTGACTTCTTGAGACAGTCTTTGTATCTCTTTTTTGGTGCCCCTCTGTCACGGTGTCCAGTAGCAAGCTCGCCGAACAGGGTGATCTTTGGTAGGCGATGATCCTCCATCCTGGAGACATGCCCCGCCCAGCGGAGCTGTGTCCGCAGCAGCAAAGCCTCGATGCTTACAGTTTCAGCCTGTTCAAGGACCTCGACGTTGGTGACATAGTCACTCCAGTGAATGCCCAGGATGGTACGCAGGCAGCGCTGGTGGAAGCGTTCGAGGAGTCGTAGTTGGCTTCGGTAGAGGGCCCAGGACTCGGAACCATACAGCAGGGTGGTGAGGACCACAGCTCTGTACACGCTGATCTTGGTGCCTGTTTTCAGCTGTTGATTGTGCCACACCCGCTTGAAAAGTCGCCCGAAAGCGCTGTTCGCTTTTGCCAGCCTGCTGTCAAGCTCCTTGTCCAGCTTGGCGTCCGACGTGATAACGCAGCCAAGGTAAGTAAACTGGTGCACTGACTTTAGTTCAGACTCGCCAATGGTGATGTGAGGAGGGCGATACACTGTCTTGGGTGCCGGCTGATGGAGGACCTCTGTCTTTTTCAGACTGACCGTCGAGTCCAAAGAGCTGGGCAGCATCTGCGAAGCAAGTCGTGATGCGCTGCAGGGCTCTCTCTGTGTGTGCAACGAGGGCAGCGTCATCAGCAAAAAGCAGCTCACGAATCAGTTGGTCTAGGGTTTTCGTGTGGGCCTGCAGTCGTCTGAGGTTGAACAGGCTGCCATCGAGACGATACCTGATGTACACTGCATCGTCATCATCGAGGTCCACTGTGGCCTGCTTCAACATCATGCTAAAAAAGATGGTGAAGAGGGTCGGTGCCAGCACGCAGCCCTGCTTTACGCCGTTGAGAATAGGGAATGGTTCTGAGAGGTCATTGTTGAGTCTGACCTGGCCTTGCTGGTCCTCGTGTAGCTGGACAATCATGTTGAGGAACTTTGGGGGACAGCCAAGTCGCTCCAGGATCTGCCACATGCCTTGTGAGCAGGCAAGGCATGACAATTTATGAATGAATGAATGAATGAATGAATGAATGAATGAATGAATGAATGAATGAATGAATGAATGAATGAATGATACTTTATTTCTCAAGGATGGAAACAATAGGCGCACAGGCCTCTTTTCATGTTTGTCCTTGCTAAACTACAACATTAGAGACAGATCGAACATGATACTTCAAGGGTGGTGCCAGACTTGAACTATCATGCTCGATCCATGTATTGCTGTGGTGTGTCGGGGCTGAATGAGTTAAACAAACTGTGTTGTCGTAAGTTGTACTTGTCCTTTCTAAGTGGTTGTATTTTCTTTGAGATTTCTTTGCTGAATTTACACGCTTGCCAATCAGCCCTCTGATTTGGATTTCAGATTATGAATACAAGACGATTGTAACCTATAGTACTCACTCGATACTTGACACGTTCTCACAGTCCACCAGAACCATGTCCTTCACGCTATGACACAGCAGTGCCAGGATCCGGTTCGGACTTGGATTGTTTCCTATCATGGCGCGAAGAGCGGTGACACGGCCAATGGTGTCTTTCAAGGCTCCCACTTCCGCTTTGTGTTCTGCTGCTTTCGGTCCCTGTTGTACTGCTAGTGAACACACCATGCTAAAGGCGATGGCAAAGGTCAGTGCAAACGTTGGCAGGTTGGACGGGGATATCATTTCTGCGTTCTGAAATTTCAAATAGAAAACATTCGTATAGATTAGTCTATTGTGTTCAAGTGTGTGATTTAGACCTTACGGCCGTACTGGCACCACACGGTGCATTTTCGCAGATCAGCACAGAAAGCACTACGCTGAAGGCGACTGCTGAGACCAGTGCAAATTTTGACTTTGGCTGTCGATTCCTGCAGCAATCATCGCGACTAAAACCGCTATCGACAGCCAAATGGTTGATAGCCAGCACGAAGTTGTCCTCGATGCGTCATATTATTCATCGATGCGTCATATGATTCATCGATGCGTCATATTATTTCACCACTTCACTGTCACTGCATTTTTAACACATTCTGCCCCAGGACCGAAATCCCCAAATATTGAAGTTGCCCTCTGAAGGACTGTATTACAATTCTAGAGACAGATCGAGCATGATAGTTCAAGGGTGGTTGCCAGAATAGCTTGGTGCCTATTGGCGCCAAGCTATTCTGGCACCACCCTTGAACTATCATGCTCGATCAATCTCTTGCTATGGTGTGTCGGGGCTGAATGAGTTAAATCATTGTAAAGTCATTGTCAAAGATATACTCAGCAATCAAAGAAAAATGGATACAAAGTGGCATATAGTTCAAGGGTGGTGCCAGAATAGCCTGGCGCCTATTGGCGCCAAGCTATTCTGGCACCACCCTTGAACTATCGTGCTCGAAATGGATACAAAGTGGTTTGTTTCAGCAAGAAGCATAAATCTTCTTGAGCCCCAGCAAATGCGATCTCTGACTCATGCTCTAGGGTTGTGTTCTATATTTGTTCTAGTCAGTGAAAGTGTTAAATTTAATATCTTCACAGAGATAAAACATTGTGTACTTGTCTATGACTATTCCTATGTTACTGAATTGCCAGTGGGAATCGGGAATCAGAAGTAGGTCAAAACTGACGAAACACGCGCAATTTTGACCTACTTCTTATTTCCGGAAATCGTCTATTGTAAATCAGAATTATCAGTAGAGGTAAAAAAAAAAGTGCTTGCCAGCGATTTTGGACCTTCACTGGCTCACTGACCATTACTAAGACAATAAATCTGATACATTTACCGATGCGTATAAAGAACAAATAATATGTGAAATACGTTAATAATTAAGCAATCAATCCGCACCTCTGGTTGGTCCACTAGGAAGCAGAAAAGTCACCGCTGGTTCCCAACAGCTTGAGAAATGTTGCCCCAACTAGAATCATCAGCAACTTTTATACGCACCGGGTACTGAATCACATCAATATGTCGATTTCACTTCCAGGGACATGATCGTTCACAGTAATTTTTTTTTTCTTTTGGGGGGAGGGGGGAACTCGTCCACTAAATGCGGTTTATCAACCATGATAGTTCCAGGGGGTGCCTGATTAGCTCGGCGCCATAGGTGCCGAGCTAATCAGGCACCCTCCTTGAACTATCATGGTCGATCCATTCACGCTTGGGAAAAAAATGTTGTCATGGTTGATACGTTGGCGCTGGTGGCCAAAGATGGTCATCGAAAGCTGTAGGCGGTGACCTTTCATAATTACTTATTTTGGTCCAAACACGCTTCACATCTTACCGCCGTGGTGTCACGGGTACCCATTCCGGGTTGGATAAATGGCCCCGCATTACGTATACACCCATGGTACAGTACGGGTATTAACGTGGTATCACTGAGTTCACCTGAGACATAAATATTTACTGACATCAGTTCCACGCAAAGTTGTCAATGACATAGGTAATATATGTGAAACGTTAAACTCCAGTGCTTTCGGATCGTTACATGGACGGACTTGTCAAGAGGGCCGAGGGGTGCAAGGGCGGGGAGGCAGCCGGTCTGGTGTGTGGGTGGCGGGAGGGGGGGGGGGGGGCGGGCTTTCAGCGATTCTAACACTGTTGTTTGGAACGATTATTCAACTAGGGCCAACTCTCGGTGATAGCTCACAAAGAACAAGTGACAGACAACAGCTTCCAGGTTCGAAAAGGCGCCGTGGAAAGGGACGGGGTTCGGCGGAGGTTTGGCGTTGAAGTGGGGAATGGAGACATTGAAACGCAGATGATTCCATTAATTTCATCCGTGCAGTGTTTAACCCTTTCTCTGACAGTGAACTCAGACTGTGTGTGTGTGTGTGTGTGTGGGGGGGGGGGGGGATCAGCAGTTTGTTTGCGTGTGTGTCTGTGTGTAGCGCAATGGGGTGTATTGTTGTGTGAGGTGGGGAGAGTGTGGGTGATGGTAGTGGTGGTGGTGGTTTATTCAGTCCGCAGAACACAGCCTGAACTACAGATAAACTAGGACGGCGATTAAGGAAGAGTACAAAGTAGGTAAAAGCACTGTCAGGGTAGAGAATTGTGCATTATCGACCACTGATCATATACCTAGTTTGGTCAAAGCTAAAAAAAAAAAAAGACAGGAAAGAAGGGTGGGCTAAGTAAGTGACTGGAAGCAATGAATATGGAAGCCCCCCCCCCCCCCTCCCCGAAGCGCACCCTTCTTTTCCCGTCTTTTTTGTGCTTTGACCAAACAAGATCTATGATCATTGGTCGATAATGCACAATTCTCTCCCCTGACAGCGCTTTTAACTACTCAGTTTAATTTGTACTTTTTAGTTTTGATTTAGGAAGGCGATTTCAATGCTTCGTGTGATCCAGCTTTGTCGTGTGAAGACAAAAAGACAGTACCCAATGCGCAAAAGACCATCAGGCCGACAGGTAGTCTTTATTTTTATTTTATTTATTTTATTTTTTATATAATATTTATTTATTGATTTGTATAAAGCGAGATTTTCTCATTGCAGTTCTGGACTTATACTGTCTTTTACTTTCGCAGGGTAGAATTGCTGATAGCACAGTAAAGACTGGGTCCCTGATGTCAAGCAATAAATGAACCTGACCAACATTCCAGTGCAGTGACGACCAGGTTCAAAGTGTAGTAATTCCTTAACTATCCAAACACAGCAAACACCACCTAGCTGCAAGAGGGATAGATCCTCATGGTCCCCCGCGGTCGCGCGGGCTCAAGAGGACCTTTGCCTCTTTCGGGCCTTATTATCATCACTGCGTCTGAGGCTTTCAGTCAGAATACTCACAAACCAGATAGGTGAGGCTAGCGCTGGCAGGGGATCTAACTGTTGTCTGTCCAGCGCTGTGATTCCCCTTGGTTTGAGTACTTTCAGTCAGAAGCATAATTTCCAACAGCTGACAGATACTCACACACACACACACACACACACACACACACACACACACACACACACACACACACACACATACCTACAAACAAATGCACGCTCGCACACACACATACACACACACACGCGCGCACACACACACACACACACGTCAAGATTTAAAAAAAAAACTGTTCATTGCAGTACTATTTTTGTTTTTTAATTTTTTTGTTTTGCAACTATACATTTTCTTTTCATTCTGAGAGCCGAATGTTTCACGTTGAAGTTTTGCTCATCAGTAAATGTATGCTCATCAGAAAACCTGCGTATTACCGATGATGGCGAGAGACCGACTGACTGTGTTAGCTCAAGGTATCTACGCGTGTCTGGGTTTTACATTACATTTTATTGTCCAATTAAACGACATGCATAAAATGGAAAATGTCCTTTGTCTCTCAGAAATATAACAAAAATACATGAGTAAGACATCATAAACATGCTAATATTAGACCTTGATTGCTACTGACGTCACGTTGGGGTGGACTAGACGCGTGACTGCTGACGGTGCCGTTTGACGTAAAAGACGCGTAATTAAAGCATATTTACGAGAAGGAAAAAAAAGCGCTATGGTGAAAAATTCGCGTTTTTAATGGGAGTCAGTATTATATATCCTCATGAGCCTAACAATTGCTTATGAGGATCTATGCCTCTCGCAGTTGCGTTATGTTCACTTTTGAATTCAGTCAAGGCGTTTAACTGGACGGCTTTGGCCTAGTCTTACATGTTCGACCATGCATAATGCCACGCTTGCAAGAGACGGGTCGAGTTTGTCTCTTCCAACGACGCCGGCGGAGTGATTGCAGGTTTGAGTACTCTGTGTCCTGGAATGCTGCACACGATAGAGAATGAGGCATTAAACAGGAGTTACACCTAAATCAGAAGTAGGTCGCAAAATGAACGGACTTCATACATTCAGTGACTTTAGCCAGCCAGTTCCATCCGAAAGAGGAATATATTTTCCATGAGTCCCTGCCGCATATAATGGTAACTTTTTTTTGTCCAGGCGATTCCTCCAGGAATCACTTGGATAACAAGTGCCCCCCCAAAAGGCTTAACTGAATCAAGAATTTCCGCTACAAAAAAGCGCTACGGACAGCCAAAGGGTTAACTCATTCACTGATAGCTGCTTCCGCAGCTATTGAAGCGGGGCGCCTTAAATGAGTCAAATACTCACTAGCTCCATGTGATGATGACTTAACCAGAGCGTCAAAGTTGGTGACGTCATCATCAGGCGTCACATCGCTGACCAGCTTATCATCGCCATGATCAGCATCGTTGGCGGCCACACACTTGTTTTCTGTGATAGCAATATCGCCGCTCATAACAGCGAAGGGCACCTGGAATAAATACAGGTATGTGCGCTTTGCACTTGACGCCGAAAATGCAAGGTCGCGAACAGTCGGAGAAGTCAAAACGTGAACTCTTTCACTGCCAGCGAACTCCAGTTGCTATCGCACAACATGTGCAGTCTAAAAGCCCTTTTTTTTTAGTTTGGAACACATGGTTACGTTGTGCCAGCAGGAGGCGTTGATCCCCATGAGCCCCCGCACATGCGAGGGTTCATGAGAACCAATGCCTCCTGCTTTTTCCAGCGCCGGCTATTGTAGAAAGTATTAAGTCCACTTAACCGTAATAAATGATCATTCATGTATTTAACGCAAATTTATTTCATTAAAAGGAAAAAATAAAGAAAATTTATTTCTTTAATTTTCAAAAAAAAAGTAAAGAAAATTTATTTCTTTAACCTTTAACCTTTTACCAGAATTAAAGAAAAGTTATTTCATTAAAGAAAAAAAGTAATAACTATCAACCCTGGTTGGTAGTTGCCGATAGAAGTTCACCATTTTTTTAATTCACAAATATATTTTTATTATTTAATCAGCAATTACATTTTGCAACTCGTCAAAAGTGTATAATTTGCTAGCATAATAAAACAAAAAAAGATCTATGTGTTCCAGTTTTATGTAACTTAGATGAACAAGAGTTGTTTTATCTACTACTATCTTTATAGCTGGAATACTGCTCGAAACTTCAAAAACATCAACGCCTTTTCTAATAGCAATAAAGACCTTTGATGATTCTGTCACTGTGTCATCCCACGTAAGTTTGATTCCCTGTGCAATATCTGCCTCTTTTACAGAAGCTACAGACCTCATGATAATTTCAAAAACTATTGTCACTTCTCTTGCCACGGCAAAGTTTGCTGGCATAAACACAACTGAAGTATCTGTTCTATTTTTTTCTATGTGTAAGAAGATACCTTCGTTTCTCATACTCTTGCACTTTTAGTTTTTCTCTGCTATTGTTGTCTGAAGCAAAACTTGGAACAAGACTCACAATCAACGTTCCAGAGTTAACAACTTTTCTAAATACTAAGGCACCTTCATTATCAGTATATACATAAGGACTAATAAATTCAAACTTTATGTCCCAGTCAATAGTTGGTGCTGGCATAGGCGCGAGCTGCACAGGCAAAACTATCCACTTATTACCCACATGTATTAAGTTGTAGGGCACATTATTTACAGGAGTAGGGACAGTAACATCAAGCAGCTGACCAAGTTTAGGAATCGATCTATCTGTTCCGTCCTTCATGTCATCGATTACTTTCCGTTTGTACATGCCATAAGCATCAAGTTCAAAACCATACACCTCCCCTATTTACCTCTCCTTTTCAAAATCCTGCACATCAGCCAAATCTTTCAACTCTGTTATAGGACACGCAACTGGAATAATTCTTGGCTTTGAACCACCACTCATTTTTATAAACAAAAATAAAATTATTTAACTTCTAACACAACACTAAAATCACGCATCACAACTTGTTTGTCATCTTGATTAGTTACAGATAAACACAGTGATTTGAAGAAAATAGAACCTAATTTCTTAAACTGCGCAGGAAATCTAACAACCACACTTTCACAATAGGGAGCAGTTTCAGTCGGCAAGCATGTCAAGAAAGTTGAAGGCTTTCCATTATAAACATTTTCAGTTGTGTTTAGTTCTTTCAAATAAACATTTAGTACTGTGTGTACTGACAAATGAACAGGATGTCTTCCAGTTATTTTATCTTTTTTTGGTGATAGTAGACGTCCGAATGGTCTTGATGATGATGCCCAATCTTCATTTGGAAGTGTATCTAAAAAAACAAGTAACTTTCCAAGACTAATTGATAATGAATACTGTTTATCATTTGGAAATTCTAATGTAACAAGTAAGTTAGCTGGATTTAAAGTTGCTTTTATTTTAAATTTAATTTGTAGCCATTCAACTAAAGTACAAAAGTCATAATACCCAAATCGTAAAGTATCACCAATCCTCATGCCATCAGCTACATAATAACTTTTATCATCTGCTACATTAAACCACTTTACAGTGTAGAACATTTCATGCATAGCTAAAGCCTTGCTACCATCAAGATTATCAATCCCATTAGTTAACCACACGGGTTTGCTTGTGTCAAGATTTGTTAAGGTAATAAACATTTTTATTATCCCATAAAAAAGCACAATGGACTTTAAATCACCAACAAGCGTTAACTACAAACGCATTTCAATTTAATGTGGATGCCAAGTACAATGTCGCTCCAACTTATGAACAGAAAATAATTCAACTAAATCAGCTCGACATAGCTGTGTCTGAACAAGATTTATTTCAAGTTAAAGTTCCCAGCCCCTTTGACCATTACCTAAACCCTCCAATTACAGACGATGCTACGGCAAAAAAGTGGTCTTCATGAGTTCATGTCCACTACAGATGTTTCAAAACCAGCTTAACTTTGCTATACTATGTTCAACTACTGGCTGCGGTGTTTCTTTTACAGACCATTTAAATCACTCAAACAAACTGATTAAGTCTGTCTACCGTTTTCACACATATTACCAGCTTAGAAGAATACTGTCAGAACTGCATACCCCACTAACCACTGAATCCAGTTTCAACCGTTTTAATAACCCCATGGATATGAAAGCACTTGAACGGATTTGTAATGAATTTAACATAAGCCCTAAGTATGACTTTGCACAAAAACTTGGTGATCACAACGGCATGGGTACATTGTATTACGCTATGAGTCACAGACAAAACCCTCAAGATAACTACCCTGGTTACACCTCATTCTCATCAAAATCTGAAGTCTGGTTAGATCAATAAAACAGAAACAGTCTAATGCCTGGACCACATTTGTCTTAGACAGGAGTGACGGGTTTACTCAAGCGGGAGTTGAACTCGTAAATGAGTCTATCAGAACATATGTGTGGTGTTTACTAGGTGCTCAATCACTAACAAAATCAAACATGTTAAAGGGGAGTGGAAAATTTGAAGCACAAAACCAGTTTCTTGCAAACCTAGAAGACTGGATTAATTCAAAAGTAGATCTCCCACCAAGCATACAGCGCTATCAAGACGTTCTCAGATATGCGAGATCAAAAGTTGACTTTGTAGTTGGCATGAGATTCGTGTGTGTGTGTGTGTGTGTGTGTGTGTGTGTGTGTGTGTGTGTGTGTGTGTGTGTGTGTGTGTGTGTGTGTGTGTGTGTGTGCACTACTGACAACCTCCAGTATGTTACTCGATCCGTCAATGGTGAAGTTAACAGGGAAGCTTATACACTTAGCTGACATGAATCATGTGAACCTATCCTGTTTGCACTGAAAATTTTCTCGTCATTTCTGAGGAGCTCTCACTCAGCTATATAATTAGATTTACAGCGAGTGATATGGGGTTATGTTAGATTGATGGTATATGTTATTAAAATATAATAGATTGGAAGTATTTGATCGGCAATAATTAGATAGGAGTCGGTCTAGCCCCACATTGTTTATCTTTCATGTTACCAAGGCAAAGTTTACTTATCACATGTTACCATGACAACGTACTCACTCAGCAAAATGTACGGATCTGATTGAGCTAAAGACGTCGACTTTCATCTTCAAAATAAACTCCCTGATCGGACCCTCAAGGCAACAAGAACCACTGGTAAAACCTAACTCGTAATACATCTAATACTGACTGGCGCTTTACATTTAATCCCTGTGTTTACTTCGGGCGGAGGATGTAAGTAATTTAGCCCAGACGTCTGCAGGCGCGCATATGTACGCCCAGCAAACGCTACACATGATCTTGGGACACTGACCTATGTATGGTGACCCGGAAGTCAAAAGCTAAGCTTTTTTCCATCATAAACATTAGTCGTGAATAAAGTTATGAAGACTGAATGTGTTTACTGTGAGCTTTGTTTCACGTACACACAAAAAAAAATAGAACGCAACAAAACATTCTCTAAGTGTAGCTTTTTGTCTACCATATTGAAAATACGGTAACAATTTTTGAAACTATTGGGGCTGGTCGGAGTGCATTCCAGAGCATGCACATGACGTTTTGGGTGTGCGGGGCAGAAATTTTGGCAAAGAAGTAACAAGATAAAAATGACGTCACGTCTAGCTATACAAACCTTGCTAGAGAATTTTTTTTTACGTCAAGCGCGCATGTGTGTGTGTGTTTGTGTGTGTGTGTGTGTGTGTGTGTGTGTGCGTGCGTGCGTGCGTGCGTGTGTGTGTGTGAGTGTGTGTGTGTGTGTGTATGTGTGTGTGTGTGTGTGTGTGTGTGTGTGTGTGTGTGTGTGTGTGTGTGTGTGTGTGAGAGAGAGAGAGAGAGAGAGAGAGAGAGAGAGAAAGAGAGAGAGAGAGAGAGAGAGAGAGAGAGAGAGAGAGAGAGAGAGAGAGAGAGAGAGAGACTAGATCCCGCTTTTGAGGACGGACAAGCTTGAAATTGTATGATGTTGTCCCTAAAAGAATAATCTCGAGGAATGTTTTTGATGTTTTGATTAAGATGCTCATTGGCGAGAAAATGGCCGTTTCACACCGACCGGGTGATCCACACTGGAGTCCGTAATTTTTCTTATATTTACTAGATATTTTGCGTATAGCTACTTAAAAGGGAGATATTGAATAAGTTTGTTAATCAGCTTTGTACCTCTAGAACATTTTGCGTGGTAATTCAATATTTAAAAAAAAATGTTCTCACGTTTTTTTGGATCAATTTCACGTATTATCTGGGATTCATCTTAAAACAATTGAATCCTTTTTACGATAAAACAAACAAACAAACAATCTTCTCATTAATAATCGCATGATTTTTAATATACGGTATTTACATAAGCCTACAGTTTGTCTCGGCTGTCGGGTACGATTAGGTCAATTGTGACCTGTATGCCTTAGGTGTGAAAATCGGACAATTTTCTACACCACTTTTTCGGAGTCATTTGTAAAACAGCTAGCATAGCTTTAATTTTTCTTTTACGAAAAAAAATCAGTCTTCTCATTAATACCCGCATGATTTTTCATAAACAGTGTTTTCATAAGACTGCTGTTTGTCCCGGCCCTGGGGTAGGATTAGGTCAAATTCTGACCTGTAAGCCATAGGGGTGAAAATCAGCTAAAAATTTGTCAAGTTTGATTCTATAATACGTAAAACGTTGCTACTGCGATGAGTGACGTATAACATCGAGTCGTCACTATGAACACGGCGTCGTGGGACTAATGATGCCATGACGTGAAGCTTGAAGTGTCGTCATTTCGCTGCTCGTACTATTATTCTTCTTCAGAATAGCTATGCTACGCCAGTCCACAGAACTTACAAATGGCGAGAATCGCCGTGTGTCCGTCTTTATTTTTGTGTGCCAGGGCGTGTGGATCAGAGGGAGGGAAAGGGTAGAAGGAGATGGATTCCTGTCGCTACACGAGCCCACAGAGAGTACTGATGGCGGGAAGCGCCGTGTGTCCGTGTATTTGTGTGCGCCGACGTGTGTGTTGATCAGAGGTTGGCTTAGAGAGGAGGGAAATGGATCAGCATAATAAGCCTAAAAATATGAACAACTCTGAATGTTCCTAAAAGATAAAAAGCATGTGAGCTCCAAACAATACAGTAGACTTTGGGATGAAATCCAGTCCTCATCTTGTTTTCCCTGCACTTATACTGACGAGTAAAATAAATATTTTTTACATGACTTACCTCCAGCGCTGATTTCTTGTTGAGCAGGGAGCGTTTCACGATGGGAATAGCTTTGCAGTACACCATGGGATACTTCAACAACACGCAGCAGACGAGCATCAAAAGCACTATTTTGATCATCCTCGATTATATAGCTAAATACTTTTTCAACCAATGAGCGAAGCAACCGTGAAGGTCTAAATCGTCTAAAGATTTAGTAAATGTATTGAAAGCCTAACGCAATGTATAGCCTCAGACCTCAGCTCGAACTAATAAAAATAATTAGCGAAAACTAGAGAGGTCAATCTCGGTTGAGAGCAACTCCTAAATGTATACGTGCATGTGTATGTGTGAAGTAATAAATCTGAATTCTGTGTGGACTATTTTCGGGACATTTCATGACTTTCGCTTTGTGTAGAAGATGGCAAGCATCATTTCTAAATGACTAGATAACTGCCTCATTTATTTCGTTGAAAGCGGACCCACCCATTTCCGTCGAAAGCGCCGGGGATGCCCACTGCTATTTTGCGCTCATTATAATTAGTTCCGCGTACATTAAAAAAAATTATATGCATTTACATTTTATAGAACGCAGTGTAAAAATCCACACATATACCAGATATGGACATCCTTGCTTTGGAATAACATCATTTCGGGAATTGTAAGTCAGCAGATGATGAATTCCGGTAACTTTCATTCTTCCTTATTAAGCCATGTGTGTGCAGGTCTGTGACCTCGGAAGACTGTGCGCGGGCCAACGGCGGCCGACGTCGGCCCGATGACCTTTTGCGCATTGGGCAGACCAGCAGGTGTAATATATGTCTAGACTAGTTCGCTAAACATGTATATTTTTAATTATTTATTTTGCTGATTTTTGTTGAATTTCATGTTTTGTTTTTTTCTTCGTTTTTTTTTTTTTTTTTTTTTTTTTTGGGGGGGGGGCGGAGATTTTTGTTTGTTTTTATGTAATTTATAATTCATTTCCTTTGTTATTTATTTGATCTGATTCAGGTGACAGCCATTCCAATTAGTTCTTCGTCATAGTCTGTTGTGTCTGTGCGCGCCGATTCGGGAGCGGCAGTCCTTGTAATTCTTCTTTGTTCGGGCTTAACTCATTCGAGACGTGCCGCCTACGGATACGCCGCGATTCGCCGCGTATCCGTAGGCGGCACGTTTCGAATGTTAATTTTGCTGGGGTTGCGCTAAAATGAGAACAAAAAGTCATAGTAAAAACGTGATGAAATACCCGGAATTTCATCGAAAATTCGTGACCAGTGATAAATTATTAAGTGCTTTGCAGTATTGTATTTATTGGTGCAACTTTTCTTCTTTTGTGGTTGAATTTGTTTTTTGTTTGTTGATTGTATATTTTTTAACTTCTATTTACACAAGAAGAACTAAGAGTCTAAGACGTAAACACATATAATGACATTGCTTAATGCTCTGCTGATCGACTGAGGCGAAGCAGTTATGCGACGTATTGCTTCAGTCCGCCACTATCTGACACCTGAAGCAACTAAAGTACTTGTCTGCGCTTTTGTTTTGTCTAAATTAGACTATTGCAATGCTCTTTTGGCTGGCTGTTCCCAGTGTCTGATTGGCAAACTCCAGAAAATTCAAAACTCAGCTGCTAGGTTGATTCTTAGAGTCCCTAGATCAGATCATATCACACCCCATCTGTCTGCCCTACACTGGTTACCTGTAACGGCTAGGATTCAGTACAAAATTTCATGCATGACTCACAGTTGTATTACCTGTTCCTGCCCACACTACCTTGCCTCTCTTCTCCAGCTGTATACGCCCTTGAGACAGAATTTGCGCTCTGCTGCCGACCCTCGAGTTTTACGTATCCCTCTTGTCAAAACAAAGTCGTTTGGTGGGAGGTCATTCAGATACCAGAGCCCAGTTGTTTGGAATGATCTCCCACGCGAACTGAGATACGTGGATTCGAGAGAGGCATTCAAGCGTGCCCTAAAGACCCATATGTTTTCTGTCAGCTACAAATGACTTTGTCACACACCTGTCATGTTAAAGTCATCTCTATCTATTTATAGAAGTAGTGTGTGTGTGGGTGTGTGTGTGAATGCCAGTATGAGTCCATGAGCGTAGCACTTTTGAATGGTGACTTCATAGCTTGTTTACAGAGTGCATTGTATTTTGTTTTTGTACTTTTTGTTAATTCCTTTTTTGTAATTAGTTATTTTTTGTACATTAGTTTTTGTTAAGCGCCTAGAGCTCTAATCTGAGGTTAGGCGCTATACAAGTACTCATTATTATTATTATTATTATGTGACTTTTACATAGGTAGATTGCCAAAAGTAGGTGTGGGAATCAAATTTATTCTTTGGCTGTCGGTAGAGCAATTTCGTCGAGACGATTCCCGCAGGAATCTAGCTAGGAATTCGAAGTATTGATTTAACTGGTGCTGCCCAGTGTGAATTTGGTTCTGGTTCGTCTCCTTGCAGGCACTGAAAGAAAGTAAAAGGTTTCAGAAATAATGTTTGACCATTATTGCTGAGGTTGTGAAAGGTTCTAGAAAACATTGTCACAAACCAGCCGGGTGATGTTAGTGCTGGTAGAACAGTACACATACCAAGGGGAGACACACACAGTTAGATCCCCTGCCCCCTCCTATCAGGCACACAATCTACAGACCACAGAAAAATACGCAGGTAAAGAACAAGACCATATCCTTCAGAGCAATTTTGTCGAGACAATTCCCGCAGGAATCTAGTTAGGAATTCGAAGCAGTGACTTAATTGGTGCTGCCCAGTGTGTATGTGGTTCTGGTTAGTCTGCTTGCAGGCATTGAAAGAAAGTAAAAGTTTTCGGAAATAATGTTTGACCATTATTGCTGAGGTTGTGAAAGGGATGCTGCTGTATATGATAGTCTTGTTTTTTACCTGCGTATTTTTCTGTGGGCTGTCGATAGGAGGGGGCAAGGGATCTAACTGGGTGCATGTCCAGCGCTGAGTAATTCCCCTTGGTATGTGTACTGTCCTTTAACCCATTCTACCCCAGACACACCACAGCAAGATAAGGATCGACCATGATAGTTCAAGGGTGATGCCAGAATAGCTTGGCGCCTATGGGCGCCAAGCTATTCTGGCATCACCCTTGAACTATCATGGTCGATCTGTGTCCTGCGCTAGAGTGCAGTCTTCAGAGGACGACGGCAAAATTTGGGGATTTCGGTGTTGGGGTAGAATGAGTTAAAACATAGAATTGGAGTGTTCATTTCTAGACACCCAATGCGCAAAAGGCCATTGGGCCGTGGGCGGGCCAACGTCAGCCAGACGGTCTTTTGTGCACTGGGCAGACATCGCGACTCCCATTTTCACACTTCGCTCTCCACTTAGGGTTATCATTGAGTCAGAGCGGAAAGCCGTTTGCGTTAAACCCTTCCGTACCACTGAACGCACTGATTGTTTCTAAAATCTTCGCTCATTCAACGACCAAAGGTCACAACCGTCAAAGTAACATGGATACAAATTGGCCTCAGCAAGCGCCATAGATCCTTCTGAGCCCCCGATATTGCGGGGGTCATGAGGATAGATACCTCTTGCGTTTGAGTGATGTTCATTTTTTTTCTCGGCAGCGAATGGGGTTAAAAGGAAGGTCGATTTCATAGCATCAGGCGGCCATTGTATTTGCCGCGATACGTTCGTTATTGTCATAGCTGAAAATTGTCCAAGTTTAACCCTTTCACTGAAGAGAGAAACTGATCACTGTTAGAAGCATAGATCTTCATGAGCCCCCGCAGTTGCGGGGGCTCATGAGGATCTCTGCCTCTTTCTAAAACCACTTTGTATCTATGCTCCTTTAGACGGCTGGGGATATTTGACACTGAATCTACAAACATTTTAAAAAATATATTCTGCTTCCAATGGTATGGTGGATTTCAAGTCGAGTTTTAGCATCAAATCGTGTTCCTGCGACTTATTTTCCTCGCGCGAGTAGTAACAAAACAAAACAACAACCAAAAATGCAATAACCATTAGAAAAAAAAGGGGGGAGGGGTACTCATTAACATATTAAACTCTGTCCCTTTCTAAGTCAATGGCGGAAAATGGGTCAGTGAATGAATCTCCAGTGTCTGCTTCCTGACTGAAACTGTGTGCTGCTGTATGAGATCCGCCGGAAGTTTTTTCCGGTTATACAACAGTTTTTTACACAGTCACTCAAAGACCCGCACATACGTGGAATGCATTCAGAACGTGATGTCAACTTTCGGATCGAGCATGAAAGCTCAAGGGTTGTACCACATTGATTGTCTCCGCTTATCAGCGCAGCGAATTGAAGGAGACAACCGGTGTGGGGTGGTGCCTGGAGGCGCCAAGCTAATCAGGTATCGATAACTGGCTTTGCTTGAATAGAATCGCTTGCGAAGCACTGTATGAATGTCGTTGACCATGCTGCCCCAAACCTCTTGCGGTATACCATCCATATGGCAGTACTCTTCCTTCAGCTGTCGATGTTGTTCCTATTTTTAGTGTCATCCCAGTACCATAACGTCTTCGGGCCCACGACGGCTTCAGTGGGCCCGCGCACAGCCGTGCGCGGGCCCACTGAAGCCGTCGTGGGCCCGAAGACGTTTTGTTTACTGGGATAAGGGGTATGCGCGTTTTTATGTGTATGTGTGTGTGTGTCTGTGTCTGTGTATGTACTTTGTGCGTGCATGTGTGCGTGTGAAGAGACGATGGGGACTACGAAGACAGATGATCTGTTTCCTTTCATAGTGCACTTACGTCTCTTGATAGAGCCCCGCTTAGTTACAGCAGAGCCTGTTTTGAGCGACCAATCTATATGAGAACCTGTCATTACAGATCATCATTCAGGTTGCTACAGCCGACTAAATGATGTGTTTTTTTGTGGTATTTTTTACACTTCAAGACTTCTCCTGAGGGGTAACACTTTTTTCTTGCAACCACCCAATGAGGGATATTACCGATCTCTGATTTATTAGTTAGATTTTGCTGTTCTTCCAGCTGTTAGGTTCAAAATCACTGAACAGCACACTCTAAATCACAGAACAGCACACTCTAAATAATAAATGTTGGCAATTTTCTACCGAGACCTTAATTTTCAAATTTTCAAGAACTATTTGGCGTTTTTTTGACACAATACCGTATCAGATGCCTTCCAGGGCAAATGGATTACAAATCTAGGTCGTCTCCTTAGCACTGAGTAAGTTAAAAAGAAAACTGTATCTCTTCTCTGAAACTCAAAAGACAAATTGTCCCATCATGACAAGAAAACAATCTGCTTTTAAACTCAACAAACACTGCTGTTGAGCTGGTATGGTCAGTCTACATCACGCAGTAGACACCGACTGAAAATGACAGAGGTATTTGATGTCAATTTGTTTTCAAAAATAGCCCAAGAGAACAATGAACCTGTTTCCGACAGGCACGTAATTTTTCATATTCAATGCCGTAATGTTCTTGTTGAAGCAGAGGGCGCAATTGCAAAATGATTTTCATGTATATTACAGAAACTGCATGAATTACCTTTTGATTAACCCACCCGAACAATAGCCTACTGCAAGAGGTATAGATCCTCACGTACCCCCGCAGTTGCGCAGGTTCATGTGGATCTATGCCTCTTGGTGACCCCATTTTACATCCGATTTCATAGAGATGGATAATGTAGATAAATCGTCGCACCATTGAAACTGTCATGAAACTATGAAGCTGATTTTGAAGGCGGTTGCATTTTTATCGGCAACTGTACTGCAGGAGGTGGGGGGAAGGGAGAGGGGGGGGGGAATAAGCGTCAATTGTCAGAACGCTGGGGGGAGGGGTGTGGGCATCGGGGGGAGGGGGGGGGTGTCGGGGGCAGGATATTAGATACTGGGATGTAGGAATGTCATCAGGACCTCTGCAGAGACAGACAGGCAGGCAGACAGCAGACAGAGAGGTTCATTATATTGTTCAGACGAATCGAATTTAACCCGTTCGCTGCCAGTGATCAGGAATTTCTCGTTTCAAAACTACCCAATGCGCAAATGGCCATCAGGCCGACGTCGGCCGCCGTTGGCCCGTGCACAGTTGTGCGCGGGCCAACGGCTGCCGACGTCGGCCAGATGGCCTTTGCGCACTGGGGACCGCACACTGACTGACACTCGCGTGAAGTACGTGGAACACATAACTAGACATAACAACATAGGACTTACAAAAGACATAAATCATCAGGAGTCCCCGCAGTGGCGAGGGAGGGGGAGAGAGGGAGGAGGGGGGGAGGTGGGGGGGGGGGGGCTCATGAGTGTTTATGTCTATCGCAGCTTGGTATTGATCGCCTTGCCCCGGCAGTTAACTCTTTCAATCCTGCTACACTGTTGCTTGAAATAAACTTGACTTTGATAGTTCAAGGGTAGTGCCATCTTTTCGGGCACACACACACACACACACACACACACACACACACACACACACACACACACACACACACACACACATACACATACACATACAAACACACACACACGCGCGCGCAGACACACACACATACAAACACATAAGCCTATGTGCGCGCGTACATAAACCAAACTCGACAAAGGCGCGTAAAATGCGTGTATAGTATATTTTACTGGTATATAAACGTGAAACGTCACAGTGTGACGTCATAAATAGTGGACAGTAATGTCACAAAAATACACACGATAACATGGGAATTGTTAGTAGGACATTAGAATATGAGACACTCCTGTTTCTCAAATTTGACAATCACCACAATATACGAAGAAAAATATTGTTAAAATTAGAATAAATATAGATTTCTTCTGTAAGTAACTGAAAACGTTCATATAATCTAGATAGAGGTGAAGGCTATATATCATTGCCGACACGAGTGAGGTTTCGTTTGAGACGAAAGACTCCCAACAACAAACAAAAGTGAAATCACTTCTGCTAACCAGTTTGTACGATAAGCGTAGACAACACTCCAAACATCTCCAAGAGGCATACATCCTCATGAGCCCTCCGGGCTCATGAGGATGTATGCCTCTTGGAGATGTTTAGCGTGTTGTCTGTGCTTATGGTACAAGCGGGTTAGCCGCCGTGATTTCGCTGTCGTTCGTAGTTTGGAGTCGTACGCGTAAACGTAACCTCTTACTGTCTCGTCCGCATTCAAAGGGTATGGCGTATGAAACGAAATAAACGAATTTGTGACCGACGTCATGAATAAAACATTCAGCCATTGTTAAAGGACAATGTCTGGCAATTGCGATAACTTAAGTTAGCAGGACGTATTTAAAAAAAAAAAAAAAAAAAAAAAAAAAAACTCTTCCAATGAATTGTAAAACGACTTTTATTTTTTAAAAATGTGCAGAACCTTCAGTAACAGCAGATTCTGTTGGCCCGCTTTTGAAATTAATATGTCTTAAATTTAACAAAGATATGCTATATTTGGAAAACAATTATAAACTCACATACACATGTAAAATATGTTAGTATACAAATGGAATATGAAAGATAAGTTAAAGTATTAAACAATAATTAAAGTATTATGAAGTCTATCTTACACATTTTAGTCACGTAAGTGCACGGGAACAGACAATATTTGGTTTCTGTCTACTGATCACAATCATATGAAACTCTTTCACCATCTCTCCCAGCCATCCAGTCAGAACAGACCGTTTTGAGATTTCATCCAAAATCACCCAATCAGAGACGGCCATTTTTATATTTCATCCCAACCATCCAATGAGAGACGATTTTTTTCGTATGTCATAAAAAGCGGGGGTGACATCAAACAGATATATTTGCTTGCTGATTTTTTATTTGTTTACCTGACGGCTTATGTGACGTTTTCATGAACACTGGTAAATAAGCGGCCGAAGGCCGAGAGGGGCAGTTAAATTCAACGTCAAAGATTTCCAGTCGTCAAAGAAAAATGGACATTACGTGGTTCCAGCAAGAGGCGTAGATCCTCATGAGCCCCCGCCACTGCCTCTTGCAGTTGTGTAGTGCTTCATTTTTTCTGGGCACTGTTAGAGTCAAATAGGACTTGTTAGATAATATATATGAAAGGAAAGTTTATACACTAGAAGCTTTGACTGTGCCTGTTAACCGACAATAACAATAGTTCTTGCTCTACTTCTTCCAGAAAGGGATGGACTCGCACTGGATGCTCTGACAGCTGCAGGCGGAGGGGATGACGATTCTGTCCCTGATGATACGCTGCCCCTGGGGAAGGCCCGGGCAGTAGGCCCAAACCGACTCGCGCACGTAGTCCGTGATGCAAAACTTCTGGTTCAAGTTGCTGAAGCTGGAGCTAGTGTAGCTCTTGTCTTTACAGTTGCTGCAGAACCATTGGCTGTAAAGGTGAAAGCACGGTACAGTTAACAGTATGAAAAAGCACTCGATACCATGCTTAATATCTTCATTAAGCCCTGCAGTTGGTATATAAATGGCAGTTAACATGTGGCCGAAAGACGCTTGCAAGCGTCTCTCGACCACATTTTTTTTAATTCTCCAAGTGTCTGTCGACCGCAAGTTTTGATTCTGCAAACGTCTCTCGACCGCAATTTTTTATTTTGCAAGCGTCTCTCCACTCCAATTTTTAATTCTGCATGCGTCTCTCGACCGCAATTTTTGATTCAGCAAGCATCTCTCTTTTGATTCTCTGAGTACGAAAACACTGGATGCAAAAACACAACGTGCAGATACCAATGAAAGAAAAAAACTCTATGTAGTAAACTTTGGATATAATAAATCGCCAGGGGACCCAACCGGTTTCTTGTCGTTCTATCCGAAGTTTGTTATAAACGAAGTAATTTACACAAAAAGAGTGCTGTCGGGACCTCTGAAAAGTATTGTTATATCCGAGTTTTGTTATATGCCATCTTGTTATAAGCGGGGTAGACTGTACAACATAAACATTATCCCCTTCATCCCTTGTATGATGCAGACTGTGCATCATTGAAAATTTAACGCCAAAGTTCCGCAGCCCCGTCAAAGAAACCCGAACGCAAAGAGATCACACCAAGAGGTGTAGATCCTCATGAGCGCCCGCAACTGCGGGGGCTCATGCGATCTACACCTCTTGTATTTAAGTGGTCGATTATTCTCGGCTGTGAAAGGGATATTAACAGCGGCTCAAAGTGGTCCCACCTGCACGTTCTGTAGATAATATTTTCCTGGAAGTTCTGCATGATCCAGCAGTTACCGCGGGCAGCCTGACTGGTGTACTGCCACAGTCGCAGCTGGCTGAACGGGCACGTCACCTTAGCTGTGGTGCGGCTACACAAAATGCGTTAAATATGTCAAGTACGTTAAAAGAGGTTAAAATACGCAAATTACGTTAAAATGAAAAACATACGTTATGTTAAAATACATAAAACACAATAGAAAAAAAAATCTTTTCATTCGCAAGAAATTCCCCAAAAATGAAAAACACGCATAGAAAGAACAAGTTAAACACAAATTATGAAAAATTTCGGGTTGGAACCCAAAATTTTCATAAATTGTGTTTAACTTTTTTAAAAGAGACATAGAGACAGAAAATGGACAACACGTACGTATTGTTTTCAGCAGGGGCGGATCAGTTACCTCGAGGGGGCGGGTTCCAACTTTTTGTTTCGGACCTTCAACCTGACACAAAAGGTCTCCCGACGCTAGACTTTCTTCCAGTTACCGATTAATCAAACAACGGAAGGGGAGAGAGAGAGAGAGAGAGAGAGAGAGAGAGAGAGAGAGAGAGAGAGAGAGAGAGAGAGAGAGAGAGAGAGAGAGAGAGAGAGAGAGAGAGAGAGAGAGAGAGAGAGGCGTGTGTGTGTGTGTGTGTGTGTGTGTGTCGAAACTCGCCAAAAAAATAAATAGGGAGTGGGGGGTAAGGGGTGGGAAATGGAACCAAAGACCCCAAAAAGGAACTTACTTCTCGCATTTTAAACAATTTGGGGTCGGAGGGGGGGGGGGCGGGACCCTTAGGATCCCCCCCCCCCCCCAGATCCGCCCTGTTCAGTGAGGCAAGATGTAAACGGAAAAAGTCAAGTGAGTATAATTCATTCTTGTCTACAGACAGAAAAAGACTATATGCATGTATTTTTTCAGTTACTTCTTGCCTACTGTTATGCAGTCCTAACGTCAAAACCACAAAACAACTCATGAATACTCACAAGCAAAAACTGTACTCTGTTCCCGATTTCGCCATTAAAAAATGTAGGAAGGTCGGTTTCTTTTTTGTTTATTTATTTTGTTAACTCATTCAGCCCGACGGCCGTATTTTCCAAATTTTGGAGGCGTCATCTAATGACTATGCACCAGTTGCAGGAGATGGTTCGACCATGATAATTCAAGGGCAGTGCCAGATTAGCTTGGCGCCAACAGGCGCCAAGCTAATCTGGCACTACCCTTGAATTATCATGGTCGACCCATCTCCTGCTGTAGTGCGTCAGGGCTGAATGGGTTAAAGCAGCAGCAGCAGAGCAGAGACGGCTGTGAAAGCCAGAAGCAAATATCTCGACGAGGGTAATGTCCTTTGCGGAGTCTGATAGTTTGACAGGAGTGATATCCATCGCGCCATCGCGTCATCTTCTCAATGTGTTGTGTGTTAGCTGAGTTGCTTATGTCTCTGTTTGTTTGTTTGTTTGTTTATTTGTTTGTTTGTTTGTTTTCCCCTCTTCGGCGAAACAAGCATAGCATCGACGGGATAAAACGGGACTTGTCTGTCCAAGGAAGACAGAGCAGTTTTTGTTTCCCTTTAACCCACTGCATCCTGATGCTAATTTTTTTTTTAATTTGCTTATTGTCCAATGAAGGCCACATTGGGGCGGTCCGTGGCGCAGTGGTTAAGGCGCCTGCCACCAATGCTAAAGGTGCGTGGTTCGATTACGGGTTCCGGCGTCGGATTTTTCTCCTCTAGTAAGTGTCACCGTTAATTCGGACGGACCGTCGGGGGTTCTTTCTCCGGGTACTCCGGCTCTTCCTCCCCCTCCACTTTGGTATCAGTTTCAGCCCACTTAATCAAATTTCAAATACAAACGATTTTGAATTTCCAAAAACTACAGTAGCTCGCTTGAGCTTGCCCTTAGCACCACGTGAATGTTCTGTGTTTATGTACAGTGTGTGAGTGAATGCGCGTGATTCACGTGAGCGTGCTTGTTGGGTTCAGTTCGCGGCGGCGCTTTGAGCCGATTTTCAATTGGGATAAAGCGCCTATTTAATGCGCTTATTATTATTATTATTATTATTATTATTATTATTATTATTATTCTTACAGATTAGGAGACAGATCAACCAATTTTGCTCAAGGGTGGTGCCAGAATAACCAGGCGCCGAGTTATTCTGGCACCACCCTTGAACCATCATAGTCAAATTCATTTCAAGCAGTAGTGTCTCAAGATGCAAAGGGTTATTGGTGCTAGATATAAAAACACATAAACAAACTTACAAGGACTCGACCTCCACTATCGGTGGGTCAGTTGGGAGGACAATTTCCCGGATCAGACAGTCTCGAAGGGAAGGCACAGTGTTCAGCTCGGTTCCGATGTCAGCCCTGATATGGAAACAGACAGACAGAGAGCGAATGCGAGATGCGCAATCAACACGTACATCGAGCCTTAACTCATTGTACCCCCCAAGACCGAAATCCCCAAACTTTGCCGTTGTCCTCTGAAGACTGCAGAGCAGTGCAGTACACAGATCGACCTTGATGGCATGAGCCCTGAGGTGACTCAGTTTCTGCAGCAGTTCGTTCAGGACTGGCATGCCAAGCTCGCAGAAAAGCGACCTCATCCAGTTTCCATGGAGATGATGGATGGAGAGGGGACTGCTCTGCCACAGGGACTGGAGAGAGACCACTTCCGCTGGCTGTGCCGTTTTATGGCACGTTGGCACCACAGGCATGCTGGAAACTGTGATATCATGGGGAACTGGTCAAGTGGGGACACTTCAGACGACACAAGCGGAGATGACGGCAAAGGTATGTACACGCATTTTGTATAAGTTCTTGTCTCACTTGTGCAAGATCTGTCTAAATAAACATTTGCTTCAGACAGCTCTTTAACCCCCTTGTCTATGCAGCCACCAGTACCATAAGCATTACCATTCGCTGTATGGACATTACCATTCGCTGTATTATCTAACTCTTCTAAAATGTTTATCCTGACCTTGGCAGTTTCACATCCACCCCAGTCAATCTGCAAGAGCCATTGATTCTTATGAGCCCCTGTTGGCTGCAGGGCCTGATGAGAATCTATGCTTCTTGCTGGCAGAAGAGGTATATTCTGTATCCTTCAATGGACAGAATTCATCTGCCATTTTTTTGTTTTTGTTTTTGTTTTTTTTTGTTTGTATTTTCACAGATGACTGGTGCATATGGAGGTTATGGGGGTTGGCCTCACTGCAGGAAACGCCATTTTTATGCGGCCATGATGGAGCATCATGGCTTCCCGAGCAGGCGCCAAGCAAATCTGGCACTACCATCGAATTGTCATGGTCGATCAATCTCCCGCTGTAGTGCGTCAGGGCTCAATGGGTTAAAATCATGAGCTGTCAACTAAATGCAATAGCCCGGTCCACCATGCACCTCCCCCCTCCCCCCCATCCATCCCAGTATTCTATGATGGGCTTCAAAGTGTACCTTAGTATGTCCTTCGATGTTTAAGCCAGGTTCCCATAACATCTTTAGGAAGACCAGAGATATAGCCAATGGCGCAAGGGTACCCCCATTCACGCTCTTTGCGGATGCTAAAATAAGCTTCAGAAACATTTTCCTCTAAATAAATCAGAATTCATTCCACAAGCCCAAATCAGGCACTAATATGTTAAGTCACACCTTCTGCGTCCTCTGCCAAAAAGAAAAACAGAATGAAACAATATTGAATCTCTGGTTCACAGTGAAGGTATTTGTGCACCCAGTAAATAGCCAATTACGCGAAAACGGAAAAAAAGAAAAATAAATAATGTGTCAGATGCCTTCAGATATTTTCTATAGCACTGGCAGTCCATTTCAGGTTTACATCATTAACACGGTATGTTACAATTATTATAAACGTGACTAGGTGATTCTGTGATCACTGTGAATGCCACAGTGGTTGATTTTGTATCCCTACCCCCAAGTTTTAAAAATACACGAAATTAATTAGAAAAAATTGCTAAAGTCATTCCATTTTATTTTGACCACTATTTACCTATTACGTTTCAATAATGTGAGCATAAAGTGCAAGAAAATGAGGAAAGTCGGCTTCCTTTTTGATACGTTCGTGGTGAATGATAGCTTTTCCCCCTTTAAAATTGTCGAATTGGAAACGTACCTTGTTTCCGATGCCCTCAGAAATTTTTTGTTACAACTGATACGTCTTTTTTCTGTTTTAATGGTTAGAATAGAGTACCACAGTTACTCCTAACCTGAATTTATGATGCTGCGATGCATTTAGGGGCCACAGTGGCTGAATCTGCTGCCCTCCCCCATTTTACCAGTACGCAAAGGAACGCAAAATGATCATAAAATTGATTACGTCATACTCCTCTGTTTAAATATTGTTGTTGCCAGTTTTCTTAACAAAGTATGCATACTGAGCTTAAAAATGTGTGATCATTTTATTAATTTTAATGTGACCCATCAATTTAATTGTAACTATTTTTAATTAAGATAATAAAAAGGGGGGGAGGGGAGTCTGTAAATAGGGGCTGCTGCTAAAGCTTTTACCGTCTGGATTTGGAGGCACGATGTACCGATGGCTGAAAGACTTCCTCTTCAACAGAACTGCATGATTGAAGTCGACGGCACACTCAGCAGCCTTGTCAAACTCAGGGAAGATGTATCTCAGGGAGGTGTCGTGTCTCCGATCCCTTTAATCTCCGTAAAATATGTGGAACGTTGGACTGTATTTTATTACAATGTGACCAATCAATTTGTTTTCTTTTTTTTTTTAGTGGAGAAAAAAAGGCAAAAATGATAGACTGCATGAGTGAAACTGGCTGGTCTTTTAGGTGATATTTCACCTAGGGTCAGGCGGGTCTAGTAAAGTCTGCCCTTTTCTTTTCTTTTCTTTTTTTTTTTTTTTTTTTTTTTTTTTTTTTTTTTTCTAGTAAGGTGTAAGTATGAATATGCGTAATAAAGTTTCATGGTTCCTAACAGCTAAAACAATGTTATCAAAATACTTAGTTTCCACATGTACACCAAGAGATTCCACCCTCATTTTTTGCCTTCTTATTCTGCAACGTTCAATTCCCTGATGGCCGTCTTTATAATATCTTATATTGTTCTGGCTGCCAGTAGGTGAGCTGTCAAGAGCTCAGCAGCGAGTTCTCAGAGTTTGATGTACAGGGGCGTGTCTTCTGGTCAGAACTGCCAGCGGACCGCTTCTCTGTATGTACAGGTCTGGAGAATGTGTTCAGCAGACTAATTTTCTACGCCACATTCGCATAGCGCTGTTTCCGCAAGACTCAGTCTCAGAGGGGAGTCCAGAGTGATCAGTGCGTAGATGGAAGTTGGTGCGGTCTGGCTCTCACAGTTCAGCTTGTTGATGTCATCTGCCCACAAACTGCAACCGCCGTTCTGCTGTTGCCAATCATTTTGTTGCTGTAGTGTCTTGGTTTCTTTACAGGAGGTTGTGATCTTGAGGTAATCTGGATTCTGCAGGATGCTATTTCTGTATGTTCTGCTGCGCTCCACACTGCAAAGTCAGTCGCATGGAGGATGTTCGAGACGAACCTTGGTACTGCTGTACTGATGTCATTAACGTAGACCAAGAACAGCATAAGACACAACACTTCCCTGAGATACACCTTCCCTGAGTTTGACACGACTGCTGAATGTGCCGTTTACTTCAAACTCGCTGTTCTGCTGAAGAGGAAATTTTCAGTCATCAGTACTTCGTGCCTCCCACTCCAGACGGTAGAAGCTTCAGCGGCAGCCCCTGGTTACAGACGTTTCCCCTTTTTATGCCTTAACTAAAAAGAATTACAATTAAATTGATGGGTCCCATTGAAATTAATAAAATGATCACACATTTTTATGCTCAGTATGCATACTTTGTTAAGAAAACTGGCAACAAAAATATTTAAACAGAGGAGTATGACGTAAGAATTTGTTATGATCATTTTGCGTTCCTTTGCGTATCGGTAAAATGGGGTAGGGCAGCAGATTCAGCCACACTGGCCCTTAAATGCATCACAACATCATAAAATCAGGTTAGGAGTAACTGTGGTACTCTATCCTAATCATTAAAACCTAAAAAGGATCTATCAGTTGTAACCAAAATTTCTGAGGGCATCGGAAACAAGGTACGTTTCCCAATTCTGCAATTTTAAAGGGGGAAAAGCTATCTTTCACGAACGTATCGTAAAGGATGCCGACTTTCCTCATTTTCTTGCACTTTATGCTCACATTAATAAAACTTAATAGGTAAAGAGAGTTCAAAATAAAATGGAATATCTTTAGTGATTTTTTCTTTGACTGCCAGTGCTATAGAAAATGTCCGAAGGCATCTGACACATTGTTTTTGTCTTTATTTTTGCGTTTTCGCGGAATTGCCGGCCATTTACTGGGTGCACAAATACCTCCACTGTCAGCCAAAGATTCCATATTTTTTCATTCTGTTTTTTTGCAGAGGACGCAGAAGGTGTGCCTTGTCATAATAGTGCCTGGTTTGGGATTATGAAATGAATTCTGATTTATTTAGAGGAAAATGTTTCTGAAGCTCATTTTAGCATCCGCGAAGAGCATGACTGGGGGTACCCTTTGCTCCATCGGCTATATCTCTGGTGTGTTCCTAAGGATTTTTATGGAAACATAGCTTAAACATCGCAGGACATACTAAGGTACACTTTGAAGCCCATCTTATAGAGTACTAAGGAGAGGGGGGGGGGGGGGGGAAGGGGAGTGCACGGTAGCCAGGACAGGCTTTTTGAGTACTACAGGAGGCAGATGGACCATGACAGTAAGTTCAAGAGCGAAGCCAGAAACGCTTGCGGCTTTGAGGTCTCTGATGATAAGTTACATTACAGTTGAGGAAACAGACGGACGGGCCATAACAGTTCAAAAGTGGTGCCGGAATAGCTTGGCGCCATGCAGAGGCTTTTGAAGAAAACTATAGTGCAGGAGACGGATTGACCATTATTCCTGAAAACTGTCGCCGGATTAGATCGAGGACTATAGGCTTCAGTTCGTTTTGTTTCTTTGTTTCTTTGTTTGTTTGTTTGTTTGTTTGTATGTTTGTTTGTTTGTTTGTTCCATTGTTTGTTTGTTCCATTGTTTGTTTGTTCCAATGTTTGTTTGTTTGTTGTTTGTTTTTTGTGTTTGTTTGTTTATTTGATTGTTTGTTTGTTGTTTGTTTGTTTGTTTTTAGTTTGTTTGTTTTTTGTTTGTTTGTTTGTTTGTTTGGGGTTTTGTTGTTGTTGTTTTTTTATTTTGTTTATTTCATTGTTTATTTGTTTTTGTTTTTTATTTGTTTTTAGTTTGTTGTTTCTTTGTTTCTTTTTTTTTCCGTTGTTTCTTTTTTCTTTCTTTGTTTATCCATGTTTGTTTGGTTGGGCGGTTGGTTGGCTGGTTGGTTGGTTGGTTGATGTCGCCGTTCGGAAATGATACTGGTAATATTTCAATGAAACAGTTCTGACACAATAGGACATATGAGGGTAAAGTCCGCTGAAAGCGGTCGCACCCTTAAAACCCTTCCAGGGTTTTGAGAGTGCGACCGCTTTCAGACAGTTGAGCACATGTAGTCGCAACTGCTATTAATACAACAGGGACCAGTTTCATGAGCGAGCTTACCTGCACCATCCACTAAGCTTAGTGGCTGGTGCAGTACTAAGCTCGCTCATGCAACTGGCCCCAGGACCACACTCACGCTGGGTAGTTGGCGGAGTCCGGATTGAGGGCGTACAGTCTGCTCTGGTCAGTCTGGGAAGGGCAGATAACCGCGTTATTGCCGAAGCCCGTGTTGCTGAAGTCGTGGAGAGGGTTAAAGTTGTTGCTGGAGCTTGGGGAGGGGTTGCTATTGCAGCAATTGCTGTTGAATCCAGAGTTTAAGTCGTTCATGTCGGTGTTGAGGCTAGAGGAGCCGAACCTGCAATCGAATAGACTCAAGTTAGTACGATTTTGTTACTCATTGAGAGCTATTGAATGACACAATCTGCAAACTTAATAGTTGTCCTTTCTGAAGACTACGTCGCATTTCAAGAGACACACGGAGACAGGAGCCATTTCGACCATGATAGTTCAAGGATGGTGCCAGAACTGCTTTGCGCCTACAGGCCAAGCTGTTATGACACCACCCTTGAACTATCATAGTCGATCCATTCTCATGGCCGAATAAGTCAAAGTGGTCGAGGTGTATTTCAGGAATGCCACTGCTAAAAGACTGCTCACTTACAATTGGGTAGATATGTCTGTGAGTGATTACTTCTTTGATATCAGTATTAATATATTGTATATGTCCACAAAATCCGACTCTCGGGATTATCTCCTCTGTCATTGGACGTATATTTCATTTCTGAAAACATTGTTCGTTCAACGAACAAAAGCCACAATCGTCCAAAAACCATGGATATAAAATTGATCTCAGCAAGAGACATAGATCCTCATGAGCTGCGGGGGATCTTGCAGTTGGATCGTGTTCACATCGACAGAAAAAAACGCATTAGGGTGATCTCTTACCTTGAACATCTTTAGCAATGCACTTAACGCATTCGGCCAATTTCCTGTGGGCTAATGTGTATTGTGAAATGGCTGAAGGACTACAACCTACTACTAATGTTATTATCGTAGATCAATACATACCAGTTGCTGAATCGCTTTCTGCGTCTTCGTGTGGGCTGCGCCTCAAGACTCGGGAACTTTGACAAACCATTGACATATTGTCTGCAAAAGAAATACTACTTTTTATCAGGCAAGTAATGCATTTGGACTTCACTAGAGGCAGTAGATCCGGAGTGTTGTTCTGTCGTTAAACTTAAGCTTTGAGACTGCAATCGCAAGTACTATACAGCGCATACATACTTACTTATACAACGTATAACTGATTTTGGATATGCATTGAAATACGAATATGTACGGAGCATCGTCACTTCCCTGGTGGGCCCACATGAACCCCTTCTGGCAACCGTGAAACGGCGCAAGCTTGCTTGGTTTGGCCACGTGACCCGACACAACACCTTGTCCAAGACTATCCTCCAAGGCACTCTCGAAGGAAGTCGTCGGCGAGGTCGTCAGAGAAAGAGTTGGGTCGCAAACATAAAAGAATGGACCGAACTCGAGATGTCAGACTTGCTTGCCACCGCCCAAAATAGAACTCAGTGGAGAGCACTGTCTGTTGCTGCTGCCTTTCAGTCCCCCCAACGCCCAGTTCGGGCAAGGGACTGATGATGATGATGATTGAAATACGGCAATAAAAAAAAAACAGTTACACAATGCTTAGGTTATTGGCCATACAATGCACATCTGCAATGTATAAGTAAGTTTGTATATGCATTGTATAATTATGTACATGTATAACAAAGTATATGTATATATACACAATAATTGTTATAGTCTCGGACTAAGCTGAAGTTATAGAGGTGGAAACACGCACACGCGCATTCATTAACCCATTTAACTGCATGGCCGCATTTCCCAAATGACCCTAACGACCATGCATCAGTTGCAGGAGATGATACTCCAAGGTAGTGCCAGATTAACTTGTATCTTAAAGGCGTCAAGCTAATCTGGCACTACCCTTGAAATATCATGGTCAATTCATCGCCTGCCGTACAGCGTCGCGACTAAATAGGTTAACCCTTCGGCTTTCGTGAGCACTTTTTGTTGATTCCGGAATGAATCGCCTGGATAAAACGCGCTACCGACAACCGATGGGTTGATATGGTTATATCAGTGAAATTCATCAAACATATTATTATTATACAAAATAATTATAGCATTTATAATAAAATGAAGAAATGATCATTCCTCCTGTCAAATATATCACTTACTGGTATGTCTTCATTCTGCTACACTGCTGCACGATTTCTTGCAGATACGCGCACACGAGGACCATGAGGCCTTCCTTGTCGTTCACCACCACGTCGCCCAAAGCGGAGTTCCGGGCGATCACATCACCCATGCCAGGACCATCCAATGCGCCTTTCCCGGGGGCCTTGGCGTTGCTGAACGAACCCTGTGGACTGGCCTCGCCGGCCCCAATGATCTCCATGGCAAGCGCGTGGTAGTTGCATGGAAGTAGGGAGAGAAGCAGAAACGGAGCGGAGAGAAGGATGATGATTTTGAAGGCTTCCATGTCGCAGTTACCTCTTGCTAGACTGGGAGAGGATTCGTGTCTGAGATTTGAGATCAGCATTTATAAGTTAACTCATTCTGCCCGAGGTACGAAATACCCACATTAATTTTTGGAATTATCCTTTGAGGATTGCATTGCAATTCAGGAGAAAGATCGACCATGCTAGTTCAAGGGTGGTGGCAGAATAGCTTGGCGCCTATAGAAGCCAAGCTATTTTGCCACCACCCTTGAACTAGCATGGTCGAGACATGTCTTGCTGTGGTGTGTCGCGGGCAGAATGAGTTGAAGACCGGTTGTGTCGCCCGCTATGGAACGGTCTTAGTCGCTTGCTCGGCGTTCAACTCTACTAACTAATCAACCAACCAACTAACAAGAAATCTAACAAACTAACTACTTAACTATCTAACTAACTAACCATCTATCTAACTACCTACCTAACTAATCACATGCCTATCTACCTACATACCTAACTACTTACCTACCTACATAACTAACTAAACATTTCAGACCCGAGTGTCACACTTCTCACTTAAGAAAGATTAGTAGTCCATTGGATGGCTGTACACTCTAAACTTAAAGAAAAGATAAGTAGTCCGTTGTATTTCTGTGCGTACGTATATTTTGAAATAGGGGGTTTATTGAATGTAATAAACTGCGATTAACTTTGTCCTTTTTAAGCGTGTTTCTTTCTTTGTTGGGTATTTCTATGCAGCTCGACAGTTTAAAGTACCGCTCAGACGCATTTTTCAGCAAATAAACGAAAAAAACAATTGTCAGCAAAATCAACACAACTGAAAATAAATCTCTTTAAATTGTGTCTTCGAAATTTTAAACTTTCGAGTATTGCAGAGAGGAAAATGTCAATGTTGGGTAACAAAATCCTAAAACAAAGAGAGAAAAAAAATCAAGCTTCTAATTGACCTCCACAGCAAACGGCCCAAAGACGAAGGAAAGAAAAGAAAGCGGGGGCTGACCACCCGAGGTCCAAGCAACCTCATTTATATACACCCTCTCAGATGACCATCCAGAAAATCGTTCAAAGGTCAAGTACCCTACCCTTCTTTTAGTGATCAAATTTTCATTCAGTAGAATTACGCGATTTTCATTAACCCATTCAGCCCTGACGCACTACAGCAGAAGATGGGTCGACCATGATAATTCAAGGGTAGTGCCAGATTAGCTTGGCGCCCGTCGGCGCCAAAGCTAATCTGGCACTGCTCTTGCGTTATCACGGTCGATCTATTTCCTGCAACTGGTGCATAGTCATTAGATGACGCCTCCAAAAATGTCGAAATACGGCCGTCGGGCTGAATGAGTTAATAGCCCTTGGACGCGGTCCGATAAGTAAGAATATACCCTTGTTGACACCATGCCTTACGACGCATTTCTTGTTAACGGGCGTATTCAGGAGTCGCGTCGACTAGAGAAGTACAAGCAAACCGAAGGGAAAGGGTATCTCTTTCAATCGTTGCGCCAACTCTGGGAGATTACTCGATAATGATAGCTCAAGTCGAGTGTCTAAATTACCTTAGCGCATGAGGTCAGGTTGAAAGTTTTTTTTCAAATACAGCGAAAACTTGTGGAGATGAATCGACCATGATAGGTGTTGGATAGTGTCCAATTACCTTGGCGTCTAGAGCACTACCCATCGCCTATCATGGTTGATCCATCTCTCGCGATAGGTTTCTATTGTCATTATTGGACAATATTTTAGGGTGTTTTTTAATGTTTGAATGTTGGTTTTGTTTTTTTTTGTTTTTTTTTTTCTGTGTATGTCCTTTTAGTTAGAATACAGTGTTCGTACGTGATTACCTTTCCCGATTTTACATTCTTTATAATACCAATATGGCTGTGCATTATTTTTAGTTCCATCAGCCGTAAGCGTAGTTTTAACTAACCTAGTTTTCTTTAATTCATCAGATCATTGTATAGTGGGTTTTTTTTTTTTTTAGTTGCCTGTTTTAAGGCGCTTAAAGCTTGTTTTTAACAGGGATACGCGCCATATAAATACAAACTATTATTATATTTATTAAGAGAGATACATGCCGCCGGGTAGTGTGACAGGCCGGCAATGCTATACGACACTTTAGCAGCTATTGATGCGGGACGCCTTGGCGTCTCCGGGATGTGCAAGGGGCATTGGCTCTCCCACCGCTTTTGATAAATTTTCGTACAGCTGGTCCGGTTCAGGAAATCGTGCACCCCTTATCGTTAGGATCAGCGATGTCAAAAGTTCAAAGCTTTACTATCGCCTCATCAGGAACAGTATCTGAAATATTAGAGGAGTCTTGATCACTGCCCCTTAAACACGCGATGGGCAGTTTCAACCCAGGTTAATTCTTTTCCCTGCGGAGTACGGTTTCAGATAGGATCAGGCTCATGTCCAGTATTTGGTTTACGACATGCAGGGTGGGAGAGGAGGGATGATGTGACCCGTGAGTAGGGATCTGAAGAAGGAGGTTACAGGGGTCTACAAATCGACCCCCTGCCAGAGAAGTGAAAGACACAAAAATAGACCGAAATTTAAAAAAAAAAAAGATGACGTGCCCAGTGTGCTGAAGGTCATCGGGTCGTCGTCGGCTGCTGTCGGCCTGCGCACTACCGTGCGCAGGCCGACAGCGGCCGACGTCGACTGAAAGGCCTTTTGCACACCGCGTAGACAATGCTTTGAGATATCGGATACATCGGATGATTGTTTAACTTGCGATAGAACTAGAAATTCAATGCTGATTTTTTTTTTCTGCCTCCACCCCCCACCCCCCCCCCCCCACCCCCCCTATTCATCCTCTTTTACCTCCCAGTCACCTGTACCCTTTTTCTAAAGGCATTATGTCCGTTTTTGTGAAAGGGCATATTTTCATTGAAATACTAAATACTAGACAGCAAATAGCCCACCCATTATCACACCCCCTCCGCCCCTACTAACGTTTTGTTCGGTGTTTTCACTCAGATTCTGAAAAACGAGTTCATATTTGTGCACTTTTTACCGTGGGTAAATTCCCGCCAACAATAAATTTGAAACCTCCCTCCCCCTATTCCCATATACTTAACATGTAGTTGATCCGTCCATGTGACCTGTTGTGGTCAGTGAACCGATTCCACTCGCTAGGGGTTTGTGTCCTGCCTTCGTAAAGTATCAGTGTCTTACTTACAATGGGTTCTTGTCCTGTGTTTATGAGGCATCAGTGCCGTACTTACATGTGAGATAAGATAAGATAGAACTGTATTGCCATATGTAAAAATATATTAGGAAATCGTCTCGGTGCCGCGCAGTTTAAAAGAAGAACATAAAACACCTTAAAATATAAAATTAAGCTGCTCACGTGCACACACACACACACACACACACACACACACACACACACACACTCACACACACACACACACACACACACACACACACACACCATCACACACAGTGACACACATCCGCATACGTTGATAACTATTGTGGTCTAAAGGTAAACGCAATAAACACGATTTCACAGTGACACCTATCACAGAAGACATATCACAACATAAAACACGTCACTTGCATCGCAGATGAAGTATTATGCTGATAGCTGGACAATACTGTTTGTTTTCATCCCTACGTCACACGACCAATCGCTTTAGCGCAAACCGTACCATGTGACCGTGATACAAAAACCCTTGTAGAGACAAATGGCGGACTTCTTGTAGCCCTCTTTGTGACGCATCTTGGATGCGAGTTTTGTTTCTTGAAAGATCACAAAAACCTTCTAAAGTAAAAAGTTACTTATTGTTGTTCGAAACAACAAGCACACTGCGGAGTACTGGAGACTTCAACGTCATGAAATATTTTAAATTACGTCATAAGTCTATTATGTATAAATGTATATTCCTTTGACGTCAGTCATGTCTGGCGTGATCCAGGGCGGAAGATGTCTTCTTGATTTTTTTTTTTACGAAAATAGTGGAGGAATGAAGACAAATACGTTATTGGTAGCAGGGGCTTGCTGCACGGGCCCTTGTAGGCCTTTGGGAGTTCAAAGAAACCATTGTACCCCTCAGGCCTTCGGGGTACAATGGCTCCTTTGACCTCCCTCAGGCCTACAAGGGCCCGTGTAGCAAACCCCTGCAACCAATAACTTATAATATACATTATAGTAAACAGTGGCACGGATGGATCAGGCTTGGCGTTTGTTTGCATCATTAAAGTCTGGACAGCGGTTGGGTAATAACTGTATTGGCACCCTGATGGCAACATCTCAAACAACATCAAACTCATGGGCTGGATGGGAATCATCTCGGAAGATGGATCTAGCCTTTTTAGCGTTCTTTCGTGGAAGAGGGACTCCAAAGAGGGCAAATCAATACCTACAATTTTCGATGCAATTTTTACAACTCTGTTTAATTTGGATCGCTCTTTCTGTGTGGTGCTGCCAAACAACACGATCAGGTCAAAATACTTTCAATAACAGCCCGGAAGAAGTTGGTCAAAATTTGTCTCCTGACGCCAAACATTTTAAGACGTCAGAGAAAATACAGTCGTTGCTGTGATTTTTTTCACCAAAGAATCAACGTTTTTCTCCCATTTAAGATCGTTTGATATGTTGGTGCCGAGAAACTTAAAACAATCTACAATTTTAACATGGCTACCATGAATAGTGAGGGGAACAATGTCACTTTTGATTTTTGTGAAATCCATGACCATTTCTTTGATTTTAGGCACATTCAGGTCAAGGTTGTTCATCATGGCTTGACTTCGCGAACGAAGATTCTATAGGGCTTCCCCACGTCGTCTGCAGGCATTTTCGTGACTGCGGAGGCCAATCCGGGACAGGCAGGTTCGACCGCAGTGGCTGCAGGGGAAGGTCTGGTCAGGGTTCTGAGTTACGACAACTCTGATTTTTTCTCCTGAGCCGCTTGTCCTTGAGGTTAGCTCTGCGAGAGTCCTCAAAGGAGACGGCTGCCTTGTGAATTGTGGAGCGCCAGGTGTCACGGTCCGCAGCAAGCGAAGACCACTGGCGGTGGTCGATTTGGCAGGCACTAAGTGACTTCTTGAGACCGTCTTTGTATCTCTTCTTTGGTGCCCCTCTGTCTCGGTGTCCAGTGGCGAGATCTTGGGTAGACGATGATCCTCCATCCTGGAGACGTGCCCCGCCCAGCGAAGCTGTGTCCGCAGCAGCAAAGCCTCGATGCTCAAAGTTTCCGCCTGTTCAAGGACCTCGACGTTGGTGACATAGTCACTCCAGTGAATGCTGAGGATGGTACGCAGGCAGCGCTGGTGAAAGCGTTCGAGGAGTCGTAGTTGGCTGCGGTAGAGGGTCCAGGACTCGGAACCGTACAGCAGGGTGGTGAGGACGACAGCTCTGTACACGCTGATCTAGGTGCCTTTTTTCAGCTGTTGATTGTGCCACACCCGCTTGAATAGTCGCCCGAAAGCACTGTTCGCTTTTGCCAGCCTGTTGTCCAGCTCCTTGTCCAGCTTGGCGTCTGACGTGATGATGCAGCCGAGGTAGGTAAACTGGTGTACAGACTTCAGTTCGGACTCGCCGATGGTGATGTGGGGAGGGCGATGCTCTTCCTTGGGTGCTGGCTGATGAAGGACCTCTGTCTTTTTCAGACTGACCTCAAGTCCAAAGAGCTGGGCGGCATCTGCGAAGCAGGACGTAATGCGCTGCAAGGCTCTCTCTGTGTGTGCAACGAGGGCAGCGTCATCAGCAAAGAGCAGCTCACGAATCAGTTGGTCTAGGGTTTTCGTGTGGGCCTGCAGTCGTCTGAGGTTGAACAGGCTGCCATCGAGACGATACCTGATGTACACTGCGTTGTCATCGTCGAGGTCCACTGTGGCCTGCTTCAACATCATGCTGAAGAAGATGTGAAGAGGGTCGGTGCCAGCACGCAGCCTTGCTTCACGCCGTTGCGAATGGGGAATGGTTCTGAGAGGTCACTGTTTAGTCTGACCTGGCCTTGCTGGTCCTCGTGGAGCTGGACGATCATGTTGAGGAACTTTGGGGGACAGCCTAGTCGCTCCAGGATCTGCCACATACCTTGCCTGCTCACAGTGTCAAACGCTTTTGTTAGGTCGACAAACGTTACGTACAGCCCTTTGTTCTGCTCGCGGCACTTCTCCTGAAGCTGTCTCAACACAAAGACCATGTCGGTGGTACTGCTGTTGGCTCTGAAGCCACACTGGCCCTCTGGGAGGTGGTCTTCAGCGATGGCAGGTACCAGCCGATTCAGGAGCAACCTTGCGAGAATTTTCCCGGCAATGGACAGCAGGGTAATTCCACAATAATTACAGCAGGCAGACTTCTCTCCTTTGTTCTTGTACAGGGTGATAATGACTGCATCACGGAGATCCTTTGGTAGTGTTCCTTTTTCCCAGCAGCAGAGAAAGAGGTCGTGGAGCTTGTTGTGCAGTGCTGGGCCTCCATGTTTCCATATCTCTGGCGGGATTCCGTCAATGCCTGCTGCTTTGCCACTCTTGAGCTGGTGGATGGCTGTGAGGGTCTCTTCGGCGGTGGGCGGTTCGTCCAATTCAACCTTTAGTGGAAGGTGTGGGATTTGGAGGATGACTATTTCTTGAACAGTGCGCTCAGCGCGGAAGAGGTCCTGAAAGTATTCCGACCAGCGGTTCAAGATGGAGGTATTATCTGTGAGGAGTGCATGTCCATCAGCGCTTCGCAGGGGACTTTGTACCAGATGCCTAGGGCCATACACGGCTTTCAGTGCTTCGTAGAAGCCCCTGTAGTCACCGTTGTCAGCGCAGAGCTGGGTCCTCTGTGCGAGTCTGGACCACCACTCGTTCTGGAGTTTTCTAAGCTTGAGCTGGAGACTGCTGCAGATGAGGCGGAAGGCAGACTTCTTCACAGGGCAGAAAGGCTGGGCTAGGTGGGCCTGGTGGGCGGCTCTTTTTTTTGCTAGAAGTTCCTGGGTCTCTACGTCGTTTTCGTCAAACCAGTCTTTGTTCATCTTTCTAGCAAAGCCCAAGACTTCCACAGAAGATTTTACAATAGCAGTTTTCAGTTGTTCCCAGAGTGTTTCAGGGGAGGAGTCTGCTGGATCAACCGTGTCTTTGAGCATGCGCTGTAAATCGGCCTGAAGGGCAGCTTTCTTGTCGTCACGCTGAAGGCTGGCAACATCAAGCTTTTTCTTGGGGTTTCAGCTTTCTTGGCCTTTCTTGGGTTTCAGCTTGAGGCGGAGCCTGAGTTTGCAGCGAACAAGGCGGTGGTCAGTGTGGCACTCTGCGCTGGGCATCACTCTGGTGAGGAGGACGTCACTGCGGTCCCTCTGACGCACTAGGACATAGTCGATAAGGTGCCAGTGCTTGGAGCGAGGATGCATCCAGGTGGTCTTTCGACTGTCCTTTTGCTGGAAAGTAGTGTTGGTGATGACAAGTTGCTGCTCTGCACAGAGCTCCAACAGTAGGCGACCATTGTCATTGCAGTTTCCAACGCCATGCTTGCCGAGGACTCCTTTCCAGGCTTCAGTGTCTTGGCCCACTCTGGCGTTGAAGTCGCCAAGGATGATGACTTTGTCGTCTGCAGGGTGCTCTGCAGGAGGCTGCGCAGGTCAGAGTAGAACTTGTCTTTTTCTGCAGGCTCTGCCAGGAGGGTTGGGGAGTACACACTGAGAAGGGTGACGTATTGCTGGTGTCTCAGTGGGAGGCGCATGGACATGATGCGGTCGGAGTGACCCGTTGGTAGGTTTTCCAACTTAGTCGCAATGGGGGTCTTCACCATGAAGCCTACGCCTGAGAGCCGTCTTTCTGATGCAGGCCTGCCTGACCAGTAGAGGGTGTAGCCAGCGCCAAGTTCTTGGAGGCTGCCTTCCTCCGGGAGGCGTACTTCGCTGAGCGCGGCGATGTCGATGTTTAACCTCCGCAATTCATGGGCAATGAGGGCGGAGCGACGCTCAGGGCGTCCGCTGTCTGCTGTGTCGAGCATGGTTCGGATGTTCCAGCATGCTACGTTGAGTCCGGTCGTGGTCGTCATGAGAGTGGATCCATTGTTTTTTCTTGTTTTCTGACCGCATGAGGAGATGCCCGTTGACCGCGGCTAGCCAACTGGGGTTACGAGGGGATGAGCTTTGGTTAGGCCACCTTTTCTAGGCCCCTCTCCATGTGGAGCAAGCAGTGCTGTCCCTAGAGAAGGCTGCTTGGTCGTTCAGGGTGTGCCGAGTGACGTTGTCATCCCCAGGTCAACATTAGGCGACCAATATCCTGAACCGCCTGCATGGAGGTTTGAGACTGCGGCTTCCAGTGACATCTTTCACCTGCCGTTTTGCCCCTCGCCCGTCGCTACAGGACTTGGAAAGTTCAGTGTCATAGTCCGTGGACGTTTCCTAAAGCCTGCGCGGTGGAGCTTTTTGGTGGAGTGCAGTGTGCGCAGTACTGGCCCCACCCTTTAAACCCTTGGTTCGTTTGCCATGGCCTAGCAAGCTGGGACGGTGGCATCGAGGTCCTCAGGTCGTAGGTTTTATATCAGACTGTCCTTGTCTTAGTCTCTGGCTCAAAAGCCTTCCCCGGAGACACGGGGGCTTTGATGTCAGGGGTTTCCTCCCTTAGCCTTTCCGCAGCCAAGCGGCCAGGCCTGCAAGGCAGCAAGGGACTCGTGGGGGCCGGGGTCGTCTATGTCCCGTGCAGATGTGAACATCTGCCCACTGCCCAGACGGTGACACTTACCAGAGGAGAAAAATCCAACGCGGGAACCCGGTATCGAACCTCGCACCTTGGCATTGGAGGCAGACGCCTTAACCACTGCGCCACTTCCCCGTCAGGTCAAGGTTGTTATCAGAACACCAGCCAACAAGTTAATCTACCCTCACTCTGTATGCTGTTTCATTGTTGTTTAAAATAAAACCTTCAACAGTGGTGTCGTCAGCAAATTTAACTGTAAGGGAGTTATCATCTTTTGATGTACGATCATGGGTAAAAAGATAATATAACATAGGGAACAAAACACAGCCTTGGGGTGCACCCGTGCTCAGTGTGATGGACTTGGAAAAGCGACTACATGAATCAGATAAGTGGTTACATCCTCCTGACTGCCGACTCCCAGGGTCTGAATGCTGACTGCACGGACCAGCTCTGACTATCTGAGGTCTACCTGACAGAAAATCGTTGATCCACTGACATAGCGAACTATCAAAACCTAGCTGGATCAGTTTCCCATAGAGCTTGGATGGCACAATAGTATTAAATGCGGAACTGTAGGCCACAAATAATATAGTCCAAAAGCTAGCCCGATCTACCGTGCACCCTCCCCCCTCCCCTCTCTCCCCCCTCCCCTCCCCAGTACTCAATAAGATGGGTTTCAAATTGTACCTTAGTATGTCCTGAGATGTTTAAGTCATGTTCCCGTACAATTTATAAGAACACACCAGAGATATAGCCGATGGCGCAAGGGTACCCCCATTCACGCTCATCGCGGATGCTAAAATTAGGTTGAGAAACATTTTCCTCTAAAGAAATCAGAATTAATTCCAGAAGCCCAAATCAGGCAATATTATGTTACGGCATACCTCTGCATCCTCTGCACACAAAAAAAAAAAAAAAAAAAAAAAAAAAACCCAGAAAGAAAACATATTGAATCTCTGGCTCACAGTGAAGGTATATCTGCACTCAGTAAACGGTCATTTCCGAAAGAAAAAAAATAATGTGTCAGATGCCTTCAGACAATTTTTATAGCACTGGCAGTCTATTTTCATGCTTATATCATTACAACAGAATGTCACAATTATTATAACATTGACTAGGTGATGTTGTGATTACTGTGAGTGCCACAGTGGTTGATTTTGTATCCCTACAACCAAGTTGTAAAAATACACAAAATTAATTAGAAATAAATTACTAAAGTTATTCCATTTCATTTTGACCTCTCTTTACCTATTAGATTTCAATAATGTAAGCATAAAGTGCAAGAAAATAAGGAAAGTCGGCATCCTTTACGTTACGTTCGTGGTGAATGATAGCTTTTTCCCATTTAAAATTGCCGAATTGGGAAACGTACCTTGTTTACAATGCCGTCTGAAATTTTGTATACAACTGATAGGTCTTTTTCAGGTTTTATTGGTTAGGATAGAGTACCACAGTTACTCCCAACCTGATTTTATGATGCTGTGATGCATTTAGGGGCCACAGTGGCTAAATCTGCTGCCCTACCCCCATTTTTCCAGTAGGCAAAGAAATGCAAAATGATCATAACAATTGCTTATGTCATATTCCTCTGTTCAAATATTTTTGTTACCAGTTTTCTTAACAAAGTATGCATATTGAACATACAAATTTGTGATCATTTCATTAATTTAAATGTGACCCATCAATTTAATTGTAATTATTTTAGTTAAGGCATGTTTAACAGTGGCTGCCGCTGAAGCTTCTACCGTCTGCACATTGAGCAGTCTTGTCAAACTCGGGGAAGGTGTACCTCAGGGAGATGTTGTGTCTGATGCTGTTCTTGATCTACATTAATGACATCAGTACAACAGTACCAAGGTTCGTCTCGAACATCCTCCATGCGGATGACTTTGCAGTGTGGAGCGCAGCAGAACATAAAGAAATAGCATCCTGCAGAATCCATGATGATGCCAATGGAGTCAGCAGCTTTACTGAAAGATGGCCACTGAAACTGAGCTAGATCATCTCTTTCAATCAGATGGAAGAGGTCACCTAAAACTGGAGACCTTCCAGTACCAAAGACAAGCAGGCCAACTTTACAGGCAACAAATAATTACTGGATTCACGTGCAGGACTCACATCGAAGCCACGGAAGCTAGAGCTGCGAAAAAAAGTCTCTGATGAAGAAACTGTTGAGGACCACATTGGCGCAAATTACAGTATCCTGGCGCAAGCAAACACCAGCTAGGTCAGACCAGTAGTGCGGTACGGTACCAAGATACATCGACAACGTGAAACACTGCCTGCAAAAACCAAAACAGCCAGGCTTGACAAGATGCAGAGCATGGGTCATTCTCATGATGCAGTGACATTCTTAGAGCCATCTGGAGCACCCCGATTTAGAATATGGAGGACATTGGAGCCACTGTAATGCAGAACAGCACACACGATGAAAAGACTTACTAAAGTTACCGAAGTCATGCCTGTTGGTTCTTAGTCTCGCCATAGTCTGATTGACGGCGAGTTCGCAAACATTGGTGGCCTGGCTGCAGCGTTCCCTTCCAGAACTGTGTCAAATATCTAGGTGTGAAGATTGATTCGACGCTCTCCATGCACGATCATATCAGTAGCGTCTGCCGAGCTGGTTTCCTTGAGCTGCGCAGAATATCTTCCCTCTGACCGTATCTTACATAAAGTGCGTCGTCAAGACTTGTAAATGCATTCATTACGTCCAGGCTCGATTATTGCTATTCTGTACTGGCAGGTTTACCGGCAGATCAGATTTCACGCTTGCAGATGATTCAAAACAATGCGGCGCGTTTCATCTTGAAGAAACGAAAGAGAGACCATGTTACGCTTCTTCTGAAGCAGCTGCACTGGCTGCCCGTAAAATTCCGCTGACAGTACAAAATTGCAATTTTCGCCTATCGGTATTTTGACGGATCTCTCCCGCCGTACCTTTCTGCCAAGCTGTCTGTTTATCAGCCATCAGGCACCCTCCGTTTCTCCAGTGTAAAACTTTTACAAATTCCGAAGCTTAACATGAAAACTGTCGGGGAGCGTTCTTTCGCCTTTTTAGCCCCAAGTGTGTGGAACTCGCTGACAACTAAAATGCGGAATCTGCCCACATTGTCACAGTTCAAAGCTCACTTAAAGACTTTTCTTTTCGGTCGGGCATTAACACTTAGCTCATCTTTAGCAACTGTTGACTGCATGCTGCCTTTCATTCTGACCCTAGAGGAAGTGAATGTAAGATGTTGGGAAGAGATGGGGTGGTTTAAAGTAGTGTATAATCGTGCGTGTGTGTGAGAGAGAGGGTGTGCTGTTGTGCATGCGCAGTGAGTCCAGTGTTTTCCTGGAGAACAGCGCTATACAAGAACTATGTATTATTATTATTTATTAAACACCGACAGCACTGGAAACTACAGGAGCAGACTAAGAACCGTCAGAAACTGAAGGTCCTGCAAAGGGCTAAAACTGACGTCCTAGAACCAAGCCCAAAGGTGTGTGAAGAGCTCCTTTCAGATACCTGGACATCTCGAAAGAGCCTTCTAGACAACATAAACCGTGTTACAGGACTCTTTGCCAAAGGTTGTGGCACTGCACAAAGCCATCTCACTGGAGATTATGCACATGTGCTACCCTCACAGCAGCTGTGCTCACATCTACACAGGCGGGTCCCCACAAGACGCCATGCGGAATGAAGGAAGTGGGGTGTACATCTGTTGTTCAGACCGCATTACTACCTCCCTCTCCTTACCTGCTGGCAACAGCAGCTCCAACTATCGTACAGAACATAGAAGCAAAGCACTAGCTAGGGAAAGGCAGCAGCTTGATCCACTGATCTCCTCACCAGGAAGCTTCAAGATAGACTGGATGCCCTGTCAACAAAATAGTGCTGCAGTGGATTCCAGTGCGTTCTGGAGTAGCTGGGAATGGAGAGGCTGACAGCCTGGCCAAAGCATTTGTTATTTGGGTTTAACGCCGAGCAGGCGACTAAGGCCATCTCACGGCGGGCTGGCCAAAGCAGGGGCTAGATCACCTCAAGATCACAACCTCCTGTAAAGAATCCAAGACACTACAGCAACAAAGTGATTGGCAACAGCAGAACGGCGGCTGCAACCCGTGGGCAGACGACATCAACAAGCTGAACAGGGAGAGCCAGGCCACCATCTTTCATCTACGCACTGATCACTCTGGACTCACCTCGTGAGACTGGGTCATGCGGAAACAGCCCTATGCGAATGTGGCGTAGAAAATCAGCCTCCTTAGCACATTCTCCAGACCTGTCCATACAGAGAAGCGGTCCGCTGGCAGTTCTGACCAGAAGACACGCCCCTGTACACCAAACTCTGAAAACATGCTGCCGAGCTCTTGACAGCTCACTTATTGGCAGCCAGAACAATATAAGATTTTAAAACGGCCATCAAGGAATTGAACGTTGCAGAAGAAGAAGGCCAAAAATGGGGGTGGAAGTGGTGATTTCGTGGTGGACATGTGGAAACTAAATATTTTGATAACATTGTTTTGGCATTACTCATATTCATAGTTACGCAAAATGAAAGAAAAGGAAAGACCTAACAAGACCTGCCTTACGCTAGGTAAAATATTACATAAAAGACCAGCCAATTACAATTATACTGATCAACAAAAGAAACGCCAATTTTACACCATAGCGCTTTTCTTCGTAAATATGCTTTAATCCGGGTTATTTTGACGTCATTTATTAGAAAATGTTATGAAGAGTGTGTTATGTCGTTTGCAAATAGAATGTTTAGTCTTAAAAATCGCACATCGATGACTTATGACGTCGTCAGTGACACTACCATCACAGGATATTGAAAGTGAAATGGGAAGCATCTGCAGAGGACACAGCTAAAAGCCAACCAATGAGAAGTATACTAGGGTCCGTGTGCATGAAAATCAGGCCTATTTGGTCTTGACCTACTTTTAGTTTGTCAAAGGCACCTAAATAATCAACATGACCTACAAACATGAAAATCAAAAAGTTCTTTATTTTTAGGTTAGCGGCCATAATTACCTGATCAAATGGATATGAGTGTGTTCTTTATCTCGGTGTCATTCACTGGAGCATAAAAAAATGATTTGAAAGTAATTCACATTAAATCAAATAAGATTTATTAAGAAAATGATGTGCACCGGAAGTTCTGGTTCTCTAATGAATTTTTCGAGTCAAATTTAGTTTGAGGCAGTTAATAACATTATAGCAACCCACACAACTTGTGTGTTAAAACATATCACAGGAAACTTGCTTCACAGAGTGTCTCCAGTTTTGCTTATTTTCACCACTAATGAAACCCTGTGTCCTCCAAAGAAGCCATGGGCGATAACTCATCCAATTTTTGTGTGAAGGTAGCTCAGACAGTAGGCTGAACATCTGAAGTAAGCAACAGATAAAATGTTCTTATTTTGATGTCAGGGTATGGAAGTCAGTATAGTTACAATTAAATTGATGGGTCACATTGAAATTAATGAAATGATCACAAATTTTATGCTTAATACGCATACTTTGTTAAGAATACTGGCAACAAAAATATTCAAACATAATAAGCAATTATTATGATCATTTTGCGCTTCTTTGCGGACTGGTAAAATGGGGGTAGGACAGCAGATTCAGCCACTGTGGCCCCTAAATGCATCCCAGCATCATAAAGTCAGGTTGGGAGTAACTGTGGTACTCTATCTTAGAGCATCCAAAACAACGTACGTTTCTGAATTTGGCAATTTTAAATGGAAAAAAAACTATCATTAACCTCGAATGGACCGTAAAGGATGCCGGCTTTCTTTATTTTCTTGCACTTTAAGCTCACATTATTGAAACCTAATAGTTAAAGAGAGGTCAAAATGAAATGGAATGATTTAGAACTTTTTTCTAATCGATTTTGTGTATTTTTAAAACTTGGGGGTAGGAATACAAAATCAACCACTGTGACACTCACAATAATCACAGAATCACCTAGTCAAGTTTATAATAATTGTGACATCCTGTTGTAATGATGTAAGCCTAAACATGGACTGCCAGTGCTATAGAAAATGTCTGAAGGCATCTGACACATTATTTTTGTCCTTTTTTGCGATTTCGCGGAAATGACCGTTTACTGGGTGCACAAATACCTTCACTGTGAACCAGAAATTCAATATTTCTTCATTCTGTTTTTGCAGAGGATGCAGAGGTGTGCCTTAACATAATATTGCTTGATTTGAGCTTCTGGAATTAATTCTGATTTCTTTAGAGGAAAATGTCTCTCAACCTCACTTTAGCATCAGCGATAAGCGTGAACGGGGGTACCCTTGCGCCATCGGCTGTATCTCTGGTGTGTTCCTAAGGATTTTAGGGGAACATGGCTTAAACATCTGAAGACATACTAAGGTATAATTTGAAACCCATCTTATTGAGTACTTGGGGGGTGGGGTGGGGGTGGAGAGGGTGCACCGTAGCCAGGACTGGCTTATGGACTAATACCCCCAATGTAATTTGGTATCGTCCAGTACTTTGGTGTCCCTTGCCACGGATACATTTCAGGTACGCAGCGCAGATTTGTTCTATGGTTCCCTTGCTAAATTTACACACGTCAATGTGAAGTGGGAAAAAAAAACACCAGCCCGTCTACTTTACTAACTTTCTGTAGCCAGTTTAACTCATTCAACTCCGACACGCCACGACCATACATGGATCGAGCGTGATAGTTCAAGGGTTGTCCCAGAATAGCTTGGCGCCCATAGGCGCCAAGCTATTCTGGCACAACCCTTGAACTATCATGCTCGATTTGTTTCCAGAAGTGAAATACAGTCCTCAGGGGGCAACTTCAAAATTTGCGGATTTCGGTCCTGAACAGAATGTGTTAACCTTTTGGCTGTTGGTAGCGGTTTTGGGTCGCGATGATTCCTGTAGGAGAGGGATTCCTGCGGGAATCAACGCGACAAAAACCGCTACCGACAGCCAAAGGGTTAAAAATTAATGGTGTAAAAATTGGCCTGTTCTACTCCATTTTCCTTCACCGAGAGTCAGATCAGCTGCCCGTTTAGGAAGGTATGAAAACTATAGCCACTTCGGTAAGAGGGGTGGTGGTAGAGTTTGGTGGTGTGATCGGGGGTGGAGAAAGATGTTGTCACTGTGGAAATAGGAAGACCAAGAAATCTAAATGCTGGTATCGTAAACAGAATTAACCCTTTTAGCTCCATGGGCGATTTCCCGAACTTTGGAAGTGTTAATTGAAGACTATGTGCCACTTGCAGGAGGTGGATTGATCATGATAATTGAAGGGTAGTGCCAGATTAGCTTGGCGCCTTCAGTATTTTAAATCGAAGTGCCCTCATCTAGCTATAGGCTTTGTCATCTGCAAGAGGCACAGATTCACATGAGCTCTGTAAATGTAGTGGCTAATGAGAACCTAGCTATGCCGCTTGTCTCACAAATGGATACAGTCTATAACTCAACGGACAGAGAAAAAAAGGTCCCTGAATTCCGGCAAGTATGAGTGCGAGTCAGTTATCATCAAGCTGTCGTGAGAGATATCTGGTACTTATCAAACCCGCCGCGACCGTATTTCCTCCCCTCCCTTTTTGCTCCTGCGACTCCATGCCTGACCAAAAGCTTTTCGAGTTTTTCAGTTCACGGATAGTACGACTGTGTCTTCACTTGGCCGTGTATACACTATTTAGTTATAACCATTTTTACACTTTATTATCACTAGGCTGTTGTTTTCTCTCTCTCTCTCTCTCTCTCTCTCTCTCTCTCTCTCTCTCTCTCTCTCTCTCTCTCTCTCTCTCTCTCTCTCTCTCTCTCTCTCTCTTAATAAAGTTTCATTTCATCTCTCTTTCTCTCTCTGAGAATGTTGTAGTTTAGCAAGGACAAACACGAAAAGAGGCCTGTGAGAATGTTGTAGTTTAGCAAGGACAAACACGAAAAGAGGCCTGTGAGAATGTTGTAGTTTAGCAAGGACAAACACGAAAAGAGGCCTGTGAGAATGTTGTAGTTTAGCAAGGACAAACACGAAAAGAGGCCTGTGATGAAGCTCTATGCTTGTGCATAGTGCTCGCACAATAGGATTAGTACGGTACGGTTTTTGTTAACGGTTTGTTTGTGCCGAAAGTCCGTGGGGCCTGCTGTCCACGTGGAATATGTAAGACATGGTTAGCACGGGATTTTTTATTGAGTTCTGTTTAGTGAGTTCTAGGCGGAAGCTGTGACTGTCAGAGGTCTAGATTGGGAGTGCGGGCTGTTTTGTCGTATGGAACGGTTGTGTTCGAGTTACCTAGCCCGCATTCCAAGACTCTGAAGCCTAGATTTCAGGTATGTTTCTATAAACGTAGTATTGATAGTTGTTTAGTTAAAGACAGTATGCGTGGTAAGATTAATGTGGTTGTATAGCGGTGTTCCGGTTTGGTTTAGTATAGTATGTTTAGAATTCGGTGAAGTAACCGGTGTTTTTGTATACAGTTGTTTACCGAGTTAGATGACTAAAGGAATATGAAGTGTGTATGTCTAAGCCGCTATGAAGATAGTACGTGGTTGGGTAAGCATAGTCTTTTCCAGGGTATAGAGTAATGTATAGCAAGAGTGTTAGGCTATAGTCTGTTTCAAGATAGTGACAGAGATGGGGTGATACGAAAATAGTTTATGAAGCACGTGTGTGTGTGTGAATGAACGTGTGGGTTATTTGTATCAGCCAGGTTACGTGACGTTTCTCATTGATCCAATATGTTGTGTGTTTAGCAAGTGTTACGTTGGGACTTTTGTCTATTCAGAGTTCTTGTAACGAGAGTGGAAAGACGGACGCCGAGACGTCGAGTCGCAGGTGGGACCTACGTGAGGTCATCCCTCCAGCTCTTCTGAGAGTGAGTCTGACTGGGAACCAAGACACCCAAGTCCAAACGAGAACTGAGTACCGTACGAGAACGAGGACGTCCGTGCCAAAGAGACAGGACGGCAATAAGCGTACGACGAAGGACTTTCACGCCTAGACGTGAGAAGGACCAACGTGACCAGGCAACAACATCAAACAGGTTGGAGGCAATGTGAGACAAAGACCTAACCTGGCAAAGATATTGTGATACGTGTGTGGTTTGATAATAGAACAGTGTATATAGTTGATAATCATTTAAGTCATTCTTTTTCATTTATAGTGTATAAAGGTTACTTTAGAAAGGGAGCCCGTGTGTTATGTTTTACCGCATGAATGCGCCCGTCTGAGTCAGTGGCGGTGTATGCATCTGTTGCGTGAGAGTCTGTGCGTACGACTGTGGGCAAGTCTGCGTGCGTTACAGTGGTGACCCTGTTTTAGCGGTAGGTTAGAAGTATTTGCGAGCGATAGGGAGTAGTGATTTTAGAGTAGGATTTGTTGCTATGTGCATGTTGTGTTAGATTCCCCTCTCCGATTCTAGGGGGTAAGATCCGTTATTTCTGTAGTTTTCTGGATCTTACGAGGAGTTAGTTCTTGTTTCTTCCTTTTGTATAGGTAGTGTTCATTTTCCTTGCTCTTCTTTCTATCGTTCTTATTTTTCGTTCCATCTGGACGTCAAGTAGGTCACTGTTTTCTCCATAGTTTGTTGATTTTGTTGTAAGTTCTCATTTTAAGTTTTGCCGTTGATTTGGTTGTGGTATTTGTGTTTTTTACGTTTTCATGTTTTTTGGGAAGTTGTTTAAGTATGGAGTCAGACCTGGTAGAGGCTTACATTAAACAGGGGGAAAGGTTAGGACTTAGGGACGAGAAGCTTTTTGATTACGTAGAGAAATGTAGGGAAAGGGAAGAGAGAGAAAGAGTACTTAAGAAAGAGGAACTAGAGGTTCAAAAAGCCTTAAAGGAGAAAGAGTTAGAGGTTCAGAGGGTGAGGGACGAGAAAGAATTAGAAATTCGTAGACTTAGAGAGGAGAAAGAGTTGGAAATGCAGATACAGAGGGAGGAGAAAGAGCTAGAAATTCAGAGGGAGAGAGAAGAGAAAGACAGAATACTTAAGAAAGAGGAAATGGAGTTAAAGGAGAAAGAGTTAGAAGCTCAGAGAGAGCGAGAAGAGAAGGAAAGAGTCTTTAGAGGAGAAGGAGTTAGAAGTACAGAGAGAAAGAGAAAGAGAAGATAGAGCGTTTCAGAGAGAGAAAGACGAGAGGGAACATGCTTTAAGAGAGAAGGAACTAGAGTACCAGAGAGAGAAAGAGGAAAGGGATAGGGAGGACAAGGAGAGAGATAGGGAGGTACAAATGCAGTTAGCTCGAGATGCGGGATCTAGACCAGATAGTGATTCAGTAGGCCGAGGAATACGCAATTTTCCTAAACTGCCGATGTTTAAAGAGTCCGTGGACTCTATTGACGCTTTTTTGTGCCGTTTCGAGTCTCATGCGCAGGCGTTGAGTTGGCCTCCTGCCAACTGGCCCGTTTTGCTTTCATCTGTGCTTGAGGGTCAGGCCTTGAGTCTTTACCATAGTTTGACCGTTTCGGGGAACATAGAGTACGAGACTTTGAAGGAGTGTCTCTTGCAGAAGTTCCAGTGTAATGCGGAAAGTTTTAGAGAACGCTTGAGAGCTTGTCGGCCAGAGACAGGGGAATCGTTTATGTCGTTTGGCAAACGATTGTCCCATTTGCTCGTACGTTGGGTCGAACTGTCAAAGATCGACCACACGTACGAAGCATTGTTCGATCTCATGTTGGCTGAACAGTTCTTTGGGAGCGTTTCCAAGGATCTAGCGGTATTCTTGAGAGAGCGTAACCTCAAGACTACGGACGAGTTAGTACAGCACGCGGAGGCTTTTCGGATGGCGCATCCTACGAAAAACCTCGCGCGTAGGACCGAGACACCGCCAGTCGGGTTGGTCGCTGCTAACACGACTGAGGGTTACCGGGGCATCAATACTTTACGTGGAGCCCAGCGGATTAACGGTAGAGGTACTTTGCGTTTTCGACGCGGTGATCGAGGTAACAGAAATGGCGGTAGCGATCCGTACGCACGTGGAGGGACTTCTTTGCGTGGGTGTGGTCGTGGTCGTGTTGCGAGTTCGGACACGCAGTGTTTTTCTTGTCGTGGGTACGGGCACTTCAGTCGGAGCTGTCCGTACTACAGTGAAGGCGCGCAGTATGCTAGTTATCAGGAGCACGGCCATCTGGCTCATCAAGGTCCTAATAGTCCTGGTATGGTGGATGGGGCGGTGCAGCCCACTCACGTAGCCAGTTTTGCGATCCCAGTCGGGGAGGAACCACAGCTGGGCGCAGTGTGTTCAGATGACGGAGGTGGTTGCCTACCGCTGGTAGACGGGGTTGTAAACGGATGTCTCGTTTCTGTTCTCCGTGACTCCGGTACAACGACCGCGGGGGTCAGGCGTAGCCTTGTTAGACCAGATCAGTTCACAGGCGAGTCACAGAAAGTAGTTTCGTTTGGAGGAAAGATATAAGTTTTTCCGTTAGCTAAGATAGAGATTGACACAGAGTTTTTTACAGGTAGTCTGGTTTCGTGTGTCATCGACGAGCCAGTAGTTGATTTAGTTCTAGGTAACATGAAGGGTGTGCAGCCAGTCAGCGGTAGGGTCGAGACGATTAAGCCTCCTCAGGTTAATCGCAGTGCAGTCGCATCGGTCGCGACGAGAGCTCAGAGCAAGCGTGCTCGTGGGCAGAGGGAACGTGTTATTTCCGTCCAGAAACAGGGAATCGGTCAGCGGGTGTGGCCCAACAGTCGGGTTGGTCTGAGACGGCATACTTCTGTTGCGGACAGAAATGCGGCTCAGCACCCAATATTTAGGTAGGTCGGAGACTGGGATCTCGCGATCGTGTGGGCAGTCGTTGGGTCTTTTTCATTTCTGGAGGTTTTAGCGCGTTAGTTCTGTTTTGCTGTCGCTGTGCGATCTTACGGTGTGCGTTGAGATGTAAGGCTGTAATTTTTTTTCTTGTATTCTAGGTAGTAAGAGTTGGTCCTTTCCTGTTTTCGGATAATATTACGTCGAGTAGTCTTAAAAAGAAACTCGGTCGTTTCTTTTTTTTCCCCGAGGAAGGGGGAATTGTGATGAAGCTCTATGCTTTTGCATAGTGCTCGCACAATAGGATTAGTACGGTACGGTTTTTGTTAACGGTTTGTTTGTGCCGAAAGTCCGTGGGGCCTGCTGCCCACGTGGAATATGTAAGACATGGTTAGCACGGGATTTTTTAGTGAGTTCTGTTTAGTGAGTTCTAGGCGGAAGCTGTGACTGTCAGAGGTCTAGATCGGAAGTGCGGACTGTTTTGTCGTATGGAACGGTTGTGTTCGAGTTACCTAGCCCGCATTCCAAGACTCTGAAGCCTAGATTTCAGGTATGTTTCTATAAACGTAGTATTGATAGTTGTTTAGTTAAAGACAGTATGCGTGGTAAGATTAATGTGGTTGTATAGCGGTGTTCCGGTTTGGTTTAGTATAGTATGTTTAGAATTCGGTGAAGTAACCGGTGTTTTTGTATACAGTTGTTTACCGAGTTAGATGACTAAAGGAATATGAAGTGTGTATCTCTAAGCCGCTATGAAGATAGTACGTGGTTGGGTAAGCATAGTCTTTTCCAGGGTATAGAGTAATGTATAGCAAGAGTGTTAGGCTATAGTCTGTTTCAAGATAGTGACAGAGATTAGGTGATACGAAAATAGTTTATTAAGCACGTGTGTGTGTGTGAATGAACGTGTGGGTTATTTGTATCAGCCAGGTTACGTGACGTTTCTCATTGATCCAATATGTTGTGTGTTTAGCAAGTGTTACGTTGGGACTTTTGTCTATTCAGAGTTCTTGTAACGAGAGTGGAAAGACGGACGCCGAGACGTCGAGTCGCAGGTGGGACCTACGTGAGGTCATCCCTCCAGCTCTTCTGAGAGTGAGTCTGACTGGGAACCAAGACACCCAAGTCCAAACGAGAACTGAGTACCGTACGAGAACGAGGACGTCCGTGCCAAAGAGATAGGACGGCAATAAGCGTACGATGAAGGACTTTCACGCCTAGACGTGAGAAGGACCAACGTGACCAGGCAACAACATCAAACAGGTTGGAGGCAATGTGAGACAAAGACCTAACCTGGCAAAGATATTGTGATACGTGTGTGGTGTGATAATAGAACAGTGTATATAGTTGATAATCATTTAAGTCATTCTTTTTCATTTATAGTGTATAAAGGTTACTTTAGAAAGGGAGCCCGTGTGTTATGTTTTACCGCATGAATGCGCCCGTCTGAGTCAGTGGCGGTGTATGCGTCTGTTGCGTGAGAGTCTGTGCGTACGACTGTGGGCAAGTCTGCGTGCGTTACAAGGCCTGTGAGAATGTTGTAGTTTAGCAAGGACAAACACGAAAAGAGGCCTAGTTGCAGGACAACACGAAGTGGCCTGTGAGAATGTTGTAGTTTAGCAAGGACAAACACGAAAAGAGGCCTGTGAGAGAACGCTGTGTAGTTTAGCAAGGACAAACACGAAAAGTGGCCTGTGAGAATGTTGTAGTTTAGCAAGGACAAACACGAAAAGAGGCCTGTGAGAACGCTGTAGTTTAGCAAGGACAAACACGAAAAGTGGCCTGTGAGAATGTTGTAGTTTAGCAAGGACAAACACGAAAAGAGGCCTGTGAGAATGCTGTAGTTTAGCAAGGACAAACACGAAAAGAGGCCTGTGAGAATGTTGTAGTTTAGCAAGAACAAACACGAAAAGAGGCCTGTGCGCCTATTGTTTCCCAAAAAATGCGGTAACCCGTACACGCGCTAAAAAATTCTAAAGTTCATTTTTTAAAATGAAGTTGATGCGAATTTTCAATGATTTCACACAAGTTCACCTTATTTTGCGCACGCAGTCAACAAAAAGGAAGGGACTAACGGGGACGCGGGCTGCGTCTGCCGTCCGCTGTAATATAAACAATTCCGCGATAACGCGGATGCTAAGGAGCTCCTGGGGCCATGTGTTTTTGGAGCTGTAGCGACTACCTCAGTTCAGAGTAATCTCCGAGCGGTTCAAGATATAACTGGATAATAATTTGACGAATTTAAGGCGTTGTTTGGGATTAGGCGTCACACTGACTGTCTCCATCCATTCGCTACGCAGTTCAGTGTAACGAATCGAGGGGGAGACAGCTAGTGTAATTAAGTGTGAGACTGACTCTGGTGGGGTAATGGATTTGGACAGGGTTTTATCGATATGCTGACGGTACTGTTGTTGATGCGTGTCTTCACAGTATGTTTGGGTAGTTGGATATTGGGCTTCATGCTAGTACATGTAGACTGGTTGACTGTTTTGCTTGGATCATTCATGGATGGATAGATGGATGGATGGAGAAATAGACGGATGGATGGATGAAAAAGCACGGTGCACCTATACACACACGCGCGCTCGCACGAGCGCGCGCACACACACACACACACACTACACACACACACACACACACACACACACACACACACACACACACACACACACACACACACAAACACGCATATCACACACACACACACACACACACACACATACAAACACACACGCACACACACAGACACACAAACACACCGTGGCACACACACACGATGCTCATGCTCATGTTTATTGATGCAAAATACATGGCACCGAAAAAATCATACAAAAATACAATTGTAAGATATGGCCAGCATTTGCAACTTAGAAATGATTGTTTAAATCAAACGCCGCGAGAGCCACAAAGACTATCTCACGGAGGTGAGTATTCAAAGATAGAGCAGCCCTCTATGGCACAAGTCAATCTGTCAGTGCCACTGCCAGTGTCTGGAAATGCCTGGAACAATCGCGGTTTGACAGCAGGATGACCATATACTGAAGCATACGGATATACATGATTCCCGCAAAGAGGCATAAAACTACGCCTCTTGAAGTTTGGTGATATTTGTCGTGCCCTGGTTTTTAATTGATACAGTGTATAAAAATTTGGACGTCAGTTAACACCAGTTGACAAGTTCTTAATTAAAGTATTTTTAACGTTTAACAGATCTAATTAACAGTATGAATTCAACTTGAAATGAATACCTGTTTATAAATCGATAAACAAACTTTATGGGAAGCGGATATCTAATTAAATAAAAAGACCATGTAAGGTGTTTAAGAACAATTTTATATTATCTTTCAAAACCATGGGTTTGCATTTTACCGATATGCTGAACTGTCGAGCGTAATAATCCTCTATAAGACGAAGGAAGCCACGATGATGAACAAAAAGAAGCACTGTTCACAGTGTTCGTACTGAACAGTAATGCTCAGCATTTAAAGACACATACCGAGAAGAAAACAAGCGGCCGGTAGAAGGCTATACCGACTGATTAAAAAAGAAATACCGGTATTGAAGGCAGGGATGCCAAAAATGTCGAAAGTTGCGAAGAAAATTTGTTTGTATGAAAATCCGAACCATGTGAACCCTCTTCCCCACCCCCTCCTCCGCGCCCCCCTCCTAAGATTTTCTCAGACCTGAACTGAAACCGATTGCGTTTTGGTAGGATCCGTTTTGACGTTGGGCGTTATTCTGGCCTAATGCTAATTTTCTTTTAACTTATTATCAAAAAGCCTAGCGCGAATATTATGTTCACGTGATAATAATTACATAGTGAGAATGCGGAGATGCTGGTTCATGAAAATCCAGGGGTTTGGGGTTGGATTTCTTTTTGTTTTTCTACTTAACCTACCCGTTCAGTGCTGTCGAAGGCAGACTATGTCTTTGTAATCTTCGTTAATTCCACACAACAAATACGCTAGATGTATTAGGATAAGATTCAAAATAGTGTCAGCAAAAGGCATAGATCCTCATGAGCCCCCGCACTTGCGGGGGCACATGAGGATCTATACCTCTTGCAGTTAGGTGGTGTTCACATTTTCTTAGGCACTGAACAATGGTTGTTGATTTATACCGGAAGTGAAGGGGCTGCAACTCTCGTTTACTTCCTCTATTTTCTCCAGGCAGGTACAGGGTCGCACCGGACGCTCTGACAGGTGCACGCGAAGGAGACGACCAGGCGGTCCCTGATGATCCTCGTTCCGGCTGACAGGGTCGGGCAGTACGCCCACACAGAAACCACCTGGTACTCAGTGATGCAGAACTTCTGGTTTCGGTTGTCTGTCGTCGTTAAGTCTTTGCTCTTGCAGTCCTGGCAGAACTTTGAACTGTAACCAACGAAAAAAAGACACACTTCAGAATAAAAATATCCCAACAATTATTTTTTTATTTTTTTTTTTTTAATTTTTTTTTTTGGGGGGGGAAGGGGGAGGGGGTAGGGGAATGGGGAGGGGGGGGGACTGTTCCTAAGTAGACAAAATGGACAGAGAGCCACCGGTAACGTAATAATGTAAATCATTTTTGTATAGAATCTTTGAAAAGGTTACGCAAAACTAAATCATTTGGAGAGGAAAGAGTCAAGCAACAAGCAAGCTATAGGACAGCTATTAAACCCTTCGCTGCCGAAAAATAGTTAATGCGATCTATCTGCAATATACATAGATCCTCATAAGCCCCAGCAGTTGCAGGGGCTCATGAGGAAATTGCCTTGTTGAAACCACTGTGTACCCGTGTCCCTTTGGCGGCTGGGCCTTTTTGCCATCGAATTAACAAAGATTTTAGAAACTCATTCTGCGTTTGATGCCAGTTAAGGGGTTAACTCCCTTGCTCATGCAGGCGTCGCTACTGTCCACAGTACCTTCGTCTGCAAGCGCAAAAAGGTTAACTGTGTCCTGGTCTGTGGGGCTTTTAGAAAACAAAATAAACCTGAGAATCAGCTTGTCTTGTCAAGGACAAGAACACCTCTCTACTTTTCTAGCTGCTTCGAACACAGACGACGGGGTCTCAATCTATTTCCCCTTTATCTTTTGATTTTCCTTGAACATTGTCGTATTAAATGTTGTGATGAGAGGGATATGAATGCAAAGCAATAGATGGTTAAACATGGTGATACTTTGCAATAGACGTTGCTCGGAAATCAGAAGTAGTTCAAAAGTGCACGTGTTTCGACAAAAAAAAGTAGATTAAAAATAGGGACAAATCCGCGATATCGCGTATTTGTCCGGGCTTTTAATCCACTTTTTCCCGTGCAATTTTGACCTACTTTTCATTTCCCGAAATCGTCCGTTACTGCTTATAGAGTGTTTGCGTGAGAAGGAGTCGTCCAACTCGCAAGCATGTTCGGCGATGTACTGTTGCAGACCACCGCGCGCCTACACTGTGATAAATGGATCGATTGCATCTGCTGTGCTGCGCATACACTCACGTGCAGTTCCTGTAGAGAACGTTCTCCTGGAAGTTCTGTATGACCCAGCAGCGCGAGCCCACGGCAAGGCTGGTGTACGACCACAGTCGCAGCTGTGTGAACGGGCACGTCACGTTGGCCGTCAAGCGACTGCAGATAAAAATAAAGTCATACAGCAGTTCTTTCGGAGAAACACAGCGATGATCTGCGGCGTGGCTATGCGGGAATATGGAAACACAGTCATTCAGATACTTAGACATCACAGCCGTGGAAAATGAAACAAAAGACAAATGCTAAACATGTTTTAAACCATTTAACGACACGGCGGCATTTCACAAATTTTGACTTATTATCTAAAGACTTTGTTCCAGATGTAGTAGATGGCTGGACCGTGATAATTCAAGGGTAGTGCCAGATTAGCTTGGCGCCTGATGGCGCCAAGCTAATCTGGCACTACTCCTGAATTATCATGGTCGATCCATCTACTGCTGTGAGGCGTTAGGGTTAAATGTGTGAAACACTGGCTTCCATTTGACGAAGTCATTTTAAACATAACAAGTAACAGAACGGATGGTAATACTTCAGGTTCTGTTTTCGTTGAAAAAGACAGCATACTAGCTGTGGGTAATGGATCGGCCATGATAGTTCAAGGAGAGTACCAGAATGGATTGGAGGAGGAGGCGGCTGATGTAACGCCAAAAGGGGTCGGCAAAGAATCGGAGCTGTGACTTTACAGCCTCACCACCCCACCCCACCCTCCCCACCACCACCACCCTCACCGATCCCACCCACCCATCCCTTCCCACACCCCACCCCTACCCCGCTCTCTCTTTTAGGTGATACATGAGTCGTACTGAATGGAGCTATAGAAGCGTATGGGAAACCAAGTACAGCTCTCGCATCGAGCCATGTCCCTGAAATCGGACATATTATTATAGGCAAGCTGCCGTTTAGTTCAGTTCAGTTCAGTTCAGTCAAGATAGGATCTTTGCGCTCGGAAAAGCTCATACGCACTCCACCCTACCTATCAGAAGTCTTACCAGAGTTCCTTTCGAGATTGTACCAATATCGGTCGGGTCGACTATGGATTCCTCCCAACATTTCAAGTCTGCCAAACGCCCGCTGCCCCTATCCACACCTCTGCTCCGGAGACGATCGACTGTTTGGTGCCCTTGGCTCTGTTCCTGAAGATGCTTTTTCAGGTTGCCCTTTAGCACGGTGATAAAATTAATAATCACAAAGTAATCATAAATAGTATCTGCAGATGTACTCACAAAGGTTCCACGACAAGGATGGGGGGATCCGTGGGCAGCACCACCTCTCTCAGCAGACATTCTTGGATTGCCGCGTTTCTCGGGTCAACTATCTCCGTGCCGATGTCATCCCTGTAATTCACAATGACATGGCCGTAAAATAATCCGTTTAGATCAATTCAAGATGAAATTTCTCTTCTGGAAAATGTCCACACGCACTCAAGTCCATCAATCAGGAGTCGTCACGGACCACAAACATGAGATGACAATTAACCCATTTCACCCCAAAGGCCGCATTTCCAAATATTGAAAGTTTCCCTAAAGACTATGTACCATTTGCAGGAGATGGATCGGCCATGATAATTCTACGGTAGTGCCGGATTAGCTTGGCGCCTGAAGGCGCCAAGCTAATCCGGCGCTACCCTTGAATTATCATGGTCAGTTCAGCTCCCGCTGTTTGGCGTCGGTGCTAAAAGGGTGAACGCATTTAACCCTTTGCGTGATGGTAGCGGTTTGTGTCAGGATGATTCCTACAGCAATCATCGCGATACAAAACTTACTGAGACGCAAAGCGTTAAAAACAACAACAGCTTTGAGAAGTGCTGCATTTGGATACGCAGCTTTACGCCGCGTATCCGGATGCGGTACGTCTCAGATGAGTTAAGGTTCCTGGTCTTTATAAAATAAATTACGCCAGTTTTGTCGTTTTGCATGTGCATAATTAGCGTGAAAAGAACACTCAACAGTGTAATACGGTTAGATCGTCAGGCTTTAAAAGCTTTCATTAGCCAAAGGTTGTCGCGTGTCACATGATTCCCTATGGCTAAATATCGAAGGCTCGTATAACCGACGACCTACATATCATAGTGTTGGGTGTTCTTTTCAAACTGCTCATGGGTAGCATATGATCGACTTTCAATTGTTTGGGGATCTAGAGAGTTTGGCACATTTGGAGAGTTTGGTTGGTGCTCCCCCCACCCCCCACCCCCCACCCCTCACCCCCCACCAACCCAACTCTCCAAATGACCCGGGGGGAGGGAGGAGGAGGGGGTAGAGGCGGGTAGATAAGGTAACATTAAACCCATTCAGCCCTGACCTTACAACAACCAGGATGTGGAATGACCATGACGGTTCAAGGGTGGTGCCAGAATAGCTTGGCGCTTCCAAGCGCCAAGCTATTCTGCCACCATCCTTGAAGTATCATGCTCTATTTGTCTCATAAACTTTCCGACCTCAGGGTTAAAACAGTTTTTGAGAGCTGGTGCACGTTAACCCGTATGCGATTTTTCCCTCTTCTTCGCACGGGTGAGGAAGGTGTTGCGAGGTCGGAGGTATGCGTGCGTCTTCAGCCCTGTGTTTCTCTTTATCGACAAGGAAACAATATGGAATTCGACTGCCATCTTCAAGCAAACCAAGGGAGCAAGAGGGCATGGGTGAGGCAAGTGTTCGTGCGCCTTTTGGGTCAGCTGCATGAGGGAGATTAATACTGCGCAAACCACTAAGCAAGGCGCTCCGCTATAGCAAGACTAAGATTACTCATGGAGCTTTAGCCTATTTACATACTGTGCAATCTACTCACGCAGGATACGTTGAGGAGTCCCCGCTGAGGCTGTAGACGACGCTCTGGTCAAAAGGGGTGGGGCAGATCACCGCGTTGCTGCTGCTGGAGGATCCGCTGAAGGAGGGGTGGCTGTTGAAGCTGTTGAAGCCGGAGAAAGGATCGTTGAAGTTGTTGAAGTAACTGCCTCCGGTGTTGAAGTTGCTGAAGCTTGACGTTGGTGACGAGCCAAACCTGCGGAGTGAAAAATATTGATGACTAACCCCTTCACTGCAAGCCGGCAAAGATCGAGTTTCTGAAATAGTTTGTTCATTCAACGCCTCAGCCGTCTCATGGCAGGAACGTAGATGCAACGAGGCATTGATCCTTGCTGGGGCTCATGAGGGTCTATGTCTCTTGCTGCTGGATCGTGCTGATTTTTTTCTCGGCAGTCAAGGACTGAATGGATGTAGGGAAGGAGTGGGAGACTGAGGGATTCATGGATGGGTGGATGTGCGGTTGGTGGACTACTTGACTGACTGACCGACCGACCGACCGACCGACCGATTGACAAGTGCTAATCTAATCTAGCACCAACCTTAAACTATCTCAGACAGAACGCTTCTGAAGTAAATGATAACTGATCTGCGCCCTCTGAGATCTTTCTGTATTATGAAAGGAGAGGTCACTATAATTCCGCCCATCCGTCCTTACTAGACTCTCCCTTGACAGATAGTACGAATTGTGACGCACGAGTCACTGGACTCTTCTTATCAGAGGCACGGGTTGCGGCGCACGAATTACTCGCGGCGCACGAGTTAGCGTGCATTCTTTATTCCTATTCCGATAACTGTCTCGAATTATGTTAACACTTACCAGCTGCTGCCGTGGCGCTTCCGTCGTCGAGCTCTCTGCGGGTCGTTGATCTGGCTGCTGAGCAACCGGTCGAAAAAGGCGCTGAAACGGTGATAAAGATGAATGAGAATGCAGTGAGCGAAGACAACAGGAATACATCAATAAAGCTGAAACTCATCAGTCGTCACTTTGTTTGCCGTTTTGTTAGGGAAAGGAGCAATGCCGGACGACCAGACGGACGGACGGATATCAGGGTGCTCTGATTGTTGCAATGGGCAGAAATAATTGACATAACCGTTTGCTTTATTTGACAGTGTTGCTGTGAGTATTGTAAAGTAGTTTAACACATTGTGTCCCAAGGTTGAAATCCTAACATTTGGGAGTTGTCCTCTGAAGATTGTCTTGCAATTCAGGAGTCACAGCGACCACGATAGTTCAAGGGTGGTGCCAGAATAGCTTTAGCTGGCTATTCTGGCACCACCCTTAAACTATCATGGTCGATCCATATTTTGCTGTGGTGTGTCGGGACTAACTGAGTTAAGATGAATTGACTCACCATTTTAATATTGAGCGGCTTCCTGCATGCAATTCAAAACAAACAAAAAAACAATGGAGGCAGGCGTGTACACTCACTCAAATTGTTGAACACGCTGACATTGCGTCACGAGGCCCTGCAGTCCGTGACAAATAATAACCATGTACATGTCCCGCGTGGCACCGACTCGGAACAGATCGTCAAGAGCGCGATTACGGGCGACCATCGCACGTATCTCCGCCCTTGTGGTAGAGTTGCCATCCTTCGGGGCATTCTGACCTGAAGGTGGGGGAAAAAAAAAACCCACAGATTTTCAATCGGGGCTAATACGTAAAATCAACATTAACCTGCTCAGTTAACCATTTCATTGCTACTGGCGATACCGCTCAGGGGGAAAGGCGGGTATAAATCTACTCGTTGCTTCCGCCGAGTGTTATCGTCTGTAGCTGTCAAGGGGTGAAAAGACAAGTGATCACATTTAACCCTTTGCGTGTCGGTAGCGGCTTGTGTTGCCATGATTCCTACAGGAATCATCGCAACAAAAACTGCTACCGAGACGCAAAGGGTTAAAGACGACAACAACAGCTCAAACGGGCAGGTGTGTATGAGATAAAAGTGTGTGGTTTTGACATGGCGGCTGAAATTTTAGTGCACTCACTGGTGTCTGGATTCGGCTGAATGTTTGGGTGAGATTGAGGGCCACCTCCGATGATTTCCAGAGCATGAGCGCGGTGATGTAGAGTGTCGGGCAATATGCACAGCAGGAGGACTGGCGTGGCGACACGAAGAATCACCTTGACCACAGCCATCATGCCACTACCTCCTGAATATCAGAGTTGTATCACTGCTGTTATGATGGTGGGGGTGGGGGTGGTGATGGTGGTGATTATTATGATGATGATGATTATGATTATTTTGATGAATTATGTCGTGCAATCATCATCATCGTCGTCGTCATCATCAACAACACCATCATCATCATCATATTATTATTATTATTATTATTATTATATCGTCATCATCAATAATATTATTATTTTATTATTATTATTATTATTATTATTATTATTATTATATTCTTTTTCTTCTTCTTCTTCTTCTTCTTATTATTATTATTATTATTATTATTATTATCATACGACGATAATAACATTTCCTTTAAAATTAAAAATAAAAACGAAATACAATTAAAACAGCTCTAGAATCATGCGTTAAAAACTACGAACATGTTTCGCAGTCTTTGTGGATCGACCATATAGTCTAGCCAGGGTTAAACAAAGAAATTGAACAGCATACCTATGTGCTCAAACTAAATTCGTACTTACTCAATACGATTATAGGCATTTTTGCATTAAATCAAACCTATCAAAATGCCATTAAAAATTGAAAGTATTAATTAAAAAAATAATTGAAAAGCAGGCATATTATGCATAGAAATAATATTTTAGACTCGGAACCAAATATTCTTTATTAGATATTTCGGCTGTATCACACAACCTTCTTCAGCCGAAGGCTGAAGAAGGCTGGGTGATACAGCCGAAATATTCGCCCATTTAATTTCGAGTCAAAAATGTTCTATAATATCTTATTCGTAGTCTGTTTTACTTAAGCAAGAAGGATCATACCTCAAACGCACGCCACACCTGGCAAGGTATAATTTCTTCGATTTTTTGTGCCATCTTATATATCAATCATTTTTGGAGGTCAAGAAGGTATCGCCTAAAACCCCTTTGTAGACAGTTTTTCTTCTTCACTATATGGCCTCATTTAAGGTACTATTCTTGTATGTTGTTGCACAGCGTGGGGAGACCTGAATGGGGCTTTGAGAATGGTCCAAAACAAAGTCGGATTTGTTTCTGTCATTTTCTTGTGCCATAACCTACATCAACTCTGTTAAAAACGTATTTTTACAGCGGGATGGCGATGCAGGACAACCATTTGAGAAATAAACGGGACTAAGTCCATAATCTTAGTGCGTAATAATCTTCATCCCAGTCACGCCTGAGAAAAAACTGAACACGACCCAAATGCAAGAGGTATAGATCCTCATGAGCCCCCGCAGTTGCGGGGGCTCATGAGGATCTATGCCTCTTGCTGGAACCTCTTTGTCTCCATGTTCCTTGGACGGCTGGGCATCTTTAACGCTGGATTGACAATGATTTCAAAAACGCATTCTGCGTGAGGAATTTGTACAACGTACATTACCTGACAAACAAAAGAGTAAATGTGATCTCAGCGTGACGTTACGTGTGTGCGTACCTGTGATTCTGGACTTTAACGGCTCCATGACGTATGGTCCATATTCAAAGACCAGCACATAAATGGTGAAAATCTTACCAGGACCACTGTTAAAACGCGCCGCTTACAGCAGACTACGAATTTCACCCAGTAAAAGTTAAATTTTAAATGAACACAGCCGTCCTTTACTGCCACATATAAACAAAGAGCCAGACCACAAAGGTGACTGCCAAGCGTGTGAAAAAAGCAGAGAACAACCCAACGAAGAAAGAAACACGCTTAACATAAGAAAGAAAAAAAAAACCACCGTTAACTCATGCGAGACGTGCCGCATCCGGACACACGGCTTAAGGCCGCGTGTCCGGATGCGGCACGTCTCGCATGAGTTAAACGTTTAGGGTTTTTAAACGTCTTCTGTCCACCGCGAAGGTGATTTCAAAGACGAGGCACCGAACAGGGTCTAAACAAATTTTGACCCCAGCTGGATTCGAACCCGCGACCTGTAGGACGAGAGTCGAACGCTCTTCCACCGAGCCACCCAGCTCCCCGACTTAGGAGAGAGAGTTATATACATGAGCGCCGCGGCTTCTAAATAATTTGGACGTTTGCAGTGGTGGGTTTATACCCTCGGAAAAAAAGGAAGAGTTTGGATGTTTTAGAGGTCGGTTCAAAGTGTGTTCGGCGTTCTTTAATCGTGCAATGCCAAAGATTTTCACAAGCCTATAGTCTAGCAGCTGCCCTTCATAGACGATCAGCCGTTTACGAGATAGTGATTTTCTAGAGAGTAACAAAGGTTTGGGTATATCAAAATGAAGTCTAGTATGAATAAAAGCAGTGCGCACTCGTTTTAAACCGCCGGAGGATGGAGACATTTTTCTGTAGCACATTTTGTTTCCAGTATGGCTGCAGACGAAACCAGGACCTTCGCGGCCATGTTTACAGGGGATCAGTAGTTTACACGGGTCTCATTGTTCCTGTATTCAGTGGTAGTATGCACTATATGTATATGTCACTTAAAAGGATTTCATTTTTTAAAGTAATATTTTCACACTTAGATATATTAAGAGAAGAAACAATTACGAAAACGCTTGCCTTGAACGCAAAATTAATATCGTTTCGCAACAATAAGGTATCCCAAAATCACGTGATCAAAACATCACGTGACGCCACGACCTCTGCGGACGTGAATTTCTGTGTGCCGACGGGTTCTTTTTTATTTGTTCTACATAAGCTTGTTTGTTTAAAAAAAAATAAGCAAACGTGTCAAGTTGCTGTGTGCATTTTTACGGCTTGATAAAGGTTTGTCACGTTTATTTCCATTCACTTTACCATCGCTTTGCCCGTTTCATTTCGACAACACAGCACCAAAACAAAACGTAACCCACAACACAAACGCTATCTTCAAAACCTATGCTGCATTCTGTAAAAGAAAAAGAGTGCCACACCACTAGGTTTTAACTGTCATGGCTGAGCAAAGTTTCGGAACTTGATTAATTATTTTATGCAGCAGTAACATTTATTTTAATCAGTTGCACTGACAAGCTATGTTGTGATGTGCGATCACTGCCAGTGCCAATTTTGCAGTCTCAGTGATCACTGATGGTACAGTACACTTCACACTGAAAAAATAAATACACAGTACAATGTGAACACGCTTGGAAGTTCATGCAATGCTTTGTTTAAAATTGAACCCTATCTTGCTAGCAGTAGCCTACTGCACAAAAGAGGAACTTATTTTGCTGCTGTGTTATTTGCAGTTTGTCTGCATATAGACATTTGCAGTTCGCTGCAAGGATTCTTAGCAGCTGACATTAGCACTGACATATTGGGATTAAAACGACAAAGAAAACGGAGAAAGGTGACACAGAGATGATTTAATAAATCAGTCAAGTGATCAAATGAATGAGATATCTATGTTTTATGATAAACAGCTAGTTATGGGAGTGGGGGGGAAGGAGGCACATACTTTATAATGTACACGTACTATTTCTTTCAGTGTTTCCATCACCCATTCATAACACCATTAGACTCGATGAGTTGTCATGTTTTGAGTGGTTTACAAAATACATGTACTTGTTGCTGTTACATTATCTTCTTACTGGTTTTGACATTTCGCTGTAAGATTTACAGTCACATACTTTAAGCGTGTTCCCCCTAACGCACACAGAGGTTGACTGTATCATTGATATGTGTGTGTAGGTAGCGTTTGGTTTTGTTTGAGGTGGCAGTTTTGGCCTCACCTTTAAGTTTGGTGCCGCTGTGCATGTGGCCACCAGTACTATTTACAGAACTGATGACTGCATGTGCAGGCTAGTTCACGGTATCAAAATGTGAACTGGGCAGCCTATTGTTTGAAGTGATCAGTGGTAGCAACATCCATGATGTATGTGTGCATTTGGCCACTGGTACTGTTTACAAAGGTGCTGTTTACAGAACTAGTGGCTGAGTAGGCATATTATTATTAGTACTGTTATTGTTATCAGGTGTGGCCTTATCTCTAAGTTTTGGTGCCCCTGTGCATGAGGCCAACAGTACTTTTCACAGAACTGATGGCTGCATGTGCAGTGTGGTTAACTGGACACATGAAATTTGTAGGTGGGCAGCTAAAATACAGGCAGTCAATACAAGCCACTTGCTTAACCTGAAGTCTCTATATATAGATTTTACAGTCCACTAATGCCCATCAGTATACAATTGTGCATGTCTTTTGTGGGTATTCTGTGGTTTTGTATGTGGGCTGGGGTTGAAAGTGGGGCGGTATGGCACCTATTACCGTGTATGTACAAAACCTTCATTACAAACAAACATAAATTAATAATTTTAATAAATAGTTATTTGGGTTTAACGCCGCGCGGTAGACTACGGCCATCTCATGGCAGTTAAATAAATAAGATAAAGTAAGTCAAAGATACCTGGGACATAAGAATGCTAAGTAAAGTATAGATTATGATCATGCACAGATGTACATTGGTGGATGTTCTGCGGTTTTGTGTGTGTAACTGGATTGGGGTTGGGAGCGAGTGATACTGCACCTATTACCATGTACGTGTATAAGACATAAGACATTTATTCACCAAGTAAAACGTTACAAGGATTTTTGTGTGGCATGGCGACAGTAAAATATGTCCTCACTTGTAGGGCATTCATCATGTCATACACTTAGTTGGCGATCATCCTATATACAGCACTAAAAGATAGATAAACACAATATTAAACACAAATCAGTCATATGTCACAAATCATGGAATCACGTTGTTCCGTGCATGGTGATGTATTGAGGACAGCTTCTGGAAAAAAAAATTGCATCTGAATCGAGAGGTTCTGGCTTTAAAAGCACGAAACCGCCGGCCAGAGGGCAGAAGCTCGAAGAGATGATTGGCTGGGTGTGACAGATCTGACAGAATAGTACTGGTGGCCACATGCACAGGGGCACCATGGTGTATGTTCTTGAGCTGTATGCTGATGTGTATGTACAAAACCTACATTACAAACAAACAAAACAAAACAAACAAACAAAATAAATAAATAATTTAAATAAATAAGATAAAGTAAGTCTAAGGTACCTGGGACATATGCATGCTAGGTAAAGGATAGATTAAAAATTATGAACATACACAGATGTGTGTCCTTCTTTTGGCAGGTGTTCTGCGGTGTTATGTGTGTATTTAGGTAAGGGTTGGGAGCAGGCAGTATGGCACCTATTACCATCTATATATGTGTATATTTTCTTGTTTGCTGATGCCCCCACCCGGGTCTGCCCTGGGGGACTTGGGTGGGGTTAGGTACTTTTTAGTTCCCAGGGTCACCCTGGTCAGCCCCACAGGGTGGGTTTCCTTTCTATTCTGGGGCATGTGTTTCTGTCTACCCTTGGTCCATTCACCTGTATTTGTCTTTTTAAAACTCTCCCAACTGTCTGACTGCCTGTAGCTCTTGATGTTGGATGTGTGTTGCTAGACAGTCTTAGCTTTATTTAGGCCCCATGTTGTAGTTTATTTAACGTATTTGACCGGCTGGCGACATACATTCAATTTTCTGTTTAGTTTTTTTTTTTCACAAGCAGTGCAGGCACGTCCTGAGAAAGCCTTGTTGCTGTCGGGACGTTAAGCAATGTACAATCAATCAATCATTGTTTGCTGATGTGTATGTACAAAACCTTCATTACAAGCAAACAAAATAAATAAATAATTTAAATATATACTTATTTGGGTTTAATGTCGAGCAGGCGACCAATGCCATCTCATGGCGGTTAAATAAAAAAGATAAAGTAAGTCAAGATACCTGGGACATATGAATGCTCAGTAAAGGATAGATTATGAACATGCACAGATGTAAGTGTCGTTTGGTGGGTGTTCTCTGGTTGTGGAGTGGGGTTGGGAGTGGGCAGTATTACCATATATGTGTATGTGAACATCAGCATATGAACAAAACCTACTTTTCAAACAAATAAAAATAAATAATAAATTTAAATAACTAGGACATATGAATACCAAGTAAAGGATATATTATGAACATGCACAGATGTTTGTTCTGTGGTTTTGTATGTGGGGTGGGGAGCGGGTGGTATGCACCTATTACCATATGTGTACATGTTATGTTCACATCATATATGTGTATATGTATGTTCTCATACCCACCCAGGTCTACCCTGGGGGACTTGGGCGGGGTTAACTACTTTTTAGTTCCCAGGGTGACCCTGGTCAGCCCCACAGGGTGGGTTTTCCCCTCTATTCATGGGCGTGTGTTTCTGTCTACCCTTGGTACATTCACCAGTATTTACCTTTTTTAAACTCTTCCTACTGTCTGCACTGCTTGTAGCTCTTGATATTGGATGTGTGTTGCTAAAGGGTCTAGTTAGGTTTATTTAGTGTATTAGACCAGCTGGCGACATACATTCAATATTCTGTTTAGTTTGGGTTTTTTCACAAGCAGTGCAGGCACGTCCTGAGAAAGTCTTGTTGCTGTCGGGACGTTAAACAATGTACAATCAATCATTTTATGCTGATGTGTATGTGCAAACATACATCACAAACAAACAAACAAACAAACAAAATAATAAATTAATAAAATAAGTTGGGGATACCTGGGACCTAGCTATAAATATGCATGTTAAGTAAAGGATAGATTATGAATATGCACAGATGTATGCATATTGAAAACAAATTTCCTCTCCTTGGTGACCACTACCATACCACTATAGTGATCATGTGCATCAAGGAATTCCTTCCATCCATAATTAAAAGGATAAATAATAAATAAATATGTAAGTGAATACATACGTGAATCAATAAAAAAATAAATAAATAAAACATGTAATATAATAGAGAGGGTTACTATCTGTATTGTGTCTCATAAAGCTTAATCATAAGAGTCCTTGTGAGTACTTGAGTGCGGATTGGTTGAATTGGTTGCAAAAACTAAAATTTTATATTTAGGTGTTTAGCTGAACATGGTGATTTTGATGGAAACGGTTCGGAGATGGATTTCACTCTGCCTGGCTTGTGCTTAAGACCAGTCGGATACGAGTGTGCTTGACCAGTTAAAAATCCCATCTCCACTAATAAAATAAATAAAAAAAGAGCAGACCTGCACTTAGAGCCGTTAGGCTGAAAAACAGACGAACAACATGCATGTTGTATCCGGCCAAAGAATGTTGAAGATGGTCGGCAGACACATTGCACAACATGCACAAAGGGAGTTTACTTTCGATATGCTTTCCTCCCACAAAAGACCGAGTTCTGTGGAAAAGGCTGTTTTCAAGACCAGGAAAAATAACGTATTTGACGTTGATAAGATGTTCAAATCGATAATAATCTCTGTTTCAATTCAGGAGCAAAGTAAAGCTTCATCAACCGTGCGCGTCTGATTGACTTCTTTAGAAGGCTTCTCGCTGACCGCCATTTTGAAACTAGCGACGCGACTATGCTTACCGCATTAAAAATAATACTTTTAAACTTATTTTATCGTATATATGTATGCATGTTTACTTGCTGATGATTTTAATTTACTCACTGGAATAAACTTGTAACTTGTATGCTTGAAATTTTCAATGTTATGCACAAAAAATGTCTTGCACCTTATCCGGGCGGTGTACGAGGACTGGTTCCCTCACATCGAAAAATAGCTTTCGAAAAACACTTCTACAAAAATGTCTCCATCCTAAGGACAAATATTGTTGCCATGCATAAACTATATGGCATTAGTACTTTCGTTTCGTACCTGCAAACCATTGTTACTCTTTTGACGAACTACTTAGTCTGCAGAAATTGCGAAAAGCTGCTGGACTATTACACACAGACTACACGAGAAGGCCGACAGCCACTCCGTTCAACAGCGATGTCTAGTACCATTTACATGTGCTGGCCTGTGATTTTGGTGGCCATTTGTGCGTGCTGGCCTGTGATTTCGGACCTTAGGCCGTAAGGTCCAAAATCACAAACCAGCACACTTCTTCTTTAAAAAAAAAATCCAACGAGGACTCCATCTGATTTCATGCTGTGGGCGCAACAATAGTTGAATCAAGCGATGTCTACTAGACACAACAGGGGTTCTCGTGTCATCCAACAGGATGCCGGTGTTCATGAGGATCTGTGCCTTTGGCTGGTCGTATTTACGTCTCTCTTCGCAGCATGAGTGGGTCTGCCGGTATGCGCAGGTATTCCGTTTACAGTCCTGTGTGGTCCAGTGAACTAAAAGTATTCTGACGTTTTTTAGCAAAAGCGAGTATAACCATTTCAGAGGAAAGCAATATATTCATTGTCTTACAATGAAAATCTCCCTGAGCATACCGCCTTTTGGCAAATAACGACAGCATTGTTTCAATGGGCAAGAATGTCTTTCGGGCCAGCGTCCTCGACCCGATGATATTTTGCTTATTTCGGAGCGTGATACACCTAGGTGGCATTACGACATTGCTTGTTCTGCGTGTAGTGTCCGATTAATTTTCTGCTATGTGCAATATTTACTCTGTCTCTTCAGTTGAAAATGTCCTTTGTCAATGAAGTGATTGGTGAGTATTGCACTAGGGACTAAAGGCTACCAGGAAGTGGATGATAGTCTCTGTATTACAGTCCAGCTGCGAAATGCTTGTTGACCAGCTGTGACTCTACACCCACCAGCCACCCACGTGTAGATGACTAACTACGACTAACCGTGTCGTGGTCGTTAACCCCTACGCTAGCCGGAGCAGGACGAGCCACCCCCAGATGCAATAGGCATAGATCCTCATGAGCCCCCGCAATTGCGGGGCTCATGAGGATCTATGCCTCTTGCTGACACCACTCTGTCTCCATGTTCCTTGGACTGTTTGGCGTGGAATTCACAACGATTCTAGAAACAAACACACTGGCAGTTAAGAGGTTAATAAAAGTCAGTTTTCTGTTTGGTGTTGAAGGGGTGATGGACCAGCGACTTTCTGCGTTCATGGTGGTCCGTTTAACCCCTTCGCTGTCAGTGGACATGACTTTATCTCTGAAAACTTCCCGGCCTGAGAGCTCGATTACGGTTCAGTCAGGTTTTCGCCCAAAGCATAGTTGTCATACAGCCTTAGCGCGACTTACAGACGCGTGGCTAAGTTCAATGAACCAAGGCGAATTTACAGGTGCTGTTTTCATAGACCTTCGGAAAGCTTTCGACCTGGTAGATCATGAAATTCTCCTTTCAAGCTCATTATATATCTGGATGGTTCATTTTCAAGTAACTGTTTTCATACATCAGACGCCAGTTCTCAGACATCTATTCATTCCTTGAAAACAAACTCGTTTTTCGCTTCCTAGATCCTATCTTTACAGACAGACAGCAGCGCGTGATGGTCAATGGATATTACTCTTCAAGTGGTTTAGTAACAAGACTGGAGTGCCTCAGGGCTCTGTCCTGGGACCTCTTCTCTTTTGCATATTTATCAATGACCTGCCACTACATTTCACGAGCGACAGAATTGCTTGTGACTTGTTTGCCGATGACGCAACAATCCACACCCCCGATAAGTGTCTTGAGTCTTTAAATGGTCGTTTGCAACAGGGACTGAACGAAATTTCCAAATGGTGTGAAAACAATGCAATGATCCTTAATCCCACCAAAACCGAATGTATGACGATAGCAACCCGTCAGAAGCATCAGCTCAAGCCACTTACGGTTAGCCTGGAAATCCAAGACCATACCATTACACAAGTGTAACTGAACATCGCCTACTTGGGGTTATTGTTGATAACCAGATGAAATGGCAATCTCACATCAATGTTGTCTGTAAAACTGTGTCCAGAAATGTTTTTATGCTGTCTAAGCTAAAATATCTTATTGATGTCGATGCTCGCAAACTATTCTACAATGCCCATGTCAAATTCCACATCGATTATGCCTCCACATGGGACGGCAGCGGTGATATACACTTGAAGAGGCTTAACTCCTTGCATCGCATGGCAGTGAAGCAGATCCTGCCTGATCCAGCCCTTTCTACCGACCAAAAATTTAAAAAACTAAAAATGCTTCCTCTTGACATGCACCATCTCTTAAAAAAGGGGTAGTCATGGATAAAATATGGAATGAAATCCACCCAGAATACTTGTGTAAGCTCTTCACCAAGGCAGCTTCAGGCTATTCAACATCAAGGCGTAACTTCATCACACCACGCCCGATGATAGATTTATTTAAAACCACCCTCTCTTTCTCGGGCGCCTCGTTTTGGAATAAACTGCAGCGCGCATAACGCACACTGGTTCACTCCCCTCTTTCAAGGAAAGCCTCTTCAAGTGCCTACTATCTAACAGCTCTTTCACTGGTTAGGGTATCCCCATCGCCTCAAGCCATGATATTAACCTTCGCGCACAAGTGTGCGTATATGTGTGTGTGTGCGCGCGCGCATGCGTGCGTGCGTGCGTGTGTGTGTGTGTGTGTGTGTGTGTGTGTGTGTGTGTGTGTGTGTGTGTGTGTGTGTGTGTGTGTGTGTGTGTGTGTGTGTGTGTGTGTGTGTGTGCGGCGCGAGCGCGCACGCATGTTTGATTTCATTGAAAGAAGGAATTTTAAAGAATATCTTTTTTTCCGTTCACATTATTAGCATTCATAAACGGTGCCCTCCATTTTGTCTTATATTTTTTTTTTTTGGAATGACTTGTTATAATTATTATGTGCAGCATTATGTTAGTAACTTTGTACCTTTGTATGTTAGTAGCTTTGTACCTTTAGCAGAGTTGCACCTTTGTAGATTAGCAACGGCAAGCGTGAAAAATCGCACATGTGCTAACTGCTTCTTCCGTTCAGAAATAAAGTTTCATTTCATTTCATTTCTGTGGGAGAAACGCAGCAGATATGAACAGGCCCAGTGGCCTATACACACAGTCAACATTAGACATAACAAATCGCCAGGGGACCTCATTTTACTTGTCGTTATATTCGAAGTTTGCTGTAAACGAACTACTTTACATAGAATGCGTGTGGTCGGGACCACTTATCTCATTCAGCCCCTACACACCACAGCAAAACATGGATCGAGCATGATAGTTCAAGGGTGGTGCCAGAATAGCTTGGCGCCCATAGGCGCCAAGCTATTCTGGCACCACCCTTGAACTACCATGCTCTATCTCTCTCTAGATTCGTAATACAGAGGGCAACTTCAAAATCTGTGGATTTCGGTCTTGGGGTAGAATGAGTTAAGAAGTGTTGTTTTATCCGGCTCTTGTTATATCCGACCTTGCTATAAGCGAAGTCGACTGTAGATCTACATACACTCGCGCTGTTGCTGGGGGCTCGTGTGGACCTAGGGCTGACAGAGGTTTTCTACTGTCCCTTGTGGAAGAACTCTTTCAAGTACAAAGGAGAAGAAGAGCAGAGAAGTCTTTCATTTTTACGACATTCGCACTTATAAATTAACTCATTCAACACCACGCACATATTTCCCAATTTTGGAGGCGTTATCTAACGACTGTTGCAGGAGATGGATCGACCATGATAATTCAAGGGTAGTGCCAGATTAGCTTGGCGCCGACAGACGCCAAGCTTATCTGGCATTACCTTTGAATTATCATGGTCGATCCATCTCCTGCTGTAGTGCGTCAGGGCTGAAGTGGGTTAAGTTAGCCCTTTTAACCAGCATTTTTGTAGGGGATACTAAGATCATTTTATTCAGGATATATTGCGAAGGATTTACCTTTTGGCAGCTTGTAGGGTGTTTTTTTGTCGCGATGATTTCTTTTAGGAATCATCGCGACAAAAAGCACTATCCACAGTTAAAGGGTTAACCCGTTATTGCGTGGACTAGGTCGCTTTTAAATTGATGCCCCCTGGTTCTAAGCTTATTGCTCTTATGGTTGGTAAGTCGTTGTAACTCCGATGATCCATACAGTCCATACAAATTGAAAATCTTTATTTCTGCTGGTCTGTCGTTTTGGCTCCTTCGGCTCTAAGGCGCAAAGTTCAAACTCAAAGACCGGTGCACAAGTCGTAACTTTCAATAGCACAAAACAGCACAATGAATTTTAACACATTCTGCCCCAGGACCGAAATCCCCAAATTTTGAAGTTGCCCTCTGAAGAACTGCATTATAATTCTAGCGACAGATCGAGCGTGGTAATTCAAGGGTGGTGCCAGAATAGCTTGGCGCCTCTGGGCGCCAAGCTATTCTGGCACCAACCTATCATGCTCGATCCATGTCTTCCTGTGTGTGTGGGGGTTGAAAAGGGTTAAACAGACCCTGCGAAAACAACATCAACACTGGTATAAACGTCATATTTTTAGCATAGAATAAAAGACTACACAAAGGAAAAATCTGCTCACTCTTTAAAAGCCTCTGGCCGCGGTAACCGATCAAATAAACATTTCTGCGACAGGTGGTTACGAAACGCTACATACATCTCTAGCTGTGACTCATTTAGACACAGGAGTTAGTACTTGCCGTAGTAAAAGTATCAAGTATTTTAACTATGACTCGTCTCCATTCCATAAATACAACGCTATCTATACGAGAAACAGCTAAACATCGACTGACGCTCTAAAAGTGTGATTACGCGCGTGCTTTCGCTGTGAGTCCATGTGGCCTTACAAGTTCATCTAAGTTCGTCCAAATGTTTCTGAAATTTGTCTTTAGATTTACGCGTAAAGGTACTGTAAAGGTCGGATCTTGTCAGGCCGGACTGTGTCTGTGCTGGTCTGTGCTTTGGCACCTTACGACCTTGAATCACAGAAAAGCACGTTAGTTATTTTGAAAATCTATGTGGCGCACAGTAAAACGGTTTGTGAATGCGGAATCAATGCATTATCTGAAAACGAATGACCAATAAAAGAAAGAAGCACGCTTTGGAAAGGACGAGCAGAAAACTGCGTTTGTGTTCGTCCTTTTAAGAGCGTCTTTCTTTCTTTGTTGGTCACTGCTCTGCACTCTACATGCTGGGCAAGCCAGCCACCTTTCGGGTCCTGATAATGCATTGTATGAAACAAAAATGTTCCAGTGTGACTCCAGTGTGTCAGCGCTATAAGGGCCTGTTTCTGCCACATTCTGCATCTGCGCCTTTTGGATGACAGGTAAGAACTATAACTTTCAATTGTTTTGTAGCTGTCTTGATTGTTGCTAAACTCTTCCTGCTACTGGACACACATTTTGTTTTCTTTCAAAAAATCTTGTGTTCATTCCACGACTGAAAGCAAGAATTGCCCAGTCGAATTAGGGCAAAACGTGGTTTCCGCAAGAGGTATAGATCCTCATGAGCCCCCGCAATTGCGGGGGCTCATGAGGATCTGTACCTCTTGCAGATGGGTGGCGTTCAGTTTTTCTCGGCAGAAAATGGTTAAAAGGTTAATGACGCTCGCGTGATTGAGCTAATTTGGTTCTTTAAATGTTTACACGGAATTCAGTTCAAAATGGTGACGACTGTAACATGTAAAAGAATGACCGTTAGAGAAAGAAACACGCTGTGAAAGGACGAGCACTGTTTTGTGCTCGTTCTCTGCAAGCGCGTTTCCTTTTCGTGGGCCATTTATATTTTCAGACGACACCTAATTATAGTCTGCTCAGCCTATTCTTATTTATTTGATTAAATTAACTTAAGGCCCACTACCACTGTAACTGTTCAAAGATACACTTTTGTAACATATGGTTATGAAACGCTACACGCAGGTCTAGCTGTGGTTCATTTAGACTCAGGACAATCCGGTTCAGCACACGTCGTCTTGATATCAAGTAACATGACAAAGACTCCACTCCGTTCTAGAAATACAACGCCATCAGTGCGAGAAACAGCTTATAATAGATTGTCACGCTAACGGGTGCGCAGAGTTAAAAGTGCGATTACGCGTGTGCTTTTGCTGCGTGCCCAAACTGCTGTTAAAGTTCATTAGGTGTGGCGACGAGGCATAATAAACACAAATGGTGCTGAAATGTGTCTTCAAATTTACCCGTAATGGTACTTTAATGCCAATTCTATCAAAGTTTGTTGTGTGTGTTTATTGCTGTCGTTTTTGCTTTTGACAAGGAGTTTCACACAACACACACACACACACACACACACACACACACACACACACACACACACACACACACACACACACACACAATTCAACTTGCTGGTGTTTATTTCTATTGAGTACACATATGCAGGGATACATTGCGTCACCTTTTCGAGATTGCGTCACTTAGAAAGACACTGGCGGTGTCACTGCTTAACCCATTCAGTGCCGAGAAAATCTGAAGACACGCAACTGCAAGAGTTAACCCCTTCACTGCCATCTGACGCAGACCGAGTTTCTAAACTCTTTGATAATTCGACGGCAAAGAGGCCCAGCCCCCCCCCCCCCCCCCCCCCCGAGGGACTTGGATACAGAGTGGTTTCAACAAGAGACATAGATCCTCATGAGCCCCCGCGGGGGCTCATGAAGATCTATGCCTCTTGCTGACACCACTTTGAATCCATGTTCCTAGGACAACTAGCGTGTGTAGATGCTGAACTGACGAAGACAGCAGAAACAGTTTCCGTCAACGAGCACTGAACGGGTTAATGACGCTTTGGAAAGAGAACAGAAATGTCAGTATGAAAAGTATTAAAGGAGGAGGGAACAGAATTTTAGAGTTTTTCCTTTATTCTCAAACTACCCTGGAGGTAATTATTTTTGTTCAGAAATTCTGGAAAATTGTCTTTGTTTTTGTCATCAAAAGGCAACTTGTTTATACCATGGTAATTAAATGTAAACTGTTTTCGCTATTTCTCGTTTTTCAAATGCGGATTGTTCGTGGTAATTGAATGTTTTAATGATTCCAGTTATCTTTCTTTTAAATATACGGATTGTGGTTAAGTGTAATTAACCCATTGAATGCCGATGGTGGCACCTTGAGCTTCTGAAATCTTTGTTAACTGAATGCCAAAGATCTATGGAACATGGGTGCCATAATTATATGGAACATGGAGTCAGCAGGAGGCATAGATCCTCATGAGCCCCCGCAACTGCGGGGGCTCATGAGGATCTATGCCTCTTGCTTGAGAATTAGTATGTCTTGCAGCTAGATTGCATTCAGTATCTTTCCAGCAGTGAGGGGGTTGAATGTTTTCCCAATGTGCAGATTGTCACCCATCGTTATGCACGATTAGAGCTGCATTCTTGCGAGCGGGAATTCGGACGTTTCCGACGAGTCCCCGCTACATCTATCCAACCTGGGCAGCCTGACAGCGAACGCTCTGACAGGTGCATGCGAAGGGGATGATGAGCCGGTCCCGGATGATCTGGGTGCCCGGGGGAAGGCCCGCGCAGAACGCCCACACCGACACCGTCATGTACTCCGTAATACACAACTTCTGGTTCAGGTTGTTCACGTACCCAGTGGTCGGGTTCGCGCAATTCTGGCAGAACCTCGCGCTGAGAAAGGAGAAGAAATAGGTAGTAGTATTAGAGACCCGGTAAGCAAACTGTTCTCCGGACCAACTGAGGCCGAAACAGCCAGAAGACACTGTACTTGTCGGGAAGTAAGGACAGCTTACAATGAACAACAGCAGCAAGAAGATGTGTACACCCGCCGACCCCCTCCCCCCCCCCCTTCCGCCCCCCCCCCCCACACACACACACACATACACACACACCCACCCAGCCCACCCATAAAAAAGAAAAGTAAATTTCACCGCTTCGCGATGACTTTATTATACTATTTTGCTAGTGATAAAATATCCTTTTGTAAACCTTAGTCGCTTTTCCAACACTCCGCCCACCTCACCCCAATATCTCTTCACACCCTCTCCAACTTCCGATGTTTGCTATTTTGCGAAAGCACCTCCTTTCTTGTCTCGACACGTCATCTTTTGCAAACACTGAACCCCCTCAAACCCACCCTCGGCCCGTCCCCAAACATTGATATGTAGCGTACAGCCATCAATAGGCAAAGACAAAGTACGATATTAATAGACGATGTTCGGATATAAGTAGCAGGTCAAAATCGCACGAGTTTCAACGAAAACAGTGGATTGAAAGCCAGAACAAACATGCGACACCGCATCTTTGTCCAGGCTTTTAACTCATTCGATGCCAGCCGCATCCGGATGCGGTTGGTAGCGAATGAGTTAATCCACTGCTTTTTTCGAAACCCGTGCAGTTTTGACCTTCTTCTGATTTCCGGAAAGCGTCTATTTTCCGGTGTGCGCACGTACTTGCAGGTCCGGTAGAGGACGTTCTCCTGAAAGTTCTGCAGGATGTAGCACTGTGAGCCCGCAGTCAGACTCGTGTAGGACCACAGCCTCAGCTGGTCGAAAGGACACGTCACACTGGCAGTGCTGAGGCTAAAGAAAGAGAGCCACGAACATGAGCCATGAACCTTAACGCTCTCACCGTTTACTACACATCGAATAAACTCGTTTCTCAGTCTTCGCCCCTTGTATAATGACGAGCAAATGAAATCCGCCATATTTGTTTTATCGAAACACTGAAGTGTTTCCGATGATTAAAAAAATGTCGCATTTCTTTCGCTCGTCAGTATAGTTACGCATGTTCTCAAACCCTTTGGCTGTCGATAGCGGTTTTTGTCGAGGTGGTTCCTGCAGGAATCGCCTCGACTGAAAACCGTTACCGACACCCAAAGTGTTAAAAACTTTGGTACCGTTCATAATTCCGCTTTCCGGGGACGTCTACCGAATAAAAGTGCAAAGTGCTGATGAGGTTCATTTACCCTGAGACGATGTGACAGGATGTGCATCGACCATGATAGTTCAAGTGTGGTGTCAAGCCTGGCGCTGGGAAGCGCCAAGCTGTACTAACACGACCCTTGAACTATTATGGCCGATCTATCTCTAAAACAATGAGGTAGACCTCAGAAGATATCTCCAAAATTTGATGACGTCCTCAGGGTTTAATGGGTTAAGGCCCTCGGGCCGATGTCGGCCCGAAGGTATCGTGCTTAGAAGTTACTTACGAAGGTTCCACGAGAACAGTGGGTGGACTGCCATCCAGCACAAGTCCTCTTTGCAGACATCCCTGGAGCTCTGTGGAGGATTGTGCGATCGCATCGCCGATACGTTCTCTGTAAAATATTAATATGGCATAGGTGTAATGAAAATTTCATTGCCAATGCATCAGAAAACGTTTTGCTGGACAATGACAGACCTGTTTGTTTGTTTGTTTGTTTGTTTGCTTTGTTGTTGTTTTTTGTTTGTTTGTTTGTTATTCAATGTTTGTTCTTTGGTTAGTTCGTTCGTTAGTTTGTTAGTGTTTGTTTGTTTGTTTGTTATTAAATGTTTGTTCGTTGGTTAGTTCGTTCGTTAGTTTGTTAGTTTTTGTTTGTTTTTTGTTTGTTTGTTTCTTTGTTTGTTCATTCGTTCTTTCGTTTGTTCGTCGGCATCACAACAGAAACAAGGACTCATTCAGGACATTTCTGCTTTGCATGTAAAGAAAATCAAATCAAAACATTGAATGTACGTGGCCAGCCGGTCTGGCAGTCAACATGAACAGAAGATATATGCTAGTGATGTTACACCTTCACGATGACGGACCACTTCGTTCAACTTCATGTACCAAACAGTGACCCGGTTAACTCATTCGAGACGTGCCGCCTCCGGATACGGCACGTCTCTAATAAGTTAACCATGTCATTGACAAAGAAGACAAATGATGTGACTGGAAACACGACGCTAAATAACCACCAACCGTCCAAGAAACACAGACATAAATAGGCCAGCAAGAGGCCAAGAACGTCACAAGAACCCGACTTCTCCGTTCCTTCTCTTGTGTACGCAGTAGTACGCAAGAGCGTTCCTTCCGTTAAGGCCCCGCCACACGTGCCGGTTGTGCCCCGATTTTGAAGCCGATTCCTATCCGATTGCGATCGGATGACGTCAATTATCCGATCCGGTCCCAATCGGCTGGGAATCGGGTGTCTAGAACCTGCTCTATTTTCCCGATCCGATTCGGCCCCGGTTGTAAGCTTCAACCAATCAGAGCGCGTCTCGCAAAGCACGTCGTTTCACAGTTTGCAAATGGCGGAACACGCCTGTTGTGAACAGTCACCGCCGTTGCTGATGTTTAGCACGCCTCTTCCCGAATATGATGCAAAACTGCTGATAATGCAAGCACATCATCATCACTGTCAAAACTAGCAGCCATTTTGCAGAACATGTACGACTTTGATCTTCGGTTCAAACCGGTCGGCTAAACAAGTCGGGAAATGTGTGGCAGTGCACACGTTTTTTAGTCCGGCCCGGTCACCTACCGATTCGAAAACTGATCGGGAATCGGCCTCAAAACCGGGCATGTGTAGCGGGGCCTTTACTCTCAAAAGACAATGGCAAACCGCCTCTGGTTCGTGTGCCTACTCACATGTATTGTGAAAAGAAGGGTAGAAAAGTTTTAGTTGGGGCAAGACGACATTGACAGCCGGTCTAATCGCCGAATTTTATCAATCAAAGCCTGCCACGGAGCAGATCGTTTTATCCCATTCAGCCCTAACGCACAACAGCAGGAGATAGGTCGACCATGATAATTCAAGGGTAGTGCCACATTACCGACAGACGCCAAGCTAATCTGGCACAACCCTTGAATTATCATGGTCGATTCATCTCCTGCAACTGGTGCATAGTCATTAGATGACGCCTCCAAAATTTGGGAAATACGGCCTTCGGGCTGAATGCGTTAATGTAGCGCCAAAGAGCCCTAGACCCCAGTTGCAGGAAACTACAGGCCAGTAACTGCCAACTAACTCACTGACCCTGTGCATTGCAGCAAGATTTTTGCTTGGAGCTAGAATCAGCTCAAAGCAAAGCCGTTGGAATAATGACAGGCGGGTACTGGCTTTTGAAAATTACGTGCAACTCACCAAAGGTGTAAAAAAAAACACACACACACACACAAAAACATGGATACAAAAGTGGTGTCAGCAAGAGGCATAGATCCTCATGAGCGCCCGCATAAGCGGGGGGCTCATGAGGATCTATGCCTCTTGCACTTGGCCGTTGTTCGTTCTGCTCCAGCGGTAAAAGGGTCAAGTCATACTCACGCTGGATAGTCAGCAGAGCTAGGACTCAGGTTATAGATGGCGCTTTGGTTGGTGAAGGCAGGACAGACCACTGCCGTGGGGTTGGGGTTGGTGATCGGGGTGTTTCGCCACGGGTCATAGCGCCAGCCATCCCGGTCTTGCCAGCCAGAGTTCCAGCCAGTGTTCCAGTTAGTGTTCCAGTTCTGCCTGCAGAATTGATAGTAGTCTAATGTATAATCTAATCTATCGGTCATAGATGAGAGATTACATTACAAATTAGATTAATCCAATAATCCAATAATAATAATAATAATAATAATTATTATTATTATTATTATTATTATTATAATTATAATAATAATAGTATTACTGTTACTACTACTAATTTGTCCAGCAGGCTGTTACCCTTTTCAACGATAGTATCAGTAGATAGTTTCTTCCAACATTCTTTAGTCCTAGCCCATTCAGTAGTTTATTACAACATTGCTGACACCAGAGCCACATGGGGCATAACCCGCATTTATTCTGATGCCACAAGTGTCACAAAGGTACCAGTACGTCTAGTGTCGCGGGCGACGCGCGTTTCAACAGGTATTTTCCAAGTGTCTATCTTGAGACAGGGTGTCAAGAGCTCACTGGTAAAAAGAAACGCTCGAGCCAGTGACACAGAAATCTTTTACGTAATAAAATGTTCTTCGTATGACGTATTTGCATGCAGACGTAATTGCAATGTTCTAAGCATGCAATGTTGAAAGAATACGTTTGTTGTACCGTGCAAGATTTTGTGTGGTGTGTGTGTATGTGTGTGGATTAGGAGGGGAGGGGGAGGGGGGGGGAGGGGGGGCGGGGGGGGGGGGCGGGGGGGGGGGGGGAGCAAATGGCTGCATGCGTCAGAGATGACACAAATGTAACAAAGCAAACAAAAATCCTGCTCAAGGCCGGTCTCATAATTATCAGACAAAAGAATCTGCACCGTACGGGTACATTTTACACGTCGTTTCTCTTTGTCTTCGATCTTTTTCAAATTCGAGCAGCATTGAATGACTGCATTTGTCGTCATGTTGCATACTGTCTGATTATATCACCTTGTCTGAGACAATGACGTAGTGTCGGGAATTTCTACGCAACCTTTACATGATGCCGGCCTGATTTTTTGGGCTCACGGGCGAACAAAAGTGAATATTTGTTCTGGACCAGTGGTCGTCCCTCCATCGTCCGTAGTCTGTCGTCCGTCGTCAGTGGTAAACTTTAACGTTGGCATTTTCTGGCGAAGGCTATTCAAGCTACCGTCTTCAAACTTGGCCCAAGAATACTTTGTGGAAAGACCTTTCTAAACACATTAATTTCAGTGACCTCTCAGAAAGGTCAAAGTCACAGGGGATCAGGAAATATATCAAAAATAGTTATTTTGGGACATAATTTATTTTTTCTCAAATACTATTCACAACTTCAAATCCAGACTTTGTAAAACAAAGATACCTGATGGTAAAGATACCTGACGCACACTAATTTGGTTGATCCCTCGGAAAGGTCAAGGGTCACAAGAGCTCATGAAATAGGTACAAAATAGCCATATTTTTACAAAAGATGTTTTTTTCTCAATTACTATTCCCAACTTCAAACCCAAACTTGATACAGAGATACCTGATGGTTAGACCTTTCTATGCATACTAATTTGATTGATCCCTCGGAAAGGTCAAGGGTCACAAAAGCTACAAAAATAGGTCCAAAATCGCCATATTTTGACAAAAGATGTTTTTTCTCAGTTACTATTCACAACTCCAAACCCAAACTTGCTACAGAAATACCAGACGGTAAGACCTATCTATGCATACTAATTTGGATGACTCCTTGGAAAGGTCAAGGTCCACAAGAGCTCAGGAAATAGGTAAAAAAATAGCCATATATTGACAAGAATTGTTTTTCTCAATTACTATTCACAACTTCAAACCCAAACTTGCTACATAGATACCTGATGGTAAGACCAATCTGTGCATACTAATTTAGATGACCCTTCGGGAAAGGTCAATGGTAACAAGAGGTCGACAAAGGTGTATAAAATGCCAATAATTGAAGTTGTTATCAACATTTTTACAAACTTTTCAATCAAATTTGGCACAAAGGTAGCTGATGATATGACCTTCCTATGTATCCTAATTTAGTCGACTCATCGCAAAGGTCAAGCGTCAGGGGGATTTCACAGATGTGTAAAAATTGCTTAAATTTTGAGAAAATATGGATTTTGTAAGTGCAGAAGTCATCCCTTTACTTATTGTCAGATATGTGTGTATCGGACATACACGTGAGCCAAAAGGGCTTTGAATTTCTTGTTGTTCTTTAAGTCTGCGTCAATTATTTTACGTCACTAGAGAACCTTCTGATTAGGGTGATCGAACATTACACGTCGACTAAAGTTACATGTTAGTACATGTGTGAACGACGTGTTGCATACTTACAGTATAGACTTATGTAAAGTATTATTATACTGCATTGTATTGAATTGTATTGAATTGTATTGTATTGTATTGTATTTATTGTAATAAATCATAATCTACTTTCTGATCTATAATTAATATATAATCTAATCTGTGATATAATATGTAATCTAATCTATAATTTAACCAATAATCTAATCAATGGTCTAATCTAATCTACAATCTAAGCTATAATCTAATCTATAATGCAATCTACAATATAATCAACAATCCAGCTATAATCTTGTCTATAACCTAAACTATAATCTAAACAATAATATAATCTATAATATAATTTACAATCTACTCTATATTTTATTTTATCATCTAATCTATACTAACGAGCAAAAGAAATGCGACATTTTTTTTATCATCGGAAACACTTTAGAGTTTTCGATGATTCCAAAAATGTCGCATTTGCTTTGCTTGTCAGTATATAATCTAATCTATAATAGAATCCATCATCCGATCCATCATCTAATCCATCATCTAATCCATCATCTAATCTATAAACTACAATATTACCACATATTTTTCCATGTGAATTATTTCGAATAAATATCAAACTTATGTTCCCCATATGAGTCAGAAACACGGAAAGTTTGTGGGTTGGATCAATCTTACCTAAAGAGGTGTAAGGTCATAAACCACATACCAGCCTACGGATACAGTACGCGAGTGCTCATGAAGATCTAGTCTCAAGAGGTATAGATCTTCATGAGCCCCTGTAGTTGCAGGGACTCATGAGGATTTATGCCTCTTGCTGAAACCACTTTGTATCCATGTTCCTTTGACGGCTGGCGTTCTTGGTAGTTGCATTTAAAATAGTCAGTGTGAATATATATATATATATATATATATATATATATATATATATATATATATATATATATATATATATATATATATATATATATATATATATATATATATATATATATATATATATATATATATATATATATATATATTCACACTGTTTTGAAATATGTATATATGATTCCGCTACAACGTTTCCGATGATTCCAGTGATGAAGCATTTATTTTGATCGTCAATGCACTGACGTAAAATAGAAATTATTCCCGTAACTGACAGTGAATATGAATTATATAGCTCTCTGAAACCACCTCAGACAAAAAGACCAATAATCGATATGTGTGAGGGACGCAGATAAATATGAAGCCATCATAGATTCTCGTGGACTCCACTACCTGCGTTGTCCATGAGGATCTATGTCTCTTGCTTGTGTTAAATCTGCTGGGACTTACAAATGGCGTTTTCGTCGTGGGCTGACACTCGGCAGGTTAGCGAAATACTGCCTGAAACGACAAAGCAGAGGACATTGTACAAATTGAGGTCTAATTAAGATGTGTCGCATATCAGCACAGACTAATATGTGTCACATCTCAAGTGACTTAACTGACATGCTACAGTGTGTACTAAGTCAAAATCCAGGCCACGAGCCAACAGTCAGTCATGTACATTCACCCTGCCCTCGCAAACAGACAAGTAGATCACTGCGTATTGACTGATTATTATTAACCCTTTGCGTGTCGGTAGCGGTTTTTGTCGCGATGATTCCTACAACAACTTTCTGCGTGTAGAGAGCGGTTTTTGTCGCGGTGGTTCCTACAGGAATCCTTTGTGTGTCAGTAGCGATTTTCGTCGCGATGATTCCCATATGAACCCTTTGCCTGTCGGTAGCGGTTTTTGTCGCGATGATTCCGACAGGAATCATCGCAACAAAAACCGCTAACGACACATAAAGGATTAACTAGCGAACGAAAGCGAGGCTTCTTGAGACTTCTCAAGCTGCTGATGGTGAAGGGGTTAAGACTTGACTCTTTCAGACCTGACACGCTACGCCAAGATAAGGATTGACAATGCTAGTTGAAGGGTGGTGAAAGAATAGATTGGCGCCCCTAAGCGAGGCTTCTTGAATTTTTTTTTCTTCATTGTTTGGAGACATAATTCTCGCGACATAATTCTGCGCAGTTTTCTTCTTTCGTTTTTTTTCAAAATGCATTCGTGACCTGCAGCTGACGTGAAACTCAAAATAATGTCACAACACAGCGTGAAAGTCACAAACCGAGATTTCTTGACCCCACTAGCAAAGCGTCTTCGGGCCCTTGTCGGCGGCGGTTGGCCCGCTAACGACCGTGCGCGGGCCCACTGCGGTCGTCATGGGCCCGAGGACATTTACTGAACTGGGGAGAATTTCACTTCGTGAATATTTCAGAGACTCGCGAATACTTACTGAACTCGCTGCACGTTTCTGCACTGCGGGGCCATGTTCTGCAGGCCTTCGCAAACGACCACCATCCACATGTCCTTGGTAGCCCCTCTTTGGAACATATCCTGGAGAGCGGAGTTCCGGGCTTGGGATGCCTGCATCTGTGCCCTCACTTTCTCTGCAAGGTTTGATCGATTGTATAGCGATAACGATAGCGTTAACCCATTCAGCCCTGACGCCCCCCAGAAGGAGATGGGTCGACCATGATATTCAAGGGTAGTGCCATGCCAAGCTAATCTGGCACTACCCTTGAATTATCATAATCGATCCATCTCCTGCAACAGGTGCGTAGTCGTTAGATGACGCCTCCAAACTTTGGGAAATACGTGCGTCGGGCTGAATGAGTTAACGAAATCGAAAACGATCCTTTCTTGCCATTTGTCGTGGGACATAGAAATATTGTTCGATGTTGTTTTTACACAGACACACACACACACACACACACACACACACACACACACACACACACACACACACACACACACACACACACACACACACACACACACACACACACACACACACACACACACACACACACACACACACACACACACACACACACATTTATATACTAAATAGATCTCTTTTCCTGCAGACGCTGATGCACTCTTTTTACAATTCTTTTTTGTCTACCGTATCATCTCATTTCATCTCATGTCGTCTCATCTCATATGTCACTGCATAACCACATCTCCGGGAATTCCGCGCGAGTCAGCTGACAGTCTCTCTTCTGTGGGAATAGTCACCGTCGATTCCCACTAACGGTGGCTGCTGCCAGTGATCTTATCCCGTGTAGCAGTTCCTGAACCTCTCGCCTAACCTCAATTCTCTTTTTCTTAGCATCCTAATTTTATTAACCCATTCACTGCCAAGAAAAAGTGAACGCGATCTGACTGCAAGAGGCCTAGATCCTCATGAGCCCCCGCGACTGCGGGGGCTCATGAGGATCTAGGCCTCTTGCTGAGACCACTTCGTGTCCATTCTCTTCGGACAGTTGCGGTTTTTGGTCGTTCAGTGAACTCAGATTTCAGAAACAAAATGCACGTTCGTTGGCAGAGAAGGGCTTAACTCCCTTGTGCTTTTGACACCGGTACTGTAAACAGCATCGGTGGCTGCATGTACTAAGGCGGATTAACGTTCCTCTTACCCGGAGCCTGAGCTTGAACGTGGTGGATGAGTGGGAGAATGCAGAGAAGGAGAACCGGCGTGGCTAGGCGCAGAAACATCTTGATCACTTCCATGATGTCGCTACCTGCTGGAAACATCAAGCCGACGAGGATGAAAATTAGACCAGTCTCTGCCTGAAAAGAGGCGTAGATTCTCATGAGCCCCTGCTACTGCAGGGGCTCATGAAAATCTGCGCCTCTTGCAGACGGAGTAGACGCACAGTTCAGATCAGAGTAGGCATGCTGATTACAATGATCAGTCTGAAATCTAGTGCGCCCCTTGAGGACATATTTAAGAGGCTGGATGGAGAACCGCTACTCTTCTGTCAAAGTCTCAAGGAAAATCCGCTTCTCTGCCCGGGATACAAACACACATGGGTTAATTATTAGGATAAAACTGAGGAAGAATTCTGCCAGGATATAACTAATATAGAAAGAAACGCGCTTTCTGGGGGGGGGGGGGGGGGGAGAGACAAAACAATTTCAGATATTCTACCCCACGGCCGAAATCCCCAAATTTTGAAGTTGCCCTCGGAAAGATTGTATTACAATTCTAGAGACAGATAGAGCATGATATTTCAAGGGTGGTGCCAGAATAGCTTGGCGCCTATGGGGGCCAAGCTATTCTGGTACCGCCCTTGAACTATCACGCTCGATCCATGTCTTCCTGTGGTGCTTCGGGGCTGAAGGAGTTAACAAGAGGCTTACATTTTCATGAACTTTAGTGCCTTTTATAGGCGGAGAGTAGGAAACAACTAGTCGTATTGTTGGGAAAGAGAGAAAATGAAGAGGGGCTAAGTTAGAGTGACATATTCCAAGCAGTGAATGTTTAATCTTTCGCAGCCTCTCCTTTACAAATGTTCTTCCTATGGTTTACAATAATGCAGGGCAATAGGGCTAACTTAAATTATGAAGTTTGAATGCGTAAAGTGAAAGAATTCTCTGCTGTTCTTCTCCTTTGTACACGGGAGAGTTCCTTCTACTTTCATTACGACAGTGGAAAACGTGTGGTACGTGTGCCTGTTCACGTGGGTTGTGACAAAAAGGGTAGAAAAGTCTTGATAACAACGATGACCCGGTTTTATCAGTGAATTTTAACAATGGAAACAGTCTATAGATCCGATCGAATTAACTCTTTGCCTGCTAAGTAACTTTTCAGTATTGTCTACTCTGCCACAAGTAATTTTGTCTTGAAGGCCCACTACCGCCGTAACTGTTCAAAGATACACTTCTGTAACAAATGGTTACGAAACGCTACACACAGGTCTAATTATGGTTCGTTTAGACACAGTACAATCCAGTTCAGCACACGTCGTCTGTATATCAAGTAACCTGACAATGACTCCACTCCGTTCTATAAATACAACGCTTTCAGTACGAGAAACAGCTAAAATAAGACTGACACGCTAACGTCAGCGCATAATAAGTGCGATTACCCGTGTGCTTTTGCTGCGTGTCCAAACTGCTGTTAAATTGCAATAGGTCTGTCGACAAGGCATACAAAAATTTGGTGCTGAAATGTGTCTTCAGATTTGTTTTTAAATTGTACTTTAAGTTGATTTCTGGATCCAGTGTGCATGCCAGACTTTAACGGGTTGTAACGACATATTCAACGCTATAAACATTCAAGTACACGGCACTGCAAGCAAACCTTGGTTGGGCGGATCTCGCCGCCCAAAACGTTCTAAGGGAAGTAATCTCACGGCGGCTGAATTCGACATCCGTAGGCAAAGAGTTAAGACATGTCAATGCAGACAACAAAAAAAACAACAACCAAACAACAATTTCTTCAACCAGTCACTGTACTCCGGACCCAGTGCGCAAAGGCAATCGGGCCGACGTCGGCCGCCCTTGGCCCGCGCACAGCTGTGGGCGGGCCAACGGCGGCCCACGTCGGACCGATGGCCTGTTGCGCTTTGGTGAGGCACGTCTAAGAAACAGAAACTCATTTTTTATCCTTTGATAAATAAGAAAGAAAGCACAAAACATAACAAAAAACATATAGACGTAACATACAATAAATAAATGTTGTTATGTTCATCTTTAAACATTTTGACGTTTTTCTTTCACATTTTGGCATAACAAATTTAGCCTTATTTAAATTGATATGTTTCTTAGCCTTCGACTCACAAAGAGAAGGCAAAAATTCACTATCAAAATTATCAAGAAATACCCTACCTCTTAACCTCGTGGCATCGACAAAACGATGTTAAAGTTAGAACCGCGTTGCGCCATCTTTATATAATAGGCGTCTAAGTAAATCATTGTACGTCAAACTGTACTTGCACAATGGTTCCTTTATTGAATTTTAATGTATGTCATTCGCTCACAGTATGTCTTCGTGTAGTGGGAAACGTTCACTCGCTCAAAACACATCCGGATTACATTTTTATGGGGGTTTTATTATTATTTTCGGTTCCAAATTTACTTCGCAAATTGCAAGGCAGGCTTCATGGTAAACGTAAGCCGAGTCCAGCTTTTAGAGTATCACCAGTAGTAGAGTCAGCGTTCTATCTGCAAAAGGCATATATTCTTAATCCATTCAGCCCTGACGCACTACACCAGAAGATGAGTCGACCATGATAATTCAAGGGTAGTGCCAGATTAGCTTGGCGCCTTTAGGCGCCAAGCTAATCTGACACTGCCCTTGATTTATCATGGTCAGTCCATCTCCTGCAACTCAGTGGTGCATAGTCATTAGATGACAACTCCGAAATTTGGGAAATACGGCCTTCGGGCTGAATGAGTTAAGCAGTGGCTACTGGGAGTTTATGGTGTAGCTCGCGGAGAACGGGCCCTACTTCAAATCCTTAGATTTAATGTACCGTTCGTATCTGAGCGCACGAACGGCCTGATCGTCAGCAAGAGTTTCAGTAAATGACACATGATAAAACCGTGAAATTTTCCAGATAAAGAAAACATCCTGCAGAGAGGGTTACATTACACGACCATCAGTGGGATTACAGAGAACAGTACAGTAATCTTTATTTGAACAGTAGGCGTGAGTGGTTTGATATATAGTAAAGCATTTTGTTCAACCAAGCAAATGGCGATAAGGTCTCCGACAGTGACGTGAGTGCTGGTCTGTGATATTGGACCTTACGGCTTACAGCCGTAAGGTCCAAAATCACAGACCAGCACACGCCATTCAAACAGACGAACATACCGTCAACGTCTAGTGACCAGTCAGGCGAGTGGTCATACAGATTTCTTGTTCTCTGCTTGATCCAGGTATTGGGTGACTAAACTTCAAAGTGTCTCATCAGCGAGAACTGTGCGGAATGTGGATTTTATGTGTAGGCGCACCGAACCGAGATACACAAAATGCGCGCCAAGGCATTCAAGAGCCACCTCTGAGCCGTTAGTGACCTTCCATCTCCCTCGACTTTGTCGCGCAGCCTTGGGGTTGATTTTAAGAATGTATACCTAATTATTGTGGTTCTGGCACTAAGGGACAAAGGCACCATAATTAAAGTTGTTAGTTCGTATTTTAATGTCCGAGCGACAATAAAGATAATGGACGGCCCTAAGGGGACATGGGCAGCTATTGCCTATGGAGTACGATCCGAACACTTATCACTTTGGGCGCACTGCAACTGTGTCACTTTCTCACAAACCAGATAGGCGAGGATAGCGCTGGTAGAAAAGTACACACACTAAAGGGAATTACTCAGCGCTGGACATACAAAGTTAGATCCCTTGCACCCGCCTATCAGGCACCCAATCGCCAGATTACAGAAGAATACGCAGGCAAAGAACAAGACGATCATTGCAGGGGATCGAACTGTTTGAATGTCCAGCGCTGAGTAATTTCCCTTGGTATGTGAACTGTGTCACTTTGATTTACCATGACCGTTCCACGGACATACTATATATAGAGCAAACCTATCTTTTTGCAAGGACATCTTTACCGTGTCTTTCCTTTCCGTTCTTATTAATCAGAAATTTTCAAGGGACATGCTGCAGAACAAATCGTTTATTCGTCCCTTGCTTCCGGCTACCGGGTCCGGGACCTTGGCTAGAACTCACGACCCAAATGTTCACTTCGCTCTCTTCGCCACCGCGTTTAGAAGTCTGAGTTATTAGGGGTGATGACAACGAGCGACATCGCAGAGTGACGAAACTGACCGTCAGGCAATCCATCGGCTTGAGGAATGTCGATATAAACATCATAAGCAAGAGGATAGACCCTCATGAGCCCCCGCGACTGCGGGGGCTCAGGAATGTTTATGACTCTTGCTGTTTGTCCTCTCTTACTTCTATCATGTTTTATCTTCTGGGTTTGTAATGTCAGAAGTCAGAATTCAGAAATTTCTATTTGGTGGATGACTGCCTTTTCAAGTACCATTGAATGCATACACGTATACAAGTATTTGAGTGCAATAAAACTTGGTGGTAAGAACTTGAATTATATGTATGTGTATAAATGTGATCCGTTTAGAGCCTGCATTGCAGGGATTTTGCGCCTTACAATGTAATTATCATGGCAGTGAAGACATTCATAACCAATATTCAAAGATTCCACAAAAACAATAAACGTTTAGACTATTTCTTGTGGCTTTCATTTGTTTTGACAACTATCCTAAAACTTGCCTTTTGCGTGACTTTTTTGGGTGGGTCAGTTTCCTGTTTATACATTTTAACGACACTCCTTTGGATGCCTGATCAAGCAGTGTCAACATCAAACCGCTGCGTGTAATGCCCCATGTCCTCCGGAAAATATGTTTATTATCATTCAGATCTTTGCAAACCAGATCGTCCATGCGATATTAAGTCACGGATGTTTGCGTTTATTAACTCAAAGCTCACCGGGTGGCCATAGGAAACGCAGGGAAATTGTCTTTTTCTTGTCCCATCCTACTCCACCGGTTTTTTTGTTTGTTTGTTTGTTTTGTGTTTTGTTTTTTTTTTTGTTTTTTTTTGTTTTTGTTTGTTTGTTTGTTTGTTTTTGTTTTTGTTTTTGTGGGGAAGGGTGTCGATTTAGTTATAATAATTATCAAAAGGTAATCCACAAAGATATATTTTCCATACTTTCCCTATCTAGTGAATACATCTGGACAAATACGGTTTAACTCATTCAGCGGAGGCGTCATCTAATGACTATGCACCAGTAGCAGGAGATAATAATAAAAAATAGTTCTTGTATAGCGCAGTTCTCCATGAATACACTGAACTCACTGTGCATGCACAACAGCACACTCTGACACACACACAATCATACACTACTTTAACCCACCCCATCCCTTCATAACACCTTACATCCACTTCCCTCCAGAATCAGAATAATAAGGCAGTCAACAGTTAGCTAAAGGTGAGCTAAATGGTAAATGCCCGACAGAGTAAAAAGTCTTTATGTGACAATGTGAGCAGATTCCGCATGTCATTTGGCAGCGAGTTCCACACACTTGTAAAAAGGTGAAAGAACGCCCCCCCCCCCCCCCCCCCCCCACCCCCGACAGTTTTCATGTTAAGCTTCGGGATTTTAAAAAGTTTTTCACTGGAGGAACGAGGGTACGTGATATTTGATAAACAAACAGCTTGGCAGAACTGAAGATACGGCGGGAGAGATACGTCAAAATGCCGATAGGCGAAAATTGCAATTTTATTCTGGCGGCGGAATTTCACGGGCAGCCAGTGCAAGCGTCTGATGATTACGAGGGCCATCCTCCGGCATAGATTTCTCCTGAGTGGCAGCTGCTAGATGAGGCTGCCTGCAGGGTGTGCTGTTAGAGGTGCTCTGGCGCGAATATTGCACAGCGGGATGGATTGGCGTGGCCGAACACGAAGATGTTATCACCTTGTCCACAGCCAGTCTTTGCCTCACTACTCCCGTACATGCCTGTGTATATCAGAGTTGTTTTCACTGCTGTGTTATGATGGTGGGCGGTTGCAGGGTGGGGGTGGTGATGAGTGTGTTCATTTTGGTTAGTGTTGGATGCAGTCGAGCTGTTGAGGCTTTCGATTATTTCATGATGAGTGTAGGTTTATGTGATTTATTTTGGTTGAAGTTTTATGTCGTGCTCAAATCGTCATCAGTCGTTGAAGCGTCCGGCAGATGTCCTCAACCAACAGCCATCCGTCTAGTCATCACTAGATTTTTAGATGTGCTGTTATTATTTTTAGCAATGTCGTTTCGATCAAGTGATTATTTTTGAATTTTATTTTTATTATTAATTATGTGTGATGTATGTTATTTAGTATTTTTTATTCTTTTTCTTGTGTCTTCTTCTGTCTTGTTTCTTATTATTATTAAATGCCTAATTTATTATATTGTATTATTTATCAATACGGTCGTGACGCACATAAGGATTCTCCTGCTAAAATTCAAACTAAATCAATGAAACGGTGAATACAGTGCATTAAGAGAACCTATTGCTTCTTTAGCAATTGTGCGCCGGACTTAAAAATCTACGTAACAGTTTCGCAGGTTTCGTTTTGTGGGTAAGTCGACCATGTATAGGTATAGCTCCTAGAGGTGGGTTTAAACCAAGTGACAGATAGATTGAACAGCTGGTCTTGTCTTACCTATAAGCAGTGACTGGCACAAGATCTCAGTAATACTTTCGTGTACTATGTCTAGATCTTCATGATGTCTAGCTGAATATTTATTACTGGGCCAACGTTATTTTCGCTATTAAACGTCAGATTAACTTTATTCAGAAACGTGGCCATTTAAAAATATTGATAGTGTAGATTAATCTTGAGTAAATAAATACATGAAAAGCAGGCTATTTATGACTTAGAAATAATTATTGTTTGTAGGATCCCTGTCGTCGTAAAATGCCATCAGATGTTTTCTTTATTGATGTATCATGTTTGATCGGGCTTGGTAGTCAGGCATCAATGACGTACTTCAGCCCGGCAAAGGATGAAGCAACGTAGGCATTGTTATGAATCCTGGGTATCAGCAAGAAGTGAATTAAATCCTAGCCGACTGAAGATTTATGTTTCGCGCGGCCCTATTTTAAATTGTTCGATGTTTGCTAAAAATTGTTCTGCTTTGGAGTTATATTATCTTGTTTATTTCGTAGTGTACAGTAGGTTCATGTTCTGTATGCCAAGAGCTAACAGGATGTGTGCGGATACACAACTAATCGCAAAAAGCTCGCACGCCACACCTGGCATGAGGGTTTATGAATGTTTGGGCTTCGGATTTTTTTGCGTTGCGGCAGATCCTATTAATGATATCAATCATATGGATGTTGCGAGATAGGTTTACAAGTTCTGTTGAAGAGAAGGGGTATCGCACTACATGAGAAGAAAGACCGCCCATTTAGCTGTTAGATACGCTAGGTGATGTTTCTCCGGGTTCTTCACTATATGTGCTCCTCATTTAATGGTGAACGTGGAAGAAGTAACTTGTAGATGTGTATGAGAGATAAATGCAGACAAGATCAAAGGAGATGAGGAAGGTAGAGACGATCTGGAATGGGCGGGCACTTGAGACGATGGGTCATCCAAACACATGTCACTCAAGAGAAAGTCCTAGTGAAAGTGTATTGAGTTTCCCTGTCGACGCGCTTTCTTGTGCCATAAGGCACGAAGACAAGTACAACGCTCAATTGGACCGTTATAACGTATTTTTACAGCGGGATGGCCTCGCGATGCGGGACAAAATCCATTCGCGAGAAAATAAGACGAGGGGACTAAGTCCATAATTCTTAGTTGCGCGTAATAATTCTTTCATCCCATCGCGGCCTGCGAGTGATAAAAAACCGTGAAGACACTGCCATGCAAAGATGCATAGAGGTGATATACTAGAGTCCGTCAGTGAGCCGCATACGCAGTTGGACGGGGGGGGCGAATCAATGATGGCGAAATCATATTCGCCATCATTCTTCACACCCAGATTCAGCGAGATATCTTTGTACACGAGGCCAGAGTTCGGAGAAGCATCGCAGTCATTCTGGATTCTGCATGTTTTGTTCCCTAGGGAGCTGGTACTTGGGATCTTTTGAACTGCTTGGTTTATTCGACATATGATGCGTTTAATAATAGACGCCATTCTGCGTGGAGTGGCAATATTCTTGTTCTGGTTGACAACCGTACAACTCTATACCATTGAATCTGTATTACAAGAACAGAGTGTGTAAATAGTGATTTCAGCCTCAGCGCGGACTCTGGTTAAGTGTGTTCGGCTCGCTGAACATCACAGACGTAGAAGAGCTTGATCTGGATCTTTTAACCTGAGAGATCACTCGATGAGGAGACGTGATTAAGGGTCTACTAGACTGAGTATTGCTAGACCAGCAAGACTCAGCTCTACATTGACAAATGGTGAGATAAGAGACAGTGCTATATGACGGACTCTATGGAGTCTTTCGCAGTGTTGATAACTCGCTGGTTAAAACACGCGCCGGCTTACAGCGTAAAAAGGTAATCTGATTTGATGAGAATGATATAATTTTCACAGAGACCTCGAGTGTTAAAAGTTAAATTTGATGATACGTTGCAGAACACTAGCATCACGCCCCTGTCTGTTACTGCCACCATATATCGACTTGATATAGACTCAAAGCATGAGCCTCTCGACCGCAAAGGGTGTTGCAGAGCCAAATTGGCGGTGGAAGACTCAGATAAACTACTCTTGTTCTAGTGGATAGAATCATGTGCTTCTAACGATGTAAAGATCAGAGCTCAGCACAGACATGAAACTCTGATTGAAGAGATGAAAAAAGAAAATCAATAAAACACATACACCTAGACTTAACTCATTGTGGCGGACACGAGACGTGCCCAGCATATCTGGAACTCAATCGGGCAGACCTATGAAAGGGTTCGCCGCGGTAGTTCATAGGAATGGTCGGAAAGCATTGTCAGGCCCGCTATAATACGGAGCTGCGCACTCCGGATCTATCGCCTTCCAACAACAACATATGTACGAGAAAGGCCGGGTTTTGATGTTAGCTGTTAAATTTATGCAAAAATAACAAGACCGTTTGATGGGTTGTTGTGTTAAACGTCTTCTGTCCACCGCGAAGGTGAGTTTCAAGAGACGAGGCACCGAACAGGGTCTAAACAAATTTTTGACACCCAGCTGGATTCGATGAAGCGCGACGAGACCTGTAGGACGAGAGTTGCGAGAGAGAAACGCTGTCATGCCAACTCGAGCCACCCAGTCATCTGCATCGAACGCTTGTTCGGAGTAGACGGACAGTTTAATTTACTATATGAGGCGCCGCGGCTTGTCGTGATAATTGATTGCGGAGCTACGTTGGTGTGCAGGGGGTAGTGGGGAGGTGATGATGCCAACGTGTTAAACCCTTGCGAGAAAAAAAGTGAACAAAAAAAAACCACAGGCTCAGAAAAGCTCGTGCTTGGTAGCTGGTTTCTATAGAACGCGTGTCTTCCAGGCGCTCTAAAAAAGATGCTAGAGTTCGGCGTTCTTTTTAATCTGATGCAATGCCAAGAGTTTGTGCTCTTCACAGAGAGTGTCCGTTATAAGTGTAGAGATCAGATGCCCTTACAATTAGACGTATCGAGACTGCCCGGATTTATCGGATACTGTGGACGTTGTTTTAGATGGGGAGTTCGCAAGCCTAAGACAAAAGGTTTTGGGTATATTCAAAATGAGTCTAGTATGAATATATTAAAAAGCGCAAAAGTTCGACGACGAGAACTACACGTTGTCTAAGCGCCTGGAGGGATGGTCTAGACATGATTTTTCTCGCTATGCTAACGGTGCTATCATACGACAGCTAAGTGCTGCCAGAGACAGCGAACGAACTACCAGCACAGGGCAGTCATCTCCACTGTGTCTGCTCGTGCGATTGTGGGTTTGATCTTTTCGTTGTATGCTACGGAGCGATCAGATAGTGCTTAACGACTGTGCTAGATCTATCTAAATATGTGTAGCTCTCCGCTGTTTACTTACCAGTACAGGAATTTATAGTCTTTATGGGTGTCTGTCTCGATGTGTGTTACTTCTAATAAAAGATGAGAGACTTTCAACCAGTTGTCTCTTAATTGAGTAGTTGTTCTCTGAATTTTGAATTGTAAACTAGTTGTTCTCACACAAGGATTGTAGATTGATGATACATAGTGACAGAAGAGGAAGGACACAAGATACGAGTTTAAGCAGGCTTTGACCTTGAAACGCAAAATTAAAGGTTGTGAAGATGGCAGCATTTGGTGTGCAACGAAGTTAACTGGTAAAATTAGATTCCTCCTACAAGAAGACTCAAGTGGTGATTCACATCAGTTACTATGTCAGACAGGTGCCTCAGTCCCATGATTTTTTCAACGGATCGCTGGCAGAAGTCTATCTAGACCTCGGTATTATAGTGAATTATGATATTTCTGTGTGCGCTGCCGGACGGGCTCAATGTGTCTAGATACTGCACTATCATTCTGGTCTTTTACTGAAGCAAATTGAGATTTGATGATATAGACTATTTATATATAAATAAATGAATAGAGTCGCAAACTGTGGGTCCAAGCTAGTGGCTGGGGTTGAATTTACGGGTTGATATGAAAAGGGAGTTGGTGAACGGTAAGTTTCCAGTGAGTCGACTTTGACCGATTGCGCTTGGATCCCGTGTCGAAAGCTAGACGTCAAGCACTAAAGCACGCGCGCAAAAAGAACGAAGGACAGATAACGCCGAGACAGAAACAAACAAACGCGTATCTGCAGAGAAGAACCTAGTAGACTGCATTCTGTTAAATATAGAAATGAAGAGGAGAGATGCCAACGCACACACTAGGATGTGTAGAAAATTAGTCTATGGGCTGAGGGTCAAAGTTGATCGGGAAAATTCTGATGAATAATAAAGAGAATGATTATATGATAATATGGCAGCTCGGACGGATAGAACCGTACATTGATTATTAAATCAGGTTAGTGCAGAACTGGAAGAGAAGTCTATGTTTCAGTGAGAGAATGAGATGTGGACGATGCAACGTAGCGCAGTGAGAGAAGGCCTAGATGAAGGAAACAAGAGACTCACGAGTGAGGTGACAACTGATGGTGAAGTATAGTACAGATCTTAACAACATGTGTGAAGAAAAAGAATAAATGAGATCACAAAAAGAAAATAAAGGCAAATGGGTGGGTAAAAGACTCGCTTGAGGAAATATAAATAGTATCGAAAGAGTGCAATAATTGGCTATTAGTTTTTGGAAGAAATATTAGGAAGATCATCCTAATCTTGGTGCTCAAGAAGTGAGAAACGCCTAAATGACACAGAAAAGAGGAAGATCATTAGATATTTGAACTGCTAGAATGTGTATAAGTTGCGAAAGTATTTGTCATAGCAAAATATGAGAACGAATTTGGCTCAGTTTAAGCAGACGCTCGTATGCAAGAGATTTAAAGACGCAGAGAGCTGAGACAGATTGCTCACTGACATATTGGAGGATATTAAAGAAAGAAGGACGAAACAAAGATAGACAAGAGAAAGAAAAAACGAAGAAGAAGAGGGAAAAAGGTGAAACAGAGCAAGAGATGAAAGTCGTAGTAATAAATCAGTCAAATGTATGTGCATCATATGAATATGAGATATCTATGTTTTATGGATAAATCAGCTAGTAATGGGAGGTGGGGGGAAGGGAGGGCACCTACCTTTATGTAATGTAACGCCGTACTAATTTTCTCTTCAGTGTGTCTTGCCTCACATGCATACCCATTGATTCAAGAAACTACACCATCGTTGGCTCGCGATATGATGAGATCGTCAGTCGTTTGAGTCGCGTATTATCTCGCAAATTTACAGTGTACTTGGGTTGACTGTTTACACGCTGAAGTTGCCGTTACTTCACTGGGTTTTTTGACATTGTGGCTGTTGAAGGATTATAGCGCGGAGGTCACAATACTTTAAGCGTGTTCCCCCTAACGCTCAAACGTAGAGGTTGATCTGTGAGTCAGTGTGCAGAATACATTGGGCATGTGTGGAGATCGATGTGTAGGTTTGGTTTTGTTTTGAATCATTAAAGAGGTGGTGAATGTAGTTTTGGCCCTCACCTTTGAAGTTGGGAGTTGCTCGCTCAGTGTCATTGTGGCCACCAGTATGCCATGGTATATTGAAAGAACAGAAACTGATGACTGCATGTGGCACGGCTAGGTCACTCGGGTATCAATACAGAACTGTTGCGGAATCAGACGTGGGCTCGCTCCCGTCTACAATTGCGTTTTTGATTGCCGCCAAATGTGTTCGCAAAGTTCTGGTAGCATACATTCCATGATGTATGTGTGCCATTTGGCCACTTGGTACTGTTTACAAAGGTGCTTTTTGTTTACAGAACTAGTGGCTGTAGTAGGCATATTATTATTAGTGTAATGTTATGTTATAAGGTGTGGGCCTTATCTTCGAAGTCTGATGGCTGCACTCTGTATGCATGAGGCAGTCAACAGTACTTTTCACGCAGAAATGATGGTCTGCGATGTGCTCAGTTAGTGGTTAACTGTGAAAACATGAAATTATGTTAGTTGTACTGAGACAGTATCTACCCAATATTTGATACAGATTATGGGCCAGTTCTGAAGTGTGCTCAGAGCCAACTTGTCTAGAAAACCCGCGAAGCGTCTCCGCATTATCTCAGTGTATCTTTGTACAGGTCGCACTTAGGACCATCACGTTAGTAACTAATTGTGCCATTGTGTCTTTCTTTGGTGGTGTTAATATTGTTTGCTTTCAGGGGGGTTCTTGGGTAAAGGTTTGGGGACTGAGGGGAGTTGGAAACTTGAAGGTGGTGGGGGAGTAGACTGGGACCCTATTACCCGTGTGTATTGCTGTTACAAAACATATCACATTGACAAACAAACATTAAATTAACTTATTTTCAGTATAAATAACGTTTTATTTGGGGTTTAACGCCGCGCGGCTAGACTTACGGCCATCTCATGGCAGTTAAATAAATAAGATAAAGTAACTGTCAAAGATACCTGGGACACTGTAAAGAAAGGATGCTAAGTAAAGTATTGTATTATGATCATTGCACAGACTTGTGAATAATTGGTGGATGTTCTCGTTGCGCGGCTGTTTGTGAGTGATGTAACTGGATTGGGAGTTTGGGGTAGTTCTAGAAGTTGAGTGTACTTGCTATCCTAAATATACCATGTACGTGTAGATATATGACATTAAAGACATTTATTCACCAAGTAAAGGTCGTTGAATAGACACAGGAGCTTGTTGTTCGCGGAGCTCAGGGACCGCAAGTAAAATTATGGTTCCTGCACTTGGTGGGGGACATAGTTCTATAAATGTCAGATACTACTTGTTGTAGGAGTTGGCGATAATCCTATATACAGCCTCACTACAAAGATATGATGTTACAAAAGTAAAGTCTGCGTACTATCTCGCTAAGAATATGTGAAGAATCATGGTCTACTGTTGTTGTTAAGCATCACAAAGTTTCTCATGGAGAAGCACGTGTTCGTGTAGTTCGTGCTCGATGTGAGCGCTATGTATGTGTGAGTGCTTCTGCTCTCTGGAAAGAAAAATAATGGCATATCTGGCGAGGAAGTGTTGCTATCTAGGACGCGCGTTAAAAAGCACGAAACCGACGATGCAGAGGCTAGTGCAAAGGACGTGAAGGAGTGAGTGTGATCGCGAGAGTGTGAACTGTGCATCTGACATCGGACTTAGTTACTGCGTAGGGCCACATGCACAAGGCGGGCCATAGGTGTATGTTTCTTGAGCTGTATGCTGAATGTTGTATGTTATTGCAAGAAACCTACTGATTACAAACTAAAGACAAAATCGCGCAAGATACAATCCCTACTCAAACGATCGAATCAGGAATAAAGTAATTGTAAAGGGATTAAATAAGATGAAGAGTGTGAGTCTAGGGGGTACCTGGGACCTTCTGGTGAGTGAGCATGCTAGTATAAAGCTCTCTATGATTATTACTCATAGACAGATTATGTCGAAGCATACACAGATGTGTGGTCCTGGTGCCTGTTTGCGGCAGCGTGCTTGGTGCGGTGGTTCCGTATTGTGTGTTATTTTTTTATGGTTGTTGTAGTTTGCGACTTGTGGGCGTATTGGGCTGTAGAAGCTGTTATAAAAAGGAGACAGAACCGTCTATTTTTTCCCCCGTATACGTGAACTATGTTCTATTTATGTGTATATGTGTTTGCTTATGCTAGAAATTTCTGTGAGCCACCCGGGTCTGGCCCGATGAGAAGTGGGATCCTTGGACGTGGCCTGGTTTAGGTAACGGTGTTTAGGTGAGACTGTTTTAATGCGGCCGCTAGTGTGTCATCCCTGTGTGTTCTAAGTCCCACAGGGTGGTGATTTCCTTTCGTGATTTTCTGGTGGCATGGTGTGTTGTCTTGTCTACTCTTTAATTTTGGAGGTCCAATTACCTGCTATTTGTCTTTTTTGTTACCAAGAACTTCTTCTCCCAAATCAGAGTACACTCCCTGGGTAATCTTGTCCTGTTAAGTCTCCTATTTGTCCATGTTGAGATAGATGCGTCCGCTTTGCTAGAACAAGAGTTCTGTCTCATGGAGCGTGTCTTTTAGCAAAATAGATTCTTATGTCCGCCATGGTCTGTGAACTGTTTTTATTGTGCTCACAGCGTGGTATTTCTCTTGGGTCCAGGCTGTGGCAGAGTAGACACATTCATCTCTTTTTTCTGTTAGTTTTTTTTTTTCACAAAGCAGATCGTCTGTACGTCCTGAGAAAGTCCTTGTTTGATGTAGGGACCGTTTATGACGCAGCGATCACTTGTCAATGCAATCAATCATTGTTTGCGTGTAGATGTGTACGTTACGAAAGACTACGTTTCATTATCATAGCGCATTAACAAATAAATAAATTGAATGTTATAAATACTCTTTACTTAAGATTTTGGGTTTGATGTCGAGCAGGCGGACAATGCCCTTCATGGCGGTAGTAGTAAAGTAGATAAAATCGGATGTAGAAGTTTAAGGTGCGAAGAGTAGTGCCCTGGCGACTTGGTGATATTGCTCAGTAACAAGGGATAGATTATGAAACTTGACTTGCCACAGACGTGTAATTGTCGCTTTGGTGGTGTTCTCTGGGTTGTGGAGTGGGGTTGGGAGTTGGGCAGTATTACCATATATGTGTATGTCGGGAACATCAGCTATCCTATTGAACAGAATCCTACTTTAAACAAATAAAAATAAATAATAAATTTAATATTGTGAGCGTGAAGGATATTATATGTTTGAGATAGTACTCAAGTAAAGGAATATATTGTCAGATGTGAACATGCACAGATGATTTGTTCTGGTGTGTATTGTAGCGTGGTGGTGGGGAGGCGGGTGTGTATGCACCTATTACCAATATGTTGGAGATAAAGCTATGTTATGTTCACACTCCATCATATGTGTATATGGTTATGTGTCTGAATACCCACCACAGCAGATTGATTCCCTGGGGGGGGGACTGTGGCGGGCGTTAACTCTACTTTATTTTAGTTCTGTAGAGTGTGAGCCGCTGGTCAGGCCCCACGAGGGTTGGGTGCTTGTCTCCCTCTATTCATTGGCCGCCGTGTGGAGTGTGCGGCGTCCATAATCCTTGGCAGTACACTATTGAACCAGTATTTACCTTTTTTGGATCTCAAACGTTTCTTCCTACTGGCTGCTTGCAGCGGCGTGGGAGCTCGTCGTGACTATTGATCGGAGGAGATTGCTATAGGGTCTGAGTTGAGAGTCTGTTTATTTCTGAGCTGTGTAGATTAGGCCAGGTGTGCGATGGCATACAAGCTACTCTGAATTCTTATCTGATTAGGGTTTGCGAGCTTTTTATTCTCACGTAGCAGCTGCGCCGAAGGTTTCTACGGTCCTGAGAAAGTCTTGTTGCGTGTCAGGCGGACGTTAAACAATGTACAATCGAATCATTTTATGCTGAGTGTGGTTTATTAAGTGCTCAAGACTTCTATCATCAAGATCAGAAACTCTAACTAAATCAGACTGAAGCGCAGATAACTCAGAGACTCAAACTAGATTCTCTCTATTCAATGAGAAATGTAAGTGAGTTCTCGCGGGATAGCCAATAGGGATGGTCGCCTAGGCGTTATAGGATTGTCTTGTGTATGTGTGTTCTAATGTAGAGAGGGATTAGGAATTCGTTTTGATGTATTGGCCAGAGACTCACGGATTGGTAGAGTTGCTTTGTGATTTGTATGATCACGAAGTGTTTGCTGCTTTGTCGTCGCTTGTTGTGTGTTTTAGGTTCGACGTGATTCTGATTGAGTTCCTACGTATTATGTGTATCATTGTTTGTTGATGTCAGAGTAGTAATGTCCTTCCTCAGATGTCGCTCATGATGTAGAATGAGAGTTGGATTACTCGTTAGAGATAAAGTGAAGTATTATGGTAGTGTTGTGGTTATTTGACAGTATCGGTGTGATATTTCGAGAGATATAATAGTAAAGAGAATACAATATGAATAAAACATGTAATGAGTGAAGGCTCTAGAGAGGGTTCACTATTATGTGGTTGTTGTGTTCATAAGAGCTTGTCGTCAAGTGACAGAAGAAGGTGCCGTTGTGAGTACTCGGCTATGTGCGCAGATTAGGCTATGAAGAGCGCGAGTCGCGATCAACTCTATGATACAATCTGTACATCGATATCACTCTTTGGTCGCTATTAGGCCTGACACATAGGTAGCACTCTATATCATTGAAAGGCAAACAGAATCTCCGGATCAGCTGGATGAGGTTGATTCGTCACTCTGCCTTGGCCTTTTGTTCTGCTGGCTGCAGATCTTCAGTCGGATACGAGTGTATCGTTGCCGCAGACTTAAGAATACTCAAGTATAAAGTAATCAGTTATCTCAACAGATCTCCTCGACACTGAAATGTTGAAGATATAAATGTAAAGTAATGAGAGGCGAGGAGCCTGCGGTGCTGTTGTAGTGAAAGCTCAGTGAGGCTGAAAATAGCGAAGACAAGTACACGGAAGAATTCTCAGAGAGTGATGGTTGGTAGTCCGGTGTAGTGAGATGAGTTGTTGAAGTATGTGGTACGGCTTAAGAAGACAACCTAGTTGTCATCTGAAACATGCAACAAATGGGATGTCAGATTTTGATCTTTCGTTTGTTGATTGTGCCTTATGTCCAGATTATATCACAAATAAATGGATCCTTCAGTTACATGTTGCTTTTGGTGGCTAGTCACAGGTCTGTGAGTTTCAATATGGCTACAGGAAATACAAATCATAGCGTATTTGACGTTGATTAGAGGCATGTTCATATCTATCTCGGATTGATATAGAATGCTGTCAGATTTGTCTTAGTTTTCTCAATGTTTCATTGCTGCCAAATTATAAGTTGCTCTAATCATATCGCATATATAACTCAACCCACGATCCGTTGTGTGTGATACATAATGTGACCCACTCAGAAGACGTATGAGTAGTTCTCGTTCTCATTACCTCCATGTGAACACGCCACTAAAGTGTGTTTTGTGTAAATATCTACTGTATCTGTAGTCGCTCGCACTTAAGGTTCTAGCAATTGTAGATAGAAAAACATGTAGCTTTTAGATCCTCAGAAATATTCTGATAAATCTATATGTGATATATCGTAGATATTGTGCATGCTTTACAATTGTTGTATATGTCGTGTTGTTATAGTTACGTACTACACACGGGAATAAAAACTTCGCTATACACTACTTGTTAAGAGACTTATGCCATATAGTAGTTAGTGCTAGTGTGTATATTACACACTCTCAAATAGTTGTACTTTGCAACACTTTATTCATACACGTGCTTGTTGATGCTGGTGAACGAGGGGCCCATTGCATTCCGTCTCACATGGCATATATCTCTCAAGCCTTTTGGCTGACACAACATCTCTATTTACCAATATAAATGCTCTTCTCTCGCTGTCACCTGTGTCTCAGTACAAATATTTTATGCCATTCATAAACTAACATTGTTATGGTTTATGCGTCATTAATATTTACCTGTTGTACCTGTAAGTAATTCTATACCCAGACCCAAACAAAGATAATCCTCGTAATTTTAACCTTGAAGATTTTCTAAAATGTCATCTAATTGACAAACAACTCTAATGTACACCATGACACCTCTGTGATATCCATATCTAGTCGTTGTTATGAATGTGCTACATACACACAAGTAACAATGTCAGTACCATGCATTAATTCTCTGTGTGTCAATAGACACATCCCAGACTGTCCTATGTCAACGCACGCTCTCGCTCTATGTTATATACTCCTCATGTCTTTTAATGTTGGAGTGATTCATTTCCAATTATATAATGTACATCAGTCCTTTTGATACCTACTATATGTCTGTATGACGTTACAGTGAATTCTTGATCCTAAACGTATAATGCGTGCACACCATGTGTGAGATACTAACCCTCGCGCTCGTGCTGATAAACAAAACAGTTATACTAACTACGCCTATACGCAACTATGTTCTACTCATGTTTAAGAAATAGTGAACCAGATAATTGATAAACACACTATATCACACAGCTCTCTCCCCGCTCCTAACCGACACGTCAGCATGTCACATCCTCATGTGTAGATAAAATATCAGTGTGTAACTCCAGTTCACTGTATCAAATAGTACAAATGATGAGTGACGTATACTAAGAAACATATATCCTCTAATAATTACTACATGTAGTCATCCTAAACCAACACATTATGTTTAAATGATGTTATCCCCAACACACACTAAATACACGTGTTATCATTACGCACCCTTGTTACGAGCTGTCTGTGAGTGATAGAATTGTAGTTTTTCTTTGTCCAAAAGTAGTTAAGATTACTGTACTGATTGTACTGTAAGAAAATCAGACTGCACTCATTCGTATGATTATAGCTATGACCACTTTGTAAATCTGCATTAAAACTCGCATAGTATGATTCCCGATGTGCTTTTTACATTGTGTACTCTTATAAACGTATATCATGATGTATACTTGTTTATATATCAAAGTTGTTTCCTTGATACAGTTAAGTTAATTCACAATGACGTAGTTAGACAATACAGATAGACTATAATCAGATCATCTAAATGTGTTTCACACACTTGTTAATCCACAACCCATATCATGCTAAACACACCATCCACAGATTGCACTACAATAAAACCTGTCCTCTTGTCTTCACACACAACTTCAATTACTCAGCATATTGCGACACTATGAAATCTATAGTAACAACATGTGGCTCCTACATGTGTCTCTACCCATGTGCACCGCGATACAATAATTGTATTACAACAGCTTCTAAGAAGATAACTGTTTGTTTATCTTATTTTACCCTCCCACCTCAGTTATTGTGCAAAAGTAATTTGTGATATCATTATCATCTTACTTCCTAATATCTGTATTGAACGTTTATCTGTAACATTGTGTGACATAAATCAGTACCTTATCCTTTCTGCCAAATACTTTATCCGCCTCGCTCTGTCGCCTCTACATTAGTTGAGAACATAATCGCGTCACACTTAGTCTGTTTTAGCTATGCTAAATTGCTAATTTTATGTATTAATACTGCATACAACAGTTTCGTGTAGACGAAAATCTTGACTCTCTACACACACGCGCTCTCTATTCTTTTGAGAAAATTCACTGTCCTGTGTCTACTAACTACTAGTACTACACTCGTACTTGTTCTCGCTCGACATCATTGTGCACCTATGTCAGATGCACTCTGCCTCGCGTGTATTAGTGTCAACCCGTACCCCGCGCCTCTCCTGGATGTCACCTCCTTGTCATGATGTCGATAATAAAATCCTTGCGCCGCCAAATCTATACATGCACATATAAACCTAAGAGAGCCGCATCGCCACCACTAATCTCCTGTGAAAAAACCCCCTAATCTATCTTATCATTAACGCTATCCCCGCCCCTCATATTCAAATTCTAATATCTACCACATTATCCCTCATCTTCTTTTTCCTTATTAGTCATAAATCCCACAATATTGTGTCCCACCCCCACAGATCTTACACCCCCCTGTGAAACCAATTCCAATAAATGTTTCTATATGTAGTACACCACTCAACAATGTATAAACAAACCTGTCATTCATTTAAATATTAAAAAATTGATAATTCATAAATCTTGTAATTTTATATTGTAATTTTATAATTACCATCTACCACATGTGCATCTGAACATTATTTCCTATTAACCCCTACTTTATGCATAATTACAATACATTATCACTATTGTAGTTAAATTATACCCGTCCATATATCACTATTAACTTTACATTCATTTTACTCCCTATAGTGTGTCATATAATTCACAACATCTATTACTTGCTCTAAATACATCACCTCTATATCAAATTTCAAAGTAACCACTTCTCAATATATTGTTTTTCATTTAATACAATCCGCAAGTCCCTTACATCCCAAACCTTCCCAGTAAATATCATTACATACTCCATACAATTCATAATCTAATCATTATTTAACATAATCAATTGTGTAAACCCCACTTTCACACATAATTAATCAAACATAACGTATTTCCGTTAATAACACATATAAATATCACTTCTACTCACTACATATTCCATTATAGAACCCATAAAGCATAATCCTCCAGTAGTCTAGCTATAATAGTAACCTATCCAAAACATCCTACATGTAATCCATACATCTAGTGTGTCTGTCATAGTATTTCACAATTTAACAAACCCACACGTGGTCCAGTTATATATACACACTATGTCCAAATATTATAATCAACACCTGTAGTGAAGTATACCATTTTGTGTATAAATATCCACACCCAATTTCAGGACTGTTTGTGTCATGTGTCCACCTAAGAATAACATTACTGCTATAACAAAGATGAAAACACTTACTCCTGACCCATATTCCAGTTCTAAGACATATCAACACCATAGACTCTGTTAGTGTGACATGACTCAATATTACCCCAGGATAATGTAGCTGTAATACTCACCACACACCCCCCCCTCCAGAATGTGTACTGTGTAAGTGACGAACAATAAACAACAAATTGTGAGTATGTAATCTCCCTGTTGCAAATAAATACCTGTGTGTCCATGTAAACTATGCAAAATATCCATAAAAGTGTTCGTGTTATAGAAAGTGTGCACACAACACAATCCCCTGTTTTAAGTCTCTCAAACACCATCTGTAGTGTGCACCAAGTGTCACCCCTATATATATGACATATGTTTACTATATGTGTCACCCCTTCTAAGTTACCATGTTCTAACTGCAATACCATCCTATATCCCCAAAAACACATTACTATCAAACTGTGAGTATCGCCATCCCCCACACACACTGTGCCGTCTCATCTCCTGACCCATACCTGTGAAGCCATACACCCACCTAGTTGCCATATACGTCCTCCTTCTCACATCTTAACCACGTTTATTAATCAATAATAGTATCTAACCATCCTGTGTGTTACACTTCATGATCACATGTTACCACTCTACGCTATACCCTCATAGTACTAGTGAATACATAAATATACACCCTCGCAGGTTGTGTGTCCCTACATAAATAAAAACATCTAATTTACATGAAGATGTTACATACCACAGCTACAAGTGTTTGACCAGAAATAACATGTTGTGGACTGTCACATTTAACTCTCATGTGTCCCGTTACCCACTCACTTTACACTGTATACACCCTACAGAGATCTTATATTCCTATTGTGAAACACCACACCCCCACTCATATGACTCCTCACCTACCCCAGATCTGTTGACCATGTCCCTTTTGAGTTGTCACCCAATGTTAACCTGAACTATGTTCCTTGTGTGTACCTTGTTAACACTACCAACCACAAGGTGTCCTCCACCTGTCATATGCCGCATGATGCTTCCACCATATAAACTCTACCATGTCATTAGTCAATACCTGTCAAACTACAGAAATCACAGTGCAGCACTCCTCACGCACACTACACTTCTTCTCACACTCCCCCCCACACACAGAATAATCCACCCCACTGCCCCAGTCTCACTACATGAGTATAATCATAAACACACGTACAATGACCTTGGTCACAACAAAATCAAGTCATACTCACAGACAAACAATGTGTGTAATTTCATCAGAACTGTGTTGTAACAGAATATAAGTATCTGTCATTCTCTATTATGTAAACAAACCACCCCCCCAGTAGAAAACCTTATGTATAACGACCACTCTCCAGAGACACACATATTTCCCGCTCATGTCTATTTCAGTGTACAACAATCCATAATCTGTAAAGAAATATCTTGACCCAGTGAAACAAAGTTACGCACACTGTGATACATATATGACAATGGATACATTGTGAAGTTCCTCCCACATGTGTCCCATACCTAAACCTCACTGATTTAGTGCTATACTCCCCAACGTGTTATAGTATCTGTGTGTGACTCTACATTCACTATATGCACTCTATGACTCATAACACATATATAAATGATCTCATCAACGAGTGCTAGACGCTCTCTTGACAACACTCTTTTTTGCGTATTACATACGTAAATGCCTATCTTGACAGTCTCCGCTCGCACCACTACTAATCTATATCCATATCTGTTCTCTCCATCACATCTGGTTGCTACCTAATTGTAGAATGTGATAAGCCCATCTCCTACAATCCATTATATTAAACCTAACTCTCACAATTGTTCTAATATTTATATATTTCTCTCTCTCATTCTATCTTTTCCTTATTTTTAAAGTATATTTTATTTATTTTATTTTTTATATATTTATATATTATTTTTTTTTTATATATATATTTATTTTATTTTTTTTATATTTTTATTATTTATATCCTTCTCCTATCTCTCCTGCTACACACATTGTTCAATAAAACAATTGAGTAGAACACAGTATCGTGCTCAAGAGTTACACAGTCCTTGATAATGAGCACTCTGTACTATTGTCATGCTCTGAAACAAAATCTACTCATGTACATGACCCTGTAGTGATCTACTTTCCATTCTCACCTGCAAAAATTATACCATGAATCTGTAAGTCTAGTAGAAGTTACCTATTACTCTCGCGCAGACATCAAGTGCCAATAAAAAACAACAAATATATCTCCAACATAACTAAACAAATACCCCATTAAATAACTTAATCATATACCACAAACTCACACATAACACACCTATCGCGCTCACTGTACTCTCTGATATAACACTCTCCTCATCAGACATCAGTCTATCATCACTATGAGAAGAAAGCATCCATGCAACGTAGATATCGTGTCATGTCTAATAACGCCCTATATCTGTGTTCCCCTCCCTTCACTCTGTTATAGTGTGTGTACCACCCCTCTATTGTACACCCATGCATTCGTTCATACTGATCTGAATACTATGTCACTATTCCAACGAAGTACTATCTACGCAGTTGACAAAACTAATAAACCAAACAAAAATTGCCCCTAAGTTGATAGTGTTAATGTGTTGTTCTAGAGTACCTACACCATCATGTATCTTGGTACTGAAGATACTGTCACAATCTCTTCACTCATGTTACTTATCTACACTATCCAGTGTAGACACCATCTTCAAATGAACAGTCCCTCAGATATCATACCTCCTCATCAAAGATAACTTCTGATACTCCCTCATCATCTCCCAATATACACAGTAGACGAACCTATGTAATAAATATAGACAACCTGTGTCCTGAATGTGTCATATGTACCTAACCATCTATACCACACTTAGATAACCTTTGACCTCTCACACTCCATACAAAATTGAATCTTATGTCGTTGAAGCTCTGTATCCATTCCAGAAACGCACTAAATCACACCAATGTTATGTACCATCACACACCCACGCCACCTAATCATGGCTCAATGATCAAGTCGTGATACCACACTGTGATTCATCAAATCACACTTAGATCCACCATTTGCGTGCGCAGAGAATGAGATCTTCATGAATACTAAATGTCCATAGTAAGCATAATCAACATCTACGTGACTCTCACTATAAATAACTGTCCCAACACTAGTACTCATGTAACAACTTTGTATCAAATAATAACGCAACCTCCCACCTATCTAATTCTGACCCATAGTACAATGTATGTCACCCACATCCACACAAATCCACCATAATAGAGACTTATCACTGACTGATCACTAATCTAAGATACTCTACATAGATATCACTGAACCTCTGTATTGTGAGGAACACTATACTCTAATCATCTCTTATTGTAGTTCAACACTATCATATCAAGTTGTGTGTGCATCATGCTACACTTGTCATGAAGAATACTATGTGAGTGTGATGAAACTTTATAGAGACTATCTCACACACCTGTCGCTCCTACTCTAGTCCCAGATTAAAGAATCACATACGTACAACCTGAAAGAACCATTCACTCTCGTATTTTGATGCCTATCTCCACATACCTCTGTCATCAGACAGACCTCTGACTATCCCATCACAACTACAATAAATCGTTAGATATTCGACGCTACTAGTTCTAAGACTATCCCACAATGGATTTGAATAAGTGATGTCACTTGTCCCAAATATTTGAATCTATAAAGTCATGCTGTCTACTAGTGTAACTGAGACCAATACTTTTAGACCCCATCTCGCTATGATGATAGTGTCACCAACACACTCTACACCAGAATGCTCACAATGATACTGTGAATGCCATAATACATAATCCTTGTAAGAACGAGTTCATCTAGTGCAACCAAGTCTTCAAAACGTTTTAGAACCATATATCTGCATCTCTTGTTAGTATACAATTGATTGTATCCTCATTAGACTCAAATCTAACATCATAACTAAGAAGAAACACATCATAAGATTAGTAAACTCAATTTGTTGCTAATAAAGATTAAATCAGCACAGAGTAAATTGTGTGACCATATGTGTTAGTACGTGTTCTCAACTGTCACCAGTTTGAGATTACTATTCAATATAGAGTATATCATGCCTCCATCTAATGTCCAGCCAGAAGAAAGTCGTCTACGAGAACACACGACAGAAAAGTTAAAATAGTGTTCATGAGTCTAAGTGAGTACTCGCAGTACTTGTAAAATATCCTGTGTCACAAAGTTATCTAACAGTCATGTAATTGACCCTAATATAACACTAGTGTTACACTCCTGTTGATTGTCAATTGTGCAAACAACTTGACAGTTGTTGAAGTAATAACTCCGATTATAAATAAGATAGTTTACTTCACACACTATAGTGTTGTTTACAATAACGCTCACTCAGGGATCTTGTCATGTTGTCTTTAGTTGGAGCGGTTAGTTAAATACGGAGTGTAACGCGCTCATACAGACTCAGATAATATAGACACATAGGCATAGAATCTTCTTCTGCCGTGAAAGGATTGGATTAACGTTTTTTTGGACGAGATATTAAGATGTGTGTGTGTTGTATCGTGTTTGTGATTGTGTGATAGTGTGTGTTTTTTGTTCGTGTCTCTTTGTTGTTATGTTGGACTGTGCTCGATGTCACTTGGTTGTAAGATGTCTGATTCTCGACGCAATCTCTAATCTTGAGATCATATATAACAAGATTCCAGGTGATATCACAAGGAAATCAAGTTTGAGAGATAGCCGCCCGCGCGGCGTTTTGAGATGATAGTCCGCCAACGTGGTCTTTTGTACGCTGCTCTGTGTCCGGCGTAGCACGGACAGCACATTTGTTGTCTAATCTGCTTTTAAGTATTGAATATGTGGTACCACGCCACCATTGAGGTGTCTTTTGTTCCTTGGCTATGTGATAGAAGATAGGCCTGGTTGTCAAGTGCTGCTTGTGCGTTGTTTTGTCAAGAACTGTGTTGGGTGAAAATAGGTCCATAGGTCTGTGGAGCTCTCACCTAATCTACTCGTTAACTGTAGTCACCTTTAGGTACATATAGTGCAGAGTCAGTGAAATAAAAGTTCACGCTGTTTTGTATGTATCAAGCGCACAGGGAATCTATGGGTAACGGGTCGTTGCCTGAAGAGACTTGCTTCTTTCACGAGAAACTCTATGGCGCAGCGCATAATATGAGTCTTTGTGCTCTAGAATCTTCTGTGTTATGGAGAGAGAGAGTTTCGAGCTTGTCGTCTACTAGTAGAAAGTTAGTTGTAGATAAGATCTTTTGTTCATGAATGAGATAAGACACTTGAATAAGCCCTGAGACCCGGTTCTCCCATCTATCGATGGAACCTGCTGTGATTGACATATATTGAGCATGTCAAGGTGTGTATACTCTGATCTTCGAATGGCTCGTAACTCTCGCGAAGACGCCTGATCTCACCACAGATATCCACGAGATGTTGTTGTGCATGTTGGTGCCAATGTAATTGATGAGAGACTAGACTACGCAGCGATCGGTTGTAGTACTTCTCTTGCATAGGGTGTCATATCCTACAGTCGTCTCATGAGAATGAGATACTGTTGGTGAATTCGTCACTAGGAGTGGTTGTCACATAGACGATAGAAGTGATAGTTTCCTGCTGTGGCTCTCTCCTGTGGTGTGTTGCAGCTTCCTCGCTCGTCCTAATGCCGTAATCGACATATCGTAGAGTTACACGTCATCATTTTGTCTTCCTTGTAAGAGTACACTCAATACTTGAATACGTGTTCATCATGATTGTCACAGGGAGTCGCGTTCAGTAGCGCACTAGCACCGTGTGTAACCTTTTCTTTTGCTCTACTTCTTCTCCGGTCGTGTGTCTTTTGTCTGTTGGAGGGTGTGAGAAAGGCGCGCTCTCAAGCAACACGACAATCTCTTATCAGAGGTATATAGTGGATATACATATAGTAGATCTTCACAGTGTATCACTAGTTACAATCTATGTTGTTCTATCATGCAAGGGTCGTGTCATTGAGTTTTCTTTACGGCAGTGACGAGAACGTCGTGAACCGCAAAGCATGGTGCCTCCACAGACTCGAAACGCGAGGACCTAGTATAGATCGTCGGCACTCAGAGCTGTCGCCGCGTAGCTGTGCCCGTGCTGGCCGCACCTGAGATTAAGCTCCGAGAGAGCCCAGAAGGAACCGAATCTGTCTGCTCTACGTGCATACGCGGTCTTAGAATCGACTCGCTAGCACCGATAATAGTCATCGCTCTGATTATGCACGACTCACTCGTTCTTCGTCTGCTTAGAGCTTCACTCGGTACTTTGAGAACTATCATTGTTGGTGATTGAGACTGTAACGTTTGTGCCGGCGTAGCTGTGAACGATTATTCAGGGACGGTAATGCTATGTGAGCACCACTGCGTGATGAATCGACTGGACTCATGGCTGGCTGTGTACGCTTTGTGAAGTGCAAATCTCGCTACTGTATTTGCTCGCACTCTGCGAATCACGCTATGTCTGCTTGAAATGTCTGTAATAGCAAGTGATTGACGCATTACAGGTGCAATGTGTCCAAGGTTCGTCACGTGAGGCTCTTCACTCGAGGGGGTGGACGCTCGTGTGACATAGTGTGATTACCGCGTGCTGTCGCTGTGAGTCACCGATGTGGCCCTTACAAGTTCATCTAAGTTCGGCCAAAATGTTTTTCTGAAAGTTTCTTAATTACGCGTAAAGGTTACTGTAAAGGACGGAATCTTGTTCAGCCAGGACTGTGTCCTGTGATGGTCCTGTGCTTTGGCATCCATACGACCCTGAATCCACGAAAAGCACGTTTAGTTATTTTGAAAATCTATGTGGAGACAGTAAAACGGTTTGTGAATGCGAATCAATGCATTATCGTGGGAAAACGAGACATGACCAATAAAAAGAAAGACGCCCGGCTTTGGAAAGGTGACGAGCAGGAGAAAACTGCGTTGGTGGGGTCGTCCGATTGAGAGCGTCGCATTTCTCTTTCTTGGTTGTTGGTCACTAGACTGCGCCGCATGCTCTGCGCACTACGATGCTGGGCAAGCCAGCCACCATTTCTGGGTGCCTGATCAATGCATTGTATGAAAACAAAAATGTGTCCAGTTGTGACTCCGAGTGGGTTGTCCAGCGCTAGTAAGGGCCTGTATTCTGCCACAATTTCCTGCATCTGCGCCTTTGGGGATGACATGGTGAGAATCTATAACTTTCAATTGTTTTGTAGCTGTTCGTGATTGTATGCTAAAGACTCCTATCCTTGCTACTGCGGACACACATGTTTGTGTTTCGTTCCAGAAATAGCTATGTGTATCATAGGTCCACGAGCTTGTAAAGCAAGAAATGCCCAGTCGGAATTAGGGCAGAGAACGTTGGTTTCCGCAAGAGGTATAGATCCTCAGTGAGCCCCCCGCAATTGCGGGGGCTCATGAGCGATCTGTACCTCTTGCAGATGGGTGTGCGTTCAGTTTTTCTCGGCAGAAAATGGTTAAAAGGGTTAATGACGCTCGCGTGAATGAGCTAATTTGGTTTCTTTAAATGTTTACACGGAATTCAGTTCAAAATGGTGACGACTGTAACATGTAAACAGAATGACCGTTAGAGAAAGAAACACGCTTGTGAAAGGACGAAGCACTGTTTTGTGCTCGTTCTCTGCAAGCGCGTTTCCTTTTCGTGGGCCATTTTATATTTTCAGACGACACCTAATTATAGTCTGGCTCAGCCTATTCTTATTTATTTGATTAAATAACTTAAGGGCGCCACTACCACTGTAACTGTTCAAGAGATACACTTTTGTAAACATATGGTTATTGAAACGCTACACGCAGGTCTAGATGTGGTTCATTTAGACTCAGGACAATCCGGTTCAGCACACGTCGTCTTGATATCAAGTAACATGACAAAGACTCCACTCCGTTTCTAGAAATACAACGCCATCAGTGCGAGAAACAGAGCTTATAATAGATGTTGATCACGCTAACGGGTGCGCAGAGTTAAAAGTGCGATTACGCGTGTGCTTTTTGCTGCGTGCCCAAACTGCTGTTAAAGTTCATTAGGTGTGGCGACGAGGCATAATAAACACAAATGGTGCTGAAATGTGTCTTCAAATTTACCCGTAATGGTACTTTAATGCCAATATCTATCAAAGTTTTGTTGTGTGTGTTTATTGCTGACGTTTTTTGCTGCTTTTGACAAGGGAGTTTCAGCACAACACACACACCACACACACACACACACACCACACACACACACACACACACACACACACACACACACACACACACAATTCAACTTGCTGGTGTTTATTTCTATTGATTACACATATGCAGGGATTACATTGCGTCACCTTTTCGAGATTGCGTCACTTAGAAAGACACTGGCGGTGTACACTGCTTAACCCATTTCAGTGCCAGAGAAAAATCTGAAGACACGCAACTGCAAGAGTTAACCCCTTCAACTGCCATCTGACGCAGACCGAGTTTCTCTAACTCTTTGATAATTTCGACGCGCAAAGAGGCCCAGCCCCCCCCCCCCCCCCCCCCTCCCCCGAGGGGACTTGGATACAGAGTGGTTTCAACAAGAGACATAGATCCTCATGAGCCCCCGCGGGGGCTCATGAAGATCTATGCCTCTTGCTGACACCACTTTGAATCCATGTTCCTAGGAGACAACTAGCGTGTGTTACGATGCTGAAACTTGACGAAGGACTAGGCCAGAAAGACAGTTACCGTCAACGAGCACTGAACGGGTTAATAAAAGTAGAAAAAATGTGGCCGCTTTGGAAAGAGAACAGAAAATGTCAGTATGGAAAAGTATTAAGAAAGGAGGAGGGGGACAGAATTTTAGAGTGGTTTTCCTCTTTATCTCTCAAACTTACCCCCCCAGGAGGTAATAATTTTTGTGTTCAGAAATTCATAGGAAAATTGGGTCATTTGGTTTTTGTCATACAAAAGCAACTGTTGTTTATACCAATGGTAAATTAAATGTAAAAACTGTTTTCGCTTGTTATTTCTCTGTTTTTTTCAAATGCGGAATTTGTTCGGTGGTAATTGAATGTTTTAAATGATTCCGCGTGTTATGCGTTTACTTTTAAATAGGTGAACGGTTGTGGTTAAGTGTAATTTTAACCCATTGAATTGCCCCCGAGCGAAGGTTGGCACCTTGAGCCATCCATGAAGAGTCTTTGTTAACATGGAATGCCTCAAGAAGTATCGATGGATAACGCTGGGGCTGTTTTTTTCTGTTCCATAATATTATATGGAACATGGGAGGTCAGCAGGAGGCCATAGTATAGCCTCATGAGCCCCCGCAACGGCGGGGTGGGCATCAGAGGAGGGATCTATGCCTCTTGCTTGAGAATTAGTATGTTCTTGGCGAGCTTAGATATGCGACCAATTCATGTAAACGTATCTCCAGCTAAGTGAGGGGTTTGAATGTTTTTGCCAGTGTGCGCATGCGAGTCACCCATCGTTATGCAACGAATAGGGGGGGCATGCATTTCTTGCGCGAGCGGGTAATTCGGGGGACGTTTCCGACGAGGCCCCGCTAACAGCTAACCGCCAACCATGGGGCAGTGGCTTCTGACAGCGCGGAAACGCTCTGACGACAAGGTGGGCAAGGCGCGAAGGAGGGATGATGAGGCCGGTCCCGGATGATCTGGGTTGCCCGGGGGGAGGGCCGCAGACGCAGAACGGCCCCCACAGCCGACAACGCGTACATGTACTTCACGTAATTACATCAAACTTCTGGTTTCAGGGTTTAGATCACGTACGCGCAGTGGGTCGGGTTCGTCGCAATTCTGGCAGGAACCTCGCGCTGGGATAAGGAGACGAGAATATGGTAGTAGTTATTAGAGGACGCACGGGTAAGCCAGACGGTGTCTCTCCGGACCAACTGAGGCCGAAAACGAGGCCTGAAGGAGCGTACACAGTAGCTTGTCGGGGAAGTGAAGGACAGCTGTACAAATGAACAACAGCAGCAAAGAAGATGTGAACACCCCGCCGGACGCCACGCCCTCCGGCCCCCCCCCCTTATTCCGTCCCGCCCCCCCCCGCCCACACAGCACACACACACGACGTACGACGCACCGACCACCCACACCGCAGCGCGCACCCATAAGAAAAGAAAAGGGAGTGTGACATTCACCAGCAATCACCGCTTCGTTCGCTGATCGAACTTGATTAGTACTATTTTTGGCTAAATTGATCAAATAGTGGATCCTTTTTGTAAACCTTAGTTCGCAATATCGGGCAACAACTCCTCGCCACAGACTCGTCCGCCCACCCACCCCAATAACATCATTCACACCCTTCTGCCAACGTTCCGATAGGGTGTAGATGCATATTTTTGGCCGAGAGAGCACCCGTCGGCTTTCTTGTCTCGACACGTCATCTGTTACGACCAAACACTGAACCCCGCCTCGAAGACCCACCCACGGCCGCCGTGCGCCCAAACATTGAGTGAGTGGTAGCGTACAGCCATCAATAGGCCAAAAAGACAAAGTAACTGATGTGATGTAAGATAGACGATGTTTCGGAATAATACATAGTAGCAGGTTCCCCAGAAATCGCACGAGGATTTCAGGACGAAAACAGTGGACCTTGAAAGCCGCGAGAGAACAAACATGCGGCGGAAAAAATCACCGCATCTATTGTTCCAGGCCTTTTGAAGAGCTCATGCAAGGGCTATCCGCTCAGCCGGCATCCGGATTGCGCGAGTTTGGTAGCGAGGAGATGAGGGGGAGTAATATCCACTGCTTTTTTCGCGCAAACCCGCTGGCAAGTGATTGTGACCTTCCTGCTGAATTCCGGGGAAAGCGTCTAATTTATCCGGTGGGTGCGCACGTACTGTGCGGGGTGCCGGGTAGAGGTCGTTCTCCTGAGAAGGTTCTGCAGGATTGGTAGCTACTGTGGCCAGCAGTCAGACTCGTGTAGGGACATCAGGCCTGCAGCTGGTGCGAAAGGACACGCTCACATCTTGGGAAGCAGTGCTGAGGCTAAAGAAAGAGAGCCACGTGGAACATGAGCCATGAACATAACGCTCTCACGACCTTTACTGTGAGACATGCGAATACTCAGCTATTACGTTTATCAGTCTTCGCCCCTTGTGGATTGACGAGCAAATGGAGAGATCGCCATATTGTTTTATCGAAACACTGAAAGGGTTTCCGGGATGAGATTAAAAAGTAGTGTTGCGTTGAACGCTTTGGCGTCGTCAGTAGAGTGACGTCATGTTCTCAAACCTTTGGCTGTCGATAGGCGGGTTTTTGCTCGAGGTGGTTCCTGCAGGAATAGCCTCGACTGAGCTGCTGAAAAACCGTTTGCGACACCGCCAGAAGTGTTAAAAACTTTTGGTACCGGTTCAGTATTTCCGTCCTGTTCCGGGGACGTCTACGGAATGAAAGTGACAACAGTGTGGTGAGGTTCATGTGTTTACCCAGAGCGCGATTTGTTGACAGGATGTGCGCATCGACCTATGATGAGTGTCAAGTGGTGGGGGTGTGACTAGAGTTAGCCTGGCGGTGGGAAGCGCCAAGATCTGTACTAACACGAGCCATGAAGGTATTATGGGTCGATCTGGATGCTGCTGTAAAAGCATGAGGTTTGGACCTCAGGAAGGATGGTTCTGCGCAATAAATTTGATGACGGGGGAGAGTAGAGGGTCCTAGGGTTTAATGGCATTGAGGCCCTCGGGCCGATGTCGGCACCGAGGGTAATCGTGCTTAGAAGTTATTGGGAAGGGTTCCACGAGACCAGTGGGTGGACTTGGATCGCAGCACAAGTGGCCTGCTTTGCGAAGACATGGCTGGAGCTCTGTGGAACAGGGATTTGTGCGAATCGCTATCGCGCGCGATAGCGTTCTCTGTGGATAAAATGATGTGAATATGGGCATAGGTGTAATGAAGGTTTCTATTGCCTCAATGCCATGAGAAAACGTTTTGCTGGACAATGACAGACCTGTTTGTTTGTTTGTTTTGTTTGTTTGACCTTTGTTGTTGTTTCTTTGTTTGTTTGTTTGTTATTCAATGTGTTGTTCTGGATGGTTAGTTCGTTCGTTAGTGGTTGTTAGTGTTTGTTTGTTGAGGTTTGTAGAAAGGATGTGTTTGTTTCGTTGGTTAGTTCGATGCGGAGTTTGTTAGTTTTTGTTTGTTTTTAGGTTTGTATGTTTCTTTGTTTGTTCATTCAGGTTTTCTTTCGTTTGTGTTCGTCGGCATCACGACAAGAATACAAGGACTCATGTCAGACGTTGACTGCTTTGATGTAGAATGAGAAAATCGAAATCGAAAACTTGAATGTTCAGTGGCCTGCCGGTTGGCAGTCAGACATGTAACAGAAAGAAATATGCTAGGTGATGTTACACCTTCACGTTGACGGTCCACTTCGTTCAACTGCATGTACCAAACAGTGACCGGAGGTTAACGTCATTCGAGAGTCGTGCCGCCTCCGGATACGGGGCAGTGTGTCTCGAAGTAAGTTAACCATGTCAGTGACGAAAACGAAGACTGAAAATGATGTGACTGGAACACGACGCTATTGATAACCACCAACCGGCCAGAAACAACAAGACATAATAGGCCAGCAGGGAGGCCAAGAAGTCACAAGGAGCGACTCTGTCTCCGTTTTCCGTCTCGTGTGTGACGCAGGTGCAAGAGTGCGTGCCTTCCGTTAAGGGCGCTCCGCCACACGAGTCCGGTTGTGCGCGAGTTGGAAGCGATTCCTATGTCCGATTGCGAAGCGGATGACGTCAATGTATCGAGATACGGTCCCCAGATCGGGAGGGAATCGGGGTGTTGTACTGAAGTTCCTGCTCTATTTTCCCGATCGCGATTCCGGCCCCGGTTGTAAGCTTCAACCAAGTGGCTCGAGCGCGTCTCGCAAAGCACGGTGTTTCCACAGTTTGCAAATGCGGAAAACGCCTGTTGGGAACAGTCACCCCGTTTGCTGAGTGTTTGTAGCAAAGCCTCTTCCCGAGAATGGTGATGGCAATGGATGGATGTAGCAAGCGCATCATTATCTCTGTGGCAAAAGACATAGCAGCGTTGGTTGCTCAGAACTGGTACGGACTGTGGATCTTGCGGTTCGCGCAAAACTCGGTCGGCTATAAAAACAAGTCGGGAAATGTTGGGCAGTGCACGACGTTTTTTTGTCCGCCACCCGGTCACCTACGGGGGGGGGTTTAATTGATGGGGGGGGACGGGGTTGGAGGGGGGTTGGGGGGATGGGGTGAGGGGCAGGGGGGTGAGGGGGATGGGGGGGGTACGCTTTTGTTGTGGGATACGGGGGGCGAAGGGGGTGGGGGGAGAGGGTTTGGGGAGGGGGGGGGGGGGTGATAGGGGGGGGGGGGGATTGGGATTAGGGGAGGGAAATACGGGGAAAGGTCCGGGAGGGGGGGGTGTGAGGGGTGAATACAAGGGGGGGGGGTAATAAGAAGGGGGGGGGAGGAGGGGGGTAGGGATGGAGCGGGAGGGGTAGGGGGGGTGGAGGGGAGCGGGAATGAATAGGGGAAGAGGGGGGTTGGGAGAGGGGGCGATAGGAGGGAGGGAGGAATGGGGGGGGAATTGTGGGAGGGGGGGCGGGGGATTGGGGGGATGGGGGGAGGGAGGAGTGGGGCGGGGGGGAGGGGGAGTGGAGGGAGGGGGATTTGGGACGGGCGGGAGGAGGAATGGGAAGGTTGGGGGTGGGGGTGAGGGAATTATGGGGGGGGGATGGGTAAATACCGGGGGGGGAGGGATTCGGGGGATGGGGGTTGGAGAAAGTGGGAATGGGGGTTGGGGGCGGATGGGGTGGATGGGTGGGGAGGGGGGCTGGGGAGCGGGTAGGACGGGGGAAGGATGGACGGGGGGGGCGGGGGTTAGTGGGGGGTTTGGGGGTATGGGGAATGGAGGTATTAAGGGGGGGTTGGAGGGGGGGATTGTGGTTGGGAGGGGGGGATTTTTGGGTTGGGGTGGGGGAGGGTTGGGTGGTGGTGTGGGGGGGTGGGGTGGGCGGATGGGATAGGCGAGGGGAGGATGGCTGGGGGGGCTAGTGGGGGGGAGGGCGGGGGGGGTGTGGGGGTGAGGGGGGCGGGGGGGTTTGCGGGGGCATGGGGGGGGTGGGGGCGAGTGGGGGGGATTTATTGTGGGGGGGGGGGTATGAGAGGGGGAGGTGGAGCGGGAAGGTGAGGGGGGAAGGAGGACGTGGGAGGGGGGGGATTGGGGGATTGGGTGGGGGAATACAGGGTAATAGTGGGTAGGGGGAATCCAATTTTTTAATTTTTCCAACAAATTTATCATAAATCCATAATCTATTACTACCTACCAAAATATATCCCCCCTTATTTCTTATCAGTGTTCCAAGGTGTACCCTCTATATTCTCCCTATTTTTTCCCCCCCCCCCCCCCACCCCCCCCCCCCCCCCCCCCTCCCCCCCCAAAAAGAGAGATATAGTATAAACCCCCCGCCCCCCCTTTAGTAAATAACATTAATAAGAGTATCCGCCACCCTCACCACACCCCACCCCCCCCTTTAAATCTAATCCTGGGTGGTGCTTATTATGCTTAGTATAGGGACGGGGCGCCGTTACCTGGGCATGGTTGTAGGGATTTTGGGGTGCGGGGGAAAAGTCTTGGGGGTGGAAATCGGAAAAGGGGGGGGGAAATGGGGGTGCGCGTGGGGCGGGAAGAAGATATACGGCGGTTCGGTCGCTTCGATCAGCTCTTTCGTTGATGGGGGGAATTGGGGGTGACTGTTGGGGTGGTGGTGGAAGTCGGGTTCGGGTTTGGGTTTGGGCCCCTAGATGGTGACGGGGGTGGAGGGGGGGCGGGGGGAGTGGGGTTCAGAGTCGTGAACGCTAAAATAGGGTTGGTGATCGTTTTTCCGGGACTGGGGGTGGGGGGGGCGGGGGTGGGGGGGGGGGGGGGTGGTGGGGGGGGGGTGGGGGGGGGGGGGGTGAGGGGGGGGGGGGGGGGGGGGGGGGGGGGGGGGGGGGGGGGGGTGGGGGGGGGGGGGGGGGGGGGGGGGGGGGGGGGGGGTGGGGGGTGGGGTGGGGGGGGGGGTGGGGTGGGGGGGGGGGGGGGGGGGGTGGGGGGGGGGGTGGGGGGGGGGGGGGGGGTGGGGGGGGGGGGGGGGGGGGGGGGGGGGGGGGGGGGGGGGGGGGGGGGGGGGGGGGGGGGGGGTGGGGGGGGGCGGGGGGGGGGGGGGGGGGGGGGGGGGTGGGGGGGGGGGGGTGGGGGGGAGCGGGGGAGGGTGGGCTGGGTGGGGGGGGGGGGGGGGGGGGGGGGGGGGGGGGTGGGGGGGGGGGGGCGGGGGGGGGGGGTGTGGGGGGGGGGGGAGGTGGGGGGGGGGGGGGGGGGGGGGGGGGGGGTGCTGGGGGGTACGGGTATGGGTGGGTCTGTTCGTATCTGACATCTTTGGTTTTGGGTTTCTGCGTGTTGATAGTGTGTGGGGTTTGGGGGATTGGGGGGCGCGGAGCTCGGAATGGTTCATACATGCGATGTTTGTTGTGTGGAGGAGTAGGTAGGGCACACGAACCAGAGGGCGGTTTGCATTGTCTTTTGTAGAGTTAAATGGCCACCGCTAAACATGCCCTTAACCAACCCCCCCTTTCCCCCCCCCCTCACGTCATACCTAATTAGCTCCACCTTAAGTAATCCCTTTCCTTCAGACCCCGCCCTAATATCCATCCCAAACTACCAATAAACTCTTCATAAACTCCCTGCCAACCCCCCACACCCAAACACCCCAACACCCACCCACCACACACCACACCCCCCACCCCCCCCCCCCCCCCCCCCCCCCCCCCCCCCCCCGCCTCCGGGCAGTGTTGGTGGAGGTGTCTGGGGGGTGGGCGGGGGCGGGGGGGGGCGGGGTGGGGGGGAGGGGGGGGGGCGAGGGGGGGGTGGGGGGGAAGGGGGGGAGAGTCGGGGGGAAGGGGATAACGGGGGGGGGAAAGGAAAGGGGAAAGGGAGAAAGTAAGGCCGGGGGGGGGGGAGAAAGGGGGGAAAGGGGAGAGGGGGAGGGGGAAGGCGGGAAGGAGGGGGAGGGATGTGGGGGGGGGAGGGGGGGGAATACAAAATGAAAACTGGCATTTCTCTGGGAATGGCACACGCTTAAGTCTGCTATCTACTACTGATGCAACCACTACGCACTTCTTTGATACCGGTCGAATGTGTTCAATGAACGAATGACTTTGCGCTGCTCACACTGGGTGGTGCGTGTGCTGGTCTGTTTTCTTGGACCTTAAGGCTTTAAGCCATTGGTCCAAAACAGCATATCAGGATGCATTGATAAATTGCGTACAGTTGACGCTTTTCCGCGGCGGAATATGGTCTGGATATTAGTACGTAAAGGCACTTCTGGCCTTAAAAACACAACAAAAAAAGAAAGAAACAAACAAACACGAAAAGGGATGACCCTCAGTGCTAATAATTTACAAAAACTACCAAAAAGGGGCAAAAGCACTATCAGTGCAGAGAAATTTTCATTGTTGATCAATGGTCGTAGATCTAGCTGGTCAAAAAAAAAAAAAGGATGCTAATTAAGTAAGTGTCTGGAAGTAGTGAATGCGGAAGCCCCCTCCTCCCCCCCCCCCCCCCCCCGCCCCCCACACCAACCCCTCCACTCCTCCCACCCTCACCCCCGAAGGGTGACGTATCTAGACATTCACATCAGCATGGCGGGTTATAGGGGATAAGGACATGTATTACCTATGGTGTACGACCTGGACACTGATCAATTCATTACAACTGTCGCTGATTTGCCAGGGCCTTTCAAAGGACACGCTGCAGAACAAACCCATCTCTTTTGCCTGAACACTAGACCTAAACCTTGGCGAGTGGGTTAGAAAGCCAAAGACCATAGGACCGAAGTCGGCCGCAGTGGGCCCGATGGTCTGATGCGTACTGAGAATCCTGCTCGTCTGGCGTGCCTCGCTGTTCGTAACTTGACTAGCATGATTGATCTGTTCACTCAACGATTTTCCGGTCGTCGTATGCGGAGACGCCGACTTGTTGACCCGTGAAACGTGCTCATTAACGTGGAATTACCTAGTGTCGTCCAGTTTTTTTTCCCCTTTGTTTGGTTACCATGGAAACCGTCCGTTATCCCTTCTTGTCGGAGGCAAACCGGCCTAAAGTGTTGCTAAAAACTTGGCTTTTGTTACGTCCTCTTCGGTGTACTGTGTTAACTCATTCAGCCCGACGCACGTATTTCCCAAATTTTGGAGGCGTCATCTAACGACTATACACCTGTTGCAGGAGATGGATCGACCATGATAATTCAAGGGTAGTGCCAGGTTAGCTTGGCGCCAACAGGCGCCAAGCTAATCTGGCACTACCCTTGAATTATCATGGTCGACCCATCTCCTGCTGTAGTGCGTCAGGGCTGAATGGGTTAATCGGTTTGTTACGGCGACATGCTCTAAAATAAAGGGTTGATAGTTCGCAATATCTTATTTATAAATGTTTTTAATATTTCGTCCTATATTTCTGAACAAAAAAGACTAACTTAACGTATGAAGTGTGATTGTCGCAACAACACCACCAACACCAACACCAACAACAACAACACCAATAATTATTATAATAATAATAATAATAATAATAATAATAATAATAATAATAATAATAATAATAATAATAATAATAATAATAATAATAAATTATAACCAATAACTAATGAAATGTAAACGTCGTAGCAATCATCATCATAGTCATCATCATCATCATCATCATCATCATCAATTAATACTAATAACTTATGACGTTTGAACGCAGCAGAATGAAAACATCTAATTTCAAACTAATGTAAGTAAATTTAAATAAAATGTATTGTACATAATAGATGACAAACATGCCTCGTCAACAACAACAACAACAACAACAACAACCAAAAAAACGTGTTATTTCTTCGTCGGGATTTTCGTGAGATATGAGAGGCGTATAATGTACAAAATCATCTGTAAAGGTCTGTGATTTTGGACCTTACTGATCAGGACACGGTTGGTGAATCTTTCATTTTATTGGTATATAAATAGAACCAGGACTCAGTTGCATGAGGGAGCTTAGTCCTGCGCCAGCCACTAAGCAAGGTGCTCCGCTACAGCGGAACACCTTGCTTAGTGGCTAACGCAGCACTAAGCTCACTCATGCAACTAAGCCCAGAAGTCTGGACGGTTGAGGACACGCTCATAACCTCGGATGATTGCCTTCGTTCAAAGACGTAAATGCCAGCGAGAAATGCCAGGGAGAGGCACAGATTCTCATGTGCCCCTGCGACTGCAGCGGCACATTAGAATCTATGCCTCTTGTGGACGGAATACACTTCGATTTTATTTTTTAAATTTATTTATTTATTATGATTATTATGTATTTATTTATTTATTTATTTATTTTTTATTTATTGATTTATTTTATGGTGTTTTTTTATTTTATTTTATTTATTTATTTATTTATTTATTTATTTTTTTTTTTTTTTTTTTTTTTTTTTTTTTGGGTTGGGGTGGAGTTGGCTAAAGACGTGCTATTTTATTTTTGTTAACCGCACATTGCCTGTGAACGCCCATTTTATTCTGAAATCTTGAGTAATTCAAAGCCAAAGAGCGTAAGCTGCCTAATAAACATAAAATATTCCGCCTACAAGGTAATTTTTGCAAAAGGCATAGATCCTCATGAGCCCCCGCAATTGCGGAGGCTCATGAAAATCTATGCCTCTTTCAAGGTAATTGAATCCTTTTTTCTGGGCAGTCAAGGGGTTAACGGCACTGATATTTAAAAAAAAATTCTCCCTCCGTGTCTCAGTGAGCGCTGTCATTTGGTAATTAAATGGCCGATCCTATTCTGCTGTCTCAGGGTGGACATCCTATCGATTTTTAAACTACGGCCCCAAGTTACTCACGCATCATAAATTCTGGAAAATAAAACGTATGACCGCTTACCGCGAGCCAAGCTGTTACAATTACGCATCTGCGTGCTGCTGCTTCGCATGTAAGTTAACTCACTCTGCCCGACGCACGTATTTTTCCCAATTTTGGAGGCGTCATCTAACGACTATGTACCTGTTGCAGGAGATGGATCGACCATGATAATTCAAGGGTAGTGCCAGATTAGCTTGGCGCCTGTTGGCACCAAGCTAATCTGGCACTACCCTTGAATTATCATGGTCGACCCATCTCCTGCTGTAGTGCGTCAGGGCTGGATGTGTTAAGTCAATTTACACTGTTCTATTGCACGAGGCATACGTAGGTTGTCTGATATCGGAGCGCACGTTTTTAGCAAATATCTACGCAAAGAATAACTTTTCTATATCAACCTTGAACAAATATCATTCAGTGACAGTTCACTTTTAAAAAGCGCGAACAATGTGTCAGTTTTACTGTACAATCGTAAAAATTCGGTATTTTAACATGAAATGATTTTATATCCATAATGAAGCCCATATGTATAGTATAGTATAGTATAGTATAGTATAGTATAATATAGTACAGTACAGTACAGTACACTACAGTATAGTATAGTATAGTATAGTACAGTACAGTACAGTACAGTACAGTATAGTATAGTACAGTACAGTATAGTATAGTATAGTATAGTATAGTATAGTATAGTATAGTATAGTATAGTATAGTATAGTATAGTACAGTACAGTACAGTATAGTACAGTACAGTATAGTATAGTACAGTACAGTATAGTATAGTATAGTACAGTACAGTACAGTAGAGTATAGTACAGTGTAGTACAGTACAGTACGGTATAGTATAGTATAGTATAGTATAGTATAGTATAGTATAGTATAGTATAGTATAGTATAGTATAGTATAGTATAGTATAGTATAGTATAGTGCAGTGCAGTGCAGTGCAGTGCAGTACAGTACAGTACAGTACAGTATAGTATAGTATAGTATAGTATAGTATAGTATAGTATAGTATAGTATAGTATAGTATAGTATAGTATAGTATAGTATAGTATAGTATAGTATAGCATAGTATAGTATAGTACAGCCCAGTATAGAAAGATCCATTTTCACGTGAACTGGCCATGTCTTCACACCTGAAACAGTGCATGCATTAATGAAGTCTGCTTTCTTGACCTCGATATTGAAATCTGCCAGGGCTCTATTTATGGTATTGAAAATGGCTTGTTTTGGTCTTTTCACAAAATAGTTACGACTGTACAGCAAAATAAAAAAAATCATAAGACTTCAGTAAAAAATAAAAAAAAAAATAAAAAAAAAAAATAATCCATTATTAGGTCAGTTGGCACTAGATGATATTTGTTCTTAAAGTGGTACAGAAAAGTGTTCCTTTGCGGAAATATTTGGGAAAAAAACGTTGTGCCCTTCGATGTCAAACGGTCTATAACTCGAAAAAGACTTTAACTCACTCGCAGCAAGCCGCATCTGGATGCGCGGCTTATGCCGCGTATCCGGATGAGGCTGGCCGCGAATGAGTTAAACCCCTTCCCTGCTACTGGACACATCTTTTGTTCTGAATTCATAGGGGCCTGTCAATGGTGACTAAATGCAAATCCGCTGCGCCACCGCGACCGCCACCGTCTGTCACAATTTATTTTAATCATTATGCAGTATTCTCTTCTCGGGAGGAATTTCGTTCTATGTTGTGTGTTGTGGTGAGGGCATGTACTTTTCAGTGACGTCAAGAACATATGACGTAAGATGTGTGTTTGGAACATGTGACGTACGATGTTGGTTTGAAGAGTTACGTCACTGTGAATCGTTTGGAAGACAGTCAGTCATGAGAGGTTTTTGCTCTCGAGTTAAAAGTTAGTTTTTTGTGAGGAATTGAGGCGGGTTGGTGTGCCTCGTGCGATCTATCGAAGGATAGAATGTTAGTGAAGCTAAATGCTCAATGTTGGTTGTGTAAACACAGTAAGTAGTTGTGTATAACCACGCTTGTAACCGGCTAATAATAACGGTGACTTTGTCAACGGCCATCAGTCGTGGGCGCTGAGACAAGCACAAGATAGTCGAAGACTGAGTAAACTTTTCACGCATCTTTGGATGCCCCTTATCACCAGCTGAGAAGTTGGATTTGTGTATGCTTCATGTGGAAATGTAATCAATCAACGTGATGTACGAGATAGTCGAGTTGATCCTGACGGTGTGCGTGTGGAGCTTCGACGTGCCATCGCGAGAGACAGTGCGATTATTCGACCAGTGGTGTGACTGAATCAACGAGCAGCGACGCTACATTCATCTTTATTCCAACAAGCAGCGTCGCTACATTCATCTTTATTCACGGTCGGAGTAATCAAACTGTTTGATCGTTCGAGGATCTAAGCATTAATTAGTGTCAGCTATTTTCGACAGACATTGAGATGTGACATCGTAGTGGAACAATAAGTGTAGGATGTGTGGTTAGAGCTGTGAACATTGTGCGAATGGTTAAGGGTGTGCGTATTTTACAGGTGCATGTATGAATTGAGCGAATAGTGCGTAGGTTTGTGTACGTCTTGTCTATTGTTTGTCGTGCGAATGAGAAAATCAAATCATTAAAATCGAACTAAATATCCAGATATTCCGTGTGGTATATATTCTTCCTCCCTGGTGTGACACCGTCACAGGCTCAATTCAAAATACAATTGAGGAAACGAAAGGCACACAAAGTGGCGAAGCACTGTGATTCCAGAGCAGTTTTCCACCCTCAAAGCAACCATCCGCCTAAAACCTCGAACTGAAGAAACTCGGTAGATATTTTGCAACAAATCTATACCAACTTTGTCCTCCGATCAAAACTGATAGTTTAGTATCAAAGCTTTTTGCACAGTCAAGCATCATTCATAGCAGACGTCGAGTGTGGGGTTTCAGATGTGGCCGGAAATACGCCCCATGATCATTTTTCATTAGTTTATGTAAATTAGCATATCCAATGAAATTAAAACAAGAGTGCATCTTACAGTCGAAAAATTAATGAACTTGTGACCTGCACGCAGAAGTCGCTTTAGGTACGTATTTCCTCCAGTCCGAAAAGGTCTACTTTCATGGAGTCTGGTTTAAACACTGCTCAAATGTCAATATCTTTTCGAGTAATTTGCTTTGACTTTAGAGTAAACACGGCAGAAAACAATGGATGCACTGCAGTGCATAGTGGCCTCTTTTACGGCACTCTACTAAAGGTTTAACGTTCAACTCTAGATGTTGAGAAAGAGGTCCGGGATACTTCCGGCCACAGCTAGAATTTCGCGAATGTGCTTCGTTTCCTCCCTTGTATTCTGAATAGGGCTCGGAAAGTTCCCCGCGTTGCCTAGGAGCATCGCCGCGTCAGTCGCCATCTTAAGAGGATAGGATTATCTTCAGATAGTAGCGAAGTAGTGTTTCAACACGTTTTTCTTCATGTTTCTTCCTCTTTGGAAACAAACAAAAACAGATTCCGTTAGCGGTTTCCTACCGTGATGGCAAGACTTGCTGTTATTGCCTATAGCTCGTCAGAGCTTTCCTGACATTGTCCTGACAGCGATTTCCCCATGAGCGCCTTAGTCCCGTATCCTCACAAGATGGCCGCCACGACTAGCGTGATGACGTCACCTCCCCGAGCCCTATGGAGCCTGTGACGGGATGCGCACTCGCGGTGGCGCAACGGATTTGCATTTAGTCACAATCATCAAGCCCCTGTCTGAAATGTGTCCAGTCAACGACAAAAAGCCGCAATCGCTTAAGGCACATAGATACACAATGGTATCAGCAAGAGACATAGATCCTCATGAGCCACCGCGACAGCGGTGGCTCATGATGATTTAAATCTCTTGCAGTTGGACCACCTTCACTTTTTTTTCTGTGAATTGTGTTTGTCGCAAAATGAGAATTGACTTTAGCTTAAGAGTAGATTTTTTGCCATTTAAGTTGGTTATGTTCAAGAGCAGCGCTATGAAAGTCCTAAAAAAATTCAAATTTTGCGGATAAAAAAAATGCAACAGACAGCACACGTCCAAAAAAAAAAAAAAAAAAAAAATCGCGAATCGTAATGTCATGTGCACAATGATTTTTGTCAGAATGGAAATAAACCTAGATTTTATGTCAGATTTTTTTTGCATTTAGCTGTCGGGGTCACATCCTTGCGCAGACAAGATCATTGATTTTATTCCTCATTTAAAATCCCTCCACTGCCGAGAAAAATCGAAGAAAACCCAGCTGCAAGAGGCACAGATTCTCATGAGCCCCGCAACTGCGGGGGCGCACGAGGATCTATGCCTCTTGATGAAGCCACCTAGTATCCATGTTACTTTGAACGGTTGGCGATTTTTGTCGTTGAATTTACAATGATTTCAGAAACGCAATTCACGTTTATTTGCAGTGAAGGGTTCTTTTTTAAGTTTCATTTTATTGGTGACTAGACATTCCCATGCCAAACATCTGAAGAAGAAGAAGAAAAACACAGATTACTGCCGTGAAAACAGTTAGTCCTCACGATCCGTTCTCGGCTGACTGACTTCTTTACACTGACCTCGAGTCGAAACGAAATCAAGTTGTTTTCGCGCACAATCCGACGTCGCGTTTTTTGTCGAGACGATTCCTGCAGGAATCGTCGGCATAAAAAAAACCGCTACCGACAGCCAAAGGGTTAAATAGAGTTAATGTGACAGTCATCCCGGCCCACCTTCTGGAACATCTACTGGACCTTTTACTTTCCGACGAAAAATAAACCACATCGGTTTCATCTCTTCAGCATTGCTTACAACTTCTGCGCCAAGCTAATCAGGCACTACCTTTGAGTTACTTCCATTAATCCATCACTTGCGGTTAACGCAAGTCAAAAGGCACTAAACACTTTAGAAGTAAGGTCTCGTTTATGCTGACTCTAATTTGTAGATCGCATTTGCAGAGAGATGGAGCAGTGCAAATGATAAAACAGTTAAAGCCAGACAGGATCTATCTGTCATGTGAGCTGTAGCTGAACATCGAAAATCTATTTTGCGATGTCATTTCAAGTGAACCTTTAGATTAAGGTGTATTTTTTGTATTTGTTCTTTGTGCGGGAAATGCTGGGACGATGGCCTATTTCTGTTAGTTGGATTTTTTCATATTTCGAGTTTAATTCGTTGCTTGTCTAGTTGGTTAGTTGGATGGTTGCTTGCTTGACTGCTAGCTTGCCTAAATGCTTGACTTTTGATTCAGACAACTTTACAATGCACACGGAAATATGTGTGTGATGGTCGGTATAAAACAGAGAAAACGGGTAAAGTGGGTTATTTAGTTGGTTGGTTTTCTTGGTTCGTTGTTTGGTTGTCTTTTGTTTGTTGGTCGGTTGATTCGTCGACTGTGTTCTCTCTCTCTCTCTCTCTCTCTCTCTCTCTCTCTCTCTCTCTCTCTCTCTCTCTCTCTCTCTCTCTCTCTCTCTCTCTCTCTCTCTCTCTCTCTCTCTCTCTCTCTCTCTCTCTCTCTCTCTCTCTCTCTCTCTCTCTCTCTCTCTCTCTCTCTCTCCCCCCTCCCCTTATAAGAACATTCACAAACAGGACAGTAGACATATGCCAAAGTGGTTGTCATCATCGTCGTCTTCATTAGCATCGTCGCCACAACCACCACCACCACTACCGTCCTCATATCACCACCAAAACAAAATGAAAAATTAGGCGATTTAAAAAAAAAATTGTTTTCTTATTTTCCCCTTTGATTCATAAGCTTAAAATCAGATTTCTGCAATGATTACCCATCCCCAAAAACTGTTCATCACGCACACTTGGTTTCGCATGCCTTTGACAGTGAATTGTTGACAGCGAAGATTCCTCGCGCCCTCAATAACCGTACTGCCATTCTCTCAAAAGATGTTTCTAGTGTGGTCATACCTCCAGACATCACAGCAACCACCTTGACTGCTAGTGAACGCGGATTTAGCATCTGAAACCACTGCACACTGACCCATATTCGCGTGAAAAACACAGACGAAACGGAACCAAACGTAGGCACAGAAAGCGCAGGACTAGCAAGAGACATAAATCCTCATGAGCCCCCGCGACTGCGGGGGCTCATGAGGATTTATGTCTCTTGCAGATGGCCCGGTAGTTAAGGGGTTGATAAGGCAAAATGAGAATGTATGTCTCTTGCAGCTAGGTGCCCTTCGCCTTGCCCAGGCAGTTAACGGGTTAAAGCGGTCTGTTCTATGGCGGGTTAACAGTTTCGTGAAATGCTAGATTTTCATTGTATAACAATACTATCTCACTTTTTTTAAAACAACGGATTTACTGTGATTTGCACTGCTGGGGCAGCACTATCGAATCCTTTCAGATGGTGAATAATCTCAGAGGAGGCATTCTGTGCATCTTCAAAACAGTATTTATTTTCCGTCATAGAACGAATTAGAAACGACTTGACATCGTTTGAGAGCGGGCATACCTCACGCGACCAAAACACTACACTTTTTATATTAACTCGTTCAGTGCCAGTTACACGCTGTGTTTCTGCAATCTTCTTAATTCAAAATCATAAAACCCCTAGCCGTCCCAGGAACGTGGATTCAAAGTGGTGTCAGCATAGATCCTCATGAGCCCCCGCAACTGCGAGGGCTCATGAGGATCTATACCTCTTGCAGTTGGTGGCGTTCAAATGTTCTCGGTAATGGACGAGTCAAATGTCGCTTGAGAATGGGAATATCATGCGCCTACAAAAACGTGTGAGCGGTCTTTCCTCGCTCCCTCGAAACTCCACTCGCATTCCTCAGCAACCTAAGTCTATTACTATAAAGCTATAGATTATGTTAGGAATGACAGAGGGGTTTCGAGGGCTCGAGGAATGGCCGCTCACAATGAATTCACCGTCCATCGCCTGTGCTGCGTGTGATTAAAGAACTTTGATCTTCGGCATGTCAGATCAGTCTGTCCGGCTTGTTGGGTTAGGGGGTACTTAAGGTTTCTGTTCGATTAGCGATGTCAGATATCTGTCAAAAGATAAAGTGCTCCACAGTTTGGACATCTGGACATCATTTTGCAGCTGCCTGTTATAGCCAGTTTTGCGACAATGTGATAATGGTGTGCTACGTGGTAGTCGTAGTCATAGTATGATACAATCACACCAGACGCACGCACGGAGGGTTCTTGTAAAGAAACTTCACTCAGCTGCAACTCGTCACACAAGTTTGTAGACCACACTGGAGTAACAGTTCCCATCAATATTTTATTCTCTCGATGCACTCTCAGCACAATGCGTCCACAAATGCATGCACACTTTGGTACACTGTCTCTCTACAGTGCATCCACAATTCCGATACATTGCGTCTCTTATACAATGCACCAACACTGATACAATGTCTCCTCTACAATGCATCAACACTTTTGATACACTGCGTCTCTCATACAATGTACCCACATATTTCCTAACATGCTATTTTATACTATTACAAATTTCCAGAACAATCCAGCAAATTACACAACGCAATCAATCAGAAAAAAAAAAACCGTAACCGAAACTTTTTAATATTCATGAAAAAGAACACTTTAGGTCCGAATACAAATTTCCACTACCATCTAGGCGCGTTCGATAAAATGTTGCGAAATGTAGCCAACAACTTTGACGTCATATTTGAGGTCACTAGAATAATCGCAACCTGCCACACACACATGCTCTCAAACGAATAACACAACCACAAACGTAGCATGGTGACAAAACTCCACATGTCCTTCGCGACAAATCGTTTGGTTTAGTGAAGGAGATTTATTTGAAATTACATTAACCCCTTGACCTCTACTGTCGATACCTTTCGGTGGAAAGACGCGCAGTTACGCAGTTACGCGTCTTTTCCACCGAGCCATATCATCTTGTCAAAGGGTTTAACATCGCACCAAAGAAAAGATAATCAACTCTTCCGAGACGTGACGATTCCGGATTCGCGGCTTCACGCCGCGAATCCGGATGCGACATGTCTCGAAAGAGTTAACCCTTTAAAACATTATTTATTTATTTATTTATTTATTTGTTATTTGTTTTATTTATTTTATTGTTGTTGTTGAGAGTCCCCACGAGTTTTGTATCAAATTGTTACATATTGTCACAAACCTCGTCACAAGAGTGGCTTTCGTGGCTATTGCTGAAAGAATACATCGATGCTGCCACTGTTGTTGTTGTTTGTGGTCGTTCTTGTCTTGGTTGATCTTCTTACTGATGGTGGTTGTGGTGCTAGTGCGGTTGCTGCTGTTGCTGTTTGTATGATCCCTTTCACGGTTCTGTACACACGCCATTCTTGTAACGGTGCAATCTGCTCATTAAGCCCATTGCCTGCTACCGACGAAACTACTCGGCGATAAATACGCACTTCCACGAATGGTATCGTCAGTGGCAGTCAATGGGTTAATGTGATTTGAACGGTATTTTTTTAATTTCTTTTCTTTACTAAACTATTTCCCATTGCATGATTTGTTCGCTTAACTTAATCACTTTCCCACCAGCCTGCCTCCTGCCAGTCACTTTGGTTTATTTCTGAACCTTTCAGAACGTTTTTAAAAAAAAATCACGTCCCAGTGCGCAAAAGGCCATCGGGCCGACATCGGCCGCCGTTGGCCCGCGCACGCCTGTGCGCGGGCCAACGGCGGCCGACGTCGGCCCGATGGCCTTTTGCGCCGCATAGGGATTGTTAAGGTCAACGGATCGTAAGACGGCACTTAATGAAAACTCCCTTCCTCTGATTTTGCAGCATCAAAGAGTCTGCCCGCTACAGAACGGGCTTTCCTGCTTTGTTATCCTATACACAGGACACCCTGCACATACATCAAGTAAACTGCGTCTGGCTGCATGTCTTCAGGTCAGCGTGTACCACGTGCGCGAGGCATAGACTTTCAGGCGCCTATGGAGCCACAATGGGCTCAAATGAGAACACGCCTCTGGCTGGTGGACATTTGCCCCATTGACGCCCACCGGTAGAGAACGTGTCGCGTTAAGCCCGTCACTGACGGGAGAACCTGAAACGCCACGTAACCGCAAGAGGCATAGATCCTCATGAGGATCTATGCCGCTTGCTAAAACCACCTTGTATCCACGTTCGGTGACGACAGCTAGGGGATCTTTGTCGTTGAATGTACAATGATTTCAAAAACACAATCTGCATCCATTGGCAGACTGACTGAACGAACACTTACCTGACCGACAGCTTGGTGACTCCAACGGCGCAATAGAGCCAGCAAAAGGCACAGAGCCTCATCAGCCAAAGCAATCTGCTGTGGCTGATGAGGATTTATGGCTTTCGAATCCGGGTTCATTTTGAGGCTGGAACCCTCGGGATAAAAAACAACAACAAAAAACAAAAAAAAAAAAAAAAAAAAACTTCTCAAACTTTACGAAACAGTAAGACATACTACGCTCTATGGTATCATTTGTGCCCGTGAAGACAGTAAGTCCATTTTTGTGCATAAACAAAATTTTCACTGTATTGCAATGACAATATTGCTTCTCACACACAATTCGAGAAAAAGACATTCAGTCCATTTTGTAAAAAGCTAGCTTCTCATTGTATTACAAAGAAACTCTGGCTTTTTTACAAGGTAGCTGGGTGGCAGAGTGTTTTCCATTATCGTCCGAAAGGTCCCGAGTTCGAATCCAACTGGGGTCAAATTTGTTCAGACCCTATCTCGGTGCCCCGTCTTTTAAATCACCTTCGTGGTGAACAAAAGACGTTTAGCCCTATACGTTCAATGTTTTCGCTTTTTACATAAAT
>BTPG01000005.1:90225367-90549707 GCA_036245525.1 Semisulcospira habei | reverse complement strand
TAGAAGAAGACAGAAAGTCCAAGTTTGTGAGAAGAAAAAAAATGGTGAGATTTTCTTTGTATTACAATGAAAGTCTCTCTTTTCACCAAACAAAACGACCTACTGTCTTTTGCCTTCACAGGTCAGATCTGTGTGTATACATATATATATATATATATATTTTTTTTTTTCTTCTTTTCCCGCCGACAACCGGTTTCGCCCCAAGGGAGGGCTCTTCAGGTAGGCATACGGCGTAACCTGAAATTGCAAACACAACGCATGTACGAGAAGCTGCCTCCATAATTTGACTGGTAGCACCGCCAGTACAGCGTGGAGTGCATCCCGAAAACTTTATGAGGTGTTGCAGTGGAAGAAGACAGACTAATTTTGAAAAGGCAACACCTATGCGATTTTGTGGTGCAGTTATTCTTTACTAGGCGTCGCCCAAAGCCAAAAAATGCACTCAATCAGAATAGCTCAAGGGACGTAATTTTTCATTAAATTCTGAAAATGCACTTGCTACGCTAATGCCATGGTATTCTAGGCTGGTAAGCTTGCATTGTGTCATCAGGACATCAGCTGTCCTTTTTGTGACTGCATCGCCTACTAGTTCTAGAAAGGAGAGGATTAGTGGGAGAGAAGGAATGACAGAACTATCATTTTAAGGTGTTCAGTGGAAGGCTTAAAATGATAGGTCTGTCATTCCTTCTCTCCTACTAATCATTTATATATCACTATATATATATATATATATATATATATATATATATATATATATATATATATATATATATATATATATATATATATATATATATATATATTGTGTGTGTGTTGTGTGCAGGGCCGGACCCAGGGGGGGTTACCTGGGTTCCGGAACCCCCCCTCCCAACTAAAAAAAAAAAAAAAAAAAAAAAAAAAAAAAAAAAAAAAAAAAAAGAACAGTGAATTTTTTTATGCAAAGGGAGTTCCAAAGTTTTATTATTTTTTTATTGTTTTTAAAACATTGCAGTTTTTAGTCACTTTTGATCCAAGGCACAAAGAGTTATTTATAGACAATTCAAGGGAAATCCATTTCAAGGGATCCGTTTAAAACGTCCAAAACGTTTTCCTGTTGAAACAACCAAGTAACCCAACCCCTAACCCTAAATTAGTAAATGCAGCCATATTTTCTTGTTCTGGCCACAAGCCTCTTCCAGCGCCTTCACCTTGATACAGCCCTAATCCCCCAAAAACGACTTTTTAGAAAGATTAATTAAGACGCTAAGTTGATAATTATGATAATTCGTTGTAACGAACATCCGTTGAAACGACCATCGTTGAATCGTCCAAAAACATCGTTGAAATGGATTTCCGTTGAATCGACCAGGTACCCAAAAGAGTTGCTTTCCTTCAGTGCATGTCTTTCCGAGAAAGATCAGTGAAAAGACGTCTGACGTCATTAAGGTTTGTGGGGGGAAGTTTAAATCTAGATCTATTTTCTTTGGTAACACTTCACTTTTGCTGTCTCCTCGAAAATGCCGAAACTGAAAAAAAACAGATGCTGATGGCAGTAGGCGACTGTCATGCTGGTTTTCATCAAGCTCCATTTCAGAAGGTGGGTACATTTTTAAATCCAATTTTGTCTCATAAAAGAAATGTAGTCAGTAGAACTAGGTAAAATTCACCCATTCCGAATTCGATTCAAATGAGCACGTGGCGATGGAGCCGGTAGTACTTCCTTCCTGTGAGTGTAGCCTATGCTGTAGGAGCTGATACTAGCTGCATATAATGAATATCATAGATATAAAACAGCCCCACTTATTAAAATACCAAAACAGGTAACAATTAAAGTAATGCATAGCCTAAAATTTATTTCACAAAGTATTATGATATATAACTTTAAAAATGTCAATTTAAAGAATAAAGATATCGGCATCAATGATCAATATTGCTTTTATATTTATAAAAAAAATCTTTGGACGGCAAAATATCGTTTTCAATAACAAAACCAAGGGCTAAGTTATAAGGTATCGTTTTCACTAGTGCAGCTTACTAGCTATGTATTGTGACGTAAATCTCTTCGGAGAGCAGAACAGAACCGTCTTGATGGCTGACTATGGAAACCATAGCCTATCTGACACCACTTTGACAGCGTCGCCATCAATTGTGACGGCAACATAGCCTTTCCGGGTGCGAAACCGTCATGACGACTTCGGTTTTTGGAACGACAAGAAGCCATCATGACGGCATCCCAACCACTGCCTTTTTCACATAATAAAATGGAAAATAAAAATGTGCTGAAATTTTGCCAACTGCTGAAAATCAGCAAATTTGTTAACAGTTCCTATGCCTGTGAACAGCGTGCTACAAAATAAGATTATTCACCCTTAGGCCTTTTGTTGATGAAATTTAAAATAAGCTAAGAACTAATCAGAAAACCACTGTTTTTTTATATTAAATTATTATTATAAAATTGTAGTAGACGTGTTAACACTTGCAATGCATAATCATATATAAGATGTTGAAAAGACGGTTCTATTTTATTTTCCCAGGGTCACCCTGGTCAGCCCCACAGGGTGGGTTTTCTTCTGTATTCTGGGGCATGTGTTTCTGTCTACCCTTTGTCCATTCACCTGTATTTGCCTTTTTAAAACTCTCCCTACTGTCTGCACTGCCTGTAGCTCTTGATATTGGATGTGTGTTGCTAAATGGTCTTAGCTTTATTTAGGCCCCATGTGTTAGGTTTATTTAACGTATTTGACCGGCTGGCGACATACATTCAATATTCTGTTTATTTTTTTATTTTTTTTTTTTTCACAAGCAGTGCAGGCACGTCCTGAGAAAGCCTTGTTGCTGTCGGGACGTTAAGCAATGTACAATCAATGTACAATCTATTTTATTTTACATTTTTGTTGTTGCTTTTAGGATAATTTCATGTTTTAATTTTTATGTTACGTCTTTGTTTTTGTTTTTTTGTTTTTTCTTCTTTTTGTTTGTTGTTGTTGAGTAAATTGTAAAGCGCTTAGAGCTGTTTACAGGTAAGCGCTATATAAGAAAACCTTTAATAATAATAATAATAAAAGTTGTTTTTCTAAACGGCAGATGATGCAGTTCCTCGAAAGAGACAAAAATCAACCCAAAGTGAGACCACTGGCAGTGGAGTTCGAAACAGTGACATGGGAACAAGTAAAAGCAGTGTTGGTGAGTAATTTACTGCCCCGCCCCCCCCCCCCCCCCCCCCTCTCAAAAAAAAAAAATTAAATTAAATACAACCTGAAATTGATACGTGATTGAGTGTTTCAATTTAATAATTAATATTAAACAAAATGACTGGTGTGTTCCATTGGCTATCATTAGCCTAAGAAGACTCTACGAGTCATAAGGTAGCAAAGATTTTGTCCATCATTTGGGGGGAGGGGTCTAAAAAGAAAAGCTGTTATTTCAGATCATAAATATATATCTAAGCTTGACTGAAGTGTGTAAACGAAGACATATATATGCTTTAAATGTAATTATCTTGTTGCAGGTCTCTCTCTCTCTCTCTCTCTCTCTCTCTCTCTCTCTCCTCTCTCCTCTCTCTCTCTCTCTCTCTCTCTCTCTCTCTCTCTCTCTCTCTCTCTCTCTCAGTATGTGTGACTCTGTGTGTGTGTGTGTGTGTGTGTGTGTGTGTGTGTGTGTGTGTGTGTGTGTGTGTGTGTGCGTGCGTGCATGCTGTGTGTGTGTGTATGTGTGTCGGCGTGAGAGAGAGAGAGAGAGAGGGGGGGGGAGATAGCACCTGCATACATATTTGCCCTTGCTGTATGAACTTTAATGTACTTAATGATTCTTTGTTTATTGCTTTACTTTGTATTTTTACTCATTTTATATTTTTGTGCGTACGCGTATGCGGGTAGGAATGTCTGGAGTGCGTGTCCGAGAGCGTGTGTTTGTTTTTGTGCGTATGTGCCTGAGTGCGTGCGTGTGTAAGTGTGTGTGTGTGTGTGTGAGTGTTCGTGCGTGTGTGCATGCGTACTGAATTGCGGTGTACATGAGTGTGTGTGTGTGTGCGTGCGTGCATGCGCGAGTTGTGATGTGCATGCGTGCGTACCTGAGTGCGTGTGTGGGTATGTGTGTGTGTATGTGCGTGGTGCGTGCGTGCGTGCGTAAGCGAATGCAGCAGTGCATGCAGCAGTGTGTGGTATGTGTATGTTTACATGTCTATGTCACTTATGTAGTAGATGTAGCAACGGCAAGTTTGAAAACTGGTCCTGTTACCAATAACTTCTACCGTTGGAAAATAAAGGTTCATTGTTCATTGTTCTCTCTCTCTCTCTCTCTCTCTCTCTCTCTCTCTCTCTCCTCTCTCTCTCTCTCTCTCTCTCTCTCTCTCTCCTCTCTCTCTCTCTCTCTCTCTCTCTCACAGGTACACACACAATCGTTTTAGTATTTCAGACTTCTCATAGACCCAACTTTTATTTGTATTTCAGACTCCTCCTCAAGCATTGATCAGCCTGCCGGGGGCCTGCTTTCTGAATCCTCTGCCATGCCAATGACCAACCAGCCTGATGTGAGCCTGCTTTCTGACTCCTCTTCAGATTTCTCCTCTCAGATCACCAGCAACAAAAATATCGATTTTGGTGAAGTTTTCAAGAAACACACGCGAGTCGTTTCACTGTCAAGCCGTTGATTGATTGATTGTACATTGCTTAATGTCCCGACAGCAACAAGGCTTTCTCAGGACGTGCCTGCACTGCTTGTGAAAAAAAAACTAAACAGAAAATTGAATGTATGTCGCCAGCCGGTCAAATACATTAAATAAACCTACAACATGGGGCATAAATAAAGCTAAGACCATTTAGCAACACACACCCAATATCAAGAGCTACAGGCAGTGCAGACAGTAGGGAGAGTTTTAAAAAGGCAAATACAGGTGAATGGTAGACAGAAACACATGCCCCAGAATAGAGAGAAAAACCCACCCTGTGGGGCTGACCAGGGTGACCCTGGGAACTGTCAAGCCGTGACAAGGAGCATCTTCTAAGGCAACACTGGAGACCATCACCTGGTTTTCAGTTTCCAACAACAGTGATAAACAACAAGAACCGAAAATTTCAGCATGAGTGGTTGCAAAAGTACTCCTGGCTTGTGTATTCTCCTTTCGAGGATGGGGCTTACTGCAAGTATTGCCTATTATTTGCAAAGTCTACTGAAAACCTGGGCAAGTTTGTGAAGACGCCATGCAAGAACTGGAATAAAGCCTGTGATCAGATCAAAAAGCACTCGTTATTACAATACCACAAAGATGCAATGGCAAATGGAGAGCAGTTTTTGACAATCATGGATAAACCAGAGCAGAGCATCGCCAGTGAAATCAATCAGAAAAATGCAGAAAACATCGCTGCAAATCGACAAGTTCTGACAAGCCTCTTCAGGATTGTTGAAGTGTGTGGAAGACAGGGGTTAGCTCTGAGGGGCAACTGTGATGATGGCATTCTTCAGAGTGAGAACAGAAGCAATTTCAATGCCCTTTTGAATCTGTGCATCAATGCAGGAGATGAAACTCTCCGGAAACATCTAGATACATGCGATAAGAAGGCCACATACATTTCAAAAAGTACACAAAACAGACTGATAGAGGTTCTTGGTGATCAGATCCGCAACAAGATTCTTGCAGAAATTATTGCAGCAAAACAGTTTACCGTGCTTGCTGACGAAGTCACAGACAGCTCAAACTGGGAACAACTTTCAATTATATTGAGATTCGTCGATGGAAGTCTGAAAGTTCGTGAAGAGTTCCTGGCTTTTGTCCAGTGCAGAGATACCACAGGTGAAACACTTTACAACAAGATTGTTGAGTGTCTGGGCTTGTGGGGGCTTGATTTCAACAATGTTAGAGGACAAGGTTATGACGGGGCCGCAAACATGGCAGGAAAGTTTAAAGGAGTGCAGGCACGTTTTCAAGCAAGGAACAACAAAGCACTGTACTTTCACTGTGCTTCCCATAGCTTGAGTCTCTGCATTGTAAAAGCATGCGGCTTGCCTGCAGTGAAGAACATGATGGGAGCACTGAGGGAACTGTCACTGTTTTTCTCAAACTCTCCAAAGAGACAACGAAAACTTGAAGATACCATCGAAGCATCTCAGCCTGACATGACAAAGACAAAGCTTGTTGATCTGTGCAGAACAAGATGGGTAGAAAAACATGAAGCACTGGAGGTTTACACATCTCTCTTCCTGGTTGTTCACGACTGTTTGGGACAAATGTGTGAAGACAGTGACAATTGGGACAGTGAGACATTGACCAAGGCAACTGGCTTTCTCCACACCTTGAGCAGCAGTGTTTTCCTCGTTGCATTCGTTGTCGTCCGCAATTGTTTGCGTTACTTAAAACCCTTGACAGTGAAGCTCCAGAAAAGAACAAAAGATGTTGTCGATGCCTACAGGGAAATCAAAGAGGTCAGTAACTGCATGTCTTCTATTAGAAGAGATGTCGACACAGCGTTCGTTGCCTAGTTTGGTGAAGTCAGCAAAATGGCAAATGCTTTGACAACTGATGTTGTTGTTCCTCGTCAAGCATCCCGCCAGACTCTCCGTGACAACCAACCTGCGGCCACTCCAGAAGAATATTTCAAGATTAGCATTGCCATTCCTTTCTTGGAACACCTGTCAACCGAATTGGACTCGAGGTTCAAAAATGCTGACCTAGCAGTTGATGGTCTCTGTCTGGTGCCAAGCACTTTAATAGACAACCAGGATGGTTTCATGCAGGTTCCAGAAGGGGTGAAGACACTGGCAATGTTGTGGGAGTCTGACCTACCAGACAACGCTACCCTTGATGCAGAATACCAACGGTGGGTTTGCAAATGGCGAAGTGCTGCTGAGAATGCGACAGCTATCATCCCATCCACGGCATCAGAAACACTGAAACACTGTGACAGGGATTTTTATCCCAACCTGTTCATCATGCTAAAGAACCTTTGCACCCTGCCTGTCACTACTGCCGAGTGTGAGCGTTCAAACAGTCAGTTGCGCAACCTGAAAAACTACCTGCGCTCTACAATGGGGCAACAGAGACTCAATGCACTTGCTTTACTGAAAGTGCACAGGGATGTTGATATTGACTTCAAAGAGGCAGTGAACTGTTTTGCCAGAAGATACAATTCACAAATGGTACTAATGCCGAGGAACCTAGTGCAGCAAGACTGAACTGAAGTGAAAGCAGGGCCCTGATGTTCATAAACTACAAGGTAAAGCTTTATACCGTTAACGATCAACGAAAAGTAGTGAATAATAATAGTATACAAAACATCTCTGTTGATAAATAAATGTTTGTGTGTGTGTGGGTGTGGGTGTGGGTGTTTTTTTTAAGGGAGGGGCAGGTGATAATTTTTGTACCCCAGAGTTTGTCAGTTCGATTGTTCAAAAAGCTCAAAGTCCCCAGACCATCACAAATGGCTTTTTCAAGGCTCAGATTGCACCAGATTGCACCATTTTGCATCCTTGAAAAAAAAAAAATCCGGGGGGGGCATGCCCCCGGACCCCCTAGAAGGCTCGGCGCTTCGCGCCTTCGCTTTATACTGAATCTGTAACCCCCCCATCGACTTTTCCCAGGTCCGGCCCTGGTGTGTGTGTGTGTGTGTGTGTGTGTGTGTGTGTGTGTGTGTGTGTGTGTGTGTGTGTGTGTGTGTGTGTGTGTGTGTGTGTGTGTAAATTAAAGTGTCACGCATAATGCAGCTTACAAGGCCATCTGAGCAAACCATGTACCAGCAATATGTCCGTTTTTTGCTGCTGGTTTGACAAGACATCCCAGTGCGCAAAAGGCAGTGCGCGGGCCAACGGCGGCTGACGTCGGCCCGATGGCTTTTCGCACATTGGGATCTTGCTGTGCAAACATATATGCGCGGCTCTGATTTACATTTGTTATCATTAAAATGATCATGAGCTGGTGCATAGGAGACTGCTGTGACGTGTTCATGACGTTTCCATTTTGTCAATAAAGATTCACGAAAATGATCCCCTTGACAGCCAGTGATGACGAACTGGGCGTCTGAAACCAGTACACACTGACCGGCATTTGCTTGAAAACCGCAGATGTAAATGGTACCAAGAATAAGCATAACGAACACTGGATTAAGAAGGGACATGCGTTGGTTTGAAATTGCGAAGCTTTCAAAACAATTAACCTGTCATGATATGGTACTATACCAAACAAAATCATAGCTCACTACTTAATTTGCCATGGTTTCCATAATTTAATGCACTCACGTATCACGATTTTACGCCCGCCCCGACCCACATTCCCCCGTATAATGTGCTAGTATTCTGAAGAAGAAGAAAAATAAAATAAAATAACATTGAAATGGCCGTCTTAAACGTGAAACTACCATTTGTTTTCAAACCTTTCTTGAGGTGTCCATAAAAACGTATACTCATATTTGAAATATTTATTTTACGATGTTTCACCTTGACTTTTTTTCAGTAAGGCTCACATGCGTTCAAAGAGGGCGGGAGCACTTGTACAAACAAAAAAGGTACGTCTGTCTGGTAAACAAGAACATAAAAACAGCTGGACGTAATTGGTTGCTGAAGCGCCGATAAAGCACCGAGCAATCCAACATTAACATATTCCAGACGCGCTGCTTTCGGATTCGCCGCGTATCTGAACGCGACACGTCTCGAACGAGCTTCATTTACAGAGGTGACGTTGACGCCCAAAGACTCCAAACACCGAACGAGAGTGATGTCATGGCGGATAACCAGCTTGTAAGAGACGGATTTTATTGTGTTGTCTATGTTACAAGCTGGTTATCAACCGTGACATCACTCTCTTTCGGTGTCAGTTGGAAGTCGGTCGGCGTCAGCCTGTCTATTTTCTTACTGGAAACTGCAAGCTATGTACGAGCCAAGAATATAATTTATACAGATTCTTACATCAGTGTTTAGGTGATACTGAGAATCTCACTCGAGTGGTTGCAAAACCTTATCCTACAAGCGGTAGCGAGTTGGACATATATGGTTTTAAGACCACGAGAGTGAGATTCTCGGTATCACCTAAACACCGATGTGTGAATCGGTTGCTTACTCACCTTTTTCTTTGCATATATCTGATATGATTTGGTTTTCGGCACACGCCTAGCCACAATGCAGCCACCATTGTGTCTTGGCAAAGATCTTCACGTAATTAACTTTGTAATGTGACGACAATATTGTGGATGTTCCTTCATGATGATGTAACAGCCCAATACATGACGCCAGAGTGTCAGTCGTCACTTTGAACTGAACGTCAGCTGAAAGTAGGTCAAGTTTCAAAATCGCGTGTGCCCGTACCTTTATGTTGACCAGATTTTCTACAAGACAATTTTGTGCACACTTGGTCGTTCACGCAGCAGAGTTGTATACACACGTGTGATACAGCCAGGTTGTATCACACGTGTGTGATACAGCTTTTCCGCTCAAAGGATAGCAAAGAAGAAGATGTCTATAGTTCAAACGCCCTTTAGCCAGAGAATGTTCCAAAAGCTGGCATCCTGTTAAAACGAGACCGTCACCCCATTCGTCGTTAACGACGAAGGTCTAGTGATGGTCCTGTTTTAACAGGACGCGTAAGGGAATCTGGGAATATTACACCAAGTCTAGCCAAATCTAATTGGTCTGGGTGGAGAAACCTGGGGCCCCGCAGATGCTATTCTATGCTGTTAATGGACTATAAAATTTCACATGTAGCGATTTGATGAACATATGCACAGCTACTTGGTATGCAAGAGATCATCGGGTAGACGTCGGCCGCAGTTAGCCGGCGCACGGGTGCTGCGATCGACGTCGGCCCGATGGCCGTTCGCATCTGGGTATGTATTTTAAGATTTCTGCGAATGACATTGCATTTGGATCAGCGGTTTGTACCTCATTAACTGTGTTAGGTCTTATCGCCCCAGCAGGCCAGCTGTGATACTATAAAGACCAGTAGTATTCTTTGTCTATTTCATTTTTTAATGCTACTTTATGCACCGGTATGTCAAAAATAATATACTAATGATGGAAGACAATACCAAGTGTACACTGTCGTAGCTTACGCTCCCTGTAGATCGAGACTTCCTTTCAAATAAGCTGCTCCACAAACACGTCTCTTCGACCATGCGGCAAGTCAAGCCGAGAATGATCATTATACTTTTGCTGGTGGGTTGGTTACTTCTAGGTCTGACGCCACAAGAGTGAGTAATGCTAGGTCATGGTGGACAGGGACAGCTATTGCCTAAGGAATACTAACTGAAGACTGATCAATTCAGGCGCACTGCAGCTGTGCCACTTTGATTTACTGGGACCTTTCACCTGACTTGCTATATAAATCATACTGACTAGCAAAAGAAATGCGACATTTTTGGAATCATCGGAAACACTTTGTCGCATTTCTTCAGTTTGCTCGTCAATACAGAACAAGCCCTTCTTTTTGCCTTGGAGACGGTTTGGTGTGCCGTAACTGAACAAAGCCCATTAACTTTTTATGAGACTCCAAAGTGAATCATTGACACCTTTCTTTCCCCTGTAGACTCAGTGTAAACAAACAAGAAAGAAGGTAGGGCCACACGTCAATCCCTAAAACGTCATCCTTTGTTTGTGTGCGGCATTCCTCTCTAAACTCACTTGTTTTTTGGTTTTTTGTTTACTTTAAGCACCCGCTTAATTTCTTTTTACCCAATAAACAGTATGTAACTACGCACTGCTTGGCGACTTAGTTCGTATGGGGAGCAACTGATCGAGTAGAATGTACTGAACATGTTTACGAGTGTTTCTGCCGACCCATTTCAATGCAAGAGACATTGATTTTCATGGGCCCTTGCAGATGCAGCGGTTCATGAGAATCTAAACCTCTTGTTTGGAGCTATTTTAGTTATGTCTCTTAAACAACGGGCTTACGCATGTCGTTGTAACGTTCACGCCTTCAGTCTTTACGGTTTTCCAGGACACAGTAGAGTTGTTGCCCTTTGCGGACGTCAGTTCGTGCATCTAGGGGGGGCGCAATAAAACAGACATGCGCGATGTGTCATCGTCTTCTGACGCGCCTCCTGATACGCATGCGTCAGTATGAACCCACTGCGCAAAAGGCCATCGGGCCGACATGGGCCGCTATTGGCCGGTGCGCGGTCCAACGGCGGCCGATGTCGATCCGATGGCCTTTTGTGTATTGAGAACTCGTCAGTGTTTGAAGCGAGAAACATAGATCCACATCAGCTCTTGTAGTCAGATTATTCTTACTGGCAAGTAATAGCGGCAAGGTAGTGTAAAGATTACATCTTAAGGTATCCTGTAGACGGACAGCGGGGTGTCTACAGCTGTTCGGCACTGAGATATCTTGGCCGGACGTGCCGGTTGGCGAAGACATATTTGAATCAAAGGGAAGACCAACAAAGCATTTGAAAAATGTCGGCACACGCGGCGCGCACGTACGCACGCACGCACGCACGCAAACACGCTCGCACGCACGCACACACACACACACACACACACACACACACACACACACACACACACACACACACACACACACACACACACACACACACCTGACAGCAAAACAAAGAAGCAGCGTTTAATCTTAACTGAGTAGGAATTGACACATCCCTCCACAACCATCACACACACTCTCGGTCACACCTGTCAACACGAAAGGCAAATGGTACGACCAAGAGGCACGGCGGCATATCAGTCTTCGTGAGCCCCCGAAGCCTTCGGGTGTTCATGAGGATCTATGCTTCTTGCAGACGGCCGGTGTGAAAAGATGTGCTAAAGAACGCACACTGTATGATGCAATGGCCTGTATATCGGCCGGCCGAGGCTTGGCTTCCTGTTGTAAACTTTCTTAAAGAATACAATTTGAGTGTTAAGCAGTACGTCATATGTATTTCGACATACTTTAAAGAACACTGCAGGTTAAAAAATAAAAAGGTCGTTTGGAAACGGCGTAGTTTCCTTTCCCAACCCCAATGCTTAAAAGACCATCGGGCCGACGTCGGGCCATAGGGAGCGGACGTCGGCCCGATGGCCTTTTGCGAAGTGGGACCCTCCTTTTTATTTACCTAATTGAGAATACAGTAGACTTTGAAATGGGGCTAGGTAGGAACGCATTCCGGAGCATGCACATGACGTTTTGGCGTGCAGGGCAGAAATTCTGGCAAAAAAGTAACAAGATAAAAATGACGTAACGTCTACTACGCAAACCTTGCTAGAGAACGTCTTTTTGGCGCCAAAGGGCCGCGCGCGTGCGCACGTGTGTGTGTGTGTGTGTGTGTGTGTGTGTGTGTGTGTGTGTGTGTGTGTGTGTGTGTGTGTGTGTGTGTGTGTGTGTGTGTGTGTGTGTGTGTGTGTGTGTGTGTGTGTGTGTGCCGTGTGTGTGTGTGTGTGCCGTGTGTGTGTGTGTGACAGCGACTAGAGCCCGCGTTTGAGGACGGAGAAGCTTGAAATTTTAGGATATTGTCCCTAAAAGAATTATCTCGAGACCTTTTTTAAGTCCCTTCTATTTATAGAAGGTACTTATTAGGACGGGTCGAGGTGGGGCGAATTTAATAGCATGTCCGTGATGTCAAAGGCGGGCAGGCTAAACCTCTAACAATTGAACTATAACAAGATAAAACTTACGTCATGTCTAGTTACGCTATCCTCGCTGCTGAACGTACATTTGGCGCGAAGCGCCGTATGTGCGTATGTATGTATGTGCGTATGTATGTATGTATGTATGTATGTGTCTGCGTGTGTATGTAAACAAGAGCATCTCCGATATTTCTGTACACACAAGCTTGAAACTTAGCAAAATACTTTCTTAAGTGGGTGGCTAAGAGAGCCTCCGAGCAAATTGTAACTGAATGTCTCATTGAAGACATAAACAAGCGTTTATAGGAAGTCGGTTGACCCAGATTAGAGTCTGTAATTTGTGTCATATTTACTTGAACTTTTGTATATAGCTAGTTTGAAGAAAGACATTGGATGAGTTCGTTGGCCAGCTTTGTATCCTTTCAACTTCTTTAGTAAAAAATAATTCTTTTCAGAAAATAATTAAAACAGTAAAAAAAAAACTGAAAAAAAAAAAAACACCTTCACTTCTAGAGAAAGTCAGACAGTGGCGGTGACGTGAAAGAAGCAACTCTGTCACCACGCAGACACTGATACTCTAAATATGACGTAATTCTCTCTCTATCTCGCTCGCTTTTTCTCACACATATGCGCGCATCTCTAAGAGGCCGTAGGGCGCATGAACATCTATGCCTCTTGAGGATGAATAGAGCGCGCGCATGCACTTACGTACACGCATGCACACACATCGACGCGCTTTCAAAAAACCTGCAGGTGTACTTAGTATAGCATGCAGCTAGGTAAAGTCAACCTGATTTCACACAAATTATAGCAAGACTGAAATTGTACCGTGAAATTCTAGTTTTGTCACCATATTCGTATTTTTTCTTATTTTTACTAGATATTTTGCATATAGCTAGATAAATGGAAGATATTGTATGAGCTCTCTAACCAGCGTTGTACCTCTATAACTTTTTTGAGTGATAATTAGTTGGGTTTTTTTAATGTTTTCACGTTTTTGGGATTAATTTCATGAATTATATGGGTTAATCTTAAAACAATTGAACCTTTTGAATCAATTGAAACAAACAATCTTCTCATTAGTAATCGCATGATTTTTTTTTTAAATATACGGTATTAACATAAGACTACAGTTTCTCTCGGCTGTCGGGTACGATTAGGTCAATTGTGACCTGTGTGCCCTAGTTGTGAAAATCAGACAATTTTCTGCACCACTTTTTCAGAGTCATTTGTAAAATAGCTAACATAACTGATTTTTTTTTTTTTTTTTTTACGAAAAGGAACCACCTATATTTTCATTAATACCAGCATGATTTTTCATAAACAATGTTTAGATAAGCCTGCTGTTTGTCCCGGCCCTGGGGTAGGATTAGGTCAAATTGTGACCTGTAAGCCCTAGGCATGAAAATCAGCAAAAAAAAATTGCAAAGTTGATCCTCTGAAACGTTAAATGTTAGTACTGCGATGAGTGACGTATAACATCGAGCCTTCACTATGAAGACCGCGTCGTGGGACTAATGATGCCATGACGTGAAGCTTGAAGTGGCGTCATTTCGCTGCTCGTGCTATTATTCTTCTTCAGAATAGCTATGCTACGCCAGATCACAGAGCTTACAAATAGCGGGAATTGCCGTGTGTCCGTCTTTATTTCTGTGTGCCAGTGTGTGTGGATCAGAGGGTGGGTTAGAGTAAAAGGAGATGGATTCCTGTCGCTACACAAGCCCACAGAGCGTACTAATGGCAGGAAGCGCCATGTGTCCATCTTTATATGTGTGCGCCGACGTGTGTGTTGATCAGAGGTTGGCTTAGAGAGGACGGAAATGGATCAGCATTGTAAGCCTAAAAATTTGAACGACTCTGAATGTTCCTAAAAGATAAACGCATCTGAGCTCCAAACAATACGGTAGACTTTGGGAGAAAATCCTCATCTTGTTAATTGTTGTCGTTTGTATTGTTTTCGCGAAACTTTCATCATGAGTGCTAACTAAAATTGGTTTTTATACCGTCAAACTATTTCACAGGTTTTCACAGTAACTTTGTGCTGGTCTGTGTTTTAGGATCGTATGGCACAAAGCCGTAAGGTTAAAAATCAAAGACCAGCACACATGACATATTGCGAATATTCAATGTTTATAACTTCTCTCTTTTAGCAAATGATAGACCTGTGGGGTGGTCATAGATTTTATCATCCAACGTTTTATTAAAGACCGTTTAAATCATCGTTGAACGTCAGTGGGTCTCCTGCTACCATCCTCCTGCCTGCAGACGGACGGTCCGCGGCGCAATGGTTAACTCATTCTACCCCAGACACACCACAGAACGATATGGATCGACCATGATAGTTCAAGGGTGATGCCAGAATAGCTTGGCGCCCATCGGCGCCAAGCTATTCTGGCATCACCCTTGAACTATCGTGGTCGATCTGTGTCTTGCACTGCAAAGCAGTCTTCAGAGGACAGCGGCAACATTTGGGGATTTCGGTGTTGGGGTAGAATGAGTTAAGGCGCCTGCCACCAAATGCTAAAGGTGCGAAGTTCGATACCGGGTTTCGGCGTCGCACATTTCTCCTGTAGTATAAGTGTCACCGTTAATTCGGGCGGACCATACTTATCAAATTTCAAATATAAAACGGTTTGAATTTCCAACCCCGCTTGAGCTTGCCCTTAGTACCACGTGAATGTTCTGTGTTTATGTACAGTGTGTGAATGAATGCGCGTGATTCACGTGAGCGTGCTTGTTGAGTTCAGTTCAGTCGCGGCGGCGCTTTGAGCCGATATTCAATTAATGCGCTGATTTATTTTATTTTATTTAGATGAAACACACAACCATATTCATGTGCTAGGCTACGATTTTGGACCTTACGACAAGGACCATAAGGTCCAAAATCACAGACCAGCACACATTTACCAACAGCTTTATGGGAACAGGCTGTAATGGTGGGTAGCTTACTTCACCTACCGCAGAGAAACGACATGTTTGACATGACTCGAATGGGCCATTATCGAGTGCATGACCTGATACAACTGCAATTTCATTTTTGTTTCCGAGGTCAGCGAGTAATACTGTGTGAGAGAACAGCATGTCTACAGACGGCTAATGGCCATTAACCTGAAGCTTGAATTTGGCGTGTGGTATATACTGTGGCCTGACACAATGCTTCAAAAGCTGATGTTTCAACACCATCCGTGCTAGAAGGACCCATCATGATAGTTAAAGGTAGTGCCTGATTAGCTTGGCGCCTGTATAGGCGCCAAAGCTAATCAGGCACTTGAACTATCATGTTTTGACCCTTTCCATGCAGTAATGTAATGTGAACATAACGCAAAAACAAAACTTTCAAGATCTGGGCCGTTTGGCCCTATAAGTGAACGGTCTTTGCTAATACACCCGCATATAAAAGCTGCCGAGATTACACGCAAGCTGCCTGAATCCGAAGACTGCATACCATGAAACCGAATCTCTGCCTTTGAGTCCGGCCGTACGAAATGGGTCAGTAGTAAGCTTGAGGTCCGTAAACGGTGATCCTTCGGCCTGGACCTCGGTTTTAAATTGCCTCCACTGCCGAATTCTGACAATCAGCATGTGCTCATTTTAACAATGCCAGCCTTGTGAGAATTCACATTCAGGCAGAATATAAAGTCCGCCGGGTTTACAGCTTTCCTGCAATATCGGGTGCGGCATACACATACCTGGTTCGTTTATTCTCGTTTTATATGCGGCGCCGTGAGAGAGTGTCACAGCGAGCTTTACGCTCTTCACCTGACGAGGCATACACGTTTGCTGGTAATCACAGACCAGCACACGTTTTCAGTTGTTGAACAAAAGCGTTCGATTTATCAATTCACATTGTTTTCGACCTAGTGGAGAAGAATGGGCCCATTACAGACTTTAATTTCTCAACAGCAGCAAAAAGGCCGCGTTTGAATTATCACTTAGCCGCCGCCCAAGCATGATGCTCGCTCAGATTTGGTTTTACCCTAAGGACAAAAAGTACCTGTTTCCGCTTGCCTAACACGATCCTATTTAATAGTGCCGACCCACTAAAGCTTTCCTTTCGCCGAGGTGGACATAAATGCCAATGCATGGAGAGAGAGAAGAAGAAAAAAAAAGAGCAGACGGCGCAAGGGACATCACTCCTGTCAAGAGAGGTTGTTACTTGCCGCTGGTTCTGAAGTTTTGTTTCCGCATAGCGCTACAATTATGGCGTCGACTATGATTTGTCTGTGTAAGCCAAACAGAAAAAAAAGCCGAACGTGACTATCTACCCTAATGTTTTAACGACGAAATTTGAAACAGAGAACTTTTTTGTTTGCCTCAGTAGTGGAACAATACTCCCTATGCCACTCAACTTGACATATACGATTCCTTTTGTGTGTGTGTGTGTGTGTGTGTGTGTGTGTGTGTGTGTGTGTGTGTGTGTGTGTGTGTGTGTGTGTGTGTGTGTGTGTGTGTGTGTGTGTGTGTGTGTGTGTGTGTGTATCCGATCCAGTTTTTTTCATCCCCATGGACGGAAAAACAATAGGCCCAATTCAGTTAGCATGTACAATTCTACTTTTATTGCTCTGACAGCTGCTTGGTTCGGGTTTTATTGGCATGACACGCAGAAGCCATACAGGGGGTTTTAGTTCGGAAAAGGGACACAGGTCATAAAAACTAACGGAGGTAAAACTTAACCCCAGGGCTACCCATGCTAAAGTGCGTCACGATTAGGTTGGGCAAGTAGGATGCTGGACAGCCCAAGGATGCCGTCGGTGCTATAAAACTCTCTAGCCAGCCCTTAGTCCCTCGAGCTGACATCTTACAAACTCTCTCAATTCTCATAAGTGGTCCAGGTTATTGTTTTCCCATCATCAGGGCGAGATGAAAGTGAGTACTCAAGTCAGTCTCCTGGCTGATAGTTATACTTTTTTCCTGCGCGTTGTCACCTGCGTGCTGGTTTGTGATTTTGGACCTTAGGGTTACAGCTGTAAGGTACCAAAATCACAGACCAGCACAGAGTGTTACTGTTTGGATAGTCACGTTAGCAGCTGCAAAACACTGCGTTTTATTGTCGTTATAATACATGTCATATGCGAAAAGATGTTGAGGCGTAACGAATACTGATGCCACGTGTGTTGATATGCTGTTATCCTTTATCATTCAGAATACACCAGCGTGTGAACTAAGTCTGACTAAACTAGTTTAAGGGTGGTGCCAAAATACCTTGGCGCCTTTAAACGCAAAGCATTTCTGGCACCACCTTTGAACTAAAGCCATTGGTCTATATCCTTATCTGTAAGTACTATAACATAGCTAGAATATGGCAGTGTACAAATTTGAAGCTTTTAGCCTCAGTATGATATGGGTTATAGTTCTCGCTAAGCTCTTATCGGTTGCTGATTTTTTTTTTTTTTTTTTTTGGTACGGCAATGCCGTCTCACCGGAAAGATTTTTGCCAATATTTTGGTGGAGTAAAAAGTATAAACAATTTTTTTTTAAAGTATACGATATAAAGGATATATATAAATTATCAAAATATTAAAACATTATAAGTAATTGATTTTATTTTCGATTAATGTTGTAAACGTTTGAAGTGTATTTTAATGAGCTGTTTAAACTTAGCTGGACTTCGCCCTTATTAAAGGGTACATACAGTCAACACAACCATGGGATCTATTTTTATTCAAAGAAGAGAAACAGCCGGCAGAAAGACTTTTTTTTTAAAAATCGGAGCACTAATTCGGTCACAAAAGGTAAAAACATTGTGACGTCATCTGGGAATTGTAGAAAATTAAAGACGTCACGAACTGGACGCGCTACCGCTCCGATTTCAGTTCTTTCTGCTAGCTGACTGTGTCGTGTTAGCCTACAAATAAGTCCTTATGTTGTGCTGACTTCGTGTCCTCTTTAACTCCTTCACCGCCGAAAAATTGAAATAAGCAGGACCGAGCTGCAAGAGACAAAGATCCTCACGAACCCCCGCAGTTGCGGGGGCTCATGAGGATATGTGCCTATTGCTGACAATACTTTGTATCCATGTTCCTCGGAATACTGAGAGTCTTAAGCACTGAACCAACAAAAATTTCAAAAACACAATCTGCGTCCACTGCATGGCAGTTAAATTGAAGTCCTTTACCTACAAAAGAGAGAAGGGACTTTAGGTGGATGACTGCTTATTGCCGGCAACAGACTTGATATACAAATGTTGTTCGAAAAATGGCTAGAGATTTTTAAAGTTTGCTTAGGTCGTCTCCAGCTATAGAATAAAGAAATAAGTTAGAAATTTGGTCTTTGAAAATGACAATTGTTGTGTTTAAAAAGGATATTTTATGCGGACAAATGTATATCGGTCTAGCTGTCAATGAATATACAGAGTCTTAAACAAGATAGGATGAACCATAACCCACAAAGTCCCTTCTGTATGAGAGCTGTCCTCGCTATCAATGGTCTCTACCTTTTGTCTTTGACCTGATTCTCATGTTGAATTATCTCCTATTGAAAAAGTATCGCAGATCTGCGAATGCGTCAGTGAGTTCTATAAGGGGCGCAGGACATACGCGTCATTGATTTGTCAAACGTCATTTGTCATGATAAAAGTTTTAGTTTTTACGTAATTTTATATTTTACCTGATATGAGTTTCACTTTCGCTTCATAGGCTTGAGAAAATGGTGACAAAACTAGAACTTCACGGTACAATTTCAGTCTTGCTATAATTTGTGTGAAAGCAGGTTGACTTTACCTAGTAGCTACATGATATACTAAGTACATGTGTGTGTGTGTGTGTGTGTGTGTGTGTGTGTGTGTGTGTGTGTGTGTGTGTGTGTGTGTGTGTGTGTGTGTGTGTGTGTGTGTGTGTGTGTGTGTGTGTGTGTGTGTTAGTGCTTGCATGCGCGCGCGCGCTCCAAACATCTCCAAGAAGCATAGATCCTCATGTGCCTGGAGGGCGCATAAGGATCTATTCCTCCTGGAGATGCGCGCATGTTTGTGTGTGTGAGAGAGAGAGAGAGAGACTGAGCCGCGCGCGAGAGAAAAAAATGACGTCATATTTAGAGTATTATGTCAGTGTCTGCGTAGTGACGGAGTTGCCTCTTTTACGTCACCGCCACTGTCTGACTTTCTCTACAAGCAAAGGTGTTTTTTTACTGTGTTTTAATTCTTTTTTTAAAAAGAATTAATTTTTACTAAAAAAGTTAAAAGGATACAAAGCTGGCTAACGAACTCATCCAATGTCTTTCTCCAAACTAGCTATAAGCAAAAATTCAAGTAAATATTAAAAAAATTACGGACTCTAATCTGGGTCAACCGACTTCTTATAAACGGTTGTTTTTGCCTTCAATGAAACATTCAATTACAATATGCTTGGAGGCTCCCTTAGCCACCCACTTAAGAAAGTATTTCGCCAAGTTTTAAGCTTGTGTGTACAGAAATATCGGAGATTCTCTTGTTTACATACATACGCGCACACACACATACATACATACGTACATACATACATACGCACATACGGCGCTTCGCGCCAAATGTACGTTCAGCAGTGAGGTTAGCGTAACTAGACATGACGTAATTTTTATCTTGTTACTTCAATTGTTAGAGGTTTAGCCTGCCCGCCTTTGACATCATGGACAGGCTATTAAATTCGTCCTAAAAAGTCCCTTCTATAAATAGAAGGGACTTAAAAAGGCTTTCATCGTGGACGTGTATGTCGTTTTGGCCGTCGGTATCGAGTTTTGCGTACCTTTGGCTTATGGTTGCGATTTCTGTCGGGATGATTCCTCAGTACAGGAATGGGTCGGCAATGAAAATGCAAGGATAGTGCCAGTTTAGTTTGGCACCGTTCTTTAATATTAGATCTGCTATGATTTAAACTTGAAGAATCGTTATTCAGTTCGGCCTACGAAAATGTAGCAAATTATGTTTCAAGGAGACGGCAAAAATGGAAGCAAAATAAGTTTATATATTATCTGATAAACTTAACAAATATTTAAACTTTGATTTCCAGCTCAAACAAGATCTTATGACATGACATATTTCTGACAAAAGTGTTTTGAATGACTATATTTTGGGCCATGATTTGTAGAATGTTGCATTGATACATCTCATAATGTGTCTTATGTTTTCTTTTGATCATTCGAGTGTCATAATTAGAAATAAAAATAACAAAGCGTGATAAGTACTTTTTATGCTTTCCTTATATGCAAACGAATTGAAAGTGTCAATTACATGTTCTTTTCATGAAACGCAAATTCCTTATTGGGCGTGCCGTATCCGATACGCAAAAGGTCATCGTGCCGACGTTGGCCGTCGTTGGCCCGCGCACGCCCGTCGGCACGATGGCCTTTTGTGCATTGGGTATACAGTTGCTATCTTGTCAGCATGATGGTGTGGAGTTTTAGTCGGTCCTTTATCTTCCCCTCCCTCTCCCCCCCCCCCCCACCTCCCGTCCCTCTCCCCCTCGGCCCCTCCCACTGTTCTCTTTCTCCACACATCCTCCCCACCCTCCGTCTGTTCACCCTCCTCCGTCCCCTCCCAACCGCCACACCCAGCTATTTTCCTACCCCAAGCGGTCCTCCCTCCGCCTCCAATCTTTCCCAACCCCCTGCACCTTCCACCCTTCGTGAAGACCACCTTCCCCCGATCATCTCTATGTCTCCTCCGAATAATATGCTGTCGAAGCCATTGTCACCTCAGGACACCTGAGCCTGGGACTTACCTCAGACTTGGAGAGGCCGTTTAAAATTTAAAATTATTCGTGAGGACACAGAAGGTTTTCAGTCTAAATCGGGTCTGAACGGAGATGGCAGATTGAAGTTTGTGACCCCGGAATTTAGTCTTTCCATCAGTCTCCCTATCTTGCGCGACGCATAGATTCTCGCGAGCCCTTCTCCCAGGATTTCATCTGCTATAGCCGCAGTGGCTCATGAGAATATATGCCTCTTGTCTGCAGTGATCGGCACGACCCACGCTTACAGATCGGCTCTTTTGGCCATCTGGGTTTGTCCACAGTTATTCGCATCTTCGCATCGCTGACGGAGGCTGATTTTGAGTGTTATGCTTGAGACTGAAATTTATGTCGTGCCCAACTGAGGTGGGTTTCTTTTATCGACATTGTTAGACAAACTGGGCCCGGGGCCCAGGTAACCGAATAATGCGAGCGCATATTTATCCATGCGTGCCGGTGGGCAATGAAAAATAATGAGGAAGTGTCGTGTTTCTATTGTTTCTTGAAACACCCGGCGCATTGTCCTGATGTCTGACTTAGATTCCGTTCCGTGTTCTCGGCTGTCATTTGCGGCAACTAGTCACGCAATGAATCTGTTACACATTTTCTCTCTCTCTCTCTCTCTCTCTCTCTCTCTCTCTCTCTCTCTCTCTCTCTCTCTCTCTCTCTCTCTCTCTCTCTCTCTCTCTCTCTCTCTCTCTCTCTCTCTCTCTCTCTCTCTCTCTCTCTCTCTCTCTCTCTCTCCCTCCCCCTCCTCCTCCCCCTCCCCCAACCTCTCGTGCAAGGGTTCTGGGCAGCTCATGTGGTATAGCGTTCACTATCGTCCGAAATGTCGCAGTTGCGAACCCAGCTGGGGGTCAAAATTTGTTCAAGTCAGACCCTATTCAGTTTTTTCGTCTCTTGATTTAAAAGTTCCAAAGTTTCTCCCCTCCCCCCCCCCCCCTTCATTCCATTCTCCACCCTAGACAGATTTCCGATGGTGGTCAGGCACAAGATGAGATAAATCTTTGTTCTTACCAAACTGCTGTGAGATAACCTGCGGTGCTTGCATACAGTCAATAATTTATCTCATTCAGCCCGACGGCCGTATTTCCAAAATTTGGGAGACGTCATCTAATGACTATGCACCTGTTGCAGGAGATGGATCGACCAAGATAATTCCGAGGGCAGTGCCAGATTAGCTTGGCGCCGACATGCGCCAAGCTAATCTGGCACTACCCTTGAATTATCATGGTCGACCCATCTCCTGCTGTAGTTCGTCAGGGCTGAATGGGTTAATCGGTCTGACAAAATGAAATGGGTTATGTTGATACAGAGACTGGGAAAGGGCGGGTGGATCAAGCTAAATATGACCGGGACATGCAAGCTGGGCATTGTCAATATGCCCAATGCAAACGTAAAATCTGGTTTCGTATAGCCTGTTTTCCCTCAAACTAACATTTTGCCTTTTCTTCTGCTTTGTAATAAGACAAGAGCTCTACTGAGTGACCCTTTCTGCTGGGCATAGAAGACGTATGGCACAGAGGCAAGACGGTGTTGACCCAAACAATACCCTCAACAGTTGTGGTTGTTGTTTTTTTGTGGCTAATTTTCCCTGTACGTTTCAGTAAAATCCCTTCCTTAACTCATTCAAGAGGCCCCGCATCAATAGCTGGGAAAGTGTCGTAGAGGGTTGCCGGCGGCAACGCTATACGCCACTTCCGCAGCTACTGATGCTAGGCACCTTGAAAGAGTTAACTTTTTGCCTGCTGCAGTGCAGTGCAAGTCCAATATCGATCCCAGCACCATTTTCTGGCTGGATTTGTCCAGAAATGTGACGTTTAAAGGTTAACCATGATCGATTAACTCATTCGAGACGTGCCGCAATCCGGATACGCGGCATGAAGCCGCGTATCCGGATGCAGCACGTCTCGAACGCATTAACCCAGCAGTACAGCATACAGTCAGCAGTACCGGTGGCCGCGTACATAAAAGGATCTAATAAATGACACTCTTCCTTGTCCAGGTGCTGGTAACGAGCGTGTTCACACTTTGCCTGCTGTCGTGGGGCGGCGTGCAGTGCAAGTCAAAGATCGTCAAACGACAGGCGGGTGACGGCGTCATAGTCGACATCCCCACCATCCCCGACGGCGGCAACCCCGACAACAACCCGACGCCAGCCACACCCGCCCCTACCCCCGCACCCAGCCAAGCTCCCAATAATAACGGAGGCAACTTCTTCCCAGGAGGGTTCGGGAATTTCCCTGGCCTCGGGGGATTGTTTAATAACTTCCCCAACAATGGTAACGGGGGGAGTGGTTTGGGCGGGGGTTTCGGAAACGGGGGCGGGTTTGGCGGTATAGGAACTGATGGCTTCTCGCCAAACTTTGGAGGCGGTTTCGGTGGAATAGGCAATTTTCCCACCTTTGCTCCCAATACCGGAGGAAACACAAACAACGACCCTTTCCAAAACTTCCCCAACACTGGAGGAGGAAGGTTCCCTAGCAACAGCGGTGGCGGAGGTTTTCCTAACAACAACGGTGGCGGAGGTTTTCCTAACAACAACGGTGGCGGAGGTTTTCCTAACAACAACGGTGGCGGAGGTTTTCCTAACAACAACGGCGGTGGTGGTTTCTCTGGCGGATTTCCCAATTTTCCCAATTTCCCCACTTTCGCTCCGGGCAACCGACCCACTTTTGCACCGCCCAACCGACCCACTTTCGCGCCCCCCAACAGACCCACCTTCCCGGCCCTGGCTCCCCCCAACGGCAACCGACCCACCATCCCCCCGATTAACTTCCCCACACTGTCCCCGAACGGCAACCAGCCCACCGTTCCTACCAGCCGATGCACTGCTCCTTTGCTCAGAGTAGCTGGCGAAGACGCGGTGTCCAACACCACTCTACCTGCAAAGTGAGTGTTGCTTTAAGTCTTTATCATGGGTAAGCCGTGGCACTTCAAAGGTGGTGCCTGATAAGCTTGGCGCCTGAAGGCGCCAAGCTTTTCAGGCACCACCCTTAAACTACCATCCATGCCTAACCCACCTACCGCAACGTCAACGAGAATAATCTAGAATGAGGACACGTCTGGACTTTGTCTTCCAAACTTGAAAATCGCCATCCTTCCTGCAAAGGGAGTGTTTTCATTCAAATTTTATCCGCTGTCACTGTCATCCGTAACGCTTTCTTACAGAGAGAGATGGGTCAGCAATATGGCAGTTCAATGGTAGTGTCTGAATAGCTTGAAATTGTACGATGTGGGTCATTCGAATGCAAAATTGAATCTGTTTCAACTACAAACGTTTGAAATTGTTGGTTTGTTTGTTTCTTCGTCATTACTTTTTATTTACATGTATTAAATATTTGTTTGTTTGCTTGTTTGTTTATTTGTTTGTTTGTTTTTTGTTTGTTTGTCATGTTTAACTTTCATACAGCATTGTATGCTTGTTCAGTTTTTCGGAAAGGGGCGATGCAGGGGGGGGGGGGGGAGTGGAGGGGGGGGGGGAAGAAAGAAAGAGAGAGAGAGAGAGAGAGAGAGCAGTTGGTAAAGGTCGCGGGTTCGGGGAGTCAACATTTGTACAGACTCTTTTCGGTCCCCTCTTCTCTGAAATCACCTTTTCGGTTTCTAAAGACGATAAGTCAAAAAAAACGTTTAATGTTTTTATACGTGTCTCTCCAGTGTTGCCGCGTTGATTGGCCAAGATTTAGCCAACAATCCACAGCTGGACAACGTCCTGAAATTCCTCAATAACACGAATACCGGCGGAGAACCAGACAACAACTTCCCTATTGAGTGAGTACACATGATAGTGTCTATTTTTACTGGTGAAGCACGACAAACATAAATCAAATTGCAAGAGACAAAGATCCTCTTGAGCCCCCGCTTGTGCGGGGTCTCATGAGGATCTATGCTTCTTGCTTGATCCTTTGGCATCTGTGTTCCTCGCACGGAATGGTCTGCGAGCTTTCAGTCTGCGGTCGATATCAGACAAAAACAGCAAATGCCAAACGTGAAAAGTGTGACAAATAACCAGGTAAGTAAAATGTGTCTCGTATTGACAACATTGTCCTTGTCATTCCAAAGCATTTTGTTATTCTATTGCTTACGTATTTATGTATCTAGTTGTTTGTCTGTATATTCATTCATTCATTCATTCATTTATTTATTCATTCATTCATTTATTATGTATCACAATATGATGATGATGATGTTAATAATAATAATAATAATAATAATAATAATAATAATAATAATAATAATAATAATAATGAGGAGGAGGAGGACGGGAGGGAAAGAGGATAATTATATTCATATGTATACAATAAAGATAATTTCACTATTACAGTACGTCTGATCTGAGTTGCCCGTACCAGAGATACCAGGCCACTGTTTTCCAGAGGTATCGCGGGAACTGTTGGATCCTGCAGCCCCAACAAGGCCAAGAGCCAGTTTACTACGTCCAGTGCCGGTGAGAATCCATTTGTTTAGCTAGGAGAATCAAACCACAGCGGGAGATGGGTCGACCGAGGTCGTGCAAGGTCGCTGCCTGATCAGATAGGCGTCTAAATAGGCGCCAAGCTAATCAGGCACTACCCTTGAAATCTCAAATACGACCCATTTTGTGAAGCTAGTGTGCATGTGGCCAGTAAGCAAAAGGTTCTCGCGCTGATGTCAACCGCTGCAGACGTCGGCTCGAGGACCATTGGGCAGACACTGGAGGATGCCACCAACATTGAGGGAATTTCAACACAAGTGGAGGGCGAGGGCGTTATTCGAAAAAACAGATGAGGCGAGGTAAAAATTGGGCACGATAAAAGAAATAAACCGAAGGTGTAGAAGTGACAAAAAAAAAAAAAAAAAAAAAAAACAGAGCATGAAAAGGATTAAAACAATGAAAACATAAATGTGCAACTCATAAAGGGAACCGAGAAAAAAGGGCGGGGTTTGGGGCGAGGAAAAGCCATTTTATGCGGTTTTTTTAAATTTTTTATTTTATTTTTTAAACTATTCTAACATTGGAGTCATATGTCTGTTTATGTCTCACCGTTTGCGGAGCATGCGAGCCGTTACTCATGAGGTAGACCGACCCGGTGAGTGCGCCACAAGTACGCTTCTGTTCAAATGAGATGTGTAGCATCTCATTATTTGAACAGAAGTGTACGTGAGGCGTACTCACCGAGTGGGTTTACCTGGGGAGTACTCCCGCAAACGGTACGGGCACCGTAGTCACGCAGTAATTCGACTTACAGCCCGCCATCTCTGTCTGCGTTGCAGTTGTCAGGAGTGTCTGCTGCCGAGGGGCACCCAGCAACTCCCGACCTCCAGCTGCCAGCCGCTCTACGTCCGCACCCCTGTTTTCGCCTACTGTGAGAACGGCTTCCGCGACCCCAACACCAAGATCACGCGCGAGAGGATCGCACTTCCGGTTGCGTGCCAGTGCCGCCACGCCGGACCGGTAATGACGCAAGCGGCGACAGGAACTGGCAACCAGTTTCCGGTGACCACGGCCAGTCCGGTGCCTACGGGTGACTCAACGCCTATTGCCATCGGAATCAGCCAGAAATAATTTGAAAACTGAACTCACCCAGTCCAAATTCTGAAAACAGTTGAGAACCTTCCCTGGATCCCCCCCCCCCCCCCGCACCCTGCCCCCCCCCCCCCCAAAGTTTAGGATCCAATATTGAGACGCCAGTGACGTAGATATTTACGAGAATGTATGACTTTTGCAGACTCATGAGACTGCATGGGAGAATGATTACTTTTATTTTTTGTAAGCAGTAAGCAAAGGTCCTCGGGCCCGGCTACGACGGCCGTCGTGGGCTCGAAGACGCATTTGCCGCTGGGGGTTGACTTCTACCCAATGCGCAAAAAGCCCTTTGCGCACTGGGTACTGAGAATACTGATCGATGGAAACGACGAGTAAAATACGTCTAAATTCCCCCGAGCGTCATCGTTAGTGCAATAGCCAAAAGGTTCAAAGCCGACACTACAGAGGGGAAAATAACTTCAATTCAGTGGCTTGTTCACCAGACAAAAGTATACTAAAGCCAAAGGAAACAAGATGGGATGAACAATAACCCACAAAGTCCCTTCTATATGAGAGCTGTCCTCGCTGTCAATGGTCTCTTTCTTTTGTCTTTGACCTGATTCTGATGTTGAATTATCTCCAATTGAAAAAGTCTCGCAGATCTGCCAATGCGTCAGTGAGTTCTATAAGGGGCGCAGGACATACGCGTCTTGATTTGTCAAACGTCATTTGTCATGACGTAAGTTTTAGTTTTTACGTAAGTTTATATTTTACGTGATATGAGTTTCACTTTCGCTTCATAGCCTTGAGAAAATGGTGACAAAACTAGAACTTCACGGTACAATTTCAGTCTTGCTATAATTTGTGTGAAAGCAGGTTGACTTTACCTAGCTACATGATATACTAAGTACACTGGTCACCTGCATGCTCTTCTGAAAGCGCGTCGATGTGTGTGTGTGTGTGTGTGTGTGTGTGTGTGTGTGTGTGTGTGTGTGTGTGTGTGTGTGTGTGTGTGTGTGTGTGTGTGTTAGTGAGTGCATGCGCGCGCGCTCCAAACAGCTCCAAGAGGCATAGGTCCTGATACGCCTGGAGGGCGCATGAGGATCTATTCCTCCTGAAGATGCGCGCATGTTTGTGAGTGAGTGAGAGAGAGGGAGAGAGAGAGAGAGAGAGAGAGAGAGAGAGAGAGAGAGAGAGAGAGAGAGAGAGAGAGAGAGAGAGAGAGAGAGAGAGAGAGAGAGAGAGAGAGAGAGAGATGATGATGATGAGGGAGAGAGAGAGAAAGCCGCGCGCGAGAGAGAGAATGACGTCATATTTAGAGTATTATGTCAGTGTCTGCGTGATGACGGAGTTACCTCTTTTACGTCACCGCCACTGTCTGACTTTCTCTAGAAGTAAATGTTTTTCAGTGTTTTAATTCTTCTCTGAAAAGAATTAATTTTAACTTTTTGCTAAAGAAGTGAAAGGATACAAAGCTGGCTAACGAACTCATCCAATGTCTTTCTCCAACCTAGCTATATGCAAAAGTTCAAGTAAATATGACAAAAATTACGGACTCTAATCTGAGTCAACCGACTTCCTATAAACGCCTGTTTATGTCTTCAATGAGACATTTAATTACAATATGCTCGGAGGCTCTCTTAGCCACCCACTTATGAAAGTATTTCGCGAAGTTTCAAGCTTGGTTGTATAGAAATATCGAAGATTCTCTTGTTTACATACATACGCACACACATATTTACATACGCACCAAATGTACGTTCAGCAGTGAGGTTAACGTAACTAGACATGACGTATTTTTTTTTTTATCTTGTTACTTCAGTTGTGAGAGGTTTAGCCTGCCCGCCTTTGACATCATGGACATGCTATTAAATTCGCCCCACCGCGACCCGTCCTAAAAAGTCCCTTCTATAAATAGATGAGGGACTTTAAAAAATAAAAAAAAAGACACACACATACCGGCACATTTTCACTCGACTGACTGGGCAGCGAATCAAGGCAAACAATCAGTGTGAAAAAAAAATGACTGAATGAAGTTAACCCTTCGGCTGTCGGTAGCTAGCCAGCCAGTTTCCACCCTCCCTCTTCTCCCCCCCCCCCCCCCACCCCCCACTGCTGCTGTCAGCATCACCCGACTGCAAGAGACCAAGACCAAGAGCAAGCTCCCAAACGTTTCGGGTGTTTATTTTTTGTTTGGAGTTATTTCGTTGTTGCTGTGTTTTAATTTAAAAATAAAACACGTTATGTCCGTTCTGCTGTGACTTGACAAAAGCCTTTATGTCCATTTCATTGTATAGTATTGACAATATCGCTTTTCTCGCTTGTCTATTTTAACCGCTAAACTGGTGAAATGAACATCAATCAACTTGCAAGTGGCAAAGATCCTCATGAGCCCCCGCTGACGCGGCCTCTTGCTTGATCCTTCTGCATCTGTGCTTCTCGTGCGGAATGGTCTGCGGGCTTTCAGTCTGCGGTGGTTTAACACACCAAAAAAAAAAAAAAAAAAAAAAAAAAAAGCGATTGCCAAACGTGTAAATGTGACAAATAACCAGCTGAAGAAATGGACATATTCGTTTTTGTCATATAAAGTCAGTTTTACAACTTTTCGTAGGAAATCCATTCGTACGTCACGCACATGTATATCATTATGTATTGGTTTCCGTGAATTTGCTGCAGTGCAGATCTGTGTTGTAATCATACCCTTTTGTATCACGTTGTTATTGTGCTGTTTAACCCATTCAGCCCTGACGCACTACAGCAGGAGATGGGTCGACCATGATAATTCAAGGGTAGTGCCAGATTAGCTTGGCGCCGACAGGCGCCAAGCTAATCTGGCACTACCCTTGAATTATCATGGTCGATCCATCTCCTGCAACAGGTGCAAAGTCGTTAGATGACGCCTCCAAAACTGGGAAATACGTGCATCGGGCTGAATGAGTAAAAACTTGACAAACATTTCGCGTTTTGTAAGCCAGTTTTCTCAAACCAGATTCCAAATACACGTCATCATCATCATCAGTCCCTTGCCCGAACTGGGCGTTGGGGGGACTGAAAGGCAGCAGCAACAGACAGTGCTCTCCACTGAGTTCTATTTTGGGCGGTTGCAAGCAAGTCTGGCATCTCGAGTTCGGTCCATTCTTTTATGTTTGCGACCCAACTCTTTCTCTGAGTAGGATGGTAATAAATCGCAGGGCTGAGAACAGGTGCGTACGATCCGAATACACTATGTACGCAAAACGAACCATCTGTCAAAGCGATCAGATTGTAACCTAACACTGACATATCCTGTGTGAGTAAAAGATCTTAGCGGGCCGGCGTTTAGCCTTTAGCTGGGTGTGTAGTGTGGTCCTGCTAAAGCCCGCCCGCGTTGGCCCGATGACCTTTTGTGTTATAGATTCTGACTCGACGTCATTCGCGATTTATTAGTCAGTGTAAGTGGATTCACCTTCCCCAGTCGCAAAATGTCTTCGGGCCCACGACGGCCGCACTGATTGGGCCCGCGCACAACCGTGAGCGGGCCCACTGCGGCCGTCGTGGGCACGAGGACCTTTGCTTACTGGGTTCGCTCATTGTAAGAACCAGGGAGAGGTGTTTGTATCCAATCATCTTGTTGAGTGACGACAAATGGTCAACAGAGCAAATACGAGTAAGGTGTCCCCAGCAGCAAGACGTCAGTCTTTGGGCCCACTGCAGCCGTCGTGGGTCCGTGGACCTATGTTAACTGGGGTATGTATTAAATTACAGATCAACAACCTCAGTACTACGAGTGACGAGTTTCAGGGCGCCAAGTGTGACCGCTCTAGAGAGAGTGACATAGTTTCAGGGGGCGAGAGGTGTCCGTTCTTGAGAGAGTGACAGTTTCAGGGCGTGAAGTGTGACCGCTCTAGAGAGAGTGACAGAGTTTCAGGACGCGAGGTGTGTCCGCTCTAGAGAGAGTGACATTTTCAGGGCGTGATGTGTGACCGCTCTAGAGAGTGACAGAGTTTCAGGGCGCGAGGGGTGACCGCTCTAGAGAGAGTGACGTGTGACCGCTCTTGAGAGTGACAGTTTCAGGTCGCGAGGGGTGGCCTCTCTAGAGACAGTGACATAGCTTCAGGGCGCGAGGGGTGACCGCTCTAGAGAGAGTGACCTAGTTTCAGGGCGCGACGGGTGACCGCTCTATAGAGAGTGACAGTTTCAGGGCGTGAAGTGTGACCGCTCTAGAGAGAGTGACATTGTTTTATGGCGCGAGGTGTGACCGCTCTAGAGGGAGTGACATAGTTTCAGGGCGCGAGGTGTGACCGCTCTAGAGAGAGTGACAGTTTCAGGACGCGAAGTGTGACAACTCCAGAGAGAATGACAGAGTTTCATGGCGCGAGGGGTGACAACTCCAGAGAGAATGGCATACAGTTTCAGGGCGCGAGATATGACCATCCCAGTCAGCAAAGGTCTTCGTCCCAACGACGGCCGCAGTTGGCCCGCGCACGGCTGTGCCCCGTCCCACTGCGGCTGTCGTGGGCCAAAAGACATTTTGCTACTGGGGATTGTAGAGGAAATCATACGGAGTTTCAGAGCGCGACCGCCGAGGGTGTGATCGCTCTAGAGAGAGCGACAGAGTTTCAGGGCGCGAGTATGACCGCTCTAGACAGTGACAGATTTTCATAGCATGACCGCTCTAAGGGGAATGACAGAGAATTTTAGAGCGGGAGTTATCAGTGACCGCTAAAGACAGAGTGACTGAGTGTGCAAAGCATGACTGTTCTACAGCGAATGACAGGCGTGGGTTCAGGGCCTGATAAATGACCGCTCTAGAGGGGACGACAGAGGGAGTTTCGAGGAGAGAAGTATGACCGCTATACTGAGAGTGTATGACAGGGGCGCAATATTATGATCGTCCGCGTCAGTCGATTTGCCGTGGAGACCGTCGTCAGTCGATTCGACGTGGAGACCGTCGTCAGTCGATTCGCCGCGGAGGTCCATCAGTGGAGCTCTACTAGCAAAACTGTGCCGCAAATGGAATGTCAAGAAACGTCAACCTACCTCGGGGTCTGTTCAACTTGTGACGTGCAAATTATCCCCTTTCACTGCCGGCCAGAGAAAATTTTAGCACGATCCAACGGCAAGAGGCATAGATCCTCATGAGCCCCCGCAATCGCGGGGGCTCATGAGGATCTATGCCTCGTGCGCCGGACATCCATGTTCCTTGTACGACTGGCGGGACTGTTTCGCGTTGAACTGAATAACATTTCTTAAACACAATCTGCAGTCAATGGCACTGACGGGCTTAAAACTCGTACGACCTGTTGCATGTAATACTTGCGTCCAAGGGTGGAATAGGCTCACGCCATCCCGGTGAACGGCAAAACTGGGTCCTCGGGCCGACGTCGGACCTACTGCGGCCTGCGCAGCGTTGCTCACTGGGCATTTTCCCACCTCACAAAAGTACTGACCCCCCCCCCCCCCCCGCCCCCCCCCCCTCTTGGGGTCCCAAACATGACTTTCCTTGGATTTCAGTATAGTACTCTGGCCCCTTAACCCCTTCACTGCCGAGAAGAAATGAACACCACACTCCTGCAAGAGGTATAGATCCTCATGAGCGCCCGTAGTCGCGGGGGGGCCATGAGAATCTATGCCTCTTGCTGTCACCACTTAATTTGTATCCGTTGTTCATGGGGACGGCTGGAGCTCTTTTCGCGTTGAATTTACGCAGATTTCCGACGTAAGATGCACGTTCAGTGGCATTGATGGGATTAATGCGTTAACTCATTCTACCCCAGACACACCACAGCAAGATAAGAATCGACCATGATAGTTCAAGGGTGATGCCAGAATAGCTTGGCGCCTATGGGCGCCAAGCTATTCTGGCATCACCCTTGAACTATCATGGGCGATCTGTGTCCTGCACTAGAGTGCAGTATTCAGAGGACAACGGCAAAATTTGGGGATTTCGGTGCTGGGGTAGAATGAGTTAAAAATGAATCATGTTGTGCACAAATGCATAATCATCTCTTAATTATTCACTGTGTGTAGACTACTAACACTGGTAGGTTTCAGATACATGTGTAATTTATAATGTTAAAAACAAATAACGTTAAAAAGGAATCACCTTGTGTACATATGCAGAATCATCTCTTAATCATTAATCAGGTGTAGACTACTAACACTGGTAGGTTTCAGATACATGTGTAATTTATAATGCTGAAAACTAGTTGTACAATCGTATCGTGAGCGTTCCAACTAAGCAGTATCATAATCATCAACATGGAAGTGTACATAGCTTGTTTGTTTTTGCAGAAATGTCACGGAGAGGGACAAAAAAAAACCTGAAATTGATAATAAAGCGTGTAATTATTGTTTTGAACCAGTGACATTTTTTTTTTGGTCTCACCATCACAAGTATGTGTGTGTGTGTGTGTGGGTGGGGGGGGGGGGGAGAGAAGCAGGAAGGGTGGGGAGTAAGGGGGGGGGGGAGGGTGCGTCCCAATGCGCAAAAGGTCATAGGGCCGCCGTTGGCCCGCGCAAGTTGTGCGCGGGCCAACGGCGGCCGACGTCGGCCCGATGTCGTTTGCGCACTGAGGTGTGCCTGCGTGAGTGAGTCTTTAAGTCAGTCTTTTGATGTTTATTCTTTTTGCCTGTCCGTTGGGGCGGTCCGTGGCGCAGTGGTTAAGGCGCCTGCCACCAATGCTAAAGGTGCGAGGTTCGATTCCGGGTTCCGGCGTGGGATTTTTCTCCTCTAGTAAGTGTCACCGTTAATTCGGGCGGACCGTCGGGGGTTCTTTCTCCGGGTACTCCGGCTCTTCCTCCCCCTTCACTTTGGTATCAGTTTCAGCCAACTTAATAAAATTTCAAATACAAAACGATTTCCAAATACCGTCAGTAGCTCGCTTGAGCTTGCCCTTAGCACCACGTGATTGTTCTGTGTTTACGTACAGTGTGTGAGTGAATGCGTGTGATTCACGTGAGCGTGCTTGTTGGGTTCAGTTCGCGGCTACATTCTGCGCATTGAGTTATATTATAAATATGAGAAATGCGCCATATAAATACCATGTAATAATAATAATTGTAATTACTTCCAGATTCAAGGTATTTCTTGTCCCACGGGGGATATTCCTGTTACAGCTCACAGCTCATAAAATACAGAGGTAAAAGGATCAGTAATAAAATTATAACAAGTTGAATACAAAATAAAAGGGATACAACATCGCATTATGTCTACGTATCACATATAAACGAATTAATTTTATTATCACATTAAATATCATAATGCACATTCTCTTGGCTTGACTTCGCGAACGAAGATTTTATAGGAGTTGACCACGATGTCTGCAGGCTTGTTCGTGGCTGCGGAGGCCAATCCGAGACAGGCAGGTTCGACCGCAGTGGCTGCAGGGGAAGGTATGGCCAGGGTTCTGAGCTGCGGCATCTCTGTTTTTTCTCCTGAGCCGCTTGTCCTTAAGGCTAGCTCTGTGAGAGTCCTCAAAGGAGACAGCTGCCTTGTAAATGGTGGAGCGCCAGGTGTCACGGTCCGCAGCAAGCGAAGACCACTGGTGGTGGTCGATTTGGCAGGCACTAAGTGACTTCTTGAGACAGTCTTTGTATCTCTTCTTTGGTGCCCCTCTATCACGGTGTCCAGTAGCAAGCTCGCCGAACAGTGTGATCTTTGGTAGGCGATGATCCTCCATCCTGGAGACATGCCCCGCCCAGCGGAGCTGTGTCCGCAGCAGCAAAGCCTCGATGCTCACAGTTTCAGCCTGTTCAAGGACCTCGACGTTGGTGACATAGTCACTCCAGTGAATGCCCAGGATGGTACGCAGGCAGCGCTGGTGGAAGCGTTCGAGGAGTCGTAGTTGGCTGCGGTAGAGGGCCCAGGACTCGGAGCCATACAGCAGGGTGGTGAGGACCACAGCTCTGTACACGCTGATCTTGGTGCCTGTTTTCAGCTGTTGATTGTGCCACACCCGCTTGAAAAGTCGCCCGAAAGCACTGTTCGCTTTTGCCAGCCTGCTGTCAAGCTCCTTGTCCAGCTTGGCGTCCGACGTGATAATGCAGCCAAGGTAGGTAAACTGGTGCACCGACTTTAGTTCAGACTCGCCAATGGTGATGTGAGGAGGGCGATACACTGTCTTGGGTGCCGGCTGATGGAGGACCTCTGTCTTTTTCAGACTGACCTCGAGTCCAAAGAGCTGGGCAGCATCTGCGAAGCAAGACGTGATGCGCTGCAGGGCTCTCTCTGTGTATGCAACGAGGGCAGCATCATCAGCAAAAAGCAGCTCAGCACGAATCAGTTGGTCTAGGGTTTTCGTGTGGGCCTGCAGTCGTCTGAGGTTGAACAGGCTGCCATCGAGACGATACCTGATGTACACTGCATCGTCATCATCGAGGTCCACTGTGGCCTGCTTCAACATCATGCTAAAAAAGATGGTGAAGAGGGTCGGTGCCAGTGCTTGTGTGTGTGTGTCTTCTTGTGTGTATGTGCGCGCACGCGCGTGTGCAAGGACATGCTTTTAAAAAAAAGTCTCTGTACCTAAATATTTATCCTTGAGAAATAAATAAAGTTTCATTTCATTTCCATCCATTTCATTACGTTTAATGCTAAGTGTATACGGCACATGTAGGGGGAGCGCAGGTACTGGTAGGTAGGTCCGTCCCCATACAAATAGTGGCTAACAACTGCGCCGGACAGCGATATTTAGCTTTTTGCACCAAGAGCTGCTCTCAACATATAGCACGCATAACAAAAATAAAAACAAGGGCGAATAAAGCATCATCCGGACTACAGTTATGTGGTATTTATTTTGTTCTGGAAAGAAAGATGTAGCCTAGTTGTAGCACCGCCGAATGTAGCGCAGGGGTAAATGTCAAAATCAAACTTGGTCAGCTGTCCGTGAGCGCCCCGCACAGAGCCGCGCTACAGTGGTGTTAGAAAAACCGCGTGCGCAAATCCAAGATAGAACACACAGCGCTATATTTGGTATCGTTGAAAAGATTTTTTCCTGCTCTTTTTCACAGTGCCTAGCACATGTTTGAATTCAAGAGAAAACTACATCAGATTTGTTGTGAAATTTTCAATTTTTTTGTACTCATGAGATGTGTTATCTGGGAATGACCGCGCGAACATACGCCAGCTACCGGTTAAAAGCTCACTCAAAAACCTTTCGATCGATATCTGACACGAACGATCAAATCTTGGATTTGCGCAGTGGCTTTGAAACTGGCACCCCAACGCGCAAACACGACTTCACAATGGCGCCAGCGATACAAGCTACTCAAGTTTCGTCAACTATGAAACTTTGCTTGTGACTTGCAAAAAACATTGCGCAAGAGTACACACATGTTTATGATTAATGATAGGCAAAGAAATTTTCAGCATTATAAACTAAAATGTATTGATACAATTGATTATTTGGACCCGCAGTTTAATTTTTACTGTGTGTAATCGATTTCCAGCCTGAACCTCACGCCCTTCTCGTGGGTACAATTTCTTTTGACCTAAATTAGAGCTTTGAAAAGTTTAGTCCTACTGAAATGCACGCCCTATTTACTGCAATACTTGAATTTTTCTGAGACAAATATGTTCGATAGTTTCTTTGAATAACCCTTTTAGTCTACAACAAGAACAACTCTGCCAGGTAGCAGACGATTTTTTTTTCAGCATGCCAATTCGTTTTTGTTTTTTTTGACCGTCTAAACTATGGAGAGAAAAAAAAGCCAGGTTTTTTGGGTTGTATTGTATGTGTTTCTAGTCGTTGTAACGTACTTGTAAATAAAGAAAACGATAGGAACACATATTGTTATTATTATTATTGTCACGACGGTTTTGCTTTCGCCTATTTTTGTAGGGGAGTAAGTGTTTAGAGGGGTGACAGGGTTTAGTTAGTCACCGGGTAGCGATAGCATAGGTGTCTAGTATTTGGCCTGTACACGAGTATTTGCTGCCGTGCGAGAGTTTGGAGGCACGGCGTGGCGCACGTGGTCGCCCGGTCTGCGTGATCGGGTGGTTATTGTTTCACGTGTTTTCACATCACATGATGTAGTGAGCGTTTTTTGGCCAACCTAACGTTATCCAAATTACTAGTCAGTCGCTTTTCCAACTGTGAAGGAGTGAGTCGCATTCCAGTTGCGAACGAGAACAGTCGTCTTTTCAACGTAGTCTCTGAGGGGGTTTGTGCGGGCCTGGTTTTCCGTTAGCCGCCAGCCTCAAGTAGCCTGTCTTTCCACTGTGACGGCCCTATGAAACGGCTCTGGTCGAGCCCGGGAGTCGGTGTCCTAAGACGAGAAAGAAGAGCTGCGACGACTTAACCCCTGGCTTGTCTTGTCCTTGTTTGTCTTCATTCTAGCTGGGGCGTCTTCACGGATGGCAGTAAGTACGCGCAACAATTCTCCAGTGGCCATTTGCTCGGGGGGGTTTGTTCGTGTTTGCTTGTTCTGTTATTATTATTTTGGTTAGTGTATTGGGAGGCAAGTGTAAGAAAAGAATGTAGAAGTGAATGCCGTTTGTTGTATGTTGTAGTTTCTAGAGTAGTTAGTGTTGAATTAGTTATTGGGATTTAACGCGGAGCGGGCGACTAGGGCCATTTCACTATTTAGCGTAGGAGTGTAAATATCGGAAGTGAGTCATGTGGTGATGTGTAAATATGTATTCTGTCAAGTTTGAATTTATTGTTGCGGGGGAGAGGTGAAGGCGGCAGTTAAAGTCGCGGGAAGGGTGATGGAATTATCTTGTTTCTTTTGTTAGTTATGTGTATTTTTGCACCTGTGTTTTAGTGCATCCAAATCTGGTTCCTAATCTAATCCAATGGTGTACTGAGAGTGGAGGCTGACCGTGTCACTCCGCCTTGTGGGGCTACGACGCCGAACCTGGGTGCCTTTGCGAGTGTCGCGGCACGCCTCATGTTTAGTCAGGTCAGATCATCCCGTTTAATTATTTCTAACATGTTTAAGCAAAGTTTTGTTTGCGTATAATCATGTAAAGAACATTGTGAGATTTATTTCATCACATCGTAGTGACAGTATTGTGAGAGGAGCTTTGTCATGGTAACGGAAAGGTTTTGAGAGATTGTATTATTTAAAGCAGCCTGTGTTATGGAAGACCTTATCGCGGAAGCAAGAGCGTCGAGCTGAGCTGAGCTTAACGGTTGTGCTTCCGGCGAGAAGGTCCAGTGACATAAACTATATTGAGTTTATTCAACTTTCAGTCATGTTAGGGACATTTGCTCCATTTGTATATGTGATATTGTTTATTCTGAAACGTTGCTAGTTAAAGTAGCCTTGTGTATTCTGAAACGTTGCTAGTTAAAGGAGCCTTGTGCTGTGAGTGTCTAGTTTGCGAAAGCTTTGGTTTGATTCGAACTTGTCATTCGTGATCCCGCTGGGGAGATTCAGTAGCTTACGGATTATATCATTTTTCTCGATCTTCACTTGTGTTTTAGTACGCATATTTGGTTCATCATATAGTTGATATTGTGCTGTTTTATGTACTGTTACTTAAGGAGCCATGTGCTGTACGGACTCTTCGCGGAAGCAAAGGCGTAGGTCTGTTGGCGTTAGCGCCTGACGCTTGTGCTTCTGGCGGGGTCCAGTGGCTGTTGATTTAAGCTTTTCAGTTTGAGTTTTCGGTTGTATTATTAAGGATAGTTGTTATTATATATTAATTTAATTAAATCTGGTTTTGTATTTTATTAGAGATATTTGGTTATATATTAGTTTTCTCTACCTTTTGTATTTTAGGGACATTTAGTTTATTATATATTTTGTGATTTTGTACTGTGTAACGGATATTCGGGGTGTGGAGTTTGGACGTGTGTGAGTGTGAATGTGATGCGTGAGTGCGTGGTTAGGATTGAGTGAGAATAGCTGGCTGATTGTTAGGGTTACATGTAATAAATGTCGTCGTCATTGTTCCTCTGGTGTTTGTGTTAGGTTTGTGTTAGTGTGGGTTGGGTGTATCTCGAGTGTTAGCGCTCATAGTTCGCGTCCCGGAAGCAGGGTCGTGACAATTATTATTACATGTATTATCATTTTATTATTATTACTATTATTATTACAAGTATTATTATTATTATTGAAGTTTTACTCTTTTGTCAGTTTCTCACTATAGACTAAAGAAAATTACATTAAACAACAAATAGTTTCGGTTGCTATTAATTTTATTTAAACGAACACTTCAAGATGCTGTCAGACAGAACTCGGCAGAGGAAACGTGGCGGATCAACCAAAACCTTCCCCATTTCAATCAACAACAAACTTTTCTTACAGCTGAATACATGACACAACGACCGCAAGCAACACCAGACATTCTCTTCAGACTTTATTTAATGAGATTTACTTCTCTGCAGGTTTGCCTGTCTGGTACTTTATATGACACAGACGCGTATCCGTCAAATGAGAAAATATAGACTTGAAGAAAGACATGAATATCTTGACAAAGAAATAAGTGCTATCATCCCAGACCGCCACTGATCTTTTCCAGTCCACTCTTTCCTATCTTCTCAACCGACCAGCATCTCCATCAAACATCTTTTTCTTCTTTTGCAATCATAGCAGATTCATGTCTGAAAGACTGAAGCAAACATCCATAAGGTGTAAAAAAAAAAGGTGCCGTTCAGTGAGCAGTGATCTTAAACGATGGGTGGAAAATGTTTGCCCTTTCTTGCCTTTGATGACGTAAGCAAACCCCAGAAAATGGTTATGCATTTGAAGAAAAGACCTACACCGAATCCAGAATTTTTACCTCTCCCCCCCCCCTCATCCCTCCTACACACACACACCTCCCGCGTCCCCCAACGGACAGCACCTCTCCCCCCATCCCTTCCTCCCCTCTTAACGAACAGCATCTCCCTGAAGGACGTGAACAGCATCTCAAAGAGGGACGTGAGACCCTGACGCACCCCTCCCCACCCATTACTCAGTTAACAGTATTTCAGAAGAGCAATTTCTTTGGTTAAAATGTGTATTTTTAAAAATCTATTTTCTAATTCCCTGTGACTTTGACCTTTGAGAGAGGTCACTGAAATTGGTATGTGTAGAAGGTCTTACCACACAATTATATCTTTGGCCCAAGTTTGAAGAGTGTGGATCAAATAGTCTCTGAGAAAATGCCAACGTTGAAGTTTACGACCGTCGAAGGACGCACGGACGACCACTGGCCCGTTACATAGACTCACGTTGCGCACGTAAACCTAAAACTTAAAAGTATCAACTCCGTTTTTGCTTTTGACCATTTCTCACACTAAGAGCTACCAAATACAAAAAAAAAAAAAAACTGGCGAACATCGGTAGAGTGGTTCCAGAGATATCGCACAGACAAACAGAAGCATTGAAAACAAATATGGCTGCCATGGCCTTACACTCAGTATGTCAGATAATTTCCCTTTGCACAGCTTTTTTCGGGGTACCTTTACTTTAACAATTTAAATAAAATGAGCTGTTTATTTTGCGCTATTACCTTTAGTGTTCAAACCTTTATATCCCTACTGTGACCTTGACCTTGACGTTAGGACCTCGGCTTTGGTATAAGACACATTTTCTAATCTAATACTGACCAGACATAAAAATTTAAACAATTCTGTTGGTTGCTTCTGGGTAAATCACCTGCACAAAACCCAGGCGGTCACCCAGCTACAGTGACACATAAGATGACTCCAGTAGAATCCCTCTCGGAACTGGAGAGGCGAAAGAAAAGGCATCCTAAACAAGGAACACAAGGCTGGAACAGTGGGATATGTGATACGCCCCCTTCGGAGGGGGGGGGGGGGGCTTCCATATGCATTGCTTCCAGTCACTTTCTTAGCGCACCCCCTCTTTCCTATCTCTTTTTTTTGTGCTTTGGCCACAGTAGATCTATGATTACTGGTCGATCATGCACACTTCTCTCCCCTGACAGTGCTTTTACCTACTTTACTTTGTAACCTTCCTAAGATATAACGTTTTTAGTGAAGGGTGTATTAGCCATGTAAAACCTCATTTTGACACGTCCAAATTGCATTTTTGGTCATTTTAGGCGTGCTGTAATTGCACACGTATCGATTTGTGAGACTAGAAAAAAATTCAGGGCAATCTACATGTTGTTTTGATCTGTGACAGCAAAAACAACAAAATTCTAGCTTCACGTCACGATTTTATAGGTGTCTAAACAGAGCACTTTCTTAACAAGAAAGGCAAAGCCATTATGGCTCATGTGGAGGACCGATATATATATGTGTGACCTTTGTGACAATAAGTAAAGGGCTGGCTTCCGCACCAGGAAAATTCATGTTTTCTCAAAATGTAAGCATTTTTCACACATCTGTCAACCCCCCGACCTTTGACCTTTGCAATGAGTCGACTAAATTAGTATGCACAGGAAGGTCTTACCATCAGCTACCTTTGTGCCAAATTTGATTGAAAAATTTGCATAAATGTTAGTAATACCTACAATTTTATAAAAAAAATTGGCATTTTACACACACTTGCCTGCCTGTGACCCTTGACCTTTCCGAAGGATCATCCAAATTAGTATGCATAGATAGGTCTTACCATCAGGTAGCTCTGTACCAATTATGGGTTTGAAGTTTTGAATAGTATTTGAAAAAAAAAAAACATCTTTTGTCAAAATATGGCTATTTTGGACCTATTTCCTGAGCTATTGTGACCCTTGACCTTTCCGAGGGATCAACCAAATTAGTATGCATAAAAAGGTCTTACCATCAGGTATCTGTGTACCAAGTTTGGGTTTGAAGTTGTGAATAGTATTTGAGAAAAAATAAATGATGTCAAAATATAGCTAATTTTGACCTATTTCCTGAGCCCTTGTGAACTTGACCTTTGTGAGAGGTCACTCAAATTGGTATGTTTAGAAAGGTCTTGCCACAAAATATCCTTGGGCCAAGTTTGAAGACTGTGGCTTGAATAGTCTCCGAGAAAATGCCAACGTTAAAGTTTACCATGGACGACAGCGGACGGACGACGGACGGACGACCACTGGCCCAAAAGATAGACTCACTTTTGCTTTGCACGTGAGCCAAAAATGCAAAATGAGGCAATTTTAGATCATATTCAAATGCACATATCGGAAGTCAATCAACATAAAGTTATGATTTTTTGCACGTGCACGTCTTTTAACGTGTACTTAAGACCGGTGTATTTGTTTGGTGGCAGTTTCTAGAAAAACAAATTTGAGTGGACCCTAGCGGGCTACAGGCACCACATAGTCTATAAATGATGACGTCCTTTTTGTTGACGCAATATTCACAATTGATGTCACAATCTCTTCATCAAGAAAGATGTGAAAATACGAGGCTGGTCAGCGGACTCTATTGTCTCCCCTCACTATGGCGTTGGGATCTTTTGCGGAACAAAGGAGACAACAGAACACCTGTCCGCATTCAGAAATCGGTCAGTACGAATATTTCTCAGCAATCAGTTGATAGGAGACAAACGCATGTTGTTTCAGTCATATTTCTGGGGGCCGACTGCGGCTTTTTTTCTCGAAAACAACTTGAGTTGAACTACGTTTAGATCCAAGGCACTTGGCAGCGGTCAGCGTTCTTGTCAGCGCAGTTTGTTGTTGTGTACGGCTGAAATAAAGTAAGCATGCCACACAGGCACTAGTACTAGCGCTAGTAGGAACGAACGACTCAAAACTGTAATTATGCACGAGTATGTCCAAGCTAACTTACACTGCATGCAGTAACAGAACGGAGCACACGGGGTTCGTAAAGCGACGACAGACGTTATCCCCCTTGTGCATGCAACCATCTGTTCACAGTTGGTTGCATGCACAAGAGGGTTAAACACATGATCAACAACATTTTTAAAATAAATATTGTGTGGGTCATGTGATTAATCGCATGCATCAAGCATACAAACACAGCTGAGTTTAGGCCTGCTGCCTGATGTACGCTGAACTCGCACACATTATGATCACCTCTGAACTCATTTGAGACGAACTGCATCCGGATAGGCGGCCTCAGCCGCGTATCCGGATGCAGTCCGTCTCGAACAAGTTAGCACCGGTCGTAGTAAATAGAACTAAGATGCTATGTGAGGAGGTGATCGATCATACCATCATACCATGCCTGTGCTGAAACATGTAGAGATATTTTATATGTGATATTTTGTTTGTTTGAATTACACATGCACTGATGGCTCACGTCAGAACAGGCTAAACATCTAACAGGCGATGGATCGACCATGACAGTTAAAGGGTGGCGTCAGCATCATAGCTTGGCCCCGTCAAGCTATTATGCTGACACCACCTTTTAACTATGATAGTCGTCCTGATACGTGTTTGTACGAGAGCAGATCTCAGATCTGGAACGTAGGACTTTTCTGTCGTTTGCTTTACAAAGCAGGTTGATAGGAAGTGCATAATTTTGTTTTCTTTTTGTCCATGTATTCCTTGTCATGTGCACACAACAAACAAATGTGTCTGCACGCGCACACACACACACACACTGCAGAAAGAGTGTTCTGGGTCAGTAATCCGTTTATTTTCTTGCATTTGCTGAACACGTTGGATTACATGTAACAATGATGCATATTTCCATTCTACCGAAATAGATAAATGCTTAATTATGGGTTGAAAATATCTGAATAAGAAAGAAAGTGCTACCGACAGCCAAAGCAAAAAAGCTCGTGAAAAAAAAAGTGCGGCTAATCAGTGCCCCATCCTGGAAATCACCTGCAGGCTGAACAAAAGACATTATGCCCTAAAATTGTCCCCCCCCCCACCCACCCCGCCATTGATTTGTATGTTCTACTAAATTTGCAGAGAGAGTTAAGTACCAGTTGTACAGCGAGTTTGAACACATATATTGTTCAGTGCCAGTTGACCCAATAAGATATACTTTTAAGATACTCTTACAATCTGCCAGTTTTTCTGCACAGTTGGAAACATTGGAAGATTTTACATGAAATGAATATTTTTCATCCCTAAATGTACCTCTGATATGTTCAACCCAGTATAACAAAGACCCATTTTCATGTCAACGAATAAGTCAACAAAGTTGATAACTGAAGCAGGGCAGGCTTACTTGATGTCGGTATGCCTGATCTTGATATTTAAATCCATCAACTTTCCACCAGACCTGTATTAGGGTTTTTAAAATAGCCAATTCTTGCCCTTTGACCAAATGTTTATGACTGTACAGCAAGATCAGCAAATCATAGGAGTTAAGTAAAAATAGATCATTTGAGGTCAATTGGTACTAAATCAGTTACTGATGCAGTCAAATCAAGTTAACCCATATCATACTGAGGCCAAAAGCTTCAGATTTATATATATATATATATATATATATATATATATATATATATATATATATATATATATAAAATATTGGTATATATATATATATATATATATATATATATATATATATATATATATATATATATATATATATATATATATATATATATATATATAGACCAATGGCTTTACTTCAAGTGTGGTGCCAGAATAGCTTGGTGCCTAGAACGCCAAGCCATAAGGGTTAACAAACTCTCATGATAACATAAACATCCCATACAACAAACATTATTTGTGTAGTACATCTGTCATGTATGTCAAGTCCTTTCCGATGGGGACATATACAATACACTTCCGATTACAACACTAACAAGACCGTTACAGGTCAGCCTCAGCTGAGGCTGACCTGTAACAGTCTTGTATTCCTAAGTGTAATAACAGCATCAGTTCAGGGAGGACCAAATGTTCTAAGACCCTAGCAGCAACTCGGACTCCCATCCAAGTGAAATCTAGCAGGGAGGACCATGTCCTAAAATGCTAGTGGCCACTCAGACTACCATCCCAGTGGAATCTGGGAGCCAAATTTAATCTCTGATAGCCTGAACAATTGTATGTCCATGCGTGCACTAAAATTTTCATTTGCCATTTGGGTTCCAAAAACGTAAGAAATAACACAAAATCTCTTAGCAATTATGAATGGCAAGAGGATTTGATGCTCCGTGTTTAGGAGTCCATTTTTTTTTTCAGTTTGTGTGTTCTGTTGTGAAATTTGCATTTACCATTTAGGGTCTCAGAAATATGCCTTTGCCTAACCTGACAAGAATCTCCTGTCATTTGGTGATGGGCTAGTGGATTTGGGTCGTCCCTACCAGTAAACTTCATAACTGGTTTAATGCAAACAGCTCTCTGGATCACAAGTGAATGATCCGAGATCAAAGATCATCGGTCAACGTCGGCTGTGGGCCCCGAGGACCTTTTGCTCTCTGTCTTTTGTCTTAACCTTAGGTTACACCATAATATTATAATGCGGCACAAATAATGTGGTCAGCCTTTGTGACTCCACGGTGCCACATTATCTTAAGGCTGACATGTATTGTATGAATATACTACTCAAGTGTCACAACTGATTATTCTGAAGCAGGCAAAAGGGAATATATACACAGAATAGTACTGACATTCATATTCAGTTTCAACTAACCCATTTAAACCCTTTGGCTGTTGGTTGTGCTTTCTACTGAGGTGATTCCTGCAGGAATCACATTAACAAAGTGTACTTCCAACAGCTAAAGGGTTACAATTTTAAAGTCAAACTGACTCCTTCTGCTGTCTGCAAGAGGCACAGATTCTTCATCAACTGCAATAGGTATGCATACTACATCTATTCTCTGCATATCCATATACGGCACACAAGTCTCGTATGGTTCAACTGCACAGCTGAGATGCAAAGTTCATGTGGGTGATTTGAAAAGCCAAGCACGAGGAGTTGTCTGTGTGAGGTGCTCTGGCGAAAGATCTCGACGAGTGGGGATAAGACCCCTTGACACAGGGGTGCTAGTGACAGCTCCCGCAGGTACCAAGGGACTGATGGGGTGGGGGCTCCCTAGGGAGGCGTGGCGGTTCTGCAGCTGTGATAGATGAAGCTGATGCCGCAGTCGAGAAGGGCTGGGCCAGCTGCTGGGAGAAGAAAAAAACTATTAAAAAAAATTAAATGTTACTGTTTAGAAATCGTGAAATAGATTTTATACGACAGAATTAGTTTGAACTTGCAGCGAGCTAGTTGGAACTTGCAGCGACATACATTTCTGAAAGTACCGCTGCATACATTTCTGAAAGTACAACTATTTTAAAGTTATAAAATGTTTCCAGACTTTATTAAGTATTATGACAGTCCAGTACTGATAGTTCATATTGACAAAATCTAAAGTGTCTTCTCTTCAGCTATTGCAAAATTTGGTGCAGAGATTAACACCTTCCCTGTGACAGCCTGTGGCTAGAAAAGATGTTTGAAAAACCACCTCAGATTCCCATTGCTAGATTAACTCCGCCTGAGGTACACTGCTACGAATAAGACAAGCAAAAGGTATAAATTCTCATGAGTCCCTGCATGTGCGGGGGCTCATGAGGATTTATGCCTCTTGCAAGTTGCATTTGGATGCTATTTTTGTGCTCTTGAATGCGGTTAACTTGCTCTTCGGGTTAAATTTGTATACACTTTTTTTAGTAACTTGTACCTTTTACCAGCTGTCTGAAATTTGTAAACAGTGAACTCATACCTGTCCCCCTCCTCCTGTTTTGTGGCAGTTACCAAGCCAAACCAGGACTGCACCATAGGGAACACGCTGCCATCCACTTTGTAGTCGCACATCGCCCGCATAACGTCCAGGTCTGTTTTTGATGGGCGACTTCTGCAACAACAAGCAATCGCACGGTTAGTGAGCATGAAAGAACATTTTCATTCTTAACCCTCTCCCCAGAGGTAGACAAATGTTGGAGGACCATAGTAACCTAGTAAAATCAAGGACCATCCCTTCCCTTCTCTCCATCCACCCTGTTCCAACCCCTACTGATCCTTCCACACCCAACAACAAGATGAGGATTTCATCTCAAAGTCTACGTATTGTTTGGCGCTCAGATGCGTTTATCTTTTAGGAACATTCAGAGTTCATATTTTTAGGCTTATTATGCTGATCCATTTCCCTCCTCTCTCAGTCTAAGCCAACCTCTGATCAACACACACGTCACCGAATGACACACGGCGCTTCCCGAGATTAGTACGTTCTGTGGGCTCATGTAGCGACAGGAATCCATCTCCTTCTACTCTAACCCACCCCCTGATCCACACGCACTCGCACATAGAAATAAAGATGGATACAGTTAAGCTCTGTGGTCTGGCGTAGCATAGCTATTCTGAAGAAAAATAATAGCACGAGCAGCGAAATGATGTCACTTCAAGCTTTCACATCATGGCATCATTAGCTCTACGACGCCGTGTTGATAGTGACAACTCGATGTTATACGTCACTCATCGCAGTACTAACATTTGACGTATCAGAGGATGAACTTTACAATTTTCTTGCTGATTTTCACGCCTAGAGCTTACAGGTCAAAATTGTGACCCCAGGGCCGGGACAAACAGCAGGCTTATGCAAACACTGTTCATGAAAAATCATGCGGGTATTAATGAGAAAATAGTTTTTTTCATAAAAGAAAAATTAAAGTTATGTTAGCTCTTTTACAAATGACTCTAAAAAAGTGGTGCAGAAAATTGTCTGATTTTCACACCTAGTGCATACAGGTCACAATTGACCTAATCGTACCCGACAGCCGAGACAAAATGTAGGCTTAATAAGGCTTCCTCAGACGGAGAAACGAAACGAAACATTTCGTCGAAACGTCCGCATTTCAGACATTTCTCCAACATTTCACCGTTTCACGAAATGCGAAACGACACATTTCATGAAATAGAACCTGTCTCTATTTTGCGAAACATTTCGCCGAAACATTTCTACCGTTGCCCAATCAGCGTCGTCCGCTGCCAATCTGACGTCATTCAAGCCCAAACACTGAAGATAGCAACGGTAAAGCGATGCCGTTGATTCAGGTCTATTATGGCTAGAATTGCGTGATGTGACGCACGATTCTGTAAGATTTAACTTGAAGCAGAGAAATCATTTTCGAAATGGAATCTATCAAGTATCATCACTAAAGTACCACCAAAATATTATTTTAGGCCGTCAGTTTTCTGAACCCCACTTTCAACGGCTGCTCTGCTAATCCGCCTACAATATGGCGGCTATCGCTTCGAGACCGCGGCATCCTCGATTCACTTGAACAAGCCCTGTTTACGCATTCAAAAGCGCTAACGTTTATTCGATATGGTCGTAATTTTACTTTAATTGTGTAAGTGAAGGCACACATGTCTTATATGTTTAGTTTTTAAACGTCAATATCAGAAATATGACCCGATATCCACCGACACAAACCAGAGTATGTGTCAGTGAAGACTTACTTCCCCCGTACCAATCGAAATGACTTTTCACCGCGTTTCTGCGTGTGCGGAGGAGGCATTTCGATGCATTGAAAATGTTTCGTTTCTTGTGCATTTCGTTTCTCCGTGTAGGGAAGCCTTTAACAAACTCATTCAATATCTCCCTTTTATCTAGCTATATGCAAAATATCTAGCAAAAATAAGAAAAATTACGGACTCCAGTGTGGATCAACCGGTTTTTGTGAAACGGACATTTTCTCGCCAATGAACATCTTAATCAAAACATTGAAAAAAAAAGTCTAACGATAATTCTTTTAGGGACAATATCCTAAAATTTCAAGCTTGTCCGTCTTCAAACACAGGCTCTAGTCGCTGTCACACACACACAGCGCTTTGGCGCCAAAAAGACATTCTCTAGCAAGGTTTGTGTAGCTAGACGTGATCTGCCCCGCACGCCAGAAACGTCATGTGCATGCTCCGGAATGCGCTCCGATCAGCCCCATTTCAAAGTTACGTATTTCTCAATACGGCAGACAAAAAAAAAAAGGGGGGGGGGGGGGGGCTGGGGGGTGGGGGGTGGGGGGGTGGGGTGGGGTTGGGGGGGGGGGGGGATTGATTGTACATTGATTGTACATCGCTTAACGTCCCGACAGCAACAAGGCCTTCTCAGGACGTGCCTGCACTGCTTGTGAAAAAAAAAAACCAACAGAATATTGAATGTATGTCGCCAGACGGTCCAATACGTTAAATAAACCTACGACACAGGGCCTAAATAAAGCCAAGACCATCTAGCAACACACATCCAATATCAAGAGCTACAGGCAGCGCAGACAATAGGGAGCGTTTAAAAAAGGAAAATACAGGTGAATGGACCAAGGGTAGACAGAAACACATGCCCCAGAATAGAGAGAAAAACCCACCCTGTGGGGCTGACCAGGGTGACCCTGGGAACTAAAAAATACCTAACCCCACCCAAGTCCCCCAGGGCAGACCCGGGTGGGGAAGGGGGGGGGGGGGAGGTTGAAGTTCTACACAGACTTGATGAAGGAATATTATGACATCATTTTTATTTGGGTCCCAGGGCATGTGCACACAGGGGTCCATCCTGGGTCCGGTCCTTTCTACACCTCTTCCCTGTCCAACATCATCCAGTCTCACCACATACACCACCACCTCTACGCTGACGACTCACAACTACTAGACAAAGACAAACTCGACAACACTCAGTCACTACTGACTCGCATGGCTGACTGCTACGAAGACGTGAAAAACTGGATGACAGCAAACAAGCTCAAACTGAATGACGACAAAACAGAAGCCATGCTGGTAGGCACTCACCAGAAACTTTCCCAGCTCCCCCCTTCTCTCCACCTTCAACTCGACAGCACCCCCATCTCCCTCTGACTCGGTCAAGAACCTCGGCGTTATCCTTGATTCCTCTCTTTCCATGACCAGCTTTTATCCGCCATGGCCCAGGCATGTTATTTCCACCTCTGCCGCATCAGTCAGATCAGAAAATACCTCACTACCGAAGCTGCCACCAAACTCGCTGTCTCTCTCATCTTATCTCGCATCGACTACTGCAACTCTCTCCTTTTCGGCCTTCCTCACTCTACCACTCTCACTCTCCAGCGCGTCCAGAACAATGCTGCCCGCCTCGTCCTCAGAAAGAAAAAATCCGACCACATCACTCCCCTGCTCAAGCTCCTTCACTGGCTCCCCATCCCCTAACGCATCCAATACAAGATTCTGTCTCTCTGCCACAAATCCCTGAACAACTACGCTCCTACCTATCTCTCCAACTTACTTCACCCCTACACTCCTTCCCGCTTCCTCCGCTCCGCCTCCGACCCTCTCTGCCTCCTCATCCCCCGCACCAAACTCAGCACTTTCGGCTCCCGCTCCTTCTCCGTCTACGGTCCATCCACCTGGAACACCCTCCCACTCTCTCTCCGTCAGAAACACTCTCTCTCCTCCTTCCAGTGCGCCCTCAAAACTCACCTCTTTCAACAGTTCTAGCACTATATCACCACACTCCCCACCCCAAGCTGACCGTCGTAATGTATTTTCACTAATTGTGGTACGTGAGTCATTGTCTAAAGCGTGCGCATGCGTGTGCGAGTTGTGAGTGCGCGCTTAGAGTTATAATTATTATAAAAATAAGATAAGCGCATTATAAATACCGTAATTATTATTATTATTTATGTGGGCATCGAAGGCAACAGGATCGCATATTCTGCTGCCAACGATGCCCGCAATGACCATGTTCCTGAGCACAGACTGTTCATAGTGATTTTTGACCTGTGATTAGTGCATACATAGCCCGCGAGTGGCAGTCTGAGTGGGACAAAGAGGAAGCTAACAAGCTGCATGAAGCTCTTCCTAAGTTGTCCGACAGTCTACCTTACGGCTGCGCCAGCCGCTGTGAGGAGACTGTCCTTGCTCGGCTCCACATCGGGCACACGTATGTTACACACTCTTATTTACTAAAACAGGAGGAGCGTCCATGGTGTTATGCCTGCGATGAGCAGTATTCTGTTAAACACATTTTGCTGTCTTGTGCCAATTTAATTGACACAAAATATAAACACTTCACATCAGACTCCTTGAAGGTTTTGTTCCGGGATGTACCCCTGGACAAGATCTTAGTTTTCTGAGAGAGTGCAATATTTTTAATAAGATTTGAGCATTCATAGACTATGATAATTCTATTATTTTGACCTTTTGAGAGTTTGTAGACTTTTCCTTTAAAGACCTGTGCAACATTTTAGCATGAAATATTTTAAAGATATATTTACATCTTGTCTTACTCGTGGCGAAGACAGCTTTCTTCAATGCCAAGATTGCAGCGTGCACCACCAGCAAGCAGCTTTATAATGTAACCAACAAACTGACTGCTAGAAGGGATCCATCTCCACTCCCGACCATTTTCTCACCATTAGAGTTGCCCGATCAGTTCTCAAATTTCTTTAATGAAAAAGTTTAGAACATTCGTGATAGACTTGATGGACTTATTTCACAGTCTCCATCGCAGTATGACGTTCCCTTTTCTGGTCAGTGTCTCTCGTCCTTCAGACCTGTCAGTGATCAGGAACTTCATGCTGTGCTGAAGAGAACTGCACAAAAAACTTGTAGTTTAGACCCACTTCCTACTACATTGCTGTACGAGTGTATTGATGTTGTGCTTCCAGTCATGACCAACATTGTCAACGAGTCCCTGAGGTCTGGTATTTTTCCGTCGGATTTCAAGTCCGCCATTGTTAAACCTTTGCTAAAAAAGCCCTCTCTAGACCCTAACAATCTACAGAATTACCGCCCTGTCTCAAACCTCCCTTTTCTCTCTAAGATCGTTGAGAAGGTTGTGTTGTCGCAACTTCTCGACCATCTGAACCTGAATCATCTTCTTAGTCCCAATCAGTCTGCTTACCGTGCAGGTCATTCCACTGAAACTGCGCTTGCAAAAATTCTTAATGACCTCCTCGAGGCTCTTGATGATGGCAAAGTATCTGTTCTCGCACTGTTAGACCTATCTGCTGCCTTTGATACGATTGACCATGACATTTTGCTACAACGTCTCTATTCTGTGTATGGCATTCATGAAACTGCTTTATCGTGGTTTAGATCATATCTGACTGACAGAACTCAGTGCATAGTTGTTAATGATAAACTATCCAGCCCATCCACCGTGCGCTTTGGCGTCCCACAAGGTTCAGTTCTTGGACCAGTCCTCTTTACCCTGTATGTTCAGCCACTGGCCAGTGTCTTTAACCGTTTCTCTATATCACATCATGCATTTGCAGATGATACTCAACTCCATGACTCATGTTCACCTGATCAGATTATGGACACAATCGAGATCCTTCAGGAGTGCGTCTTGGATACTAAGATGTGGATGACTTCAAACAAACTACAGTTGAACGACGGAAAAACTGAGGCCATGATAATTGCTTCCCCGAGGTTGACGAAGACGCTGACACTCCCCCCGTCATTACAAATCTGTGGTGCCACTGTCCCCTTCTCCCCCCATGTAAAAAATCTGGGTGTCACACTTGATAGTAGCCTGTCCATGCGCCTTCATGTGAACAACGTTTGCAGATCCGCCTATACTGAACTGCGACGTATTGCTTCAGTCCGCCACTATCTGACACCTGAAGCAACTAAAGTACTTGTCTGCGCTTTTGTTTTGTCTAAATTAGACTATTGCAATGCTCTTTTGGCTGGCTGTTCCCAGTGTCTGATTGGCAAACTCCAGAAAATTCAAAACTCAGCTGCTAGGTTGATTCTTAGAGTCCCTAGATCAGATCTGTCTGCCCTACACTGGTTACCTGTAACGGCTAGGATTCAGTACAAAATTTCATGCATGACTCACAGTTGTATTACCTGTTCCTGCCCACACTACCTTGCCTCTCTTCTCCAGCTGTATACGCCCTTGAGACAGAATTTGCGCTCTGCTGCCGACTCTCGAGTTTTACGTATCCCTCTTGTCAAAACAAAGTCGTTTGGTGAGAGGTCATTCAGATACCAGAGCCCAGTTGTTTGGAATGATCTCCCACGCGAACTGAGATACGTGGATTCGAGAGAGGCATTCAAGCGTGCCCTAAAGACCCATATGTTTTCTGTCAGCTACAAATGACTTTGTCACACACCTGTCATGTTAAAGTCATCTCTATCTATTTATTTATAGAAGTAGTGTGTGTGTGGGTGTGTGTGTGAATGCCAGTATGAGTCCATGAGCGTAGCACTTTTGAATGGTGACTTTATAGCTTGTTTACAGAGTGCGTTGTATTTTGTTTTTGTACTTTTTGTTAATTCCATTTTTGTAATTAGTTATTTTTTGTACATTAGTTTTTGTTAAGCGCCTAGAGCTCTAATCTGAGGTTAGGCGCTATACAAGTACTCATTATTATTATTATTAAGACCTTTCTTTTAGTCTGGCTGGCCAGATTTTTACCCATCCCACTGTGAGATGGCCTTAGTTGCCTGCTTGGCGTTAAACCCAAATAACTAACTAACTAATTAACTGGATTGTGGGTTGTTTGGGGAGAGGCTCTTTTATTGGATTGTTTGGGGGAGGGGGGGGGGGGGGGGCCTCTCATAAAAAGCTTACCATTATATATTCCTAAAACCCATAATTATATACTCTATATGTCACATCTGCTAGGCTTGGAAGCTCTTACACCTCACAATTTGGGTGAGCCAAAACATGTTTCAAATTTGCCCAGAATCACTTTTAGGGTACTGCTGAACTAAAGATTGTACACACTGAGTAAGCTGACATTGGACACTGTTCTCAGAAAACTGTCAGCATCAGTAGATGATTTCATCAGTAGATGATGTCTATCAAGAAGAAGGTCAAAAACTGTGCATCCTTTTGACGCAAACATTGAATTAAAAAGCCCAGACAAATGTGCAATATTTGCATGTTTGTCCCGGCATATAATCCAATGTTGGGACACGCAATTCTGACCTACTTATGATTTCAACACAATGTCTGTTAGCTTAAGCACAGACAAATGCCTGCATAAATGTACCATATAGCAATAGCTGCATTCAAACCAACTAAAGGTGGAGGAATTGCTACAATTTGTAGTACAAATAAAGATGTTGAAAACAGCCTTTTATGATCGCAGTGAGTCGCTTGTTGAGACTTGAGACTATTAAGAACCTGATTGACCCCTGGTCCCAGGCACATTTGTATCTAGAGATAATGCCATTTTGTTTCAGCCATCTGTCACAGAACACCCACCCCCCCCCCCCCCCCCCAATTAAAAAAAAAAACCAAACCAAACCAAACAAGCAAACAAACAAAAAACACACCAAAAAACCCAACCAACCAGCCATTTCACAAAACACATTTAACCCATTCAGCCCCGACGTACTACAGCAGGAGATGGTTCGACCATGATAATTCAAGGGTAGTGCCAGATTAACCTGGCGGTGCCAAGCTTAATCTGGCACTACCCTTGAATTATCATGGTCGATCCATCTACTGCAACTGGTGCATAGTCATTAGATGACGCCTCCAAAATTTGGGAAATATGGTCGTTGGCGTGAAAAGAGTTAAAATGCATTACACAGTAAGTAAAAACATAAAAAAACATCCAGGTCACTTAATATGATATCAAAGTATTTTCTTCTAAAAGATTTCAGCCACCTGTCTCAGAACACTCCCCCCCCCCCCCCCCCCCTAAAGAAAAACAAACAAACAAAAAAACAACAAAAAAGAAACAAACACACAAAAAAAAACAACACACACCAAAAAACCCACATACACACAAAATCCCCCCCCCCCCCCCACCCCCAGCCATTAAATAGAACACATTTAAAATGCATTACACAGTGGGTAAGAACATAAAGGAAACATCCAGGTCACTTAATGTGATATCAAAGTATTTTCTAATAAAAGATGCTTGTTTTGGTCAGTTGAATTTTAAATTTTAATTTGAGGGATAAAAAGTCTGATGTCACCAACCGAAAAACTTCAGTATGGTAAGAATGACAGTACGAGTGTTTGCATAGCTCGGTTTTTTTTTATCTGATGAAAGTGTCTCTCAACTGATATGTCAAGCTTTGGATGTGCAAAAACTATGTAGTTCCTTGCAAAAATTGATACTTTGACCATTTTTTTGCTTCACATTTTTCAGGAGAAGCAATCTCCAATTACTGAAATGCATGTCTATGATGAGCCATACTATGTTAAATAAACACATCGTCTTTCGTAGTCATGATAGTGCATGTGTTTAGCATGCAGACTGGTATGCCGACAACATGGGTTCGATTTTAAGTTGAGGTTAAAAGAAAAATTTGAAGTTGTATCTTTTCCCTTTCACCTTCACCCTGGAAACCAGTGTGTTTGGTTTTCTATAACATTAAAAAAAAAAAAAAAAGCACTAGTGTGTTTTTGGCGAGTTTAATTCTGCATACACTGGCAACTGATGTCCATATGGAACTTAGTATGCACAAAGGACCTATTCTACAAAAATGTGAATAAAAAAAAACAAACATACTACAAGAATATGGCATCATCTTGCTGTCAACACAATACATCATTTTGCTGTCCATTTTTTTCCCCCTTTTTTCTGACTACTGTACTACACTCTGCTGTTTGTCTCTGCCACAAATATGTGTTGATGACATGCTGAAAAAGATATGGGTCGTAAAACACGATATAACCCCTTAGGTCAACATAGGTTCCAATTTTAGGAAGTATCTGTAAAGATTAGGCAACCTACCCATAGATGAAACAGGACATGTGCTGGGGTTTGCGTTTCCTCTTGGCCCTGACCAGCTGGGCTGTAATGCATCTGTAGTTTTTCCTGATGTCTGCTTCCTCCTCTTCAAGCAAACCAACGGTCAACAAAGTGGGTCGGATCATCCGCTTTATGTAGTCGTGAACAGCATCATTCTTGCTTACAACCTTGATGTCAACATGCACGTTTTTTGTCAATGGCATGTGGGCATCATCTAGAGACATGTCTAGATCTTCGTCATTTTCAGCAGGAAGCGTGGAAACATGAACCAAGATGTCTGCAGTAAAGGTATTGTTGTCATGTACCGATCTGATCAAAACATCCATAGCTGGTTTCCCTTTTCTTTTGTCCAAATGACCTTTAGGGAACAGTTTTTGTCCCAGACATACACCTATGTCAGGCACAATGCGTCTTTTGTTTGATTTTATGACTTTACCATCTGGACTGAAGACCAGTTTGCACTCAAGATCCTCAGAGAGTTCTGTCATTAAAGTGTTAAAGGACTTATCTGGACCATCACTGTTGCTCACCTTTTCTCCATTCTGTGGTTTTACAAATGACAAGGACACATGTGAGTGAATGTCATTTTGAAGTCTATTGTCACAGCCATCAAAATGTGTTTCCCCAACATCAAGATCAGAAGAACAATTTGAATCAAAGGATTTGGTGGTGTCATTGCCTGGAGACATTGCACATACATTCAACTCTTCACCACTACCCATGGTGTCTCTGTAAGACCACGCACTTCTACTGCCCTCTGTGGAATCTGTGAACAGTTTTGATGAATCAGCAGTGATGTCCAGTGTCTGCGTTCTCTCCTTAACCCCCTTGTGCACGCAACTACTGGTACTGTTGGCTCCATGCACAACAGGGTTATTCTGTGGCTCTCCATTAGAAGACTTCCCTGTCCCTGTCAGAAGCAATCGCTGACCAAACAAGTACTTCTGCGTGCCCCCACCGGACAAGTCAAAGAAATCGTCGGGCCCTAGGCTGTCCTCAAAAACATCACTTTCTCCAGTGCACCCTTCTGACGACAATTCAGGACAAACACTTTTTGCAGGTGAATGGCTTGCAGGAAATGAATCAGAAAGTAATCTACCCTTGCTATTGTCTGCTGAGCCTTCATCACAACTGAAATAATTCTCCTGTGAAGAATCATCTTCACAACTGTCAGCTGAATTTTCGTCTGGGCCACTGCCATGTGGTGCTGCAGAATCCATGGCAGAAAGAATGACCAGGAGGGCCTGCTGGCGCCGGAGGTGAGACTCAAGTTTCTGAAGGCCGTCTGGGGAGGAGAAGTCGGCGAAGGCATCCAGGAACTGCCAGTACTCTGTCCATTGGACGCGCAGCTCTCTGGCCAATTTTCTGCAAAGTAACAAGAATGTTATCTTAACCCATTTAACCCCAAGGCCACATTTCCCAAATTTTGGAGGTGCTACTTAAGGGTTATGTACCTGTTGCAGGAGATTGATTGACCATGATAATTCAAGGGTAGTGCCAGATGAGCTTTGTGCCTTCAGGTGCCAAGCTCATAATAATAATAATAATGTACATTTATATAGGGCTTAACCTCCAAATGAATGGTGCTCTAAGCGCTTTACAAGATAAAAAATCATAGAACAAAAAGTACAAAAAAGAAAACACTACAATAAATGTTACAAAAACTAAAGTGACACATATCAAAAGCTCACTATCACACATACACACACACCGTTACAAGAACAGTTACTGCCAAAGATTGCTAACGCACTGAAAATGCATCTAACTATATGCATAAGAAAATAGATAGATCTTTAGCAGTGATTTGAAAGCAGAGTCTGACATGGGCTGGAATGTCGTTCCAGCTGACTGGACCAACATAAGGCATGCTGGCCCTGGCTAGACTTCTTTCGCCTAGGAACCCTGAAAATATGCGTGTCTGATGCTGAATGGAGGGATCTTGAAGGCGTGCAAATATGAACCAGGTTGGACAAATATGGGGGAGCAGAACCGGTAATAGCATTGTAGCAAATAACAGAAACCTTGTACACAATTCTTTGAGATACAGGCAGCCAGTGCAGGTCAACAAGTAAGGGTGTTATGTGCTCACGTTTCAGTACTCTGTAAATTAGTCAGGCAGAGCAGTTCATAACTCTTTGAAGTTTATCAAGAAGATTACAAAAATCAATGCGGGGAAAAAACAAGGGAGGTAACAAGCGTTTTGGTTGCTTTGGTAGTGAGAAGGTGTCAAATTGAACTGATCTTGCTCAATTCAAAAAAGGAACATTGTCAAACCTTGTTGACATGCTATCTCATGGTCAGGCTATTGTCAAAGATAACACCAAGATTACGGCCGACTCAGAAAAGGGGATACTGTTCTGACCAACCCTGATCAAGTCTGGGAGATCTGTGGAGGTTGAACAAGAAAATCTTAAGGCCTCAGTTTTGTCACTATTCATTTGCAATTTGTTCTGTGTGGTCCAATTCTGAACATCTGTGACACAAAAGACTGGAACATCTGACTAACATGTTTTAGTTGGGCACTGGCATACAGCTCTGTGTCATCAGCATAAAAATGGTGAGAAACAGAAACACTACCCTTGAATTATCATGGTTGATCCATCTCCTGCTGTAGGGTGTTGGGCTAAACGGGTTAATTCAGAAGATGGCTAATTTTCAGCAAAAGTATCAAGCACTCTACATTCACACACTTACCGGTAATCCCCTTGTGTATACACCTGCTCATACTTTCAACAATGTGGGCAGTGGGCAGATGTTCACATCTGCACGGGACATAGACGACCCCGCCCTCCACGAGTCGCCTGCTGCCTTGCAGGCCTGGCCGCTTGGCTGCGGAAAGGCTAAGGGAGGAAACCCCTGACATCAAAGCCCCCGTGTCTCCGGGGAAGGCTTTTGAGCCAGAGACTAGGACAAGGACAGTCTGATATAAAACCTACGACCCGAGGACCTCGATGCCATCGTCCCAGCTTGCTAGGCCATGGCAGATGAACCAAGGGTTTAAAGGGTGGGGCCAGTACTGCGCACACTGCACTCCACCAAAAAGCTCCACCGCGCAGGCTTTAGGAAACGTCCACGGACCATGACACTGACCATTCCAAGTCCTGTAGCGACGGGCGAGGGGCGAAACGGCAGGTGAAAGATGTCACTGGAAGCCGCAGTCTCAAACCTGCATGCAGGCGGTTCAGGATATTGGTCGCCTGATGTTGACCTGGGGATGACAACATCACTCGGCACACCCTGAACGACCAAGCAGCCTTCTCTAGGGACAGCACTGCTTGCTCCACACGGAGAGGGGCCTAGAAAAGGTGGCCTAACCAAAGCTCGTCCCCTCGCAACCCCAGTTGGCTAGCCGCGGTCAACGGGCATCTTCTCCTGCGGTCAAAAAACAAGAAAGAATAACGGATCCACTCTCATGACAACCACGACCGGACTCAACGTAGCATGCTGGAACGTCCGAACCATGCTCGACAAAGCAGACAGCGGACGCCCTGAACGTCGCTCCGCCCTCATTGCCCATGAATTGCGGAGGTTAAACATCGACATCGACGCGCTCAGCGAAGTACGCCTTCCGGACGAAGGCAGCCTCCAAGAACTTGGTGCTGGGTACACCCTCTACTGGTCAGGCAGGCCTGCATCAGAAAGACGGCTTTCAGGCGTGGGTTTCATGGTCAAGACATCCATTGCGACTAAGCTGGAAAACCTACCAAAGGGCCACTCAGACCGCATCATGTCCATGCGCCTCCCACTGAGACACCAGCAGCACGTCACCCTTCTCAGTGTGTACTCCCCAACCCTCCTGGCAGAGCCTGCTGAAAAGGACAAGTTTTACACTGACCTGCGCAGCCTCCTACAGAGTACCCCTGCAGACGACAAAGTCATCATCCTTGGCGACTTCAACGCCAGAGTGGGCCAGGACTCTGAAGCCTGGAAAGGAGTCCTCGGCAAGCATGGCGTTGAGAACTGCAATGACAATGGCCGCCTACTGTTGGAGTTCTGTGCGGAGCAGCAACTGGTCATCACCAATACTACTTTTCAGCAAAAGGACAGTCGAAAGACCACCTGGATGCATCCTCGCTCCAAACACTGGCACCTTATCGACTATGTCCTAGTGCGTCAGAGGGACCGCAGTGACGTCCTCCTCACCAGAGTGATGCCCAGCGCAGAGTGCCACACTGACCACCGCCTTGTCCGCTGCAAACTCAGGCTCTACTTCAAGCCAAAACCCAGAAATGGGGGCCCCCCAAGAAAAAGCTTGATGTTGCCAGCCTTCAGCGTGACGATGTGAAAGCTGCCTTTCAGACAGATTTACAGCGCAGGCTCAAAGACACAGCGGACCCAGTAGACTCCTCCCCTGAAACACTTTGGGAACAACTGAAAACTGCTATTGCAAAATCCTCTGCAGAAGTCTTGGGTTTCGCCAGAAAGAAGAACAAAGACTGGTTTGACGAAAACGATGTAGAGATCCAGGAACACCTAGCAAAAAAATGAGCCGCCCATCAGGCCCACCTAGCCCAGCCTTCCTGCTCTGTGAAGAAGTCTGCCTTCCGCCTCGTCTGCAGCAGTCTCCAGCGCAAGCTCAGAGATCTCCAGAATGAGTGGTGGACCAGACTTGCACAGAGGACCCAGCTTTGTGCTGACAATGGTGACTACAGGGGCTTCTACGAAGCACTGAAAGCAGTGTATGGCCCCAGGCACCTGGTACAAAGTCCCCTGCGAAGCGCGAATGGCCAGGCACTCCTCACAGATAATACCTCCATCTTGAACCGCTGGTCGGAATACTTTCAGAGCCTCTTCAGCGCTGAGCGCACTGTTCAAGAAGCAGTCGTCCTACAAATCCCACACCTCCCAGTAAAGGTTGAATTGGACGAACCGCCCACCGCTGAAGAGACCCTCACAGCCATCCACCAGCTCAAGAGTGGCAAAGCAGCAGGCATTGATGGAATACCGCCAGAGGTCTGGAAACATGGAGGCACAGCACTGCACAACAAGCTCCATGACCTCTTTCTCTGCTGCTGGGAGGAAGGAACACTACCAAAAGATCTCCGTGATGCAGTCGTTATCACCCTGTACAAGAACAAAGGCGAGAAGTCTGACTGTTCCAACTATCGGGGAATTACCCTGCTGTCCATTGCTGGGAAAATCCTTGCAAGGCTGCTCCTGAATCGGCTGGTACCTGCCATCGCTGAAGACCAACTCCCAGAGGGCCAGTGTGGCTTCAGAGCAAACAGGAGCACCACCGATATGGTCTTTGTGCTGAGACAGCTACAGGAGAAGTGCCGCGAGCAGAACAAAGGGCTGTACGTAACATTTGTCGACCTAACAAAAGCGTTCGACACTGTGAGCAGGCAAGGCATGTGGCAGATCCTGGAGCGACTTGGCTGTCCCCCAAAGTTCCTCAACATGATTGTCCAGCTACACGAGGACCAGCAAGGCCAGGTCAGACTCAACAATGACCTCTCAGAACCATTCCCTATTCTCAACGGCGTAAAGCAGGGCTGCGTGCTGGCACCAACCCTCTTCACCATCTTTTTTAGCATGATGTTGAAGCAGGCCACAGTGGACCTCGATGATGACGATGCAGTGTACATCAGGTATCGTCTCGATGGCAGCCTGTTCAACCTCAGACGACTGCAGGCCCACACGAAAACCCTAGACCAACTGATTCGTGAGCTGCTTTTTGCTGATGATGCTGCCCTCGTTGCACACACAGAGAGAGCCCTGCAGCGCATCACGTCTTGCTTCGCAGATGCTGCCCAGCTCTTTGGACTCGAGGTCAGTCTGAAAAAGACAGAGGTCCTCCATCAGCCGGCACCCAAGACAGTGTATCACCCTCCTCACATCACCATTGGCGAGTCTGAACTAAAGTCAGTGCACCAGTTTACTTACCTTGGCTGCATTATCACGTCGGACACCAAGCTGGACAAGGAGCTTGACAGCAGGCTGGCAAAAGCGAACAGCGCTTTCGGGCGACTTTTCAAGCGGGTGTGGCACAATCAACAGCTGAAAACAGGCACCAAGATCAGCGTGTACAGAGCTGTGGTCCTCACCACCCTGCTGTATGGTTCCGAGTCCTGGGCCCTCTACCGCAGCCAACTACGACTCCTCGAACGCTTCCACCAGCGCTGCCTGCGTACCATCCTGGGCATTCACTGGAGTGACTATGTCACCAACGTCGAGGTCCTTGAACAGGCTGAAACTGTGAGCATCGAGGCTTTGCTGCTGCGGACACAGCTCCGCTGGGCGGGGCATGTCTCCAGGATGGAGGATCATCGCCTACCAAAGATCACCCTGTTCGGCGAGCTTGCTACTGGACACCGTGACAGAGGGGCACCAAAGAAGAGATACAAAGACTGTCTCAAGAAGTCACTTAGTGCCTGCCAAATCGACCACCACCAGTGGTCTTCGCTTGCTGCGGACCGTGACACCTGGCGCTCCACCATTTACAAGGCAGCTGTCTCCTTTGAGGACTCTCACAGAGCTAGCCTTAAGGACAAGCGGCTCAGGAGAAAAAACAGAGATGCCGCAGCTCAGAACCCTGGCCATACCTTCCCCTGCAGCCACTGCGGTCGAACCTGCCTGTCTCGGATTGGCCTCCGCAGCCATGAACAAGCCTGCAGACGTCGTGGGCAACTCCTATAAAATCTTCGTTCGCGAAGTCAAGCCAAAAAGACTTTCAACAATACCAGTGACTGCAAGCACAGTGGGGTTTAACTCATTATGCCCTAATACACCACAGTAAGATAGGAATCAACTGTAAAATTGACAGGTCAATTTTTCTAGCACAACCCTTGAACTACTGGTATTGTGGTCAACAGGCTATCTGAACTATAAAGCAGTCATATGAAATTTCCATCTTAAAGGGCCAAAATCACACACTAACACAAACATCTGTTTCAGAGAAATCACCATATATTTTACTTGTGAACAAGAAAATGCAAATATGGTACAATTTTCCAGCACACAGAAACACTACATGGAAACTTGTAGATCTATACAAGTCTATACAGGGAAGGGACACAACCTCTGATGATTCACCCAAAAGAAACATTTCTGATGTGGTCTGCTCCTTACACACAAAAAGTTAGATATATTGCATTTGAATACGTGGCTTTTATACGGATGCTGTACATCTCAAATGAGTTTAAGTAAGAAAGGTTTAGAGTTTAAAAATAGGTACATTTCCGAGTGCTATATTCTGAATTCCAAATTTCCAGCAATGTGTCTGCCAAATTTCACCCACTGAAGTCAACACACCTTACAGTTGCGGAGAATAAAATGCAATGCTAGAAGCAATGAGAGCTACAACTTGAAATTACACAGCGTGTAACAAATCACCCAGCCTTTTCATTCGTTTGCATACTTCAATATATCAGTGAATGCAAAAGACAGTACAGGATTGCCCTGATCAGGTGTATGTACCTTCCAATTCTTTCATATCCTTTTTCTGGATCTGCTCGACGAGCCGCAAGCTCTCCTGCATCCAGGGTCTGTCTGAGAAAGCGTGGATTTGACCACTGCTTGTGAAATTCTTGTGCCTGTGGATGAAATCAAATGTCATGGGTCACAGATCATTTCACGTTATCCAATCCTCGCCAGGAAAATCCGAACACCCAACTACAAGAGCTAGAGGCAAAGAACCTCATGAGCAGGGTTATTTTAGCTTACCATCAGTTATCTCTGTGCCAGGTTGGGATTTTAAGTTTGTAATTTATCTGAGAAAGCTAATGCTTCCATGCATGCGAACTAAAAAATATTCATTGTCCTTTTGTGCCCATGACCTTTGAGAGAGACGGAGATTATGTATGTCTAGAAAGATCTTACTCTTATCACTAAGCACCATCATGCTGAGTTTGAAGATTGTTAGTAGCAGCCTCCAAAAATAAAAGCATTATATTACCATAGATCAGATAAAATGAAACATGGCTCAATTCCATACAGACTGAGCTGTGCTATATAGCAGGGAAAAAAGCAACATGTCAACTTGTAGTATTCTGCCATGAGATGACAGAGCATTTAACCCTTATCATTCGGAATACAACAATCTCTGTACCTTGAAGGGTGACATGGGTCCGGCATAGGCACTGAGGGTCAGACGGGGGTCCTTGGCACTGTGGGGTGTGGGAAGGGCGGGCCCTTGTAGCCTCAGTTTCTCATCCGGGGAACATGGCAGACCCACAACTGGCACTGTGATGTTGTCTTCGGAGCGCAGCAGGGGCACAAGACACAGACCTGCACACACACACATCTCCACATACACCGTCGTCACTAACAAAGTAAACTATCTCTACTCCACAGATAGATCCACACAGGAATATGCAACAGGAACACTACTATTCAAACGAGATATTACACATATTCAACCCTCTTAGCCCCAAGGTCCCATTTCTCAAATTTTGGAGGTGTTGCCTAATGACTGCGTGCCAGTTGCAGGAGATGGATTGACCATGATAATTCAAGGGTAGTGCCAGATTAGCTTGAGGCCTCCAGGCGCCAAGCTAATCTGGCACTACCCTTGAATTATCATGGTCAATTCATCTCCTGCTCTAGGGACTCGGGGCTAATGGGTTAAAAAACAGAAGTGTACTTGTGACGTCCTGCCTGAGTGGGTCTATCTGGGGATGCTCCTGCAAACAGTACAGGATCTGAGAAGCACAGATACTGTTCCAGATTCTGCCACTGTATACTGCCAGAGAAACACCTTCAAAATCTGTTGTAGTGTTTCAGCTAACGTCAACAATCCGATGTATCACGTAAAAATATTTATGAACACTGCCCTTATAAATTTATCTCAACATCTAGCCGTGAGTCCCTACCTTCAATCTGGCACTGCCCTTGAATTATCATGGTCAATCCATCCCATGCAACTGGGACATAGTCGTTGGGCAATGCCTCCAAAATTTGAAAAATGGGACCTTGGGGCTAAAAAGGTTAACTACCGGTGAATACTTACGTCTGTACATTAAGCTTCTAGAAATGCATAACATAAACCGGTATAATTTGAAAATCTATGGCAGCTTTTGGTGCATGTTCACTGTTTTTACATCAGAGGGATTTTTAACCCCTTCAAGGCTGTGAAAAAATAATGAATAGTATCCAACTGCAAGAGACATAGACCTTCATGAGCCCCCTTACTTGCAGAGGCCCCTGAGGATCTACGCCTCTTGCCATCCGTGTTCCTTGGATAGACGGGGTTGTTTGGTGTTGCATGATGACATATTTCAAAACTCACTCTGCATCCACTGGCAGTTTTAAGGGGTCAACAAACGTAAGTATGATCATAGGTGTTATCAAGCAGTATTCAGTTACTAGCATTTTGTTGTTTTGCACGCACACAGAGAATAAAACGCTTTTGACATGCAATTTTATTTAGATCAGTAAGAGACTTTACTCTGATCCCGTTGTACACCTGCATGCAAATGTCACATGCCTGACTTCTAACCTTTCAAGAGCTCTCTGATCCTTTCCTTGGCACCAGATGAGGTGTCACCCTTGCATCTGGAGCAGATGATCTGAAAATATATAAAATAATTCACAGAATGAATTTGGAATTTCTTTTAACCCGTTCAGTGTCAGCTGACACAGAGCGTGTTTCTGCAATCTTCGTTAATTCAAGACCAAAAAAACCCTTGATGTCCCAGGATAATGGATTCAAAGGGGTGTAAACAAGAGGCATAGATCCTCACTAGCGGGGGCTAATGAGGATCTCTACCTCTTGCAGTTGGGCGTGTTCACATTTCCTCGGGACTTTACTTAATACTTGGCTGACAATAGTGGTTTTTGTCGCTATGATTCTTGCAAGAACCACTGCAACCACGATGTCTGATGACAGCCAAACGGTGAATCAACAATGGCAAAACTTTAATGAGATTGTTTTCTACCACTATCATTGTCAGTTTAACTGCTCCCGCCAACCCGCCCCCCCCCCCCCTCCTGTTTTCAGCGGTACTAATATATAATATATAATCTTACTGTATGTTCAGCCCCTGTCCGACCTGATTTGTAGTCGCTCCATTTCCCATCATGCATTTGCAGATGATACGCAGATGTACAAAAGTGATACTGTCGAGCGAGCTGTGAATGCCGTCCAAAGTATAAGCCAGTGCATTGACCATGTCAAATCATGGATGACCACCAACAAAATGATGTTAAATGATGGCAAAACTGAAGCAATGTTGGTAGCTAATCCAAGATTATCTTCGTCCCTGCCTTTACCGTCATCATTGTATGTGGATGGAACACTCATTGTTACACTTGACAGCGAGTTATCTATGTCACAGCACGTCAGTGCAGTGTGTAGATCCGCTTATCTGGAACTTCGTCGTATTAGTTCAGTTCGTCACCTGCTGACCGTGGAAGCCACTAAAACACTAGTTTGTGCATTTGTGCTGTCCAAGCTAGATTATTGTAACTCTTTGCTTTGTGGTTGCCCTCAGTATCTCATTGATCGCCTCCAAAAAATTCAGAACAATGCAGCCCGGCTTGTTGTGAGAGTCCGTAAGACTGAGCATGTCACACCCATCTTGAAGTCCCTTCACTGGCTAGCTGTGTCCTCAGGTATTCAATACAAAGTTATGTCAATCTGTTTTAACTGCCTTTCAGGCACCAGCCCAGAATACTTGTCCTCTTTGCTGCATGTGTATACACCCTCTCGTGAGCTCCGCTCCTCTTCTGATAAACGGAAGTTGCGTGTACCTTCTGTCCAAACTGAAACATTTGGTCAGCGCACTTTTGTTTATCAAGCCCCAGTGTTATGGAATACACTTCCTCTTGAGGTCAGAAACAGTGAGTCTGTCTCTGACTTCAAGAGGTCGTTGAAAACTCACCTCTTCAAGCTTTACTTTGAATAACTGCCAGTGTTTGATGCCTTAGTTGTAGTTCTGCAATGCTCCTTGTTTAGACTGAATGTTAATTAGAATATAAATTATTATGTATGTATTGTTGTTTAGTTTATTGTAAAAATGGTGTGTTCGGGCATTGTGCTTTGTTTTGTTATGTGCATATGTCATTGTATTTTTATTTTTGTGTACAGATTGTAAAGCGCTTAGAGCTTTTGAGTAAGATTAAGCGCTATATAAATACTCATTATTATTATTATTATATGTTGTGAAAGTTTAATAAACTGTCCAGTCATGACACATTGTACCAGGGTATGGATCAGACATGACAGTTCAAGGGTAGTACAGAACAGCTTGGCGCCAAGCTATTCTGGCACCATCCTTGAATAATCATGATCAATCTGTCTCATGAACTGTAACATAATCAGAGGGCAACTCCCAAATTAAGGGATATCAACCTTAATGTGCAATGTCTTTATCTGTGCCACAGACAAAAAGCTGAACACTATCCATTATAATTATAACATTTGCAAAATTCAAACATAACATTTGCATAGTACACAAAAAAAGTGCACAATATAAATGTGCACATCAGAGCAAAACTGGAGTCCTACAGGTTGGACTCTCCTAAAATGTGACAGGTTTCTATGGAAACTACAAGAATAAAAATTTAATGAGGGAAGATGCCTATCTCCAGGGAAGACATCACTACCACTGTACCAGATCAAATGACAGAGCAGGGCCACACTGGTTGTCTCCCTCGATTTACTACCACTGATCAGCAGCAGCGAATTGGGGGAGACAACCAGTGTGAGCAGAGGCTAGTGGACATTCGCATGCAAGCCTGATAGAAATGATAAGCATGTAATTCATCAGACTGTTTTATGGTCTGTGTTCTTTGTTCAAGACGGTTATATTATCAAGTTATATAATATGGAGCCTCTATTAACATTTGCTGCTTGCATTCATTATTCACATGCTACATAATAATGCGAATAAAATCTCTTCCCCCCCCCCCCCCCCTTCACCCCACACCAACAGCGGATCAGAGCCGGGGATGTGGGGGTGGGGGGGAGGGGTAGGCTTTTGTTTTGTCATCTTATTTCATTCAACCGATTTAACACTAATACAAGATGTGAATCGAACATGATACTTCAGAGCTCAAGGGTGGTGCCTCAACAGCTTGGTGCACTGGCACCACCCTTGAACTACCATGGTCAACCTGTGTCTTGAAGAGTTATGCCTTTTTTCAAAGGACAATTCCCAGCTGTAGGTATGCATATTATATGCATATAGTACTGAGAACTTTAAAGCGATCTGCTCAATTTGCTGATACAAAGGGTTATCAGTGTCCTCTTGCCTCGGCTAGGACTTTTTCCACTGCTTTTTGAGCATACAGGAAGGAACTCTCCTGTGCACAAAGGAGAAGAAGAACAGGAAAGTCTTATTTTACGACATTCAAACTTAGGTCATGTTACATATTCAAATTAGGCAGTTCAGGCAGTAAGAGGACCGGTGTTTTTAAAAATAATTTTTGCCTGATTTGAAAATTTGTAGTAGGGCAATGTTGGAATTTGCTGGAAATGTCTGGTTAGATGAGAGGAGACATGTTTGGTGCTTTGATTCATACCATCCTGAGCTTATCCAGTGGACAATTGTGGGTCTATGTTGAGTTGCCGTTGAGGTAGTGATTTGAGGGGCATGCTGATTTCTGTTGTACTTGGGTGTGGGGTTGGTAAGGAATCGGGTTCATAGCCAAGAAATGAGACAGTCAATGTGCTGTTTTTGTTGGTATTTTGTGCATGGCAAATGTGCAGCTGGTGGGCGGTAGTGTTTTTTAGGGGATTGAAATATTAGGGGATGACTGGGACTGACTAAGGCTAAGAGACTGGACAGTACGGAAACGGTTCCGTGGTCTGTCTTTATAAGTTGCCAGCCGTTTTGTCCAGCATTATTGTACGACATACCAAGAACATTAATAAAGGAGCTCTTGCGAACTATTATATCTTTACTGCCTGGAGTAGGTCGCTTTAAAAAAGTTTAACACTTAGTTAAAGCTGACATGCTACGACAGGATGTGGATCGACCATAACAGTTCAAGGGTGGTGTCAGAATAGCTTGGCGCCTATAGGCGCCAAGCTATTCTGACACCACCCTTGAACTATGACGGTCGCGCTGTCAACGGATATCTTACAAAGATCGATAATTTCTTCCTCAGGACGTCATGACAAAACAGAGCAAGTGCTAAGTCCAAAACCTGTATCGCTCCAGGTTTACAATTACATACATAGAAGTACACTACAAACAAAACCGAAACTGCAACTGGGCAGCATTACCAGTAATCAATACCCCCTCAGGCTGACATCGGCCCGCGCGCGAATAAGTGCGGGACTGCGGCCTCCGTCGGCCCGATGACCTAAATAATGTCTTATCATGCAGTGCGTCCGATTAGTGCTGCCCAAATTCAATTCAGCCGCATCTCTAGGGAGACGAAACATTACAAGCTGTATCTCTCCTACCTATAGTAACAACTGTGAGAGATGGCTGACAATGGCAAGCTCACGGGAGGTGCCTGATTAGCTTGGCGCCTGTAAAGGCGCCAAGCTAATCAGGCACCTCCCTTGAGCTTGAAAGGCGCCAAGCTATTCAGGCACGGCCCTTGAGGTTCAACCATCGTCTGTAGCTTGCACTTGGTGTTTCTCTGGCGGCTCCAACACGTGAACTATCTGGCGGCAGCGTATTTAGCCCTCTTTTGGGGAACTCTTTGTCAAACTTGATGCCAGCACATGGGAGTGGCTTCCAGTTCCATGATGAGAGCTTCCGCTTTGCCACGTGTGCTTTTGCTTTTGTCAATGTCTGAAAACAAGCCCGCCTCTGACAACGATGTCAGAGCCCGTTGGCCAGTGCACAGAACCATGAAAGTACAGTGTGTACTGGTATGTCGCTTTGGACGTTGGTAGATTGCACAGAGAGAGAGAGAGAGAGAGAGATATGGGAGGGGGAGCATGAGGGGGGGAGGGGGGGGGTGATGGAGAGAGAGAGAGAGAGAGACTGTAACGACAACGATTTTGATATTTGTTCCTATTATACACGTTATCATTCCGCAAATCGTAAAGTATACCAACTGGCGAGCCTAATATTCATTGCCCAACACAACAGGAATTAAGCGGCTCTAGCAGGGAAGCAAAATGTCCTTGGTACATGTCCCAAGCGATGAAATTAACAATGCATGAGCCTGGCCATCCTACTTGTTCCATCATCTAGCCATGTAAATTGTAATACAACAGTCCCACTGGGGTTTCCGGCGGTAAACTAAACCTAATTGACTGAAACAATACATGTAACACGGATACCAGCCTGCTAGAGTGCTAGGGTTCGAACGCCCTACGAAGGCGAAAGTGTCCTTTTTTGTGAAAAGCGAGATTTCATTGTATTATGATAAAAAGTCTCGCTTATTGCCTTTCTAGGGCAGTTCCGTCAGTGCGAACCATCAGTCTTAAAAGTACCTGGTTCCGTATCACCGCTTTATAGAGGGTAAGCAAAGGTCCTCGGGCCCACTGCTGCCGTCGTGGGCCCGAAAGACGTTTAGCTACGTGGGGTAAGTTCTCTAGGCCCTACCACTCTACGAAGAGACAGCTTAAAATATACTGCTATCCCCCCCCCCCCCCCACCCCCACCCATTTTGTTGTTGGGATTTTTCGGTCAGTGGACCCCGTTTGAGTTTTCGGACAGAGGACGATAGGCTGGCCTCCCATGAAAGTCTTCCTACATCACGGAAAGTATTTTCTCACGGGCTTGAGCACATTTTTTAATCCACAAAAAAAACATACAGAAGACGGATAAGCAGAAGCCAGCTGATCGCACATGACGTCAGTGTCGTGAGAATGAAAAAAGCACGAAGCCCTGTGTGTGTGTGTGTGTGTGTGTGTGTGTGTGTGTGTGTGTGTGTGTGTGTGTGTGTGTGTGTGTGTGTGAGAGAGAGAGAGAGAGAGAGAGAGAGAGAGAGAGAGAGAGAGAGAGAGAGAGAGAGAGAGAGAGATGATGATGATGATGAATCTTTATTTATTCAGGATAAAGCTATTAGGCAACTCAATGCCTGTCTTACAAGCTGTCCTGTAAACAAACAACATAACAGGAAAATAAACAGAGCATGCAAATAATATCCAGTATCACTAGGCAGGCATTGTCATGGAACCCCCAGGGAAAGAGGAAAAGAGGTAGGCCGAGAAACTCCTGGCGTCGAGACCTCCAAGCAGACATCAAGAGACTGGGAACCACCTGGAGTAGAATCGAAGGAGAAGCACAGGACAGGAGTTGCTGGAGGTCTCTCGTCGACGGCCTATACCCGGGTAGGAGTGACAGGCGTAAGTAAGTAAGTAAGTATGCAAATAATAACATTAATAATAATAATAAGAAGAAGAAGAAGATTGATTGATTGATTGTACATTGCTTAACGTCCCGACAGCAACAAGGCTTTCTCAGGACGTGCCTGCACTGCTTGTGAAAACAAACAAACAAACAAACAAAAAAAACACCCCCCCCCAAAAAAAAAAAACAAAAAAATAAACAGAATATTGAATGTATGTCGCCAGCCGGTCCAATACATTAAATAAACCTACGATATGGGGCCTAAATAAAGCTAAGACCATTTAGCAACACACATCCAATATCAAGAGCTACAGGCAGTGCAGACAGTAGGGAGAGTTTAAAATAGGAAAATACAGGTGAATGGACCACAGTTAGACAGAAACACATGCCCCAGAATAGAGAGGAAAACCCACCCTGTGGGGCTGACCAGGGTGACCCTGGGAACTAAAAAGTAGTTAACCCCAACCAAGTCCCGCAGGGCAGACCCGGGTGGGGGAAAGAAGAAGAAGAGGAAGGAAAAACTATGAAAAAAAACCCACAATAGGGGAATAAATAGAGAGAGAGAGAGAGAGAGAGAGAGAGAGAGAGAGAGAGAGAGGCCTCACCAGGTCGTGACAAACAGCTGCAAAATGTCACTAGATATTTGTTTCACTTCCAGCGGCCATCTTGTGAGGCGGAATAACTAACTGCACAAGCTCTTGAACCGTGGGAACTCGTGGGTAGTGCCTGAATCGCTTGGCGCCAACAAGGCGCCAAGCTAATTAGGAACTACACTCGGAGCTCTCACGATTAACCAACCTCTCGCCAGCTACACGTGTTGCGGACGCATCTGAAAACAAGAGCCGTTCGTGAATGGAGATCATACAATTACAGATCCTGCCAGACATATCTGGCAAACGACAGTAACCAATAAGTCCAGTCATGTAAAGAAAAGCGATATTTTCATTCAATTACCATGAAAATCTCGCTTTTCGCAAATGTGGACTTGCTGCATTTTACCGCCACTGGGCAGAGATGATGTTTTCAGAGATCGGGTCCATGGGTGCAGAACCGTGTATCGGGCGCAAAATACATAACACAGAATGCACAGTGCTTCGTACAGCTCTTAACCTATTACATCCTGATTGTGATTTTTTAAACCCAAACTTGGTACAAAGATACCTGATGGGAAGACCTTTACTGATATACATACTAATTTAGTTGATCCCTTGGAAAGGTCAAGGGTCACAAAAGCTCAGGAAATCGGTAAAAAATAGACATTTTGACAAAAGATGTTTTTTTTTCTCAAATAATAAAAAATAATATTCACAGCATCAAACCCAAACTTGCTACAAAGATACCTGATGGTAAGACCTATCTATGCATACTAATTTGGATGACCCCTCAGAAAGGTCAAAGGTGACAAGAGCTCAGGAAATAGGTAAAAAAATAGCCATATTTTAATGCAAGATGTTTTTTTCTCAAATACCATTCAATCAAATTTGGCACAAAGGTAGCTGATGATAAGACCTTCCTATGTATAATAATTTAGTTGACTCATCGCAAAGGTCAAGGGTCACGGGTGTTTGACAGAAGTGTCACAGCTAATTAAATTTTCAGAAAACATGGATGTTGCTGGTGCAAAAGCCATCCCCTTACTTATTGTCACAAAGATCACACATGTAGACTGGACATAAATGTAAGCCACAAGGGCTTTGTCTTTCTTGTTTCAAAGATGGTGCCAGAATAGCTTGGCGCCTCAAGTGCCAAGCTAGGCACCAAGCTATTCTGGCACCACCTTTGAACTATCATAGTCAAGCTTCTTTCAAGCAATAGTGTATCAGGATGAAAAGGGTTAAAGAGCTGTACAAAGTATTGTGCATCAATTCCACTGCATTTTCAATCCACAGACTGAATAAAACATCACAAGAAGCAGACACTTAATTAGTAACCTGGGCCCAGAAATGTACACATGCATATTCTTTTATTCTTACAGCATTATTGGCTTAGTAGTTTTAGCTGAATGTTCATAGAAAGTGCACGATTTATTTGTACGAAAATTTAGCACGCGGTACCGTCAACGTACGAAATTTCAATTTCCGAAGTGTCCGAATGCCATAAAATGGGTAAAAAAAATGCGACTAATACGAAGCGCATGTCTTATGTTGTTCTTGCAGCATAGAATATCGCATTATTCGGTTATCCACCGTAATGAGAAGCCCATCGTCGACAGTGAGACTACTTCAATGGTGCTCTTGTACTCTTTTTCGAGTCCACACGCGAGCGAACTTCCTTTCGTTTGCGCAGCGATCTAGACACTCATCCGCCGATTACGAGTCGCATGGTGATCACTGCCTTTTTTATTGCCTGGAAACGATCAGTTGTGTTTCTGAGCCTGAGGAGGCTCTCGGGGGAGGAGTTCAGTTGCAAATGACTCTAGTAGTGTACTAGACCAGACAGTACCATGCACACATAAGACACTCGTGGCGGCACGGATCGATGGAGGGAGCAAGCGCATTCCGAGTGAAGAATACAGCAGATACTGTATTGAGTGACACCCTTATGAGAGATTACCTGCCATTCAAAATTTAATCAACAGATGGATGTAGTCACCAAAATGATAGGCTTGAAACATTTTAGCCCCAAGGTCCCATTTTTCAAATTTCGGAGGTGTTGCCTAACGACTATGTACCAATTGCAGGAGATGGCTTGACCATGATAATTTAAGGGTAGTGCCAGATTAGCTTGGCGCCTGAAGGCGCCAAGCTAATCTGGCACTACCCTTGAATTATCATGGTCAAACCATCTCCTGATGTAGTGATCCGGGGCTAAAAGGGTTAATGACATGTGACACTTTTTGCCCTTCGAGACTTCTCTTGAGAGAGCACCTGTCTTTGAAGATCACGTTTTCTTGGCGAAAAGGGTGGCTGCTCCAAACAGGTTATACTGTAGCCTACTCTCTCCCTCATACAGCCAATTCCATCGGCAAGAGGCATAGATTCTCACGAGCCCCTGCAGTTGCAGGGTCTCATAAGAATGTATACCTCTTGCCATTAGATCAGCTTCATTTGCATCCTCAAATATTGGCATTGCTGCGGGTTGACTTAAAGAATTGCACTCTGGCTGTACTGTATAAGTATTGTCTCTGGCAGTGGCCATGCAGCCCATTCCACTGACCTGCAAGAGGCATAGATTCTCACGAGTCCCAGTAGCTACATTGGCTCAGGAGAATCTATCCCTCCTGCCAAATCAGCTTCACATGTATTCTCAAGTACTGGCATTACTGCTGGTTGAAATCAATAGAATTGGCCGAGGTGCTCAGTTCCAAGCAGTCCATTTCACTGACCTGCAAGAGGCACACATTCTCATGGGCCTCTGCAGCTGCAGGGGCTCATGAGAATCTGTAACTCTTGCCAATAGATCCGCTTAGCTTGCATCCTTTAAGTTTTCGCATCACTATGGGTTGACTTTACAATCCTACTCTAGCCGTGAAGTTCAGTGCCAATTAGCCCACTCCACTGACCTGCAAGAGGCATGATAGATTTTCATGAGCCCCTGCAGCTGCAGGGGCTCATGAGAATCTATATCTCTTGCTAATAGATCAGCATCCCCAATTTGAGTTATTATTGCGGGTTGACTCCGAGCAGTCCCTAAAAAAATAATAATGGCCTGCAGAGCCATCGTGCATTGAGCTCCCAATGAGCGCCTCCGTCTGGGGAACGTAACTGTGGCTGGAATCAGCACGCGGCAGGCGCGAGGGTCGAGAAGACCAATGCCTCTTCTCCAACTAGGCGGTGGGGTTTGCTGCAGGTATGCAAATAAACCTACTTACCGATACATGGCCAGTGGAACATGCACGCGTGTACATTGTCCATGCTGAATGATAGAATGATACAGTGATAAGCAGCGGGCAGTATTCATTTAGCACCGGGATATGTTGTTTCATTGAATGTTATCAACTCGTATAAGCACTCAGTGGTTGGGACACGATCTGTCCCGTGGCCTTTCGCTAATGCTAGCCTTCTTCAAACTTAATCACTCTTGTTCAAATATCTGTAGCCGTCTGCTCGGTGAATGGCTTCGCACAGTGTATCGACATAAGCGTGTGTAGCGTGTTGAACTAAAACCAAAGAGAATTGTGGCCGTGTTTCTTCAACCTCTTTGACAGAACGCAAGGCGCGAAACGTGCTTGATCTGGACCTTTGGTACTGTGAAAACAAAATACAGAAAGTGGGTTACTAACAAATGATTCACTCCAGTCGACATCCCATGTCGTCAGGTGGAATGCACCAGGCATTGGCTTTTTTCGTCACCTACAATTCCAACAGCCCGTTCAACCGTAGCATCATGTATTGTGTAGTTCTGGGAGCTTCTCATATAAAAAAGATTATCTGAGAGAGAGAGAGAGAGACTTACAGAGAGAGAGAGAGAGAGAGAGAGAGAGAGAGAGAATGTGCGTGTGTGCGTGTGCGCATGCCGCAGTGAACGTTTACATTTTGCAGGGCTGTGGACAATTTTTACTCCGCATTCTTTTACCTGAAAACCAAAAAAAAAAAAGAAATAGGTCTATGCATCCTCCTCCATGTTATTAGCTCATTCAAGACGTGATGCATTTGAATACGCGGCAACTGCCGCGTATCCGAATGCTGCACGTCTAGAAATGACTTAACTATTTAGATTACAACTCAGCAGTCACGGAAGTGTTTGCCTGGATTGCAATTAGCGTCCGGAGATGAGACATACGTGTGACAGTGACTAATTACCTTGCTCCGCCTGTAAAACTAAGTCTTCAACCTATTTTCGCTGACACATTACACCCGAAGATGGAACGACCACAAAAGTTCGGGGGCTCTAGACGCTAAGCCATTCCGGCCTTGAACTACCACGGTCGATATATCCCCGGAGCTACTGTGAAGCCTTTTCTTCAGAAAGCATCTCTGTCCTGTGAAGCAAAACTGGGTATGTCCATTTTGTGTGTGTATTACAAAGAAAACATCGGTTTTCACCACCATGGACTTTCACTCTCGTTTGTTTTAGCAGGGCAGAGCTCCTAAATCCGTTAACTCATTCGAGACGTGCCGCCTCCGGATACGCGGCATATGCCGCGTATCCGGAGGCGGCACGTCTCGAATAAGTTAACCCTTATTTTCGGAATACACCAGTGTGTGAAATAAGTTTGACTAAAAAAGTTAAAGGGTAGTGACAGAATAGCTGGGCGCCTCTAGGCGACAAGCTATTCTGGCACTATCCTTGAACTAAAGCCAATGGTCTATATCCTAATGTGTAAGTACTATAATATAGCTTGCATATGGCAGTGCACAAATTTGAAGCTGTTAGCCTCAGTATGATATGGGTTAAGCCCACTGTGTCCATTCCTGGATCAAACCCGAAACGTGTACATGTACCATAGACGTTGTTCGGAAATTGGAAGTAGGTCAAAACTCCAAGTGCTTTTAGACGAAAACAGTGCAATAAAAACCCGGACAAACATGCGATATCACCTGCTTGTCCGGGCTTTTAGTCCGCTGTTTGAATAATTTATTCTGAACGACTGTAATCTTAGCGCAGGAGGTATTTCACCAAGGCAAGGCAGTTCAACGGCAAGACCGATGCGGTGCCAAGCCAGTAAACGGGTTTAACCTTGAACTCATTATTTTGTGCGCATTTCAGTGTTACTGAAAGAGTTAACCCTTTCGCTGTCGGTAGCGCTTTTTGTCGAGGTGATTCCAACATCGCTGTCGGTAGCGCTTTTTTTTTCCCCGAGGTGATTTTAACATCGCTGTCGGTAGCGCGGCTTTTTGTCGAAGTGATTCTAACATCGCCGTCGGTAGCGCTTTTTGTCGAGGTGATTCCAACATCGCTTTTTGTCGAGGGGATTCCAACATCGCTGTCGGTAGCGCTTTTTGTCGAGGTGATTCCAAGAGGAATCACCTCGACAAAAACGTCTGACGTCAATTGGGTGTAGAATTTATTTTAGGTGGCCGTATCTTCTAGTTGCGTGACTGGCGGCCGTGGGGCGTGAACATTTCAACTTTATGATACCTACAAGTACAATAGGGTATCAACCATGACGACACGCGCAGCTGTCACTGTAGGCGGAGCTAAATACGGTCTCTCTCTCTCTCTCTGCGCGAGACAGGTCGACAGTGACAGACAGTTCGAACCGCAAAAGCCGTAGAAGTGCCTCACTTTCAATGTTCAAACAAGGATACTGAATCCTCTGCTATTTCACAATCACTGCGGAGACAGTTTTCAGGTTTTAAAGTCGCAATGCACCACCATCAGCACCACCACCAAATCCTCAGCCATTTGAGTATTTCACGACAACAATGGTAATGAAGTGATAGACCTTAGAGCATGTATTCCCACGTAACCTTCCCGTTTCCATATTCCTTACCCAGCCAACCTTTTTCGTTTACCAGATGCATCAGATTTTCATGAGTCTCAGGGGCTAATGAGAATCTATGTCTGTCTTGATGATACAGTCGGAAGGGGGGAGGCGGGATGGCTAGGGGTGGGGGTGGGGGGGGGGGGAGGGCTAATGGAAATCTCTTGACGGAACGTATTATTCGTATCTCGGAGGACCTCCTCCAGTTGGGCCGTGTGTGCCTGAAAATGTGAATATGATAGATGAAATAGGTGGGCTACCGCCACTGACAGGTTGGTTGATATTTACAAATCACTGAGATTAAGAATCGGGTGTGGTGCAATAACAGTTTGAATAGACGTAAACCAGAAGTATGTCTTAGTAAACTTAAGCGTCTTTTGGCACAAACGGTGGATTAAAAGTCCGGACAAACATGCGATATCGCATGTTTGTCCAGGCTTTTAATCCAGTTTTAGTCTAAACACTGCAATGCTGACCGATCTCTGATTTCCATACGTGTATTAAAGTGTTCGTTCCTTAACCCATTTAGCCTCTACGCCCTACAGCAGGAGATTGATTGGCCATGATAATTCAAGGGCAGTGCCAGATTAGTTTGGCGCCTGAAGGCGCCAAGCTAATCTGGCACTACACTTGAATTATTATGGTCAATCCACCTCCCGCAACTGGAACATAGTAACACTTCCAAAATTTGGAGAATGCACCCGTGGAGCTAAATGGGTTCAGTCATCGTCGCTCGAAGTTCGCCGTCGGTACCGTGTGAAACAGACAGGCGATGCGTTTTCCGCAGCGAAAAGTTCATCGTTCGGCAAGCCGCTGGTTATATCGATTCCGTAATAGAAATCGTGTAAGCGTTCTTGGTGAATCTGCCATTATGAATGGATGGGGCATTTTGATTATTGTCGGTGGCATGCATGGCATCCGTCGGCAGGGAAACGCGAAATCCACTTACCGAGTTCAGAGACAAACTAAATTTAATTCCCATCTCATTTTTGTGGGAAACAGTATATGGTAGAGCAATGATGAGCGAGTGAACCTTAGTGACCGCGGCGGTTGCATGCGTGCACTTTAGCTTTTGTTCACTGATCGTAAATGTGTGTCCTTTTGTTCAGCTATTTCCCTCTGCGGCAGTATCTAATGTCTACAAGATGCCCAATCGACAGAATGTAAATGTACGGTACCTGCATATCTTTGCACTGTACCGCTGTCAACACTGCTTCGCCAACGCTTTAATATATTGAGCCATTAGGTTGTAGATGCGATGGGATTAACCCTTTGGCTGTCGGAACCGGTTTTTGTAGCGATGATTCCCGCATGAATCTTCGCGACAAAAACCGCTACCGACTGCCAAACGGTTAATTTACCTGTCAACTGTTAACAAATTCTAGACGTGCCGCGTCCGGATACACCGCTTGATGCCGCGTATCCAGATGCGGCCTGTCTCAAATGAGTTACGTTAAAGGCCCACTACCGCCGTAACTGTTCAAAGATACACTTCTGTAACAACTGGTTCATTTAGACACAGGTCAATCCAGTTCAGCACGTCGTCCTTATATCAAGTAACCTGACAATGACTCCACTCCATTCTAGAAATAAAACGCTATAAGTACAAGAAACAGCTAAAAATAGATTGACACACTAACGGCTGGAAAGAATAAATAAGTGCAATTACGCGTGTGTTTTTGCTCTGTGTCCAAACTGCTGTTAAAGTTCATTAGGTGGCTAACACCTGCGCAGAATAAATAAGTGCAATTACGCCTGTGCCTTTGCTGTGTGTCCAAACTGCTGTTAAAGTTCATTAGGTCAAATAACAAACACAAATAGTGCTGAAATGTGTCTTGAGATATATGCGTAATGGTACTTTAAACCAAGCGCCAGTTTGTACATTGAAACGATATCGAATTTATGCCGGCTGGCACAGGTCACTTCACAGAAAAGTACAGGCAGCTACGTGACATTTGGCAAAATCGGATCTTCTCTGCATCATATGATCCCATCATCCATCAGCAGTGATTTACCACAGCCCATGGGCAGACAAAATGTGGTTTTCACTTAATCCTCTGTTGGCACGTCATGGCACGTGTTTGTAATAAGTAGTTTTCACATACTGTGCAGACAAGAAGATGACAGGTGCCGAGTCTGATCTCCGATTCTGGACCTTACCGTACTGCTCAAAGCTTCAGACCAACCGCAAATAATCGATCACCTCAGTGGCAAATAAACGGAACACCTACGAACACCTAAAGGAGGAATAAAAGCGTAGGGAAAGGAGGAATAAAAGCGTGGGGAAGGAAGGTTTGTATCCGTTCACGCAGTGTGAAAGTGTAAAGATCGACCACACTGGCGACAAACCGCCTCTGAATGTCATTCACTTCCAGTGTCTTGGCTCTTGTGGCACATCTCGAACAACTTAACCCTTTGGCTGTTGGTAGCGATTTTTGTCGAGGTGGTTCCTGACAAAAACCGCTACACATTGCTGCCGCTACCGTTAACCCAATTAACACCACGGCCGCAATTTGCAAATGTTGGGCATGTCACCTAACGACTATGAATAAGTTGCTGGAGATGCATCGACCACGATAATTCAAGGGTAGTGCCCGATTAGCTTGGCTCCTGAAGGCGCCAAGCTAATCTGGCGCTACCCCTGAATTATCAAGGTCGATCCATCTCCTGCTGCAGTGCGTCAGGGCTGGTTTCTTACGGCCCTTTCGGCATACGTAGACGCAGGCTCGTATAAGCTCAGCAGGGACAGAAACACACATAAACATGTGCGGCATGTCTCAAACTGGGAGAGGAAGAAGAAAATAACTCGTCATCCGTCGCGTTTTAACACGGTATAAACAAGCGAATTACACTACGTACCGCTAAGGCCTCTCTTGGTCTGCGTTGTACATACAATGAGACGACTGAAAGGCAAAACAATCATTACATATACCGCCAAGGCCTGCCTTGGTCCGCGTTGTACATACAATGAGACTACTGAAAGGCAGAACAATCGTCGAGTCAACTCTGACCTTTTGGGCGACGGACGACAAGCGTGCTAGGATAGTTTAATGATGTGTCACACCACAACAGAGACAACAACCGGCATTATTTATCACCTGAAGTTTGTTTCTCTGGAAGATTGAGGATTTCGGACTGTACGTAATTTTCCCTTTGCGCGCAGCATCTATTTTCGAATAGCAAAAAAACCCATTAGTTCGGCGTTTGTTTTCACTGCTTGAAAGCTGAAACTGATGTAACGGTGTTTGTAGCAGCTAGTACACGCAATGCTGTGAAGTACGGAAGGGCGTTCGGCGTATTTTGCATGCTTCACAGCATCACGTCTAAATTTTGTCCTTAAAGGAATGAAGATTGATGAACCAAACTCTGCTCATAGTACTGAGTGTCGTCCATGTTTTGTTATACGCATGTTTCATTCTGTTCAGCCTCCGTTGATTACATGCCGACTTCCCCAACTACACGTTGCTGACGTGGTGTGCTGAGGTGACAGCTACGGCAGAAAGTGCTGGTGACAGGTAAGCCCCTCTCTCTCTCTCTCTCTCTCTCTCTCTCACGAGTAGAGAGTTGCTAGAGTAGCAACGGCAAGTATGAAAAATGGCACATGTGCTAATTACTTCATCCGTTGAGAAATAAAGTTTCGTTTCAAATGAAAAGAAAAGGGGAGACTGCCAGTGCTAATATTTTAGGAAGGTTACAAAGTAAAGGAAGTGTGCATGATCGACCAGTGATCATAGATCTACTGTGGACCTAGATTAAAATTTCCATGCACCGAGTGGCTGGAACAGTGGGATATGTGATACGCCCCCCTTCGGGGGAGGGGGGTGGGGGGGGGGGGCTTCCATATGCATTGCTTCCAGTCGCTTTCTTAGCGCCCCCTCTCTTTCCTATCTCTTTTTTTTTCTTTTTCTGTGCTTTGGCCACAGTAGATCTATGATCACTGGTCGATCATGCACACTTCTCTCCCCTGACAGTGCTATTACCTACTTTACTTTGTAACCTTCCTAAAAAGTTTCGTTTCATTTCATACGCACACTGACACACATATGCCAATCAATCTACAGTCAACACATTTTTGCGGCTTACATCTTTGCACTAGCTTGAAGGGTCATAAACTTTGCTTTCTAACATCAAACTTTCTAACAACGCCAAAGAATCCCGTCTGTTCAAAGACCAAGGTTATGATTGATTGATTGATTGTACATTGCTTAACGTCCCGACAGCAACAAGGCTTTCTCAGGACGTGCCTGCACTGCTTGTGAAAAGAAACCTAAACAGAACATTGAATGTATGTCGCCAGCCGGTCAAATACATTAAATAAACCTAACACATGGGCCTAAATAAAGCTAAGACCATTTAGCAACACACATCCAATATCAAGAGCTACAGGCAGTGCAGACAGTTGGGAGAGTTTTAAAAAGGCAAATACAGGTGAATGGTTGATTGATTGATTGTACATTGCTTAACGTCCCGACAGCAACAAGGCTTTCTCAGGACGTGCCTGCACTGCTTGTGAAAAAAAAAAAACAACTAAACAGAACATTGAATGTATGTCGCCAGCCGGTCAAATACGTTAAATAAACCTAACACATGGGGCCTAAATAAAGCTAAGACCATTTAGCAACACACATCCAATATCAAGAGCTACAGGCAGTGCAGACAGTAGGGAGAGTTTTAAAAAGGCAAATACAGGTGAATGGACCTCGGGTAGACAGAAACACATGCCCCAGAATAGAGAGGAAAACTCACCCTGTGGGGCTGACCAGGGTGACCCTGGGAACTAAAAAGTACCTAACCCCACCCAAGTCCCCCAGGGCAGACCCGGGTGGGGGAAATACAGGTGAATGGACCTCGGGTAGACAGAAACACATGCCCCAGAATAGAGAGATAAACCCACCCTGTGGGGCTGACCAGGGTGACCTTGGGAACTAAAAAATACCTAACCCCACCCAAGTCCCCCAGGGCAGACCCGGGTGGGGCTACCAAGGTTATGAAACCAAGCTAGCAAGAGGTACAGATCCTCATAAGCCCTCCCCTCCCCCCCCCCCACCTCTGGGGGGTCGGGGGGGGGGGGGGGCTCATGACGATCTATGCCTCTTGCAGTTGGGTGGTGCTCACTTTATACCTCGACAGTATCTTCGGTGTCCACAAACCAGACTGACTGGAGTAATGACAGACTGAAGAATGAAATGAAAAACTTAATATGACACAAAGCTCATGAGGTCATTTTCCTGCAGTGGGTAGCACACCGCTTCTTTTTTCCTAACGGTAACCACCGATTAAATCAGTGCTTGCGATACTGCCTAGGTTCTTTCCCATGGGAGAGTTGCAAGACAACTCTTACATGACACAAGCCGATACCCAAAGCTTACATGTAAAGGTGCAGGCAACACTCCTTTAAACGGTGGTGTGGGCAGTGACAGCGCATAGGCAGACTTACTGACAAAAGAAATGAAACCTGATCACAAAAAATAATATATGCAGTGAAAGGTTAGGAAATGAAAAGGGGGACTGAGACCAGAAAATCAAAAAGATAATTTCATTAAAATATTTTTTTTTTATAATGAAAACTGAACTTGTGTAGAGTATGTCATGGTAACAGTAAACAGTGGATCAAATCCTTTTTGGCTCACATGCGATAGCAAAAGTGAGTCTATGTGATGGGCCATCCGTGGTCTGTCGTTGAGCGTCCGTGATAAACTTTAAAGTTGTAATTTTCTCGGAGACTATTCAAGCCTCAGACTTCTAACTTGGACCAAGGGTACTTTGTGGTAAAACCTTTTTAAGCATACCAATTTCAGTGACCTCTTTCAAAGGTCAAGTTTATTATGGGGTCAAGAAAGGTATAAAAAAATTGGCCATATTTTGACACATTGTTTCTCCTCAAATACTATTTTCAACTTCAAACCCAAACTTGGCACTGAGATGCCTGATGGTAAGACCTTTCTATGCATACTAATTTGGATGAACATTCGGAAAGTTCAACAGTCACTGGAGATCGGCAAATGTGTGAAAAATGCCATTTTTTGATAGAATTGTAGTTTTTGGCTCATGTGGTAAACACATTCTCCAAACTTAACCCAAGGATACTTTGTGGTAAGACCTTTCTAAACATATCAATTTGAGTGACCTCTCACAAAGGTCAAGGTCGCAGGGGATCAGGAAATAGGTCAAAAATAGCTATATTTTGACATAATTTATTTTTTCTCAAATACTATTTTCAACTTCAAATACTATATTTTGACACATTGTTTCTCCTCAAATACTATTTTCAACTTCAAACCCAAACTTGGTACAAAGATACCTGATGGTAAGACCTGTCTATACATAGTAATTTGGTTGATCCATCAGAAAGGTGAAGGGTCACACGAGTTCTGGAAATAGATGAAAAATAGCTATATTTTGACAAAAGATGTTTTTTATTTTTCAAATACTATTCACAACTTCAAACCCAAACTTGGTACAGAGACACCTGATGGTAAGACCTATCTATGCATACTAATTTGGATGACCACTCAGAAAGGTCAAGGGTCACATGGGCTCAGGAAATAGGTCTGAAATGAAGCCATATTTTGACAAAAGATGTTTTTTCTCAAATACTATTCACAACTTTAAACCCAAACTTGTTACAGAGATACCTGATGGGAAGACCATTCTATGCACACTAATTTGTTTGATCCCTCGGAAAGGTCAAGGGTCACAAGAGTTCAGGAAATAGGTCTAAAATAGCCATATTTTGACAAAAGATGTTTTTTCTCAAATACTATTCACAACTTAAAACCCAAATTTGGTACAGAGATACCTGATGGTAAGACCTATCTATGCATACTAATTTGAATGACCTCTTGGAAAGGTCAAGGGTCACAAGAGGCTGGCAAATGTGTGTAAAATGCTGATTTTTGATAAAATTGTAGGGACGTATTCCTGAATTTTTGCAATTTTTTCAACCAAATTTGGTACAAAGATAGCTGATGATAAGACCTTCCTATGCATACTAATTTAGTCGATTCATCACAAAGGTCAATGGTCATGGGGGGTTGACAGATGTGTGAAAAATGCTTACATTTTCAGAAAACATGGATTTTGCTGCTGCAGAAGCCAGCCATTGTAAATCGGTCATACATGTGAGCCATAATGGCTTTGCCTTTCTAGTTATCAAAGTGTTTGCCAACTTTAATTTCAGTCAGGTTTAGCTTGAAGGTTGCTGATGATAACACTATGCTAATTTAGTGATCCTCTCACAAAGGTCAAAGATCATGGGAGGTCCAGAAATGGGGAAAACATAGCCATATTTTGACAAAGACTTTTTTTCTCAAAAACAATTTTCAACTGCAGACCCAAACTTGGTATAGAGATACCTGATGATAAGGTCTTTCTATGCATACTAATTTGGATAATCCTGCGGAAGGTCAAGGGTCACAGGAGGTCAGCAAGTGTGTGAAAAATGCCAATTTTTCATAGAATTGTATTTTTTTAAATCAAAGTTTTTGCAAAATTTTCAGTCAAACGTGGCATAACGGTTGCTGATGATAACACCTATCTATGCTTGCATATTTAGTCCCCCCCCCCCCCCCCCCTTCCTGCCTGCCCCCAAGGTCAAGGGTCATGGAGGATTGACAAATTTGTAAAAACTGCATACATTTTGAGAAAACTCCAAATTTTACTGGTGCAAAAGCCAGCCCTTTACTTAATGTTTAGAAATTTGCAACTTGCTCATTTCAGTGACCTGTTGTAAAGGTCAAGGTCACAAAGGTCACACTAATAAGGTGGATCGGTCATACATGTGAGCCATAATGGCATTGCCTTTCTTGTCACAATATGCATTTAGAACTGTTTATTGATAAAGAAGGTATGGGTGGGGTACAAATTTCAGGTCAGAGTCCATATGCTGTGGTCGAAATTGAGAAAGGTTTTGGCAGTCCAATTTGCAGCCTCTCATTTTTGACTAAATTCTGATGCATTCTACAAAGTATAAAATTACTTTTTTTTTCATGCTCATACTACTTGGGCTATTTCTAGATTCATTTTTTGTTTACCATATTGAAAAAACGGTAGACGGTGAGATGGGGCTGGTCGTAGCATGTTTAGTAGCATGTAAATGACGAACATAGGCGGGCACACATCAGACTCTGACAGTGAAGTAACATGATAAAAATTATGTCATGCCTAGCTACGCTAACCGCGCTGTTGAATGTATATTTGGCGGAAAACGCCATGTGTCTGTGTGTGTGTGTGTGTGTGTGTGTGTATGTAGACACAAGTTTCTGCTGTGTTTGTGTACATACAGGTCTGAAATTTTAGGAAATGCTTTTTTCAAGATGTATTTTGAAGTACTTTTCAGCATATTTAAATTAGATTACTCTTAAAAAGAAAAAATGCCATTTATAGAAAGTTGATTGACCCGCATCTGAGTCAGAAATTTGTGTTATATTTATTTGAAATTTTGAATATAGCTAGCTTCAAGAAAGATATTGGACGAGTTCATTAACCAGCTTTGTACCTATTCAATGTTTTTGTAAAAAATAATTTGTCTCAAAAAATAAATGTCAAAACGAAGAATTCTCGACTTCAGACAGTGACGGGGATGTAAAAGTGCTAGACACATCAGTGTTATACTTTGTTGCTGAACTGATGCAAAGCACCAGACACGTCATTGTTATACACGAATTGATATAAAGCTCTCTCTCTCTGACATTTTTATTTAGGAAGATCGCTTCTAGAAAGTTGGTTGACCCTCATTTGAGTCCGTAATTTTCATTCTATTCACTTGGAATTCTATCTTTGAAATAGACATTGAATGAGTTCGTAATCTAGCGTTGTACCTCTTCAACGTTTTGAATAATAATTAATTCATTTTTGCAAGTTATGGAACCAGTATATACGCCCATCAAACAGTCAGCCCTGGAAGAGGCTGTGTGGAAGAAAAGAGTCAGTCCTGGAAAAGGCTGCATGCCTTTTGGATGAGTGACATCAAACATCAAATTCATCACAGCGTACATGGCGTCGTGAGACTAGCAATGCCATGATGCGAAGCTTATTGTGGTGTCATTTTGCTGCTGGTGCTATTCTTCTTCTTCAGAATTACTGTCGCTACACAAGCCCACAGAGCGAACTAATGGAGGGAAGCGCCATGTGTCTGTCTTTATTTGTGTGCGCCGGCGATTGTGTTGATCAGAGGTTGGCTTAGAGAGGAGGGAAATGGATCAGAAGGATAAGCTGAAAAATATGAACAACTCTGAATGTTCCTAAAAGAAAAATGCATGTGAATTCCAAACAATACGGTAGACTTTGGGATGAAATCCTCATCTTGTCTATGTATCTAAATGAAAATCTTTTTAAAACAGTCGTGTATAAAAATGTGAGGTTAATAGAATCACTCCTATTGGTGACCAGTATCGAATAATGAGTCCCTAGGCATGTGTGTGCCTCGCGCTGGGACCATACGGCGTTGAGGCGCGTCCCCTGGGTGGTGGATAGGGGGTCCCTCGTGAGAGGGGTGCACCGAATGAAATAAGGTGCCGTGAACCAACATGGTCTAAGGGAAGGTGACCCCGACAGAAAACCCCTGGTCCTCCTAGTAAGGGGGTTGGGCGTGGGGGTAGCTTCCCCACCCTGCAAAAAAGGAAATAGCTACAAAAACACCGACGAAAAGACTAACAGTAATTCCTTTCCTGGAGGAGGAAGGTTCTTCTACTAGAAGACTTATGACGTCCTGTGGTGAAAGCCGGAAGTCTTCGGAAGCCACAGGACCGAGCCGCCTCTCTCTATCCAGGGATAACCCCCAGGGAAAGAGGAAAAGAGGTAGGCCGAACTCCTGGCGTCGAGACCTCCAAGCAGACATCAAGAGACTGGGAACCACCTGGAGTAGAATCGAAGGAGAAGCACAGGACAGGAGTTGCTGGAGGTCTCTCGTCGACGGCCTATACCCGGGTAGGGGTGACAGGCGTAAGTAAGTAAGTAAGGCATGTGTGTGTGCGTGCGTGTATGTGTGCACTTTTCACTGAGGTAATTCCTGTACGAATCACCTCAATGAAAAATGCACACACACAGTCATCAGTACATTCCATGAAATCACTGCAACAAAAGGTGCTACTGATAACCAAAAGGTTAACTCATTTGCGGCCAGCCACATCCGGATGATAACCTCCTTGAGCATACATCCGTTGGTACTGTAAACAGTACCAGTAGCTGCACGCACAAGGGGGCTAAAATTAAATGTCAAAATAGTACATTATGTGTTTTTCTTTGATAGGTACCCATCCAAAAGCAGGATCCTGGAGTGGATTCCAGCACTACAAAGACACAGGGAAAATTCATGTGTTGTAAAACATCGCAGTGCGGACAAAACAAGCAAAACCTCTCTCAGTTCTGTGCAGTGACCAACAAAACAAAGCAGAGAGTAAGTTCAGCTGGCTATCAAGAATCCAAAATGGCGGAACCAAGTTCAACCGGATCTGAGGAGACAGATGATGAAGATGAATACTCATTTGAAGAGGAAGAGGCAACAAATCAAACAAAAGAGTCAAGTGATGCATTTATGTCAAGTGGACGTCTGCCTAAAGACACCCAAAGTGCACCAAGCAGACAGCTATCTTCAATGACATCAATAAGGTCTGAATTCAAGGTACTTGACAAAATCATCATCACAGATTCCTCAAAGCATTCAAGTGAGTACCATGCTTGGCAATTTTTGCATGTCATTTATATGTGTCTTTGTTGAAAAGGGAAACAGAGAGAAAGAGATTCTAAATGTATGGTGCATGAATGGTGCTCATTAATCATTGATAATTTTTTTTATCCCCTTGAGCATGCAGCCACCAGCAGGGTGAAGAGTAACTATTAAGTCAAGACATTTGTCATGTTAACAACAGTTCATGTTGTCAAAGTGTCCTGCAGTCAATCCATTTTTGGACACAGTGATTGGTCAACTGTAACCTGTAATTTTCAATCAGCTGACCAATCCCCTTGTCTGTTAAAAGTGCTATTGTGCATGAATCTAACATAGGTTTTTGATCCAAATGTTTAGATCAGGATTGCCTGATATCTTATAAAATAAATGGACAACACAAATATCAAATGGTGGTTCGTGATAGGGAATATAAGAAATATGACATGTCATTGGCATTGAAGGCTTGTGTGCGAGGATTACTTGAGAAAAATTAACCTTTAAGACCATCAGAAAAATGTGTCTTATTGTTGTTGAGTCTACCACATTGTCCCGCTCTCCCAATTTTGAAGTACTATCACTAGAATCCAGTAAGAAAACTCTGCACTTCCATGTTATTGATTCAGAAATGGTCACTGAATACATAAGAGTAGCACAGCTTACTAACATTTAAACTTCTAATGGCAATTCAAAGAAATAGCACGCATAGAGCTGATCTGGTATGATTGAGTTGTTTACCACAAAATGAAACACAAGTGGATCCTATTTTTGAATTTGCAAACTTACTGTATGCTCATGTGCTATGGCCAAAATCAAATCCACGATTGTATTATTGTCTGGAAAATAACAGAATCATATCAGCCAGAGCTATTTCAGATTTCTGAAGAAAATAGTGTGATCACTGTAAGATTGGTTGTACATTGCTTAACGTCCCAACAGACTTTCTCAGGACATGCCTGCATTGCTCGTGAAAAAAAACTAAACAAAATATTGAATGTATGTCGCCAGCTGATCTAATACGCTAAATAAAGCTAAGACCATTTAGCAACACACATCCAATATCAAGAACTACAGGCAGCACAGACAGTAGGGAGAGTTAAAAAAAGGAAAATACAAGTGAATGGACCAAGGGTAGACAGAAACACATGCCCCAGAATAGAGGGGAAACCCCACCCTTTGGGGCTGACCAGGGTGACCCTGGAAACTAAAAAATAGTTAACCCCACCCAAGTCCCCCTGGGCAGATCACTGAAAGAGGGGACATACTTGTGGACAGGGATGCCAACGCCGAAAATGGCATCTTCGCTATATTTAGGAGTAAAACTACTTAACGTGAGCCTAATTAGTAACAAGAAAGGCAAAGCCCTTATGGCGCATGTGTATGACCAATCCACATAAGTGTGACATTTGTGACCTTGATTTCCAACAGGTCACTGAAATGAACAAGTGTTCATAGTCCGACTGCAGGGCTATAATGTCTGATTAATGTAGGTGCCAGTAGGTCAAAAGTCCTGTTATAATTGCCTCGAAGCTGCCTATAGTATGTCTGATCACTTTTCTGTTGTCTTGCACTTCGTATTTTACACAGCATATTATTTATTAGCATGTTAGTTTGCTGTCCTGGCAGTGACCACTCACGAAACACTGTCTTATGTGTACATGTACTACTACTGCTGGCCCTTTGTCATCAGCCATTCTTTGCCCTTACCGTCATTTTGCGCACAACACCTGTGTCTGGTTTTATTCCAACCCATTACCTCCTGAGGCTGATTTAATAAAATATGCTTATTGTCCTACGAAGGCTACATTACAGATTAGAAGATAGATCAACTGTTTTAGTTCAAGGGTGGCGCCAGAATACTCTAACCTTGTTGTTGAACATACTTTTGGCGCGAAAGGCTGTGTGTGTGTGTGTGTGTGTGTGTGTGTGTGTGTGTGTGTGTGTGTGTGTGTGTGTGTGTGTGTGTGTGTGTGTGTGTGCGTGCGTATGTATGTAAACACTACAATCTCCGAAAATGGCTTATGTATAAGCTTGAAAATCGAGGAAATACTTCATTTCAGGGGGTGTCTAGGTGTCAGTCCGAGCATATCGAAATTGGATGTCTCACTGAAGAGTTAAATGACCGTTTACAGAAAGTCGGCTGACCCACATTGGAGTCCGTAATTTAGATTATATGCACTTGAAATTTTGGATATACCTGGTTTGTAGAAAAACATTGAATGAGTTTGTTAGCCAGCTTTGTACTTCTTCAACCTTTTTGAAAATAAAAATTCAATGCGGAAAAAAAAGTAAAAAGTTAGGCTCCTCGATTTTATCAGAAGAACCAGACAGTGACGGTGACGTAAATAGCAGCAAATGCGTCAGTGTTTTATATAATGTTCCTAAGTGACGCAAAGCACCAGTACATAAGTGTTTTACATGTGTATGAGCTCCTTGATTTAGGAAGACAGTCTCTCTATTTTTGTTATGATAATATATATATATGTGGTCAAGAGTACGACTGGGTGTCCAAATGGTGTGACAAGCACCCTGCATTTTCAAAAGCAAAATAATTTTAATATTTCATATAAAACTGATGTACATGTACCTTTGCATACATAAACATTGACACTAAGTAACATTTTTATGTTATTTGCAGTTTGGTCGTTATTGAACTTTGAAGTTTAAAGTTTGAACATAACATTTACAATGTCACACATTTAACAATTCACAACAAGCACAAGCTATAAGCAATTTTTTGCATTTGTATGTTTCAAAGCATGTTCCCCAACCAGAATAAATGGTATGTCTATAAATAAAGTGTGTTAGTGGAAAATGCACCCTTTTTACACCATACAAACTGTTTGAACATAACTTTACACCATAATTTCCAAAAGCCACTAATTTTTAATTCTACTTGGAGAACTAATTTTAAAATATTATGCTACATGCACAGAAACAAGTCTATAATTTAATTTAAGTGCAAAAGCCAATTGAAAAAATAATGTTTACATAGTTCTGAATACTGACAAAGTTGTTCAATACACCTTCACTGCAATGTTATTCTCATTTTTTATCTCATGCAATCAAATACAGCTTCTGTAAGCTAAAAATGACTACACTAGATGACTTTTATCTGCTGTTAACTATTCCAATAGAAAATAAGTAAATTTTTACAAACTGAGCCGAGATTTGGCACAAATTCAATTACATTCACAAGATTGAACATAACTTTACACCTTCACCAAATATATTTTTGGTCTCACAAGGGCAAATCACAAACTCTTGGGAAAAAAATAAGTATGCATACCAATCCCACTAACAAGCACAGCTATTATATAAAACTAGTGATGTTTTATGTGATTTTCAAAGAGGGCTGTTGCAACTTTTCAAGTGTTTGTACATAACTTTACACCTTCTGCCTTGCACACAGGAAAAATCTTAAGATTATTCAAGAGAAGTCTCTAAATAAGACACTATCATCGAGCCTGCTTTCACCTATAAGCAGTGTGCATACTGTTCTGGTAAAATTTCATTTGTTAGTCCATCATAATTACATAAACAGTAGCAAAAAGACAGAAAACAGGATGCATGAACATAACTTTACACGGTCACATTCACACATTTGCCTTGTAACTTGACAAGTAGAATTATTTAGAAATTTGTTGATTGCCTGAAGTGTACAAAAGAAGAATGACGTTTGCACTAACATGATTTCATGACAAAAACATAAAATAGAAAGGTAAAAAATAATGAGATGGCGTGTTTGAACATAACATGACGACAAAGGACCATTTTCTAAAGCACAAAAGTAAGGGTGCAGAGTTATGAAATGCAGATTTGAAAGCTGTTTGTGATGATAAATATTAAGATAGTGCATGCATAAAGGTTAATGCACAAATTTCAATGCACAACGGGAAATGTAATCATCATTGCATGAACGTAACATGACACGACGTAGAGTTATGTTCATGAGCAATAGCTGTGACATTATCTTGTTTTGCAGTCACTAAAATTTTATAGGTCTTGAAATTCAAATTTTATAGATTTATCTGGTTATCTTACCTACTTTATTGCAGGACGCCCAAAGAAATGAAATTGGTGTTTGTTTGTAACTTTACACAGTGCATGTGATGTACTGATGGTGTAAAGTTATGTTCAAACAAAAAACAAAGAAATGTTTATCCTAGAAGGTATCACATGCTTTATTATTATACAAAAGTAAACAGCATCTTTTCAGCTATTGGTAGTTTTTTTATATAAAGTGATTCTTGTGATTTTAGGTGATAAATGTTTGAACGTAACTTTACATCCCACAAAGTTGTGTCAAGTTATGTTCACGAAGAAAACTTGAAAAGAGTTTCAAATGTGTTGTGTACCAGCATGTGCATAACTATTTTTATGTGTTGGCATCGTCTACTACATAATTTGCAACAAAATTTATCCTTCAACAAAAATAATGTGCATACTGGTTTGAACATAACATTTACACGCCGGCATGCAGAAAAAAATACAATAAAATTATTTCAACTGAACAAAATTAGGTATTTTTGAGCCTACCAAGGTCTTGTCTAAATAAGTTTAGTCCTACTATAGAATTATTGAACAATAAGTGAAAAGAAAATAATATATCTATAAAGTTTGCTGGACTGCTTGAACATAACAATTTACACCCAAAATTTGGACGCATACTGTAAACCTCGTAAAGGGTTTCTTTCGTCCATCACCCATGCATCTTCTTCAAAACCTTGATATAAATCACTACAGCAGTTGTCTTCAGCAAAAACAACAGATTAGTAGAGATAAATATGTGCCTAAACTGTTTGAACATAACTCAACATTTACACCATTCTGAGTACAAATCTTCAAAACTGGATCATTTGATTTTCCATGTAAAAACCACAAACCTTTCATCATAAATACAAAGTACATACTCTACTCTACAAAATAACACATAAGTTTTAATAATTAACCATTTGTCAAAATGTGTTATAGTGGTATGATTTCTGCTGACAAAATTTACAACACGTGTTATGTTCAAGCAGGCTCTTATATTATGGTGAATTATGCAAAAGCAACTTGCTCTAGAAAATCATCAACTCAATGGTAATTTAGGCCAACATTGCAAACATCTTGTGACAGTAACAGTGATTTTTCATAGTGCAGCATGCCTTTGAAAATCTGAGTTCCATGTAGCATGTGTAAAACGTGTCACGTTTTGTTCTCAAGCTATAATTCGGATTTGGTCAAAAAAACTGTGATAATATCCCAAATTCTTCTGTGGTCACCCAAAGATTAGTATCACTGGAAACCTTATCCATTTCCCTACAAAATGATGTATGCCTTAGTTTGATCTGACCACTTCTGATAATTTTGTAGCAGGTTTTGTGAGGGAGGGTGTAGATTTTACCATTAGACACCCAGTCTTACTCTTGACCATATATATATAATGTATTGTCGAAAAGGTGGAAAACGCATGCAAGCTCATACAGAAGAGACTTTGTGGGCATGGGCTATCCTACCTTGTTCTTCAAAATGGCTGACAGCTACGCCAGCCCACAGAACTGGTAGGAAGCGCTGTGTGTCTGCCGTCTGTTTGCCATTGCCGTGCGGATTGGATGTGGTGGGGGTGGGGATGGGGATGGCATTAAGGTGGAGAGATGAATCAGAGAGAATGTTTCTAAATGATAAACGCATGTTAGATCAAAACAATACGGTAGACTCTGTGATGAAATCCTCATCTTGTTTTTTGTGTTCTCAGTGATAACGACTGTAAAAGATTTTGAAGAGAAAATGTCACGGAACGAGGCTGTATTTTGTGTGATGGCTTATAATCAGATTCAGGTTAATTTAAAATTGACTGGTGCAAAAATGGCTGGCTTTTACAAATTTATGACTACTTGCCATCCTTCATACAAATGGGTTATTCCTCTCCGTACAGGTTACCACTTTAAAGAAAGAAAAGAAGAAGAAGAAGCACATGGTTTTAAGGATGCAGACAAGAAAGACTGTTTTTTTGTAAAACACAAAAAAGCGAGTACATGTTGACAGGACCATTTTAACTGTGTTTTACAAATCTGTCCTAGAAAGCGTCCTGACTTTTTCATTCATTTGCTGGTTTCCAAATCTTAATGTTAAAAACAAAAACAGTCTTCAGAGAATTGTTGTCTCAGTTCAAAGATCATTGGAGAAGAACAGAGAAGCTTAGCTGTGTTCTGTGATCGTCAGATTGTAAGAAAAGCTACTTCCATCTTAGCAGTGATGCTCACGTGATGAAAGACCTCTTTCAATTGCTCCCTTCTGGCTGTCCCTTCTGGCTGTCGATACAGTCAACCATCGAGTAAAACCAACCATAGGAAACTGTCTTTCATCTCTGTTGCCATCTGACTCTTAATTTGCCGTAAATCTACACAGGCTTTAAAAGTGTGTGTGTGTGTGTGTGTGTGTGTGTGTGTGATTTACACAGCCGTTTCATCGCGTGGGTATCGCTGACCTGGATGGACAGTTGTAGAGGGTGCAAGTGGATAGCAAGACGTAAATTTGTTGTTATAAATGCTGTTTAAGTTGTTATAATGTTTCAGATTTATTTTTCCCCTCCCGTCCATACACTGTAATTGCCCTTTAAGGGATAAATAAAGTTTAGTTTTTTAAAACATACCTATGTTGTAAAAATGGCAATAATGGGTGTTAGGAAAGCTTGGGTGGGGTAGTCACTGGACCTTCTGAAGAGATGAGACCCTAGGGAACTTGAAGAAGTCATTCTTAGAGATCCTATATTTATTGTAAATTGCCAGGCTTACAATATAACCTCTTTAAGTGTAAATGTGTAAAAGTTTTTATTTTTAATAACTCTCTGGACTAGTGTTACTCACATCCTCTGGCCTCTCACTGAACTTGTTCACCATTCCACGGTCTGTGGCCGAGTGCATGACAAAAGCCTGCACCACTGCTGGGAAACCCATCTTGCAGGCAATGTGCAGTGGAGACTCTCCTGCCTACAGATATAAATATACACAAACTCTCTTCACTTTACTGCAAAATAGGAAATGTCACAAATAACTTGTTTTCCTGGGACAAAAGAACTGAAAACTGGCACATAAATATCTGTTCTGGAAATCAGTATAAAATAACTGCTACTCATGACAAAACACTGAATAAAATTTATTACAAAAATTCACAAAAGAATAAATATATGCAAAGACAGCCCTCAATGTTCAAATTATTTTTTGTTTAATTATTCTGTTCCTTTTGTACAACCCTCAAAACATATCATACTGATGCTAAAAGCTTCAAATTTGTACACTGCCATAATTATATAGTACTTACACATAAGGATATCTAGACCAATGGCTTTAGTTCAAGGGTAGTGACAGAATAGCTTTGCGCCTTAGCATTGGTATATTTCGAATGATAAGGGTTAAGGTGATCCCTATGTACAAGATAAATACTTGTCTTGATGCCAAAAAAACTTGACAACATTGATATTGAATATTTACAGTACCCACCCCTTTATCTGGGGAGTTAAGGTAAAGGTCCACAAGATAAGCTATCCTCCTCTGTCTTGATTCCGGAGTGTCATGTGAGCTGCTGTACAACATTCTAGTGAATTCAGGATTTTCGATGGCCTCAAGAACCAAAGAAACTGCCCCCGGTTGGTTGCTCTTGGCTGCAATATGAAGTGCATTATGTCGCATCCCCTCCTGAAAAAGCACACACACAAAAACCCAACTAAATATGAACCCCTGTGTGCATGTAGCTAATGGTACTGTTCTGAGTACCGTTGGCTGCATGCAGCATGGGTAAAAAAAAAATGGCCAGAACATTAGCAAAGATGACCACAAGTACCAAAATAAAGAAGAGCTGGACTTTCTTGTTTATGTGTCATTCAGGGTTCGGTGCATGTCAATTGCATATTAACCCGTTTAGCCCCAAGGTTCCATTTCTCAAATTTTGTAGGTGTTGCCTAATGACTATGTACCAGTTGCAGGAGATGGATTGACCATGATAATTCAAGGGTAGTGCAAGATAAGCTTGGTGCCTGAAGGCGACAAGCTAATCTGGCACTACTCTTGAATTATCATGGTCAATCCATCTCCTGCTGTAGGGACTCAGGGCTAAATGGGTTAAGCAGTGACAATGCTCATATGAACACTTCTTCTTATAGCTAGTGCAGCTTGCACACCTTTGGGCTCATTTGCAATAGCCAAAATAGGTCTAAGTACTAGTCCATTCATCTGTCTGCCGCCTGAGGTAGACTTTAACATTGGCATTTTATTTGGAGGCTATGGCCAAAACTTCATGAATACGTTATTCAAGGCCCAGACTTCAAACTTGGCTCAAGAATTCTTTGTGGCCAAACATACCAACTGATCTAAGCGACCTTGCTCAAAGGTCAAGGTCACAGTGGGTCAATAATACATAAAACAAGAAAGGCAAAGCCCTTATGGCTCACATGTATAACCAAAGCCACAAAATAAGCGAGACATTTGTGAACTTGACCATTCACCGACAGTTCACTGAAAATGAAATTTCTTTCAAGGCATCTGAGTTGATGCAAGCCCAAAAAAGCTGGCTGGGCAACATCGAGTCCGAGCAATGTTCTCATGATTTTCGGATATGATGTAGATTTTTGACTACACAAACTCCATTCAAGCTTTGAAGTGCTGGCATGTTCAATTGAGTGTTGTCTACCGTAAACAACATTCCACGTGACTGTACCAGCAGCCATCAATAAGTTTGATGCCGCTGAATTTCTGCATTAATTTATTAACTATAGTTTCCATAAAAATACTGCTCTGCATGTTTGCGGTGGCTTAGTGGTTTTGGCTCAAACGCTATCGTGTTTCATGATTTTTGTCAGAAAATAGCTACTTGTGACATATTTCCTCATCTCATGTGACCCTTGACCTTTCTGAGGGGTCATCCATATTAGTATGCACAGGAAGGTCTTACCATCAGGTATCTCTGTACCAAGTTTACTTACTTACGCCTGTCACCCCTCCCAGGGTATAGGCCATCGATGAGAGACCTCCAGCGACTCCTGTCCCGTGCTTCTCCTTCTATTTTACTCCAGGTGGTTCCCAGTCTCTACATGTCTGCTTGGAGGTCTCGCGCCAGGTGTTTCTCAGCCTGCCTCTTTTCGTCTTTCCCTATGGGTTCCATGACAATGCCTGCCTAGTGATACTGGAAACTGGCTTTCTCAGACTGTGACCAATCCATCCCCATCTTCTTCACCCAATTTCATTCTCTGCTGTTATCTGCTCTGTTCTCTCCCAGAGTCTGACCTTGCTGATCTTCTCTGGCCAGTGAATTTTTAAGATTCTTCTAAGGCAACTGTTTATGAAGATCTGTACTCTGTTGACTGTAGTTTTTGTCAACCTCCAAGTCTCTGCTCCATATAGGAGAACTGCTTTTACGTTTGAGTTGAAAATCCGGACTTTGGTGTGTTGTGACAGCTCTCTGGAACTCCACACTTTTTTCAACTGGAGAAAGGCTGCTCTGGCTTTACCAATTGCTCTGCATCAGTGCCACCTTTTCTGTCGATGATACTCCCGAGATAGGTGAAGGACTCCACCTCCTGCAACGGGGTGCCAGCAAGCAAGACTGGTAAAAATGCCACTGCTCTTCTGATCTCTTCCCGGCTGGGTCTGTCATAGTTGATGGGTAGGTCAGTCTCTGCTGGGTACCAAGTTTAGTCTCAGGTTATTAACACGATTTGAGAAAAAACACCTTTTCTCAAAATATGGCTTTAAAAAAAAAAAAATTTAAAACCAATATCTTGAACTCTTGTGACCCATGACCTTTCCCATGGGTCATCCAAATTAAAATACATAGGAAGGTCTTACCATCAAGGTGTCTTTGTACCAAATTTGAGTTTGAAGTTATTCCCTAATCCCCTGTGACCTTGACCTTTGAGAGAGGTCAATTAAATGGGTATGTTTAGAAAGGTCTCTCCACAAATTATCTTTGGAGACTGTGGCTTGAATAGTCTGAAAAAATTCCAACATTAAAGTTTACCACAGACCCTGGCGGACGGATGAACGTCCAACTTTTGCTTCAAATGTAAGCCAAAAATGCTTATTCTTAAATGTAAGTTTTTCCTGGCACTTTAGCATCCAATCAGACCTGGCAGAAAAGTAGTGAATGATAGGACCTTCTAATGGTGGACAATAAGACCTTCTAATGCATGATCAGTTGGCTGACCACCCATAGATAAAGTTCAAGGGTGAAGGAAGGTCAACAATGTGTGAAAAATGCATGTAGACAAACAATAAAATTTTGCAGACCTAGTTATATAAAACTCAATTAATCATCGGAACATAATGATAATTTAAAAAAAAAAAACGAATAGAGGAATGGAAAGAAGTAGTGTATTTGCAGAAATCACATTATGGACACTTGGAATCTAACTTTGATTTAATTTGTGATTTTGGTTTTAACCCTTTTAGCCCCAACACCCTACAGCAAAAATTGATCATAATTCAAGGGTAGTGCCAAATTAACTTGGTGCCTTCAGGTGCCAAGCTAATCTGGCACTACCCTTGAATTATCATAGTCAATCCACCTCCATAGCCGTTAAGTAATACTTCCAAAATTTGGGAAATGCACCCGTGGGGCTAAAAGGGTTAAGTATCACCAGATTCCAAGTATGTATAATGCAAATTCTTCATGTTCAATCCTGAATAGGAAAGAATCAATTCTCATAAGTGTCGTACATGAAGAATGACAGGTGTGTCAGCGCCAGAAATGAGATAGCGTGGGTTGGCCCACACAGCCTGTTTCACCAAGTCCAGTTCCCCCTTCTCTAGCTGTTTACGAAACTGGACCAGATCTTGTATCTTGGGACCTTTGAAGGCACTTTTCTCTCCATCTACAGGCAGAGATGAAGAATCTTCAGACATCTGAAACAAAATCTTTCTATTTTATTTACCACTTACATAACTCACAAGTAAACATAAACCAGAAATTACAATATAATGTAGTACCTTTGCAATGCTCATGAACCATGTTTTTCGACAATAATTTCTTTGGGATGGATGTTCTGATAAAGTCTTTGTGGACACACAAGTTTGAAACTCAGGATATTTTCCCTACAAGAATTCTCCTGAGGTAGGTTTTTTAAATTTATAAAATTAGAGTACACACCGACGAGAAACTGACAACTTGTTGATCGACCTGCATTTGAGTACATGTAATTGTTGTTATTCTTACTAGATATTTTGCATTATATGTCAAGAGTATGACCGAGTGTCCAAATGATGACAAGCACCCTGCATTTTTAAAAGCAAAATAAATTTAATATTTCATATAAATCTGAGGTACCTTTACATACATAAACATTAACACAAGTAAATTTTTATGTTATTTGCAGTTTGGTTGTTACTGAACTTTGAAGTTTAAAGTTTCAACATAACATTTACAACGTCACACATTTAACAATTCACAACAAACAAAATCTGTAAGCAATTTCTTGCATTTGTATGTTTCAGCGTATGTTCCCTAGCCAGAATAAATGGTATGTTTACAAATAAAGTGTCTTACTCTTAGTGGAAAATGCAAACTTTTACGCCATAAAAACTGTTTGAACAGAAATTTACACCACCAAAAGTCACTAATTTTTAATTCTACTTGAAGAACTAATTGTAAAATGTTATGCTAAATGCACAGAAACATGTCTCTAATTTAATTTAAGTGCAAAAACCAATTGAAAAAATAATGTTTACACAGTTCTGAATACTGACAAAGTGTTCAAACATCAATACATGTTCACTGCAATGTTATTCTCATTTTTTATCCTGCGCAATGAAATAAAGCTTCTGTAAGCTAAAAATGACTACACTAGATGACATTTATCTGATGTTAACTATTCCAATAGAAAACAAGCCCATTTTTACAAACTGAGCCAAGTTTTGGCACAAATTTAATTACATTCACAAGATTGAACATAACTTTACACCTTCACAAAAAATATTTTGGGTCTCACAAGGGCAAATCACAAACTCTTGGGAAAAAATAAGTGTGCATACCAATCCCACTAACAAGCACAGCCATCAGATCAAACTAGTGATGTTTATGTGATTTTCAAAATGGGCTGTTGCAACTTGTCAAGTGTTTGTACATAACTTTACACCTTCTGACTTGCACACAGGAAAAAATCGTAAAATTATTCAAGAAAAGTCTCTAAAGAAGACACTATCATCGAGCATGCTTTCGCCTATAAGCAGTCTGCATACTGTTCTTTTAAAATTTCATTTGTTAGTCCATCAGAAATTACATAAACAGAAGCAAAAAGACAGAAAACAGGATGCATGAAAAAAACTTTACACAATCACATTCACACATTTGCTTGTGACTTGACAAGTTGAATTATTTAGAAATCTGTTGATTTCCTATAGTGTACAACAGAAGAATGACATTTGCACTAACATGATTTCATGACAAAAACATATAACAGAAAGGTAAAAAATAATGAAATTATGTGTTTGAACATAACATGACGACACAGGACCATTTTTTAAAGCAAAAAATTAAAGGTGCTGAGTTATGAAATGCAGATTTGAAAGCTGTTTGCAATGATAAATATTAAGATAGTGCATGCATAAATGTTACTGCACAACGGGAAATGTAATCATCGTTGCATGAACGTAACATGACATGACGTTAAATGTTCATGAGAAATAGCTGTGACATTATCTTGTTTTGCAGTCACTTAAAATTTATAGGTCTTCAAATTCATATTTTATAGATTTATCTGGTTATCTTACCTACTTTATTGCAGGACCACTAAACAAATGAAATTGGTGTTTGTTCATAACTTTACACAGTGCATGTGATGTACTGATGGTGTAAAGTTATGTACAAACAAAAAACAAAGAAATATTTATCCTAGAATGTGTCACATGATTAATTATTATAAAAAAATTAAACAGTATCTTTGCAGCTATTGGTAGTTTTTGTTTACCTTATTGAAAATACGGTAGACTTTGAAATAGGGCTAGTCGGAGCGCATTCCGGAGCATGCACATACGTTTTTGGCGTGCGGGGCAGAAATTCTGGCAAAGAAGTAACAAGATAAAAATGACGTCACATCTAGCTATGAAAACCTTTTAATTATTATAAAAAAATTAAACAGCATCTTTTCAGCTATTGGTAGTTTTTGTCTACCGTATTGAAAATACGGTAGACTTTGAAATAGGGCTGGTCGGAGCGCATTCCCGAGCATGCACATTATGTTTTTGGCGTGCGGGGCAGAAATTCTGGCAAAAAAGTAACAAGATAAAAATGACGTCACATCTAGCTATGAAAACCTTGCTAGAGAACGTCTTTTTGACGCCAAAGCGCCGTATGTGACAGCGACTAGAGCCCGCGTTTCAGGACGGACAAGCTTGAAATTTTAGATTGATTGATTGTACATTGCTTAACGTCCCGACAGCAACAAGGCTTTCTCAGGACGTGCCTGCACTGCTTGTGAAAAAAACAACTAAACAGAACATTGAATGTATGTCGCCAGCCGGTCAAATACATTAAATAAACCTAACACATGGGGCCTAAATAAAGCTAAGACCATTTAGCAACACACATCCAATATCAAGAGCTACAGGCAGCGCAGACAGTAGGGAGAGTTTTAAAAAGGCAAATACAGGTGAATGGACCTCGGGTAGACAGAAACACATGCCCCAGAATAGAGAGAAAAACTCACCCTGTGGGGCTGACCAGGGTGACCCTGGGAACTAAAAAGTACCTAACCCCACCCAAGTCCCCCAGGGCAGACCCGGGTGGGGTCTTGAAATTTTAGAATAATGTCACTAAAACAAGTAAAAGAATTATCTTGAGACCTTTTTTTTCGATGTTTTGATTAAGATGCTCATTGGCGAGAAAATGGCTGTTTCACAAAAACCAGTTGATCCACGCTGGAGCCGTAATTTTTCTTATTTTTACTAGATATTTTGCATAGCCAGATAAAAGGGACATATCGATTGATTGATTGATTGTACATTGCTTAACGTCCCGACAGCAACAAGGCTTTCTCAGGACGTGCCTGCACTGCTTGTGAAAAAAAACTAAACTGAAAATTGAATGTTTGTCGCCAGCCGGTCAAATACGTTAAATAAACCTACAACATGGGGCCTAAATAAAGCTAAGACCATTTAGCAACACACATCCAATATCAAGAGCTACAGGCAGTGCAGACAGTTGGGAGAGTTTTAAAAAGACAAATACAGGTGAATGGACCAAGGGTAGACAGAAACACATGCCCCAGAATAGAAAGGAAACCCATCCTGTGGGGCTGACCAGGGTGACCCTGGGAACTAAAAAGTAACTAACCCCACCCAAGTCCCCCAGGGCAGACCCGGGTGAGGGGGGGGGGGGGGACATATCGAATTGAATGAGTTCGTTAACTAGCATTGTACCTCGAGAACATTTTGTGTGATAATTAAATTACAAAAATATATTTTCACTTTTTTGGGATTAATTTCACAAATTATATGGGCTAATCTTAAAACAATTGAATCTTTTTTTACGAAAAAAACAATCTTCTCATTAATAATCGCATGATTTTTCATATATACGGTATTTACATAAGCCTACAGTTTGTCTCAGCTGTCGGGTACGATTAGGTCAAATCAGACAATTTTCTGGACTACTTTTTCTGAGTCATTTGTAAACCGCTAAGTAACATAACTTTAATTTTTCTTTTACGAAAAAGCTATCTGCTCATTAATACCCGCATGATTTTTCGTAAACAGTGTTTGCATAAGCCTGCTATTTGTCCTGGCCCTGGGGTAGGATTAGGTCAAACTGACCTGTAAGCTCTAGACATGAAAATCAGCAAGAAAATTGCAAAGTTGATCCTCTGATACGTCAAATGTCAATACTGCGATGAGTGACGTATAACATCAAGTTGTCACTGTGAACATGGCGTCTTGGGACTAATGATGCCATGACGTTAAGCTTGAAGTGAGGGCATTTCGCTGCTCATGCTATTATTCTTCTTCAGAACAGCTATGCTACGCCAGACCACCCTGACGTGTGTGTTGATCAGAGGTTGGCTTAGAGAGGAGGGAAATGGATCAGCATTATAAGCCAAAAAATATAAACAACTCTGAATGTTCCTAAATGCTAACGCACCTGAGCTCCAAACAATATGGTAGACTTTGGGATGAAATCCTCATCTTGTTTTATATAAAGTGATTCTTGTGATTTTAGGTGATAAATGTCTGAATGTAACTTTACATCCCACAAAGTTATGTTCACGAGGAAACACTATCCAGAGTATCAAATCGAGGGTTGACTGCCGAAACGCAGTATCTCACTTTTTTGGAGATTTTGACTATTTGGTATCATCAGACTCAGGAAACGATGCTCTTTTGTCTATTTCTTTTAAAAAAAACTTTAATTAGTTTTAAAAATATTGATTAGAACCGAAAACATGTTCAGGCAAACATAGGGAATCATTCACCGCCTAAACATAGTTGCTGAAGATACGGCTGTGAGGTCTTATTATCTCACGAATCTTTGCAGAAATAGTGACTGCCGAAACCAAGTATCTGGAGTTCAGCTGTGTTTGCTGTCAGCTTGTTCAGTTGATTAAGAGTCTTAGGAAAGCGTATATCAAAATACGATCTGAAGTATATCTGTTTAATTCCAATGCCAGTCCCCGCTGAAATCTGGTATATGTTAGCTGCTGCCTTTCCCCTGGAAACACTGTTGATACACCGACAGGAAACCAGCGCCCGCATCTCATGCCACTGGTACCATTATCATGATGTCAGTTTATAAGGATACTTACAAGCTACAAATCCTTTCTCGTTCCACATCCTACCAAGAGTGTTGGAAGTTTTATCCGAAAGACCTCAGTTCTCATACTACTCTTCGCAAGTGCAGCATTACTGGGCAGTGGAGTATGTTGGATCGGACAGAGGTCTCACAGTGTTCTTGCAGGTAACACAATTTCTGTCATCTATACTATTTTTAGAGTGCAGTATTCAGTAGAAAGCATTTTGGAGCAAGGCGTAACATACAAATTCAACACAAAATACATTCACACGCAGTGTCCCTTTGTGACACGTTTTATTATGTGAATGTTCTACAGAATGTTTATTTTCCAGTACAAATGTAATGGTCACCATTGACTGTTAACTTAGGGTCAATTACTGGTAAAATACTCATTGCAGTTTACTGATGATTATCATTAAATTATTTTAGAGGCAGGTTAGTGTAAAATGATAATCAATGTAGTCTTTTTAAGTTACCCTATCCTCCGCCCAGTACAATGTTATTAAATGTAATTTACTACTATATCTGCTCCATTGTCATGTACAAATTGTACCTTTACAGAATGGACTGCCAAACAAGCAATGATGCTGAAGGCAGCGTGTACCTAAATCTGGCCAGTTCCTTTATGGCAGATGACCAGGAGGATGGCCAGGAGGTCTCGAATGCCACTGTCAATTCAGAGCAGCTTCGAGCGAGTATAGTCAGTTTTGTGGCTCACAGTGTACCGAGATCCGTCGAACAGATATTATTAGTTACGGGTTCTTGTTCATAATTTACTGTTATCAATGATTCCCTTTAGTTTGTCTTGAACTCTATCTGTATCACTATCATTATGTGAAGCCTAGCCACTGAATTGATGTGAGCGCATGTACCGTTATGTGTTCCCCCCCCCCCCCCCCCCCTCCTCACAACCCCAACACGCACGCATGCACACATACACACCCCGAACATAAAGACTGATAATTGATTTATTTTAAATTTGACTTGTCAACAGTCCAGATTCATCCAAGAAGATTGCAGCTGGTGCCTGTCTGACGATGAGCCCGTTCAAGCCTCCAAGGAACGCTTTAAGCAGCCAGGGCAAGAGGATGCAAGTTGGTGTCATTCAGACCTGGAGCCTTTATCAGCGAAAATCAAGGCTGCACGGTGGTCTTGCTCTGATGATGAGCCCTTGATAATGAGCAAACGCCTGGACATAAGCGACTTGACCACAACAGAAAATGCAATGACAATGACAACATCATCAAGGATCCCACTTACAGTCCATTCACTGAATTACCTCAAGCTGATGTAGTGCTGACGTCTTCCAACGAGGATGACAGTGACAAAAATATGCCTTTACTTTCACTGACACGATGAAAACGCAAACACACATTATCCAAAAGCAACAACATAGAGCTGGCCAAGGCAATGAGCAAGCAGGAGATGAAGCGGCACCAGAGAGAACAAGAAGTGCCCAGAAGTCGGCTTCAGAATCTGCTCTCAACCAACGGATTGTACTCAGTAGAAGTAGCTGCAGACAGAAACTGTTTCTTCGAGGCAGTTTCCATGCACCTGAATATCACGGCGCTTGATCTGAGGACATAGATGTGCAATTACCTGGAGGACAAATTTGTGACGTACATTTGCTTTCTGACAACAGATGAAGATGATGAAAATAAAAGGTACCTGAAATACTTTCGAGAGTGGAACAGCTGCGGTCCCCAGAAATCTGGAGCAACGACGCAGCTGATCTGCTTCCAAGGGCGCTTGCTGTCTCAGTGCACTAAAAGGCCAGTTAAAATATGCTCAAGTAACTTGTTTCATTATGAAATGATTCTTTACCCAGACACACAAGCCGGTGACACTGGTGTTGATCAATCGCCGATCATTCTGTCACTACTGGAAACTAAAGCCCAACACTATGATGCTGCATTTCCTTTCCCACCTGTGACATGTTCAAGTGGGACACCAGGAAACTCAGTACCTGTGACAAGCGAGGCAGCAGAAGCCAGGAACCAGCAAGACACAAGAAGACACAATGTATGAGACCAGTGGCAGAAACGACTCACCAAATAGTCCAGTCATTGAACGGATGTCTCCATCAAACACCACAAACTCCTAGATCACGACAGACGTCTTCATTATCGCCTTTGCAAAGCACCCCCAAACCACAAACACCAAGGAAACAAGGCAAATTTAAGACACCGCCCAAAAAAAGCTGTTTAGGCATAAATTAGCCATGCCAGAAACCTGAAAGAAAAATTCTAGAAAGGCTTTGCGGGTGCAGGGAAAGAAGTATGTCTCCGAAACAGGAAACAGTACCAGCAAAAAAAATAAACCAATAGACTGCTCCAAGTGCCATTTTAAATGCAGCAGAGTTTTTTAATCAGAACTGCAAGCACTGTTTGAGAATTTTACAACTTGGGCGACTGTGAAAAGCAGAAGTCCTTTATCTGTTCAAATGTAGAGGGAAAAAACCCCCACGAAAACACTCCTAGGAGAAGACAACAAACCCATATATCCAAAAAACAGAGCTTGAGCAGAGGGTTTTCTTTTAACGTAGACGGGGGGAAAGAAAGCGGGTTTGCAAAATGTTCTTCCTTAAAACACTGTCTGTCTCAGAAAGTTATGTGGGCCACGCCATGCGAAACAGCCAACATGGTGTTTTTAAAGGAGATCAACGGTGCAAGACAGCACCACACAACAAAACCCCCAATGAAATAATTGCATGTGCTAAGGCCCACATAGAATCGTACCCCATGGTAGAGTCACACTACACCAGAAAAGACTCTCAATGAAGTAACCTTTCATCAGACTTAAGCATTAGAAAAATGTTCGAACTCCACAAACAGGAATGTCAAATGGAGGGAAAGAACCATGTGTCTGTGAGAATTTTTTTTACTAACCCTGACCTAGGTTATTCCACATCCAGAAGAAATTTTATGATGCCACGTCCCAGAATTGACTTATATATTTTAAAACTAGCCTTGCATTTTCGGGTGGCTCATTATGGAACACCTTGCCATCGAGCATAACGCACTGCAGGTGGCTCTCTTTGTTTAAAGAAATCCTCTTTAAGCACCAATCATTAAGCCCAACATTAACTCTTCAGAGTTTTTAAAAAGTTTTTTTTCAACACAATTGCCTAATTCTGTACATTTTATCTAGCCACCATGCTTTTACTGTAAAATATTCTATTGCCGTTCAAGCCAGTCAACATGATTGTATGAGTGTGTGTTTGAAACTACATGTTGTTGTCACGTAACGGATGTGACATGTTGTTTCATTTTTTCGCCAAGTCGTTTTCTTGTTAATAAATGTAGGTCGCCGACTTCTGTAAATAGCCTTAGTTTAGGGAAGTTAATAAATGTAGTGTGAGCGTAATCGTAAAGCCCGTGCAGCAAGCTTAGCAGTGAGCGAGTACAGCGGTTGCACGCTTTCGCCGCGTAGCTTTAACCGAACAGTGTTCAGAGTAAAGTTAAACTGCGAGGTAGCAGAGGGATATTACAGTCAGTCAGCGGAGTTAGCTAGCGAAGTGAGAGTCTGGGTCAGGGTGCGGCCTCGTTTGGAGCCCTTGACAAGCTGTGTGAGGGTTGCGTTACCCTCCCTGCAAGACCACGGCCAGTGTTCCTGGGTGTGGGTGTCCAAGAGACGATAGCGACCACGGCTGCTACTCAACAGAAGACCCCTCCGGTTCGTCTTCATCTTGTTTGTCTCGTCCTGCCGGAGGACTCACCAGTGACAGTGCACTGGCTTCGAAGATTTCGTCCTTCGATCCCTTCATCTTCCATGACCAACGGTGACGCATCATCGGGAGTCGGAACGCCTTCGCTAGCCGGTCCTGTTGGACAAGTACTTTGGGCTACAGCAGGCTGATTCTACGTTCTGAGCGTCGGTCACAGGCGTGCGTGGGCAAGCGCGGCTACGGTGCTCTGTGGTGTAGGGGTAGTAGTACTCTTACGTTACGAGCCACCCTGTCTAGTGTGGGACAGAGGACACTGTACAGAGACAAAGTTACCCGCCTTGTATAGCCGTTGGCCATATTAGTCATTATCACCTATTAGTCACTTTCACCTGTTAGTCTTTTTCACTTGTATAGCCATTGCCGATTTTCACCTATTAGTCATTGTTAACTGTTAATCTTTTTTATGTGTTAATACGTTATGAGTGCATGCGTGGGTATGTGGGAGTGTGTGTGGTGTTAGTGGGTTGGGGTGGGGGTTAGAGTAAGAGTAGGTAATAAAAGATTTGTTGTTGTTTATCACTGGCGTTGTGTGATTTATTTAGAGTGGGTGGGTTTTCTCGAGTGTCAGCACTCATATTGTCCACAGCGCCCTGACTCCGTCAGGCGTGTCGTGACAGTTGTATCTCGATGTACTGTTTGATGATTTTGTGTAGAGTAGCAATGGCAAGTCTGAAAAATGGCCCATGTGCTAATTACTTTATCCGTTGGCAAATAAAGTTTCATTTCATTTCTCTCGCTCTCTCTGTGCATGCATGTGTACGTGACAAGGCATGATTAAAAACATATATTTGATTATGTTTTGTTAATGTAGTGTGAGAGTTGCATGGTTGCGATATAACGTGATTTTCCACAATAATTGCCTTCAATGTACTGGCAGTATAGCGACTCTACCAATAGAAATAAGTCAAATCAGTATGCTATGAATACATGTAATATGTCTAAATAAATGCTTCCCTAGTGCATTCATTCATCATTCAGTCCTCTCTGCGCCGTCTGGTGCTTGAGGTGACGCTTCCCTAGTGCATTATCACCAAATACATTAAATAGTAAAACAGAATTTGCGAACTACAGGCTGGAGAATTACCTGCGGAATAGTGTTAGTTTAAAATAAAACATTTCTAGACACGCTTTCTGTCTACTTTGTTCATGGCAGATGCCAAGTAGAACAATCTACATGAATATGGTCAAGAGTACGACTGGGTGTCCAAATGGTGTGACAAGCACCCTGCATTTTCAAAAGCAAATAATTTTAATATTTCATATAAATCTGATGTACCTTTGCATACACAAACATTGACACTAAGTAAAATTTTTATGTTATTTGCAGTTTTGTTGTTATTGAACTTTAAAGTTTAAAGTTTGAACATAACATTTACAATGTCACACATTTAACAATTCACAACAAGCACAAGCTGTAAGCAATTTTTTTGCATTTGTATGTTTTAAAGTATGTTCCCCAACCAGAATAAATGGTATGTCTATAAATAAAGTCTGTTAGTGGAAAATGCAACCTTTTAGTTTTACGCCATAAAAACTGTTTGAACATAACTTTACACCATGATTTCCAAAAGCCACTAATTTTTAATTCTACTTGGAGAACTAATTTTAAAATATTATGCTAAATGCACAGAAACAAGTCTCTAATTTAATTTAAGTGCAAAAGCCAATTGAAAAAAATGTTTACATAGTTCTGAATACTGACAAAGTTGTTCAATACACCTTCACTGCAAATGCAATGTTATTCTCACTTTTTATCTCAAGCAATCAAATACAGCTGCTGTAGATGACTTTTATCCGCTGTTAACTATTCCAATAGAAAATAAGTAAATTTTTACAAACTGAGCCGAGATTTGGCACAAATTCAATTACATTCACAAGATTGAACATAACTTTACACCTTCACCAAATATATTTTTGGTCTCACAACGGCAAATCATAAACTCATGGGAAAAAATAAGTATGCATACCAATCCCACTAACAAGCACAGCCATTATATAAAACTAGTGATGTTTATGTGATTTTCAAAAAGGGCTGTTGCAACTTTTCAAGTGTTTGCACATAACTTTACACCTTCTGACTTGCACACAGAATAAAATCTTAAGATTATTCAAGAGAAGTCTCTAAAGAAGACACTATCATCGAGCCTGCTTTCACCTATAAGCAGTGTGCATAGTGTTCTGGTAAAATTTCATTTGTTAGTCCATCATAAAACATAAACAGTAGCAAAAAGACAGAAAACAGGATGCATGAACATAACTTTACACAGTCACACATTTGCCTTGTAACTTGACAAGTAGAATTATTTAGAAATTTGTTGATTGCCTGTAGTGTACAAAAGAAGAATGACGTTTGCACTAAGTTGACTAACATGATTTCATGACAAAAACATGAAACAGAAAGGTAAAAAAATAATGTCATGTTTGAACATAACATGACGACACAGTACCATTTTCTAAAGCACAAAAGTAAAGGTGCAGAGTTATGAAATGCAGATTTGAAAGCTGTTTGTCATGATAAATATAAAGATTGTGCATGCAGGAAGGTTAATGCACAAATTTCAATGCACAATGGGAAATGTAATCATCATTGCATGAACGTAACATGACACGACGTTGAGTTATGTTCATGAGGAATAGCTGTGACATTATCTTGTTTTGCAGTCACTAAAATTTTATAGGTCTTGAAATTTATATTTTATAGATTTATCTGGTTATCTTAACTACTTTATTGCAGGACGGCCAAAGAAATGAAATTGGTGTTTGTTTGTAACTTTACTGTTTACACAGTGCATGTGATGTACTGATGGTGTAAAGTTATGTACAAACAAAAAAACAAAAAAATGTTTATCCTAGAAGGTATCACATGCTTTATTATTATAAAAAAGTAAACAGCATCTTTTCAGCTATTGGTAGTTTTTTTATATAAAGTGATTTTTGTGATTTTAGGTGATAAATATTTGAACATAACTTTACATCCCACAAAGTTGTGTCAAGTTATGTTCAGGAGGAAAAATTGAAAAGAGTTTCAAATGTGTTGTGTACCAGCATGTGCATAACTATTTTTATGTGTTGGCATCATCTACTATATGATTAGCAACAAAATTTACCCTTAAACAAACAAAAAAAATAAATGTGCATACTGGTTTGAACATAACATTTACACACCAGCACACAGAATAACATACAATAAAAAAATTTAAACTGAACAAAATTAGGTATTTTTGGGCCTACCAAGGTCTTGTCTAAAGAAGTATAGTGCTACTATAGATTTATTGCAGAATAAGTGAAAAGAAATCTGTAAAGTTTGCTGGACTGCTTGAGCATAACAATTTACACCCAAAATTTGGACGCATACTGTAAACCTCGTAAAGTGTTTCTTTCATCTATCACCCATGCAACCTCTTCAAAACCTTGATATAAATCTCTACACCAGTTGTCTTCAGCAAAAACAACATAAGTAGAGATAAATGAGTGCCTAGACTCTTCTACATGATTTGCAACAAAATTTACCCTTCAACAAAAATAATGTGCATACTTTTTTTAACATAACATTTACACGTCAGCACGCAGACGAAAATACAATAAAATTATTTAAACTGAACAAAATTAGGTAATTTTGGGCATATCAAAAAGGTCTTGTCTAAATAAAAATAGTCCAACCATAGTTTTATTGCAGAATAAGTGAAAAGGAAATAATAATAAGTTTGCTGGACTGCTTGAACATAACAATTTACACCCAAAATTTGGATGCATACTGTAAAACCTTGTAAAGGGTTTCTTTCATCTATCACCCATGCAGCCTCTTCAAAACCTTGATATAAATCTCACACCAGTTGTCTTCAAAAACAACATTTATAAGTAAAGATAAATGAGTGCCTAGACTGTTTGACCATAACATGTACACCATTCTGAGTTTTTAAATCTTCAAAACTGGATCATTTGACTTTCCATTAAGAAACCACAAACCATTCATTATAATTTAACAAAGTACATACTCTACTCTACATAATAACACATAAGTTTTAATACTGGACCATTTTTAAAAAGAATGTGTTATAGTACTCAGTAGTGTGATTTCTGCTGACAAAATTTACAACATGTGTTATGTTCAGGCAGGCTCTCATATTGTGGTGAATTATGCACAAGCAACTTTCACTAGAAAATCATCAACTTAATGGTGATTTAGGCCAACATTACAAACATCTTGTGACAGTGACTTTTTATAGCGCAGCATGCCTTTGAAATCCGAGTCCCTTGAAGCATGTGTAAAATGTGTCACTTTTTGTTCTCAAGTTATAATTAGGATATTTGGTAAAAGAAATCTGTAATAATGTCCCAAATTCTTCTGTGGTCACCCATAAATCATGTATCACTGGAAACCTTATTAAATCCATTTCCCTACAACATGATGTATGCTTTAGTTTAATCTGACCACTTCTGATAATTTTGTAGCAGGTTTTGTGAGGAAGGGTGTAGATTTTACCTCTAGACACCTTGTCGTACTCTTTTACAAGTTTCTTTTGTTCAGTTCAGAAAAACCTAATTATGTTGTTAAAACCTGTTTCAGAATCGCAGTTCATCTGCAAAAAATACATCCCTTAAAATATATTTTCTGAACTTTGCTTGGCACATCATCGTCAAAATGCTCACTGCCGTCAGAACGGAGGTAAGTTCTTTCACTAGTCTGAATCTCTGCCGAGAGATATCTTCAACAGTGCTAGAGCTTTCTGTGTCAACAATTTATAGAATTTATTGAATAAATATAAAATAGTGATGCCTGTACATGTTTGCGTTAAATCTTCATACCTTGAATCAATCTTTACAACTAATGACTGTCACCTATGAACACTTGATGAATAAGTCAGAGGACTTACTTTTGAATATAACTTCATTTCGCATTGTCATCCTCAAACATTTCAGGAAAAGATCAGGCTGACTCTCAAAAAAATAATCCTACTGGCAGATTTCGGAGGCCAGAAGTAACCAAAGAGTTTAAGTTAAACCCTCTGTATCATTTTGTTACGTTTGGGTCCAAATCATGACAAATGTCCAGACATGTACAGACATGCAAACAACCAATGAACCATCTAGAACAAATTCAAGACATTGCAAAATGGTCAATTTTACATATTCTCCTAGCTTTTCAGTTTCCCATGATCTATCATTCTATGTCCTCATTTCACTAGGCTTTCCAATTCAGCAACCACTTCTGCTCAGTAAAACCAGCAAAGTTTTGATCATCAGAGCTTACTTTGCAAGGAATTTCAAAGAATCACATCTGTCTGTGCTGCTGCACAAAATCATGAAAATGCCATTTTAACACCTTGTGACTGCTGGAGCAAGACAGGCACCACCCAAATTTGTATGCAAGATGCATTATAGATCCCCGTGAGCTTCTGTAGTCGCAGGGCTCATGAATCTACTGGTATGCCTCTTGTTAATAACATCATGTTCTTTGTATGGATGAGGTTCTTTGGTGTTAAACTAAAAGAGTTTACAAATTCAATATGAGAGCAGTGGTGCGGAAGGGATTAAAAGTCGCCGACTGAAGCATACCAAATTCAAAGCACTTGTCATAATGATTTTAAGCAGGAATGACATTTGTCTTTTATGAGGCAGAGTGAATTCCTAATCAATGTTTTCTGTTAACATTCAACTAAGCACTAAAAAGGCTGAGCAATTGGTTGCTGTATTTGTTTTCACGTCCCGCCTTCGATGGCTTACTTCAACAGCCATGGTAGTTGGTACAACACAAGGAAAGTAAGGCCGCAGCAGACTCTGCCACAAATAGTAGTACTCAGTAGTAGTAGAAGTCAAAGAGCTACAGTGAAATGAAAAATAACAGTATAGCCTGATGCAAAGGAAATACTTGAACAGGCTGTTTCTTAACAAAGCTGCTGGTAGTGGTACCTTTGGCTTCGAAGACACGACACTTGAATCTTGGCTGTTACTTGCAGACTGCATGCAGAACTGTTTTACTTCCGATTCACTGTAAAAAAGCATCAGCCTTGATCCTGTGTTCTTCTTCATAAAAGCAAACGCCTCAGGCTTCTCTGTGAAGACTCGATGAGCTGGAAATAGGGAAATCAACATGAACAAGATGACAGATAACTCCCCGAAACAGCAGCAGCAACAGCAAAATAAATCTGATTCAAACTTTGTGCTACACAGTACATGATTTATTTACCACCGTTGGTATCTAAAAAGTAGAAAAGAGGTACAAATTTAAAATTTGCTTAACCTGTACTGTACAGAAATGTCTATACATCATGCCGTAAGTGGACTTCAAAGATTTTAACATTAAAATCAGTAAGACCCACTGTTTTTGTGTAAATGGTTTTACAGAAATTCAAGCATACTTCATTATTTGTATAATGTAATTTATCACATGTGAGGCTAGTACTATCTCCAGCTGAAAGAATTTAAACTGTCTTTTAATCATTCTCTTGTAATTTAAGTAAATGTTGCAGTTTGTGACACCATGCCTAACGTGTAAGTTATGCATTTTTTTTGAAGGGCAGTATTTTTAAATTTTAGAGGACCTTAGATGTTAACAGATGACTCACTTTCAAAAGGTGCCATGCAGACAAACGAAAATAAACATGGGTTGAAAACAACCTGACAAGATTTTCTGAGTTTGTTCTTCTCAGTTCTGTTGAGTTTTAAAAAAAATATTTGAATATTTTATGAGAAACGGAGATTTAAAAGGTGTAATTGTAAAACATCTCCAAGAGGCATAGATCCTCATGCTCCCTCAGGGCACATGAGGATCTAAGCCCCTTGGAGGTGTGTGCATGTGTGTGTGAGAGAGAAAGAATTACGTCTTATTCAGAGTATTGCGTCAATGTCTGCATGGTGACAGAGCTGCTTCTTTTAGTTTTACATCACTGCCACTCTGACTTTCTCCAGAAGTCAAGGTTTTTTGTTGTTTTAATTTTTTCTGAAAAGAATTAATTTTTACGGAAGAAGTTGAAAGGGTACAAAGCTGGCTAAAGAACTCATCCAATGTCTTTCTCCAATCATCCAAAATTTCAAGTGAATATATGACAAAAATTACGGACTATAATTAATGTGGTACAGCCGACTTTCTATAAACGTTTTTTTTAAGCCTTTAAATGAGACCGCCAATGTTAATATGCTCGGAGTCTCTCCTAGGCATCCCAGGGGCAGACCAATTACCTCGGTGGGGAGGGGGGTTCCAACTTTTTGTTAGGGACCTTCAACCTGATACAAAAGGCCTCCCTGGATGAGTGCGTGTTAACCCATATCATACTGAGGCTAAAAACTTCAAATTTGTACACCGCCATAATATACATTGATTGATTGATTGTACATTGCTTAACGTCCCGACAGCAACAAGGCTTTCTCAGGACGTGCCTGCACTGATTGTGAAAAAAAAACTAAACAGAAAATTGAATGTATGTCGCCAGCCGGTCAAATACATTAAATAAACCTACAACATGGGGCATAAATAAAGCTAAGACCATTTAGCAACACACATCCAATATCAAGAGCTACAGGCAGTGCAGACAGTAGGGAGAGTTTTAAAAAGGCAAATACAGGTGAATGGACAAAGGGTAGACAGAAACACATGCCCCAGAATAGAGAGAAAAACCCACCCTGTGGGGCTGACCAGGGTGACCCTGGGAACTAAAAAATACCTAACCCCACCCAAGTCCCCCAGGGCAGACCCGGGTGGGGGCATAATATACATTACATTACTTACAGATAAGTATATATACACCAATGGCTTTAATTCAAGGGTGGTGCCAGAATAGCTTGGCGCCTACAGGTGCCAAGCTATTCTGGCACTACCCTTAACTATTTTAGTCAAACTTATTTCACCCACTTGTGTATTCCGAATGATAAGGGTCAAGAATAAGACTCTCATCGTTTGCCAAAATATTATTCGGAATACACCAGTGTGTGATATATATAAGTTTGATTAAAATAGTTCAAGGGTAGTGCCAAAATAGCTTGGCGCCTCTAGGCGCCAAGCTATTCTGGCACCACCCTTGAACTAAAGCCATTGTCCTTATCAGTAAGTACTATAGTATAATGTAACATGAATCGCCAAAACTGTGAATGTGGGAGGGGGGATCCATACTCCCCCAAAAGAGACTTTCATTTTTAAAACTTTTCCCCTGATCCACCCCCAGCACCCCTTCAACAAGCACTTCCCCAATTTTTCCGCTTGTACACACAAACACAGGACATTCTCATGTTTACATGCACACACACAATACAGTGTTTCCCACCAAAAGTATGTTCTGCAGCGAAGTTAACTATAGACATGACGTCATTTTTATCTGGTTACTTATCAGATTTTCAGACCAGCTCGCATTTGTTGTCACTGACATTCTTTTAAATTTTGCTCCGCTGCAACCCATCCTAAAAAGTCTCTTCTATAAATAGACTTAAAAACTGACTTGCTAGGTGATACAGGGGTCCTGCTAAAACCTGGAATAACGGTTCTTAACCTGGAATCACTTTTCCTAAGCTAGTAAAATAACCATATATTTTGCAAAAACTACACTTCAATTTTCTGACGAAGAATGCATGCATCACATGAACAGTTGTGTGTGTTTGTTGGGAATATGTGATGTATTGTGACTTGAACTAACAAATAAATCAATAAAGAAAGAATTGTGTTAATTTTATAATTTTAAATCGTGTTTTTACAATCCCGCTCAGAAAGAATGTAGACCAACAGACTCTCCCGCAGCTTAAGCGTGTGATTAATTTTACCACGGCATACTCCTGAACGCTCATGTTTCTGTTTCACTTCAATTCATTTCAACGTCAACCTCCTCAACAAAGGTTTTGCGGGCTTCAGCACACTGTTATAACACGATTGTTAACCTACTAGACCTATTTTCAGCACCCACGTGTTCGAAACGTGTGTCAGTCTTCAAATCGATCGATCGAGATCGCCTGTAAACAAAAGGACTGAGAGTTTCTAGCTTTCCGGTTGTTGCTTTCAGGTATAATTTAATTGTAAAACTAAAAGATTCAAGTAGAATTAATGCCTTAAACCCCGTTTTGGTTTCCTTTTTGATTAGTATTGCAGCAGGCATTGATGGAATACCGCCAGAGATCTGGAAACATGGAGGCACAGCACTGCACAACAAGCTCCATGACCTCTTTCTCTGCTGCTGGGAGGAAGGAACACTACCAAAAGATCTCCGTGATGCAGTCGTTATCACCCTGTACAAGAACAAAGGCGAGAAGTCTGACTGTTCCAACTATCGTGGAATTACCCTGCTGTCCATTGCTGGGAAAATCCTTGCAAGGCTGCTCCTGAATCGGCTGGTACCTGCCATCGCTGAAGACCAACTCCCAGAGGGCCAGTGTGGCTTCAGAGCAAACAGGAGCACCACCGATATGGTCTTTGTGCTGAGACAGCTACAGGAGAAGTGCCGCGAGCAGAACAAAGGGCTGTACGTAACATTTGTCGACCTAACAAAAGCGTTCGACACTGTGAGCAGGCAAGGCATGTGGCAGATCCTGGAGCGACTTGGCTGTCCCCCAAAGTTCCTCAACATGATTGTCCAGCTACACGAGGACCAGCAAGGCCAGGTCAGACTCAACAATGACCTCTCAGAACCATTCCCTATTCTCAACGGCGTAAAGCAGGGCTGCGTGCTGGCACCGACCCTCTTCACCATCTTTTTTAGCATGATGTTGAAGCAGGCCACAGTGGACCTCGATGATGACGATGCAGTGTACATCAGGTATCGTCTCGATGGCAGCCTGTTCAACCTCAGACGACTGCAGGCCCACACGAAAACCCTAGACCAACTGATTCGTGAGCTGCTTTTTGCTGATGATGCTGCCCTCGTTGCACACACAGAGAGAGCCCTGCAGCGCATCACGTCTTGCTTCGCAGATGCTGCCCAGCTCTTTGGACTCGAGGTCAGTCTGAAAAAGACAGAGGTCCTCCATCAGCCGGCACCCAAGACAGGGTATCGCCCTCCTCACATCACCATTGGCGAGTCTGAACTAAAGTCAGTGCACCAGTTTACTTACCTTGGCTGCATTATCACGTCGGACGCCAAGCTGGACAAGGAGCTTGACAGCAGGCTGGCAAAAGCGAACAGCGCTTTCGGGCGACTTTTCAAGCGGGTGTGGCACAATCAACAGCTGAAAACAGGCACCAAGATCAGCGTGTACAGAGCTGTGGTCCTCACCACCCTGCTGTATGGTTCCGAGTCCTGGGCCCTCTACCGCAGCCAACTACGACTCCTCGAACGCTTCCACCAGCGCTGCCTGCGTACCATCCTGGGCATTCACTGGAGTGACTATGTCACCAACGTCGAGGTCCTTGAACAGGCTGAAACTGTGAGCATCGAGGCTTTGCTGCTGCGGACACAGCTCCGCTGGGCGGGGCATGTCTCCAGGATGGAGGATCATCGCCTACCAAAGATCACCCTGTTCGGCGAGCTTGCTACTGGACACCGTGACAGAGGGGCACCAAAGAAGAGATACAAAGACTGTCTCAAGAAGTCACTTAGTGCCTGCCAAATCGACCACCACCAGTGGTCTTCGCTTGCTGCGGACCGTGACACCTGGCGCTCCACCATTTACAAGGCAGCTGTCTCCTTTGAGGACTCTCACAGAGCTAGCCTTAAGGACAAGCGGCTCAGGAGAAAAAACAGAGATGCCGCAGCTCAGAACCCTGGCCATACCTTCCCCTGCAGCCACTGCGGTCGAACCTGCCTGTCTCGGATTGGCCTCCGCAGCCACGAACAAGCCTGCAGACGTCGTGGGCAACTCCTATAAAATCTTCGTTCGCGAAGTCAAGCCAAGTATTGCTCACTCACCTCGGCATCAGACTACAAATTCTACGAGTGACATCTAGTTTTGACGAATGTTTTTCGGTCGTGTTTTCCGGATATGACGTCATTGCTGATGTTTTAAGAGAGCGCGTCCCATGTGTAAACAGCGTTGTCGAGTGATCTGCGAAAGGTTTGCAAATCTTTTAGGTATTTTGGAGTTTTTTAGTGTCAGTCTCTATCGAGCGAATGCTTCTGTTTTTCTCCAAAACCGTAGGCGCCCTCTTCCCATTATGATACTAGGTTTATAAACGTTACTCACTGTGATACTTCACGATCGCGAGCTCTTTGTCGTTCGTGAGCGTATATAAAACTGCCGACAAGGTTTGAAGATGAAATATCACTTCAAAATTATGAAAATTGACCAAAAGGCGAGTTATTGTCACTCAGCGAATGTAGACTGACGGAAGTGGACCGATCGCCAGTAAAGTGGGACATGCCAAAACAAATACCAGAAAACCTGCCATATCTACAACTATTATTGAGAACCTAGACACAAAATAATCAAGTGTTAGAAGTTTGGTTTGCATTAAAGTTAATTAAGTTGTATTTAGTAAGCCGTTTTCCATTATCGATGACACATTGATTACTTTTCTTGCGACAGGATCGCGCTATCAAAAAACAGTTGGAATAACCTCTCCAAAGGCAAAAGAACCACATAAATACATATTAGTATACTTAAAGTTGAAATAATCTTATATTTTAAGTGCAATAAAAGTTGTTTACTTAGGGTTAGAAAGCTTCAAAGGGCCTGTTCTGTGAGCTTCTTGTTCTGTGGGTATCTTCGCCTTAGGCGACTTCGCTTTGAAGCTTTTTAACGCTAAGTACACACCTTTTATTGCACCTAAAACTTCAACCTAAAACTGTTTATGTGGTTATTTTGGCTTAGGAGAAGTTATTCCGACTGTTTTCGGACAGAGCGACCCTGTAGCAAGGAAAGTAATCGAAGTGTCATTGGCAGTGAAAACGGCTTACTAATAGTACTAATACAACTTGATCAACTTTAATGCAAACCAAACTTGTAAAACTTGATTATTTTATGTCTAGGTACTCAATAATAGTTTTAGATGGTTATTTTAGCTTAGGAAAGGTTATTCCGGGTTTTAGCAGGACCCGTGATGCAGTGCTACTGCTAGAGTTAAAACACACACACACACACATGCATACACACCAGCTCGGTTCTCCCTGTTGCTGATTGCTGTGTCAGTCAGAATCACTAGGTAGTACACAGGTGGATGGGCTTTCTTAAAACTCTGAGAGACGTTTTCTGGTGCATGTCGTTTCTCCTCCTCCTCCCCCTTTTCTGTCAGCAATATGCCGCCCTGACGTTGTATCACTGGAATAATGGGTCCTCCCATGGCGGAGATCCCAGGTTGACATATTATTGTATTAGGCTCCACAGCTTCTAATCCTGGGTGTTCGATAGCAAATAATTTTTTTGCAAGACGGCTGACAAATACTTTTCGAGTAGAAAGTGTGACAGGCCCAACTTTATCGCCATGCTTCAACAGCTCTGCTCTAAGCTGCACGTTGTCAAGGTTTTCCACACGATGCAGTAACTCTTCCATCATTATCTATTCGATTGTACTTTTAAGAGGTAATATCGTGTCGTCCTTTAGTCTGAACACGCGAAATTACGTACGTTTTTGCCAGGGGTACACTTTCAGGCACTTTACACATGGAAGATCGTAAGCGTAGTCCGCCATGTTGTAAATCGCGCTAAGCCGTGGTGCTGTTGCGACGGACGCACTGATTGGTTGACCTTTTTTAGAACCTCGGTGACTCAAGTATAGCCAGATTTCTAATGTAGTACATTAATATTAAGAGGAGCTAAAAAGGAATGAATAAATAATAAATAAATAGTGAATGTAAACTACAGTTCTTTTTTTAAAAACATTTTGTCATTATTTCATCAATTATATTGTGCTCAGCGTGGGCTTGCGCCTAGCTAGAGTCGTCATTGCACAGCCTCAAATTGCTTGCCGTGATGAAAAGTTGGCTAAAGCAACCTAATCGGTAGTCTATCAAAGACTGCACATTATACCAAATACAACATTACACTTTTGGCTCACACGCTATTTGCTAAGTCTTTCTTGCATACTGATTATATGATTGCGTTTTTTTTTGCGATTTGTTTACAATCATTCTGCGGTATGACTGCCCCTCGAACGAAAGCTAGCTTCTTTTCTCAGTGCTTGGACCGTACGAGAATACGGGCACCGCCTACTTGTGTTGATGCCTGTGGGAGGGATAGTTCAAAAGCGTCCAGGGAATTAAAAATTGTTGACAGGCATTATATTGTATGCTGGTTGAGTATACGTCGTTCAGTTTATTGTATCACCACATACAATACTTACTTCTTTTTTTCAGGTAAGTGCATGGTGTGTGGATCGCAGAAAAAAGTAATTTGCTTTCAAGACGTGTGTGTACTGTGTGTGTGTGTGTGTGTGTGTGTGTGTGTGTGTGTGTGAGAGAGAAAGAGAACCATCCATTTCACAATTAGAGTTAGGTGCTTTTTCCCACTTTTTACTGTTTCGTCTGTCAATTTGCTTTGCAGCTGAATTTTGTTTGAAAAATATATTCTCTTTTCTCATTCCCTGAAACTGACAGAATGGAGAAAGAAAATGAAAGGTACTAATGTTGACAATGGAACAATATCAGCAACTTGTTCAGGTGTAACACTCGACTCAGAGGGAGTAGGTTAGCAGTTTCACTTTTCGCATTATTTACAGTTGCAATTTTTGTTTAATTTACTGTGTGGCTCATGTGCATTGGTCTGGTGTCATAAAATGCATGAATAACTTGATAGCAAGTGTTTAAAATTTGTTCAAGCATGTTTGATTTTGTGCAGTTCCTGCAGGTGGTGGCTAAGTATATATATATATATATATATATATATATATATATATATATATATATATATATATATATATATATATATATATATATATATATATATATATATATATATACTCTCTCTTGGCTTGACTTCGCGAACGAAGATTCTATAGGGCTTGCCCACGTCGTCTGCAGGCATTTTTGTGGCTGCGGAGGCCAATCCAGGACAGGCAGGTTCGACCGCAGTGGCTGCAGGGGAAGGTCTGGTCAGGGTTCTGAGTTACGACAGCTCTGTTTTTTCTTCTGAGCCGCTTGTCCTTAAGGTTAGCTCTGCGAGAGTCCTCAAAGGAGACGGCTGCCTTGTGAATGGTGGAGTGCCAGGTGTCACGGTCCGCAGCAAGCGAAGACCAAAAAAAAAAAAAAGTCAAGCCAAGAGAGAGAGAGTATATATATATATATATATATATATATATATATATATATATATATATATATATATATATATATATATATATATATATATATATATATATATATTATATAAGTAGAGAAAGAGACAGAAGATAGAATGTGACACCTATCCGCTTGTAAAAAGTTCCCTCCCTGAAACCAGGAAGAAACCAGAGTTTGGTGTCGTCTTTTTTGGTTTGATGTAGGTGTGATCCCCACAGTGTGTTCAAAATGCTGTTTGCTGCAAGAAAAGCACTATAAGTTTTATTGCAAAAAGGCTGAAATATAAATAATTTCTGATGATTATTCAGACAGATTTGTATTTGGAACTAATTGAAGTGACATTTCAGAGAACTATCATTGTCTCATACTGACCCAAAGAAGTGGTCATGTCAAGTGCACCATGAACAAAGAACAGTTTTTGCTTTGTTTTCTCATTAGTGAGGTCACTGACATGATCATGATGATGTTTTCACAGATATTTTTTGGGTTTTATTTGCTTCTTTTATTTTGGTTAATAGTTCAAACCATAGGCTTTATAAAAATGTATTGTTTTGCTACAGTATTTTTAACAGGTCAGTCACTAGAATTAGGAATGTTGATTTGTGCACATGAGCCATAAGGCCTTTTACATTTTTTGTTTAAATCATTCATTGTCCTGCTCACTTTGTTGGTGACAGATGTTTACTTGCCCAAGCGTTCATTTTCCACTTTACACCATTCCTGCTGTTTGCATGTTGAAATATCTGCTGCAAATTGATCACGTTTTCTGTTTTTTTTTTTATAACTGAAGGCAATACATAATATTATGATTGTGATGATGTGGTCGTTTGGTCACTGTATTTGTTTATTCATGTATCATTTAAACTATAAGCATTTATTGTACGCGTGCACTAACTAATCTTTACTAAGGGAAACAACTCTTGCAATTACTGCTAGATTATTTCTCCTTGACTTCTGGTAACTAGCTTAGGGGTCGGCAGGGGGCACTGCTTATAATAAGTGAACCAATCAAATTAATTGATGACCAGTGGTAGTTTTGAACCTTTATTTGAGCAAACCATTTTATTTGGGTTGAAATGAGACTCAGTACTGCTACTGGACTGAAGGCTTTGGGACTGATTGCCGCTTTGCCTCTAAGCTGCTTTAAGTGGAATAAAGAAAACAAATGTCCCCGCGACTTTGTTAGACCCCTCCATTACAAGCCATCACAGCCTGTGTGCTTGTCTGTGTCTGCACCATTACATTATAATTATATCATAATTTCATGTGATGCCTTTAGTTACTATGTATCTAGAATAACCCATATCATTTGTACCAGTGTGTGAAATAAGTTTGACTAAAATAGTTTAAGGGTAGTGCCAGAATAGCATGGCACCTCTAGGCGCCAAGCTATTCTAGCACCACCCTTGAACTATAGCCATTGGTCTATATCCTTATCTGTAAGTATTATAATGCATCTTGCATCTGGCAGTGTACAAATTTGAAGCTTTTAAGTTTTAGTGTCAGTATGATATGGGTTAATGGAGGATTATATTCAGGCCCAGACCCCTAGGTAGAATTTTTTTTAGGGGCAGGGCACTTGCTTAGCCGTCCACTCATTTGTTGATTAGAATTTTACGTCCCTTGGAATCCCAAGGCTATAAGTATAAGGGACAAGACTGGCTTAGTCTAGAGGGACATCTGCTAAGCATTTAAAATGGCACACAAAAAGTCATGGTGTAATTAAAGTGGTTTTGTCCCTTGACAAATAATCCTTTGTAAGCACTGTGCTGCTGTCTGCGACCGTTAATGGTGATTGGAAGCAAAATTGTGGCGTTTACTTTGGTCGCTAAATGTTTGTTTGTTACCTGACTAGGCCAAAGGCCTGTGACCATCAGTATGGTCACTGTTACCGTCTCAATTTAGAAACAGCATCGCTTTATGGTCACAGTCTTTTTGAGGAGTTACATTTATGTAACTGTGGCGGAACATTTGCGCCTGGCGCATTTTGGGCTCAACACGACGTCATGGCGACCACCCATGAATAGCTCACATGAGCTCTTCTCCGAAGACCTATGAGATGGTACTGCGATGTCTGTGCAACCTTTGAATGAGCCTAAAATGTGACTGTCACAAAGCAGAGGTCGCTGTGCCATCGCAGCACTGGCTCACACAAGCTCATCCCCAAAAGACCGATGAGACAGTACTGCGACCAAAATGACAGGGCGCAAAATGGTCGCACTTACTTGTCGTCTGTCATGATCTGTGGATGTCAATTGTCCTTGCCACATACTGTCATCCATCCATCCATCCATCCATCCATCCATCCATTCTGATTCTCTCTCTCTCATCCGAAAGGTCCAGGGTTCAAATCCAGCTATGGTCAAAATTAGTTCAAACCCTATTTCGGTGCCCCATCTTTGAAATCACCTTCGTGATGGACAAAGGATGTTAAGCCCTAAACATTTAAAGGTTTCTCTCTCTCTCTCTCTCTTTCTCTCTCTCCAGCCAGCCAGCCAACAAGTTAGATCATCCACCCACCCATCCATCCATCCAATCATCAGTTCATCCATTCATCCATCCATTTATTCGCCCACCAGTCTGTTCCCCCGTCCATCCATCCATCTGTCCATGTACATGCATGCTCTCTCTCTCTCTCTAACACACACACACATACACACACACACACACACACACCATGGACGTAGCGGGCCACTCCGGCGCTCTGGCAACCGCCGGAGTACTTTTTGGACAAAAAAAAAGGAGAGAGAGAGAGAGGCCGGAACCTGTCGTGATGTCAAAACTTCGCAAGTGTATTCATGTTTACCAGAAATGGCAACATTTGTGCCACAAGCTGCACCACTTAGCAGTGGCTGGTAAACAGAAAAGTGTCAAAATCGCCGGCCCAAGTACGAAAGCTACTGGCCGAAGTGCATCAACACAATAGACTTCTGCACCACTAGCTCCACCAATTTAGCAGTGGTAACTTAAAGCAGAAATAAGAAGAACATGATGCATCACTAGCTCAATCAAATTAAAAGCCGCACGCCGACGCCAACTGGAAACAGCCTCATGACACATTAAATGAAGCAGAACGACCTCACAATAGGAAACCAACTGGCATTGCAAATATCTTTTTCCTACGTGCCGGCCACACCGCAACCAATACAAAGTCCCCCCAAACAACAGGGAAAAGAAAACGGAATGAACCAGAAACAAAAAAAAACACCAGACCTTTGAACTATGGAGCGACATCCAAGAAATCATAGGACCAGCACACAAATGGCTGGAAAAAAAAAATACATGTGGACGAAAAGCCTCCCACACATTTAAAGATTCCTACTAGCTGCATTCATCTTCTCCAATGGACTGAACCCAACGATATTTTTTGAATGGGTCGACCTCATGGGCCTTTGCAGAGACAAGGGAGCAAGGAAACAACTAGAATACCTCTTCATATACTTTAAAGAGGGCAGATACAGCAAAGCTTTGTACGCCTACGACATGATCAACGGGCGCTACAAATACTTAGACGGAACCCCGAAACACCACAAACAACCACGGAATTGCCCCACCAACAATCAAAACTAAGGACACAACATGAAAAGAACACACCACCACTCTCCACTAGCCTTTCCAAGTGATAGTGTGAGCGAGAGTACATCCTCTTGAACAATACAAAATGAACCACAAAACAAACTACCATAAAAACTTAACAACAAAGGTCTACTCAACAAAAACAAAAGGGTCAGCACGCTGACGAAGGCTTAAACATGCCTGAAATACACCTGACAGCTAACACAATACGTGACCGATTTGTGAATTGTCATAAGGGTATACGGTTGGTCACATAATGCCATCACATAGTGGTGTGCGGCGATGTACAGACACCTTTTTCCCCCAAAAAAAGATCATGCATGCACGAGGTTCGATTGAACCATTAATGGTACTTCACGTCCGCAAGTCTAAAACTGACTCGCTCAACTTGATTCGTGTTGCCAACAACTTTGTGGCTTCTGCAGCACGCAGGCAAACATTTTTTGGGACATTTTCTGAGCTGAATGTGTCAAGACTCAATGTGCTTCAAAAATCCCGTGCAACACAAACTATCTATCTATCTATCTATATCCCGTAGTCTTGCCGACCGTTGGGGCACCACTGCTTACTTGACAACCAGCTCCCTCCATTCCTCTCTGTTCTCTGCCATTCTTAGCATATCATACAGCCTCAGTCCTGTCCACTCTGAGATATTGTCCTCCCATCTTTTCCTCTGTCTTCCTCTCCTTCGTCCTCCTTGCACAGTGCCTTGCAGGATTGTTTTGACAAGCCCTGCTGAACGTGTGACATGCCCACACCACTTCAGTTTGCGTTTTTTTTACAATGGCTAATAGGTCTTCATAGGGCCCGATGGCTTGCCTGATTCTGCTTCCCACTTCCTCGTTCGTGATGTGATCTCTGTATGAAATGCCAAGCAGCCTTCGAAAACATCTCATTTCAGTGGCTTGTGTCCTCCTTTCAGGCATACAAGAACATTGAGATGACTAAGGAGCGCATCAGTCTGATCTTGGAGCAGAGCGTGATGTTTCTGTCCTTCCATATGTGACCCTCTCTCACGAAACCAGTCTTAACTCGCAGCGAGCCGATCAGCACTACACGCAATAATATGTGGTGGGGGTCAATCTGGGTCATTTTCACTTTTTTGCAGAAATGTATTCTATATACACCAAAGTATCATATGGTTAAAAACTTTATCATGAAAAGTGCCATTAAATAGGTTTAAAATGATTTTAAAAGTCTGCCCTTGGCCCCAATTATGCTGCACACAGAAACTTCCCAGGCTGTTTTCTCAAAATGGCCGCCAGAGGCTTTAACAACTTTAAACACTAACAACTTCTACAATTTTTGCACTACAGCATACAGTCATAAATCACAGTAATCAGCAAACATTGTAGTTTTCAGAAATGTATATATGTCAAAACATCCAAAATGTGAGTTAAGACTGATTTTGTGAGAGAGGGTCACATATGGTCTTCAATCTTGTCAGTGCTGTTGTTGTCTACGCAATCCTGGACAGTATTTCTGGTTTTTATCCCTCATCTGTTACAATGGCTCCTAAGTATTTGAATTTATTTACTGTTTCTAGTTTTTGGCTTCCAATCATGACGTCCGTGCCAATGCCACTGGTGTTATTTGTCATCAATTTGGTCTTCTCTGCACTGATTTCCATCCCATACGCAATGGCTGTACTGTCCAGCGTTTCCACCAGCTGAGCTAGCTCCTTTTCTGTTCCTGCAAGGCCATCAATGTCGTCTGCAAAGCGCAAGTTCGTGATTGTTCTGCCTCCAATACTGACAGTTCCTTCATGATCTTTCAGAGCGTCTGTCATGATTCTTTCCAGTTGCCATTGGGATAGTTGCCATTGTTGGTCACGGGTGGGTTGACAAGTATGCCTGGGTCCCCTGTAGCTCGGTGGACAGGTCAACGCGCGGGGCCGTGGCGGCACGAGTCGGGACAGTGCCAGCATCCACCCAGCTAGCGGACAAGGCAATGCACATGGGCGTGGCGTGACCCCGCTGAGGTGGTGATGCAACACGCCGTGCGACCTGACACTACCACCCTGATAGTCGGCAACTCCATCCTCAGGTACATCCGCGAGGACAAGATGTCTACCGCCCCCAACGACAAGGTGCAGATGATGTCTGTGTCAGGCCTGCGGACAGCCCGCCTGTGCAACTGGCTTACCGGACAGCCAGTAGTCCCCAGTGTGCGCCTTGTCACCTTCCACACTGGGGTCAATGACTGCGGTCCTGCTTCCTGTACAGGGCCCTGTGGGGAGCGCCAGATGGTGAAGTGAAGATTACCTTGCTGGAGGCTGGCGTTGGACCGCTGGATTGCGTCATTTTAGGGGATGTCCCCTTTGGCAGTGATGATGCCTGAGGCCTGTATGTAGGCATGTGGAAAGACGCACCTGGTCAGGTCAAGAAGAGCTTTCCACATAGTGTGGGATGTGACTTCGTGTCCGCCTTTGCAGTCATTGACCCCAGTGTGGAAGGTGACAAGGCGCACACTGGGGACTACTGGCTGTCCGGCAAGCATATTGTGTGGGGTCAAGCGCCTGTAGTCGAGAGCCTACCACTATACTGTACCGCTAAGCTTTCAGGGACCCACAGCCAGTTTTGAATACCCATGCGCAGCAAATTTCCGTCTATTTTGTGTTTGTTCCGGTTGCTTCGAAATTGCCCTGGTCTGGAGCTCATGCTCAATGATTTTCACAACTGGTATTTTCGATTTTCAACAAAATCATGCCTCCAAAGAAGCAGAAGTGGTTGGTAAAGTTCCATCCAGACTACAAACGTTCCTTTCCTTACATCGACGAATCGAGAAAGGGCAAACACTTTGCTTTTTGTAAAATGTGCCGGGCACACATAAACATCGGTCACGGCATGATGATTGCCAAGGGAAGCCTTGTTGGAGCCTGCTACAAGCAGTCATTTAGCAAAGACTTGCTCCTGAAAGCCAAGTCTGCAACAGCGAACATGGTTAAGAAGAAGAATGAGACTGTTACAGCAGAAACTGAAAGCCTGCGACACTGCCCGGCTTGACTGATGATCCTCAAAATGCAAAGTTTTGCAAACCTTAAGACTGCTGTAAATATGTGCATTACCACCTAATATATGAGAAGACTGAGAAATAATTCAGTTTATGATTTTTTTTTTATAGTTTCTGCCCTTATCAGTTTGACAGCAATGAATGAGAAGACTGAAAACACTTTTTTTAAACATGCTTTATTTGTAAATTATTAATTCTGCATTTGAACAAGACAACTGCACCCTAGATTGTGTGAGTATTGCCCCCCCCCCCCCTCTCTCTCTCTCCCTCCCTCCTATATGTTGTTATTATTTTATTTTATATATAATATCAGTGGCGGATCCAGGGGGAGAAGGGGGGGGGCTAAAGGGTCCTCCCCCCCCCCCCTCCGTTACCCCTTACCAACAATTTTTTTTTTGATGGTTATTTGTGGAAGTTGTGTTTTACTATTCGATGGTTCTTCTTTTCTTGTACGGTGTATTTTACAATTATCTCACGGAATCGGTGGGTGAACATAGTGTGTTCATGGGCCTGTAGTCAAATATCCTCACTTGGCATTCCTTACCTGCGCCTGTCACAGTACTTCACGCAGACATAGAGTGCCATGTGCCCCGCACTCACAGTAGCTCATGTAAATCAGTGCCTCTTGCTGTGCGATACAATCCTTATTACATCCTCAGCCGGACTAAGGCAATAAGCCGCTGACTGCTGGTCAGCCTCAGCGGTGGAAAAGTGACCGATCATTGCTGAACTGGGGCCCAACTCAGTCACTCAGCCAGGCATAGAGTTTCATAGGCCCCTTCAGTCACAGGGGCTCATGAAAATATTACCTCTTTCTGTGCCATACGAATGGTTTTGCATCCTCATACGTGGCAGTCATCTAGGTTTAAGTCTACGCCTGTGTACACGCCAACTGTGATCAGAAAGCGAGAAATCAACTGTGCTGTGAGTGTCTCCCCCGGGGTAAGCAGCCGACTGGCCCGGGTGTCACAGGTAATTGCTAATTGCTAATCCCCTAATCCTGTCACACAGCACTCTCTGAGCACAGTGGGTCTCCAGCCTCACACAGATTGCATAGCTTTGTCTTCCGTGGACATGCACAAATGCTCATCAGAGTAGCTGGTCATTGATGCGTGTCACCAGAGGGGAGGTGTGAAATGTCTTGATTTTAATTAACCTTGAACTAACCCTTAAGTCATCGTCAGTCAGTGTAAGAGGTATACATCATGAGTGATAATGACTATTTCTGTGATCTGATCCTGTGTTCCTCATATGGAGGAGGTTTGTAGGTGTATAGAGCAGTAGCACACTTTTCACAAATGGCTGTGTTGTTCCTCAGACGGAGGAGTACTTGGTAGTGTAGTGTTGTTGTCAAACACAAGGTGATTGCTCCTGCAGAGACTTCAGGTAGAACATTCTTTTCAATAAGAAAATTAACACCATATAAGAATCAGAAGTGCCAGATTAATCTTATTTTGTTAGCGAGGTTGTGTGGAGGCAGGGAGGAGGTCAAGTGCATATAGATATGATCAGCCCTTTTAAACTTTTTAAAAAGTGCCAAAAGTGGTGCTGTCTCCCGAGATGAAAAAAGAAACGTTTTAAAAAATAAAAATCGTAACCTCTGCAAACTCTAAATATGTCTCAGAAAACCCCAACAAAACAAAACAAAAAAAAAAAAAAAAGAAGAAGAAAGTAACACGCGTAGAGAGAACGGTTACAACGGGATAGCACAATTTTAAAGAAAATCCCAAAAATAAAAGCACCAAGAAAGAATAATTTCAACACAACTTATTTGTTATTGTTCTTTTTAAGCGCGTTTCTTTTTTTGTCATGAATTTATCCTCGCCTGATAGTCACTGTTTTGGTGTGGATTTCTTTTGTATGACACAGTTTGGAAGACGGGGGGACGGGGCAGGGGGGGGTGGTGGGAGGGGTTGGGGGGGGAGGGGTTGGGGGGGGGGGGGTTGTCGGGTCCCCCCGTCGAGACATCCCTGGATCCGCCCCTGATTATGTTCTTTTATATATATTATTATTATATTTTTTAAATATATTATATCATAATATGTTTATTTTCTGTCCGCGGACTGTCGTGTGAAGTGTGTCTCGGTAACTCAGGAATTTTGTTGCCTCAGGGTTGGCAGCTATGACTACATATATCTGACCCCAGTGTAACCTGCAGTCTCTTTGCAGATGACGGAACTCTTAACGTTTCATCATCAGATGATATATTGTATAACTAGATCTCTTCAGAGTAATTTGAATGATGTTTCACAGTGGTGTCAAAATTTAACTCCATGGTACCGAATCCTTCCAAAACCAAATGTATGCTGATTACCACTAGACAAAAACACCAGCTGAACCCCACTTCATTAAAACTCGCATTTAATGGCGAGTCTGTTGAGCAAGTCACGGAGCAGCGCGTGCTTGGAATCACCATAGATGACAAGCTGTGCTGGCAGAATCATATTACAAATGTTTGTAAGACAATAAATGTATACCTACTTTCTAAACTGAGATTTTTCACTGATGAATCCACCAGAAAAATCTTCTATTGTGCTCATATTCAGCCACATTTGGATTATGCCTCTACTATCTGGGACGGGAGTAGTGATGCTAACTTTAAAAGACTCAACTCGCTCCACAGAAGGGTTATTAAACTCATTGTTGACAGACCCACATATAGGATTAGTACAGATGACAAATTCAAGTTGCCAGCTGTCTTACCTCTTCACAAACTTTTTTACTGGTATTCATGCCCAAAATCACCCTCTCAGAATCTCCTACTTCCGTATTCCGTTTTGCCCATAGGTCCAGCCAAACACCAGGAAACAATATGCCCCGCTTGGATATTTACAAGTCATCTTTGTCCTATTCTGGGGCCAAATTATGGAATTCTGTTCTGGCAGATATTAGAGCAGCACCATCGGTTAGAACATTTAAAACCCAGCTGCTGAAGTATCTCAGGAATACGTGAAATGCTGTACAGGGTAAACCACATGGGGCGATCCGTGGCGCAGTGGTTAAGGTGCCTGCCACCAATGCCAAAGGTGCGAGGTTCGATACCGGGTTCCGGCGTCGGACTTTTCTCCTCTGGTAAGTGTCACCGTTAATTCGGGCGGACCGTCGGGGGTTCTTTCTTCGGGACCCCACCCGGGTCTGCCCTGGGGGACTTGGGTGGGGTTAGGTATTTTTTAGTTCCCAGGGTCACCCTGGTCAGCCCCACAGGGTGGGGTTTTCTCTCTATTCTGGGGCATGTGTTTCTGTCTACCCGAGGTCCATTCACCTGTATTTGCCTTTTTTAAACTCTCCCTACTGTCTGCACTGCCTGTAGCTCTTGATATTGGATGTGTGTTGCTAAATGGTCTTAGCTTTATTTAGGCCCCATGTGTTAGGTTTATTTAATGTGTTTGACCGGCTGGCGACATACATTCAATGTTCTGTTTAGTTGGTTGTTTTTTTTCACAAGCAGTGCAGGCACGTCCTGAGAAAGCCTTGTTGCTGTCGGGACGTTAAGCAATGTACAATCAATCAATCAATCTTTCTTCGGGTACTCCGGTTCTTCCACCCCCCACCCACCCCCCACACTTTGGTACCGGTTTCAGGCTACTTTACAAATTTCAAATAAAAGCGATCAAAAATCTCTGTAACTTCAGTAGCTAAACTGGCCCTTCGTCTGTCTTGTACTGTGTTTGTCTTAAATGGCGTAAATCCGTGTCTATTACGTGAGTGTGCGTGTTGGGTTTCAGTTCGCGGCGCTTTGAGTCGATTCGCCCAAAAATTGAGAAAAAGTGCCTATATAATAACGGTATTATTATTATTATTATTATTACATGACTATGGCTTTTCGTTTCTCACATGACTATGGGTTTTCGTTTCTGAAGTTGGTGTAGTAAACCTTCAATACGTAAATAGCGTAGACTTGTTGAAGCTATTCTTGTAAGTGCCTATTTTCCCCCTACAGTGTATTTTCTTTTTACCATTTTTTTTCATGTAATTTCTTGTAAATACCCGATGCACATATGTATACATACAAACACTGATTTCTGTTTACATTTTTTTCTTTATTACTTTGTACTTTTCCCCACCCGGGTCTGCCCTGGAGACTTGGATTGGGTTAACTACTTTTTCTTTTTTCTCCAGGCATTGTGTGTGTGTGTCTGTGTGAGTGCGTGTGTGTGTGTGTGTGTGTGTGTGTGTGTGTGTGTGTGTGTGTGTGTGTGTGTGTGTGTGCAAGGACATGATTGAAAACAGGTCTATGTACCTAATCATTTATCCTTGAGAAATAAAATTTCATTTCATTTCTCTCTCTCTTTCTCGCGTGACAGGAACGCCTGATGGACCTAATACCGCTATCTTACATTGTACAAACATTATTGTACAAACGTTTATTTTCAAAGTGTGCATTTTGCATTATTGATCCCCTTTGGATGCTCGGTGGATATCATGTGATTTCACACTGTGATTGGTGACATAGTTGTTTGGCGTTTTTGTGCGGTGTTTCTTTGGAACTTATTTGACATCCTGCAGTGTTTTGTGTTTTGCGTTGATCAGACTGTAATGTCTTGTGCACTTCTGTTATCTTCCGTTTTCCTGGACTTTCAATGCGTACTGTGATTGTGAGTTGACTTACACATTTTCTCACCATACCGTGATTATTGAGATATCACTATGTGAGTAAAAAAGCTGTTTTTCTTTGTTGCCTTTCTTTGGCTTCTACGCTGCATGTCTTACAGACCAGCCACACTGGTCACCATACTGACACAACTATCTTTGTGAAATATTTGGCGCCAACCCTCCCCTCTGATCACTCACAGTTAGGGGGATCTGCGACTTGAGTGCCAGCTGTATTTACGTATGATGGAGCTGTTGAATTGTGCTGCTGCAGTCAACCCATCGAGTTGTCATGCCTGACCGCCTGTACAAACTGTGCTAGCCTTATCATCCCAGGATCAGCAGCTTGGCATGTCCGGCATCCTAAGTCATCTGTCCATGCCAGCACGGTCTCCTTCGCAACTGTCTCACCTCCACCCCTAACCGCTCTCCCCGCCCCACCCTCTGCTCCTTATCCCGCCCTACACCACGAACTAAGTGTTGTCCAGCATCCAACAACTCTCTATACTGAACCTGAGGGGTGAATCCCTGACTCTTCTTCAATTTCCTTATATCATTCACATCCCATAGCTTTTTGTTTTGGCCTGTCACGTCTGCTCGATGCAAACATGACGATGTTTTCACCTATCATAGCTAACCAGCCCACATGCCAACATCCCCATGGCTCCCCTATTAAGCCTACTATTATAAGCACGAAAGACGACAACCAGAAGGTTTTCAAGACAAGTGATGTGACTGTGCTCATGCGATGGCGTAAAGCGCTCAATCTCCGCTACAATCACTTGTTGAAACAGTACAGTGAGGCTTTCTACGTGGTATGGCGTGATGTCAACTTTGAGGAAAATGACATCATATTGCGCGATTTCACCCTTCATAGCAAGAATGCCGCTCTTCCAGACTGCCTAGCCAAGACGTTTGTTCAGATTTGGCGAGCGGGTGTGATGTATGCATATCACTGTCACCCCTGTACTACAAAAAGAAACGATGTAAAGGGGGCTAGTGTCTCATCCAGGGCCTCAAGTGTGAGAAGTGGGTGTCGACTTAATTTCATGAGCTTGCTCGTGAAACAGTTGATGCAGAAAGATTTTAATGGCGACAGCGTGTTTTCCTCTGATGCAACACGGCGTGCCCTTACCTTTCTACCGATGCGTGCTCCCCAGCATGTGACGTCCCGCCTACATCTTCCAGTCAGCCGCAGTTCGTTACAGATCCTCATGTAAGCACGGGCCATGCCCAGCCCAAGACAGCTCTTCCCCCATCCAGTCGTCACGATGCCTGACACCCCACCCTGAACCTGCTAGACATCGTGGCCACGCCCGTCCAGTCAACAGACCAAGAAGCGACTGCAAAGCCGCCGCAAGCAACAAACCCCTCTTTCAGCTTCCCCACTCCCTACCCCCCCCCCCTTCCCCCCAACAGCCAGAGGCCTTGACCAATGTTGGCCGATCACCAATAGTACCGCCTGAGCACTCCGCTCCCTTAATCCACTTAGAGGGGATTAGTCTGCCACCCAGCCCATAACTCTGCTCCTCCATCCTCCTCCCAAGCTATGACATCACTGTGCTACCTACTGTGCAGTCAACTTGTGTGTCCGCCACCCCCTGGGCCCTGCATCCCACCCACACACCAACTCTCTTCCAGCAACACTGTCACCCCCCCCCCCCCCACCCCCCACTCCTCCCAACAACCCGTCCACTGCTCCTCTATCATCTGGATTACCGCCCCGGTCAGGTACTACTGTCTATCTGGAGAACGCGACGCCTGACTGCAACCCAGTAGCACCTTAACCTCCCCAGTCCACGGCTACTGTCGTCACCTCAGTTGCCACCAGTCACAAGGAACCTGCTTCCCTCAAGAAACCCACTGCTCACCAACTATTGTTCTACGCGCAAGCCTTTACTGTCATCGGGTCTCTTGTTACAACCATGCAGACATCCTAACGTGAACTGTAGAAGACCAAGCCAGCGCCTTATCTCACATTTCTGATCTCGACAGCCGGATCAGAGACACCGCTGTGCAGGCCGCCAACACGTGCAAGGTGTCAGAGAGCGAGTTGGCCGGCCTGCATGACCAAGTGCACACAATCGAGGTCGGAATCGGACACTTGTCCTCAGTAAAGAAGAATCATTCAAGGCCAGAAGATTTGCAGGATAACGAGGCAAGTCAAGAAAATTACGCCATCATCAGCCTCTCCCACTGACCACAATGCTCCCTTTCAACAGTGTGTTCCAATGCCCTCGCCGACTGTTTCGAGGACCGATACAGGCCCTGAGGGTAGCCGCATACTGGTTACCATGACAACGGACAGAGACAGTAGTGGCCCAACTAATCTGCCCTCACACAACCACTCAGCTAGTCATGCTGCTGAGCATGCCGCCTCCCACCGCCACTTGTCGCCTACTGAGCACATGGCATGCACCGCATTCAGCCTGGCACTAACATTCAGCATCATCCCCGCCAAGGCACACCGGAGACTTAATCTCCATATCTCCATCTCCAACGCTAGTCTGTGTCACGCATGCTGAAAGCTGGGGGTGGTGTAGAAAACACTGCCACCTTCACAGCTCCCAGCGGAGCCCCGCGGCTTGAACTCTTCCATCAGGACAAACGGGACTTGATCCACCCCAGCTACAAGGGCATGACCCGGCTAGCAGGTAACATCAAGAGGGCTGGATCAGGACACCACGACGACGACTGGGCCAAGACTTCAGTCACTCCCCTTGGCAGCAGTGCCAGTCGCAGTTACTGTCACAGTGTCACTGTCCCGACAAACTGTTATGTTGCCAGGCAGCAAACTGTACCTGGAAATGCTGTCGTTGGCCGGACAAACCACTGTGACTCTACCAGTCCACATTCACAGCAACTACAACAACGAGACAAACAGACTCCGTCACAGCAGTCTACCACATTCTCCTGGTATCAGAGTGGATATTACCTGCCTTTCCCGTGGCCGGAGTATGGAATTGACCTATGTGTGTTGGGACAGTACCGATATCCTTACTGTACGATGCCGTCTTATTCCTACCCCTATGTAGACATAGCACCTCAGTACACAAGGACTGGAGGACTTTGACCTCATACTTAAACTGCTATATAACTGCCATTGTTCCAATTTCAGATATTCAAGACAGCGATTATTTCTGACTGATTTTGCAGGTTACTGTGTTCTTCTTTTTCCTTTACCGGTTTTAGCATCATCAACCATCCTTCTCGAAGTTGATTATTCTTTTGTTTGTTTGTTTTCTTGATCAATGCTTTTGTATGTTTTAATATCAGCTCTGAACCGTCAGATTATCCGTAATCTGGCTTACCCGTATATACACTGTTTTCTGCATTACTTTATTGCGTAGACTAGCATATATATTCAGTTTTCTTTCTAATAATGTCTGATAATACATTGAAATCGCACCAGCTCCATATAGGGCACCTTAACATTTACCACTTGGTGAATAAGGTTCCCGATTTGTGTGTGCTTTTGAGCCAACCCACACCCTTTCACAGTTTTGGAATCACCCAGTCACACCTAAATTCCAACATTAGCGATGTGTTACTTTCAGTTCTTGCATTTTCCATTTTCAGATGTGATCCTGTACTTTTGCAGCTAACAGGAATTGCTGTGTAATACACGATTCCCTTGCGCAGTTTATGCACAGACGAGTAGACCTTGAATCAACGACTGTGTATAGAAACCCGTCTGCATCATTTGAGTGGTACAACGACTTTTTAACAATGGTGGACAAACTAAATAAATGCAGCTCCGAAGTATTATTACTTGGAGACTTTAACATTAATATGTTTACTTCACACCCATGTTGGGTCTCAAGCAGCTTATCACATCTGCCACCAGAGTTACAGAGTCGTCTGCCACTCGCATTGTTCATGTTTATACTTCTAACAATCAAGGTCCTTAGTTCCCGTGTACATCAATTGGCGTGTACATCAATTGGCGATCAGTGACAACTATCCTGTGTATGCTGTAAAACTGGGCCCTGAAGGTGGACAAACAAAACCGCAAACACCAGCATACTACCATTCATTATAGGTCTTTTAAACATTTCAGTATGGAAGTGTTCCTAACCGACCTAAGTAAAACTGCGTTCGATGCGGTTTATAACCATAGTAACGCTGAAGATGCGTTGGCAGGATGGTACAGTTTGTTCCTCGGTGTACTTGACAAACATGCACCATTACGTGAAAAGGGAGTGAAGCACGCACAGTTACCTCGGTGGTTAAGTAGGGAAATTAAAGAGGCCATGACTCTTCGAAATGAACTGAGACGTAACAAAGACTTTGCTGCTTATCAAAAACAACGCAACCGTGTTAAGTACTTAGTCCTGGCGGCCCAGAAGAAGCACTTTCAGCATTTAATGGACAATAAAACAGATACTGTTTCTGTGTGGCATGCCCTCAATGCCTTCACTAAGTCGCGGCATTCGGCACCAAACACTTCAATATCAGCAGATACTTTTAACAAACATTTCTTGTCTGCCTCTAATTCATTGTTAGATACCAGTACTGGCAAACTAAACACACCATCCGTCTATGAGAAACTTTAAAAAAAAATTTTTTTTATAAATAAACTTTTTTTGGTGTATATGTAGCTAGAATCTCGCTACATTGTTGTGAAGTCTGACCTAGATTAACCTGGTAGGTTCTAGAAAACGCGCGGTCGTTCTACTTCTATCATTCATCATTCAGTCCTCTCTGCGCCGTCTGGTGCTTGAGGCGACGGCAAGGGAGCGCCACTTTTGTCTGTCAGCTGCTATTTTGGGTGCTGTTTGCAGAGTAAGGCCTCTGTTCTTGAGCTCTCGCTCCACGGTTCGGCGCCACGTCTCCTTTGGTCGCCCACGGTTTCTCTTCCCCTGTGGTGTCCATCTCAGTGCCACCCTTGGTAATGAGTCAGGTGACATTCTGCAAACGTGGCCTAGCCATCTCCATCTCCGTGTGGCGATGGTTTCAGCGATGCTGTCTGCGCCTGCTCTCTTCCGTAGTTCCTCGTTTGTAATCATGTTTGGCCAGAAGACCTTCATGATCCGTCGCAGGCACTTGTTCTGGAAGACATCCAGCTTGCGTTCCGTAGCGGTAGTGGATTTCCAGCATTCTGACCCATATAGAAGGACACTCAGCACGTTGCTCTTAAAAATACGGAGCTTGGTGTGGATGCTCAGGCTTGTGGTCCTCCAGATGGGTTTCAGCATTGCGAAGGCTTGGTTGGCTTTGCTGATTCTTGTGGTGATCTCCCTTGTGCAGTCTCCATCTGTGGTAACCTTGCTGCCCAGGTACGTGAACTCGTCCACCTCTTGCAGAGGTTGGTCATTGATGGTGATTGGGTCGCCCACTATGGTGTTCTTCCTCATGACTTGAGTCTTCCTAATGTTGACCCCGAGACCTATGGAGCTTGCTGACTGTGTCAACTGTTGTGTCTTCTGTTGCATGTCCTGGTTTCTGCTTGCCAGCAGCCCGATATCATCGGCGTAGTCGAGGTCATCCAGCATTGAGGTCAGCGTCCACTGAATTCCCTGCCTCCTTCCCTCTGTGGTGCGGCGCATGATCCAATCAATTGCCATTGAGAATAGGATTGGCGAAAGAATACATCCTTGTTTCACTCCGGTTTCCACCTTAAACGGTTCGGTGAGCTGGTTGTTGTGGACGACTCTGCACTCAAAATTCTTGTACAGGGACCTGATGACGTTGACAAGTTTCTGGGGGATTCCATAGTATCGCAGGATTTTCCAAAGGGAGTCTCGATGCAGACTGTCGAAGGCCTTCTCAAAGTCTACAAAGACCACATAGAGGGATCCATTCCATTCGTTAGACTGCTCAAGGATCTGTCTCAGTACGAAAATATGGTCAATGCAGGACTTGCCTTTCCTAAAACTTGCCTGCTCCCGGCGAAGGATGCCATTCACTGCTGTCGTAATGCGTTCAAGGAGAATGCGGCTGAAGATCTTGCTGGTGAGGGATAGTAAGGTGATGCCTCGCCAGTTGTTACAGTTCCCCAGGTCTCCTTTCTTCGGAAGTTTGACGATGGTGCCGGTCTTCCAATCGCTCGGCGCTTCCTCAGTGTCCCAGATCTTTTGAAAAATCTGACAAAGAAGCTGCGGCGTTGCCGTATCTTCTACTTTCAGCATCTCGGGGCACACTCCGTCATCGCCAGGTGCCTTCCCGTTCTTCAGCTTTTGAATGGCCTGCTTGACTTCCGCAATAGTAATGTTGCCGAGGTTAATGTCCAGGTCCTCCTCCGCTTCAGGAATGTCAGTGAGGGTTGGTGGGTCTGAGCGGTTCAGGATGGACTCGAAGTGTTGCTTCCATCTCTTCAGCTTCTCTTCCTCTACTGTGACATGAGTTCCATCTTCAGCTCTCACTGGAAGGTCGTGGTGTTGCCCGTAATCGCCCTTCAGCTTCTTGGTGTTCTGGTACACTGTCTTCATGTCTCTCTGTTTTGCAGCTGCCTCCGCTTCTTCTGCCAGCCTTTCTGTGTACATTCTCTTGTCTCTTCTCGCTGATGTCTTCACCGCTTGATCTTTCTCTCTGTATTCTCTTGATATTCTTTCCTTCAGTCTTGGTGATTTGGTATCCAAAAGTTTCTTCTTGATCTGTCTTCTCTCTTCTATGCGAGCCCACGTGTCTTCTGAGATCCACTCTGTCTTCCTGCTCTTTCTGTATCCTAAAACTTCCCCTCCTGTTTCCTTCATGGCTCTGTTGAAATCTTCAATAGTCAGCGCTGTCTCATCTTCCAAAACACTAAATCTATTCCTGAGGGCCAACCTAAACTCTTCTTTCACTTTTGGGTCTTTCAACTTGGCCACGTCGTGGCGCTGATTTCTGGTGTCTCCTATCTTTACTTTCCTAAGCTTCAATGTCACCTTCCCCACCAGAAGACTATGGTCGCTGCCAATGTCAGCATGTCGCATCACTCGCACATCCTGCAGAGAGTGCCTCCAGCGACCATTAATGATGATGTGGTCGATCTGGTTCTGGGTCTTGCCGTCTGGTGATTTCCATGTGAGTTTGTGGATCTCCCTATGCGCAAACAGGGTCCCTCCTATGACTAAGTCATTCTCCTTGCAGAAATTGACCAGCCTCTCCCCGTTGTCGTTGATCACACCCGCTCCATGTCGTCCCATGGTCCTCTTTCTGTCTTCATTGTCGCAGCCGACCTTAGCGTTGAAGTCACCGATCAGCATCAGCACGTCATGTCGAGGGATGTCTTCCAAAACAGCTTGGAGGGCGTCGTAGACTGCATCCTTATCCTCTTCTTCCGCGTCGTCTATCGGTGCGTAGCCCACAACAATAGACAGCTTTGCGTATTTGGAATTCATCCTGACGTACAGCAGGCGCTCGTTCACAGGTTTCCACTGTAGAACGGTGTTGGCCTTGCTCTTATTGATGATGACAGCAACTCCTTCTCGGTGTTCGTTGTCTGTTCTTCCAGACCAGATGATGACTTCTCCGGAGCTCAACCTCTGTCTGCCAGCACCAGTCCATCTTGCTTCTGTTACTCCCATGAGGGTTAGTTTGTGGCGGTTCAGTTCACTTACTGCTTGCGCCAGCTTTCCAGTATGGTAGAGCGTTCGCACGTTCCAGCATCCAATTCTGATCCATCGTTTTGGCGTCAGGAGTTCCGCTATCGGGGTGGAGACGTCCTTGCGGCTTTGGTCCCCATCCATCATAAGTCCAGTTTCCTGGTCTGCTTCGCTCCCAGCGCCGGTTGTCGCTTTTTCCCTTGTTGTCGTTTCCGTAGCAAGTTTCTTTTTACAGGGTGGAGTCGCTAGCCCCACGCCTAACCCTCCTCCTTTATCCTGACTTGGGACAGGCAGTTAAGCCCCCAAAGGGGCCTCCCTGGTGGAGTTTCTACTTCTATAAGTGACCTCAAATATGACATCAAAGCTTTGTAGTACACATGTTGGCTACAATTCGCAACATTTATGGAATGCTTCTAGATGTTAGTGGAAGATTGTAGATAGATCTAGAGTGTTCTTTTTAATGAATATTAATGAGTTTTGGTTACGTTTTCTTTTCTGATTGGTTGAGTTGTGTAATTTGCTGGATTGTTCTGGAAATCTGTAATATTATTAAAAAAAGGTGTTGGGATATATGTGCGCGCATTATTTGGGAGACACAGTGTATCAAAACTGAGGATGCATTGTATGAGACAGTGTATCAAAGTATGGATGCATTTGTGGATGCATTGTGCTGAGATTGCATTGTGGGAATAAAGTATTGATGGAACTGTTACTCTAGTGTGGTCTACAACCTTGTGCCACGTGTGTGACGAGTTGCAGCTGAGTGAGGTTTTTCTACATGAACCCTACATGCGTGACTGGTGTGATTGCATCATACTAGGACTACCACATAACAACTTGGAATAAAGATGACGTGCGCTGAACTGGATTGTCCTGTGTCTAAATGAACCATAACTAGGCCTGTGTGTCAGGTTCATGACCATCTGTTACAGAAGTATATCTTTGATCAGTTACTGCAGTTGTGGGCCTTTAATCATTCTCTCCTGTTTCAGTGTTGGTGATCACACTTTTAATTCAGATACACATACATATTCTTTTGTTTTTGTTGAGTTTGCTGCTGAATTTCATGATTAGTTTCATTTCATTCATCTTTCCCCCATATAAGGCTAACACATCTATGCTGCACTGCATATAAATCATATGTTCTTCTCTTGGATTTGCACTGGAAAGTACATGTATTAAACTAAGATTTTTATCTTCTTTTATGCATGGTAGTTGTAGATTGTTCAAATTAGCTATAAAAAGTTAAATCTAATCACGGGGACAGCAGCGTTTAAAATGGAATCATAAATATAAAACAAATATCCAGCATCAAGACTACTTGAAAAGTGAGTGAATTCATTCCTGTTAGCAATTGCCAGGGTTAAATCCATATTTCCACCAGTTGTAACCATAGAACATGTACATGGTCTATGTTGTAACTGACTAGTTGAAATAGAGCTTACTGCAATGATCATGTTCCCAAAGAAATAATTGTAGAGGTTCACAAGCATAAATGCACTGTAAAATCTATCTTTAAAATAATATTACTTAATAGACTTTTTTTCTGTAATTTTTGCAGTGTTTCAATCAAACTTGGCACAAAGGTAGTCGATGATAATAAATTTCAATACCAACTATATTTGGTTGACCTTTCACAAAGGTCAAGAGGTCAGTAAATGTGTGAACACTTTATGTTGACAGAAGATACTACGACCAGCTTCTGTACATGCGAGGGCAATTTTTTTTCTTTTTTTTTCTTTTTTTTTTGGGGGGAGGGGGGGGGGGGGGGGCGTGGTGGTGGTGGTTCCATAGGTTCTCAACCTCACCCCCCCCCCCCCAACTCTAAATTCTTTAAAATGCTATAACAAAGTCCCTTTTTGAGGTGTTTGAAATTTCTCATGTCATCAAGAATGTTGGCCAGTTTGTTCGTAATCCGTCTGTTGTGCAGTGTGTCCAAAGTATCCAAAGTTTCCTGTGCCCTACCAATCAACCCGCCCCCTTTCCGGATTACTTTGTTAAGACGATCTTGATCTCTTTTACATAAATTTCTACCCCAGCACGTCAGTCAAAAAGATAGAACGCTAACAATACTGAAGCAGTAAAACATCTGTAAAAGCTGAGTGCGTACATTAAATGATTGGAGATGTAATGGGATGTGTGCTCTTTTTCAGACAGTGCTGGTAATGAGATGTCTTATGAAAGATTCGACGAGGTCAAGGCTGGATCTTCGAAAGAAGTCCAGATTGAACTTGCAGGTACAGATGGAAAAGTCACGATCTCGGCGGACTTTATCATGGATCCTGCTGTTAGTCTTGGGTCATTGGGGTGAGTAAACTGCTGTGTCTTTTCAGTGTTACGCCAGATAAAAAATGCAATGTGTGCGGCGGTATTGTGTGCTTGTTTATGCGCTAAACCCTACCATAGGCATAAGCTAGCTGTCATGCTGATTAAACTATCTGCCATTAAAAAAAGAATGGTTCAGTGGTTGATATTTTCATGATGGTTGATATTTTTGGTTTCACAGTCTTAAACCTGTCATGGCTGCCATCACTGACTTGCGCCTAGGTGACATGCACCAGCAGCGCCATTGTTGCTATTTTCGCACATGACCGGTCGCTCGGACCGGCCCTGTGCACCAAATTGGTTTAGAGCGTGTGCTCTCCGCACTTGTCATGAGCAGCCTTGGAGAAAGAATCATGTGACGTTTGATTGCTGCCAAATAAGATAAATAAAGAATAAACCCTTTTCCATATAAGCAACCCGGCAATACATCCTTATGCTAGCATCACAAAACATCCCACGATTTGGCAGATTTGAAAAATAACTTGTTTCTTTGTGGAAGAAAGCACCATCGTAGCCGTAGTACGAGTGAAATACAATGGACTTGATTCAGGAATACGCAAGTTCTGATGAGAATGAACTGCCCCAGGAGACCTATCTTTTTCCAGTAGGGACATACGCACTTGAACAAAACAAGGGGGTAACGTTAAAATAGGAAATGAACCGTTTTTCGGCAGCAATCACAATCTTTCGTAGGAACAAATGAGACCACACTACAAGTGCAGAAGCCTACCTGTGCGTGCAGTTGTGGTGCACAGGACCAGTCCGAGCGACCGGACAGATGTGAAAATAGCAGTAATGGCGCCACAGGTGAGTTTAACCTAGGTACAGGTCAAGGTATACCAACTTAGCCTGACTTGGTGCCATCCTTGAGTGGACTGTGATTTATGGGTGGGACTTTTCTCGCTACAGCCGGATTTCCAGATTAATTTTTTTTTTTTTTTAAACTTAAAAAGTGCCCCAAGACGCTCGCTTCAGGATTCAACTTTTTTTTCGGTCCCACCCATGGTGATTCCTGCAGGACCCTTTGGCTGTGGGTAGAGGTTTCTGTTAGAGCGATTCCTGCAGAAATCACTGCAACAATAATGGCTACTGACTTCCGAAGGGTTAACCCATTTAACCCCAAAGCCACATTTCCCAAATTTTGGTAGTGTCACCTGGCGACTATGTACCCGTTGGAGCAGATGGATAAAATATGGTAATTGAAGGGTAGTGCCAGATTGGCTTAGCGCCAGCAGGCACCAAGCTACTCTGGCACTACCCTTGAATTATGATGGTCAATCCATCTTCTGCTGTAGTGTGTTGGGGCTAAATGGGTTAAGCTCATGGGTAGCACTACCTGAGTGAAAGTAGCCTCAGGATAAACTATGCTCGATATTGTGTCAAATGTCAGTTGATGTGGTGTGGTTATCAGTCTGCATCATAAGGTATAAATATCCAAGTTTCTCATGATGCAGACTGATTGTTGTAGTCCTGTGAAACATGTTATATCTGTGAAACGTGTTATATACATGCTTTTTGTCTACCGTATTGAAAATACAGTAGACTTTAGGATGAGGCTGATCGGAGCACGTTCCCTAGAATGCAAAGGACATAACAGGTGGGCAGGGCTCATGGTCTGGCAAAGAAGTAACAAAATAAAAATTACGTCACATCTAGCCACTCTAACCTTGCTGTTGAATGTCGATTTGGCGTGAAGCGCCATGTGTGCGTATGTATATTATGTAAACATGAGAATCTCTGATATTACTGTATGCACAAACTTGAAACTTGGCAAAATACTTTAAAAGAGAGTGGCAAAGAGACTCTCCGAGCATATTGTAATTGGATGTCTCATTGAAGAAATAAAAGACCGTTTATAGAAAGTCAGTTGACCCAGATTAGAGTCCGAAATTTTGATTATATGCACTTGAAATTTTGGATATGGATAATTTGTAGAAAGACATTAGATGAGTTCGTTAGCGAGCTTTGTACCTCTTCAACTTTTTCGAAAATAAAAGTTCAATGCGGGGGAAAAAATGTCAAAAGTAAGACTCCTTGATTTCATCAGAAGAATCAGATAGTGATGGTGACGTAAAAGCACCAAACGCGTCAGTGTTTTATACAATGTTCCTAGCTGACGCAAATCACCAGCACTTTTGTGTTTTACATGTATATGAGCTGGCGCGATGGTCTCCTTCATTTATTTTTGTATGATATTTGCGAACATATTGTGGAAAAGGTGGAATATACATGCAAGCTCATACAGAAGAGGCTTTGTGGGCGTGGGCCATTCCACCTTATTCTTCCAAATGGCTGTGGCTACGCCAGCCCACCTACATAACGTATAATTGGTAGGAAGCGCTGTGTGTCTGCTGTCTGTGTTTGTGAGTGCCATTCTGCCGTTTGTGCTTGTGTGTGCCATTGCTGTGCAGATCGGGTGGGGGGGTTGGGGAGGGAGGTATGGGGGGGAGGGGTTATGGGGTGGGGGGGGGGGGGAATGAAAGGGAGATACTGAATGAGTTTGTAATCCAGCATTATATCTCATCAACCTTTTCAATAAAAACTAATTCATTTTTGCAAAGTTTTGGGGCCACTATTTACTCCCAAAAACAGTAGGCAGTGGAAGAGGCTGTGTGGAACAAAACAATCAGCTCTGGAAGAGCTGCCTTTCTGACAAATGACGTGAAATATCAAATTCATCCAAGTGTATACCATCGTGAGACCAGCAATGCCATGACGTGAAGCTTATAGTGACGTCATTTTGCTGCTCATGCTATTCTTCTTTAGAATTCCTGTTGCTACTCCAGCCCACAGAGTGTACTAATGGGGAAGCGCTGTGTGTCCGTCTTTATTTGTGTCCGCCGGTGTGTGTGTTGATCAGAGGTTGGCTTAGAGAGGAGGGAAATGGATCAGAAGGGTAAGCTTAAAATATGAACAACTCTGAATGTTCCTAAAAGAAAATGCACGTCAGTTCCAAACAATGCAGCACAAACAATACAGTAGATTTTCGGATGAAATCCTCATCTTGTTACATAATCAAGGACTTTCAAAGTGGGACAATCAAACATTATATCAGACTAGGTTATTGCACATGTTGATACTTTCAGTTTTATGCACTTCAGACCAGTTCATCCTAGGACTCCAAAGCTGAAAGTCAGGTGTAGAAACATCAAAGGAATGAATGTGCAAGCTTTTTGTTGTGAACTTGGTGACTCACCATTGATCAAGACCCCACCGTCAGATGTGTCAGAGTGTGTACAACTGTACAATGATACACTGACTTCCCTTCTTGACAAGTATGCACCAGAAACTGTAAAGCAAATTTCTTTTCACCCTGATACCTCATGGTACAATTCCGATGTTCTTGCTGCAAAGCAGGCGCGTCATCATGCAGAGTGTCAGTATCGTAGAACCTGTCTAGTAGTGCACAAAGACTTGTATAGAAAGGCACGCAATCACTGCACACAGGTGGTTCGTCAGGCAAAGAGCACACATATTCAGTCTGAACTTGATGCTGCCGCTTCAGATCCTAGGAAAATGTTCAGGATTGTGAACAGACTGCTTGGCAAGGAGGACAAATCTCCTATTCTGCCTGACATGAGCAATGACTTGGCTGCTGCCTCTCTGTCCCAGTTCTTTAACAATAAGATTGTGCCATCAGAGAGCAGCTGTTAAAGGAGAACACAAGTGGTAAACCTGATAACCAGGAACATTCATCCGCTTTTGCTGGTGATCCTTTCTCAGTGTTTGTGCCAGTCTCTGCTGATCAACTGCTCAAAGTCATTGCAAAATCCAAGTCCACATTCTCTAGTGTTGACCCGATCCCCACCAAAATAGTCTTGGAGAATTTGGACATTCTTCTGCCAGTTATTCTTCACATCATCAACCGCAGTCTCTTCACCAGTGTTGTTCCAGGAGCCTTTAAGACTGCTGTGATTCGTCCTCTCTTGAAGTCGAACTTGGACCCTGATGCTCCTAAGAACTATAGGCCAGTATGAAACCTTCCATATTTGTCCAAGCTCTTAGAACGTGTGGTGGCCGATAAACTGGCTGATCATGTGTCTAGGTACCAGCTACTGGATAAATTTCAGTCTGCATACAGGCCAGGTCATTCTACAGAGACTGCAGTGCTGCGTGTCAAACGATATTCTCTGTGCAGCTGATCGTGGTGACCACTCACCCCTGGTACTGCTGGATCTCAGTGCGGCATTCGATACCATAAATCACCAAATACTGCTGTAGAAACTTCAGTTTGAGTTTAGTATCATGGCACCAGAAGTTGCGTGTGTTGTTTTTTATTTATTTATTTTTATTTCTTATTTATTTATTTTTTTTGCGCCCTGAGCATGCTGCTAGCATGGAGTGGATGCGCATTACAAGTGGACATCATCATCATCATCATCATCATCATCATCAGGCTATCATTGTAATTCTTGATTGGAGAACACAGTTCTGAATTTTCTCCTTGAAGAAATTTGAGTGTAAAATAATTTGCATTGTTTAATTCAGATCTAGTACTGAATCCGTTTTGTGTGGTGTTTTTCAGAATGCTTCGACTTAGGATCAATCGCTTCATCAACCACATAGCTTTCCGGTTTGTTACATTATTGCTGATTTGTACGGATTTCACCATTGTGATCATTGACTTGGCTAAAGAATGCAACCCAGACTTCACTAAAATGGAAATCGCTGCTCACATCATCATCTGCTACTTTGTTGTGGAGGTTTTCCTTCGAATGTTCAGTGTTGGGTAAGACATATTTAAAACTGTCACAGACAAATTGATACTGTACTGTCATTTATACATTTTATCGTCAATCTGTAAATCACAGTATCATAATTGACTCACGTGTGATAGCACAAGTGAGTCTATGTACATGGTCATCTATTGTTTGTTCTTCATCAGTGGTGAACTTTATGCTGTATTTTTATGCTGTTTTATATTGACTATTCAAGCCACAGACTTCAAACTTTGGCCCAGTTATACGTTGTGGCAAAACCTTCCTAAACATACTAATTTTAATGACCTCACTCAAAGGTCAAGCACAGTGGATCACTAAATGCGGTCATATTTTTGACAAAATATGTCTTCTCTCAAATACTGTTTTCAACTTTAAAGCTAAACTTAAACTGGCAGTATAAAATTCCTCAGGATAAGACCTTCATGTACATACTAACTTGTTGAGATCAGCACTCGAGGTCAGCAAATGTGTGAACATTGCATATTGTTTGATAGATTAGATGTTTTTATTGGCACTTTTGCAAATATTTCAATCAAACTTGGCAGTAGGATAAAAGCAGCTAGATGATATGACTTTCCTTCCTATGCATGCTAACTTGACTGAACACACATAAAGATCAAGGGAGGGAAGTAGACGTGTGAAAAATATGCTCACATGTTGAAAATTACATAGGATTTTGCAGGTACCACCTGTATTGCCATTTGACATTTGCATGCTGTCCTTTGAATATGATTGAGTGTATAATCAGGAGAGTCAAGGTCACATAAGGACAGATAAATTATGTGGATCAGCTATGCATTTGAGCCATCAGGCTTTGCAGTTCTTGGTTTTGTCACTGCGCTGCACCTTTTCTGCACCCCTCGTCTTTCAATGTTTATAAACTGTCTGTAGCATTGTTTATTCACTCAACCAATAGATGAAAAAGTGCTTTGTATTTGGTTGATTTCATTAACCCCTTCATTGCCAGATGTAAACATCACTCAACTGGAAGAGGCAAAGAACCAAATGAGCCCCCACTGATGAGGGGGTTGATGAGGTTCTTCTGCCTCTTATGACCCTGTTTATATGCAGGCATATTCCTTGGATATTAATGGGATTATTCGGTGTGGAATTTGCTCAGGATTTAATTTGGATGGGTTAAGTCTAACACTAACCCTTTTTTGGGGTTAGTATTAGACTTTAACACCTTCACTACCAGTTGATTTAAGCTGTGTTTTTCACATTGTAATTTTAAGGGCACAGAATTTCTGACAGTCATGCAAAGAATGTGTGTACAAAATATAGGGCCAGGAAGAATAGGTCCATCAGAGGCTTTTGTCACGACCCCACTTCTGGGGCGCGAGCTATGAGTGCTACCACTTGAGACACACCCAACCCACACTAACACAAACCTAACACAAACACCAAAGGAACAATAACGATGACATTTATTACATATAACCCTAACAATAGTCAAACTCAATCCTAACCACACTTTCACACATCACATTCACACTCACACGTCCAAACTCCCCACCCCGAATATCCGTTATAGTACACAATACCAAATAACGAGATATATAATAAACTAAATGTCACTAATACAAAAGGTTGTGAAAACTAATATATGATAAACAAATATCCTTAATAAAAATATAAAAGAAAAACTGAGGCTGAAAAGCCTAAATCCTAAGCCACCGGACCCCGACGGAAGCATAAGCGTCGAGCGCTAACGCCAGTTAGACCAACGCCTTTGCCTCCGCGAAGAGTCCCTTACAGCACGTGGCTCCTTAAGTAACACAGTATTTCAAATAGCACAATATCAAATATATGACAAACCAAATATGCTTACTAAAACAAATGAAGATCAAGAAAAATGAATATAGTTCGTAAGCTACTGAATCTCCCCAGCGGGAGCACGAACGACACGTTGGAATGAAATTAATGCTTTCGCAAACTATACATTCACAGCACAAGGCTCCTTTAACTAACACGTTTCAGAAAAAAAACAATATGTATACAAATGAAGCAAATATCCTTAATTTAACATGACTGAAAGTTGAATAAACTGAATATATTTCACGTCACTGAACCTTCTCGCCGGAAGCACAACTGTTAAGCTCAGCTCAGCTTGACGCTCTTGCTTCCGCGACAGGGCTTTCCGTAACACAGGCTGCCTTTAAATAATACAATAACTCAAACTCTTCTGTCACTGTGACAAAACTCCTCTTAACACTGTCACTATGAGGAGATGAAATAAATCTCACAAAGTCCTTTACAACATTATAAACAAACAAAACTTTACTTAAATAGGTTATGAATAATTAAATGGGACGACCCGACCTGACTAAACACGAGGCGTGCCGCGACACTCACAACAGCACCTAGGTACGGCATCATAGCCCCACAAGGCAGAGTGACACAGTCAGCCTCCACTCTCAGTACCACAGCACGGTGGCAGACTTAGCCGGTTAGTTCTTTAAGGTTAGGCAACACACAGGTGCAAAAATACACATATAAGTAACTAACAAAAGAAACAAGATAATCATATCACCCTTCCCGCATCTTTAATTGCCGTCTTTTATATTCCCTTCACCTCTCTCCCGCAACAATAAATTCAATCTCAACAGAATACATATTTACACATCACCACATGACTCACTTCCGATATTTACACTCCGACGCTAAAAACTACAAAATACAACAGATGGCATTCGCTTCTACATTCTATTCTTACACTTGCCTCCCAATACACACTAACCAAAATAATAATAACAGAACCAGCAAACACAAACAAACCCCCCCCCCTAGCAAATGGCCACTAAATAATATTGTTGCATGTACTTACTGCCATCCGTGAGGACGCCCCGGCTAGGACGAAGACAAACAAGGACAAGACAAGCCATGGGTAAAGTCGTTGCAGCTCTTCTTCCTGTCTCCTTCTTCGGACACCGGCTCCAGGATGACCAAAACCGTATCGCAGGGCCGATACAAAAGAACGACACAGCTGCTTGTGGCCTTCAGCAAATGGTGAACCACGCCTGAAAGACCACCCTAGGAGACTGCTGGAAAAAAACGACTGACTCGTTCACAGTTGGAAAAGCGACTGTCTAACAATTTGGATAATGTTAGGTTAGCAAAAAAACGCTCACTAAATCATGTGATTGAAACTCCATGTGAAACAATAACCACCTGATTGCGGAGACCGGGCGATCCCGTGTGTTACGCCGAGCTCCAAACTCTCGCACGGCAGCAAATATTCGTGTACAGGCCAAATACCCCACCCCAATTGCGGAGATCGGGCGATCCCGTGCGTTACGCCGAGCTCCAAACTCTCGCACGGCAGCACATATTCGTGTACAGGCCAAATACCCCATCTAAACTACTCGTACGTCCGGTGACTATCCAAATCCTGTCACCCCTCTAAACTTAGTCCCCTACAAAATTAGACGAAAAAAAACCGTGTCGTAACAGCCTTGTGTCCATGACAGTTGATAAACAAAATCACTTTGATGCTTTTTGGCTCAAGTGCAATAGCAAAGGTGTGCTGATTTTTTGGGCCAGTGGTCGTACGTTCATCAACCTTAGTAAATTTAAAATTTGGCATATTCTCAGAGACTTTTCAAGCTGCTGTCTCAAAATTTGACCCAAAGGTACTTTATGGCAAGACCTATCTTAATACCCATTTTAGTGACCTCTCTCAAAAGTCAAAGTCCCAGGGAGTCAAGATATAGATCAAAAATACATGTAGACATATTTTGAGAATGCAATTTCCAACTTCAAACCCAAACTTTGTACAGAAATACCTGATGGTAAGAGCTTCCTGTGCATACTAAATTGGATGGCAGCTTATAGTCATCAAGGGTTACTAGACCTGAACAAAAATTAATGTGTGAATAGTGCCCTTTCAATATCAGTCTTTATCAACATTTTTGCAAACTTTTCAATACAATTTGGCACAAAAGGTAGCTCATGGAAAATTGTCAGATCTGTGTAAAATGCTTAAATTTAGAGAAAAGATGTATTTTGGTGGTACAAAAAGCCAACCCTTACCTGAAGACACTTGAACATTTCAGTGACTGAACATTTCAGTGACTGGTTGGTAAGGTCAAGGTGTCAAAGGTCAGATTATGTGGGTGGATTGGTTATGCGCGTGAGCCAAAGGAGCTTAATTGTCATTTTTATTCCATAGTTGTGGCTACAGGTTTTATGTGTTGTTTGCTACGCCAACCAGTTCTTGAATATGAACAGCTGTCCCAGTAAGCAAAGGAACCGCAGGCTGACATGACCCGCAGTGGGCCCGTGCTCTTTCGAGCTTGAGCCTACTGTGGCTGACATTGACCCAAGGACCTTTGCTTTCTAGTGTGCAGTTTATTTCTTCTATGAGTAATGAAGCCATGAATGTCATTTTGACCGATGTGTTCCCTAATTACAACTCTTGACTATGAATGTGCGTGCATGCTCACATGTGTGTATGTGTGCTTGTGTTTCAGATTAGTATTCTTCAAAAATGGGGTGGAGGTTTTTGACTTCATTGTGATCCTCGGCTCATTCATCATTTCTACAGTGTTTATGGCATTGAGTTCATATACAGATGACACCTGCAGTGGAGAAGAATATGTCAAGTATGTAACTTTTATTCATAGTTTTGGATTGTGTACCTTTTGCTTCATGTGAGATAGCAAAAGGTAGCACACTCCCTAAATCTGCTTTGAAGAAACTTGTGAAGCAGATTGAGGAAGGCAACCAGTGCAGATTATGTAATCCATGTGGTAATTGTTTTGAAAAGAAGTTAAAACATGAAGCTCTCACCCAAATTTTCACTAATGGGATACAGCTGGGTGGCTCAGTGCATTTAATTGCCACCCAATGTTTTGGCACCCAGTGAGTTTCTTCCAGTAGTATTGGCATCCAACTGTGATCTTTTTTTGTTTTTGGCTCAAGTGTGATAGCAAAAGCTAGCCTATTCATTGCATCTGTTGTATGTCCGTCATCTGTCATCAATGGTAAACTTAAAGGTTGGCATTTTCTCAGACTGATCAAGACACAGACTTCAGACTTAGCCTAAGGATATTTTATAAACATATGAATTTGAGTGACCTCGCTCAAAGGTCAAGATCACAGTGGGTCAATTACCAGGTTTAAAATGGTCTATTTTAACCAATGTTGTCTTTTCTCAAATGCCATTTTCAGCTTCAAAGTCAGACTTGGTAAACAGATACCTGATGATAAGACCTACTTGAACATACTAAATTGTGCGACCCCACTCAAAGGTCAATGGTCACAGGAGGTCCAAACGTGAAAAATGCATTCTTTGTGGATAGAATGTAAGCATGGCACCTTTACAAACATTTCAATGAAACTTAGCCAGAAGATCTAGATGGAGATACAATCTTCCTTTTCATACTAATTTGGCTAACCACTCATAAAAATCAATGATTGTGGAGTTCAACAAATGTGTGAAAAATGCATCTGTTGAGAATTTCTGGTGTCATATAACACATTCTACGCATTAAAAAAACCCCACGTTTTGGAGATGATATCTTTCTAATGCTTGAAGATTTTAAAATGCTGTCTTCAACACGAAAAAGTCTGCACACTTGTGGATACAATGCAACAAACTGCACCTTTTTCCGTTGCGTTGCCTTTAAGTTACAACCCTTTGAACACGATACCCCCAAAATTGAAAGTTACAAGGTAACATTTTTAGGTGAATGGCGTTGTTTATCAAGGACTGCTCACGTTTCATCCGGAGCTTTGTAAATCTGATTGCACCATTTAAAAGGCCATTCATTTATCTCCAAATGCTGCTGTTACGATTGTGGTTGTGTTGTCCTTTGAGAGCATACATGTGTTAATCATAGGAAACAATCTGATATTTATTTGAGCTATCATGGTTACGATTCACGTATCTTTTCGGTGGGATTTTTTTTGTTCGCGCGTAAAGCGGAATTTGTTTTGTTATTGTGCTAGGTTTGTTCCGGAAGTTTCTAGCGAAGTCACACGGAGAAAAGCGGTTTGATTTTTGTACTGTGTAGTTACGATGAGAAGAGACTAGAATGTTACAGCAAAATCGCGCTCTGTCTAGTGACCTCGTGTGTGTAACATCAAAGCGTCGGCATCCTTTTGAAACTCGGTATCAGAGTGAGCCGCTCTTTTGGTCACAAGTTGTGAGCGTGAAATGTTCAGCCTTTTTCGTGTGTGTGTCGAAATTTTGTGAAGGTTCTCGAAGTTTCCGAACTGCCTACCATACTTTTGTGAGATATCATTTTTCCAAGGATTTGGGGCTTAAGTGAGCAGCCAAATTTTTGTAGCCTATTGTGGTTTTCTAGAGGGTTCATGTTTTATCGATGTTTGTGAGTTTCAGTTGCGTAGATTATTTTGATTGATTGAGTTGTTTGATTTTCCTAGATTATTCTAGAAATTAGTGCACTATAAAAGATTGGTGCTGGGGAAGCACGTGGGTACATTGTCTAGCATTGTCAGTGTAGAGACACGCAGTTTATCGTAGGTACGTGGCCCGTATAGGGTGTACATTGTGAGAGACACTGTATGAGAAACTTTGTGTCGCAGTGTGGACATCGCAGAAGAGACTTTGTATCAGTGTTTGCGCATTTGGATTTGCATTGTGTGGAGATCGCACTGCTAAATTAAAATATTGTTGGAACTGTTACTCCAGTATTGTCTACATCCTTAAGCCACGTGTGACGGATTGCAGCTGAATGAGGTTTATTTAAAAAGAACCTTACGTGTGTGCGTCTGGTATGGTTATTATACTACGACTACGATTCTACCACGTAACAGCTGCAAATGATTTTTATTTGAAAGACACCGTTGCTGTTGTGGTCTGAATAATTAAAGACATGCATCCCACAAAAAAAAATCACTTGTACCGATTTCAGACGCATACCTCCCATTTGCCGGCTAGTGATTTAAATTCCCGAGCAATATTGGAAAAGGAGGATTATTTCTCTATCAAATGCAACCAAAACATTCATTTTCAGTGAGAATTATAGATTTTATCGCAAAAAAAAAGTCGATCTACCCCCCCCCCCCCCCCCCCCCCCCCCCTGAATCAAAACATTTCATTGGTCTCTTGTAAAAGGCGAATGCATAAACATTTTGTTTCTGAGGAATTTAAATCATCAGATGGCTTAGAGTGTTTTATGAGGCGTTTTTACTCCAGTCATGCTCATAACACAGCATCATTTTGTGCCACAGATTGGAGGGGGGGGGGGGGAGAGGGGGAGAGGATGGGGGGGGGGGGGGAGGAAGGCAGGATGGGGGGGGGGGGGGGGAGGGGAGGAGGGCGGAGGTGTCGAGGGGGAGATGTAGCATATGACCTCGAAACATTTACTTTTCTCATCAATAACTCACATTTTCACTGTCTCCTTGAGTCTCTGTGTGTGCGTGCGTGTGTATACGTGTGTGTAACTGCTTTATTTCTTCATGTTCGCATGATTAGTAGACAGGTTACTTGTTTATTTGAGTTGTTTCTTTATTGTACAACCGCCATTACACTGATGAACATAACCACCATCAAAACAACAGGAGAAAACAAAGTAAACAAGATGACGATTTCATCCCAAAGTCTACCGAATTGTTTGGAGCTCAAATGCGTTTAACTTTTAGGAACATTCAGAGTTGTTCATATTTTTAGGCTTATTATGCTGATCCATTTCCCTCTTCTCTAAGCCAGCCTCAGATCAACACACACGTCGGCGCACACAAAGACACACGTTGCTTCCCACCATTAGTACGCTCTGTGGGCTCTTGTAGCGACAGGAATCCATCTCCTTTTACTCTAACCCACCCTCTGATCCACACACACTGGCACACAGAAATAAGACGGACACACAGCGATTCCCGCCATTTGTAAGCTCCGTGGTCTGGCGTAGCATAGCTACTCTGAAGAAGAATAATAGCACGAGCAGTGAAATGACGTCACTTCAAGCTTCAAGTCATGGCATCATTAGCCCCATGACGCCGTGTTCATAGTGACGACTCGATGTTATACATCATCATTGCAGTACTAACATTTGACGTATAATATAATCAACTTTGCAAATTTCTTGCTGATTTTCATGCCTACAGCTTACAGGTCACAGTTTGACCTAATCCTACCCCAGGCTGGGACAAATAGCAGGCTTATGTAAACACTGTTTATGATAAATCATGCAGGTATTAATGAGAAGATAGTTTTTTTGGTAAAAGAAAAATTAAAGTTATGTTAGGTGTTTTACAAATGACTCTGAAAAAGTGCTGCAGAAATTTTCAGATTTTCACACCTAGGGCATACAGGTCACAATTGACCTAATCATACCCGACAGTGGAGACAAACTGCAGGCTTATGTAAATACCGTATACGAAAAATCATGCGATTATTAATGAGAATATTGTTTTTTTCATTTAAAAAAAGTGAATTGTTTTAAGATTAACCCATATAATTCATGAAATTAATCCGAAAAACGTGAAAATATATTATATTTTTTTCTTTAATCATCACTCAAAAAGTTCTAGGGGTACAATGCTGCTTAACGAACTCATTCAATATCTCCCTTTTATTTAGCTATATGCAAAATATCTAGTAAAAATATGAGAAATTGCGGGTTCCAGTGTGGATCAACCGGTTTTTGTGAAACGGCCATTTTCGCGCCAATGAGCATCTTAATCAAAACATCGAAAGAAATGTCCCGAGATAATTCTTTTAGGGACAATATCCTAAAATTTCAAATTTGTCCATCCTCAAACGAAGGCTCTAGTCGCTGTATCCAACAAAATATGTTTCCATCAGAACTGAAGCAAGCCAAGGTTATCCCTTTGCTTAAGTCAAAAGATCTGTCGGATGTTAATAACTATAGACCCATTTCAATATTATCCAGCCTTTCCAAACCTCTTGAAAGACACGTGCACAAACACCTTTATCAATATTTGGAGAGTCGCAGTCTTTTGCACGTATTTCAGTCCGGCTTTCGCCCCAAGCATTCTTGCCACATGGCACTGACAAGACTTATTGATGCGTGGCTAGCATCCATAAATAACTCCCAAATAACTGGGTCGATCTTTATTGATTTTAAGAAAGCTTTTGACCTTGTAAATCATAACATTCTTTTGTCAAAACTTCAAGCATATCTCTGCAATGCAGGTGCTGTCTCATTGTTTACTTCATATTTAAGCGGAAGGAAGCAAAGAGTACTGTTAATGGATCCTACTCCTCGTATGGTCTCGTCAAAAGCGGAGTGCCTCAGGGCTCTGTCCTCGGGCCATTGCTGTTCTGCATATTTATCAATGACCTTCCACTGCATATTAGTTGCCAGGATATTTCTTGTGACATGTTTGCTGACGACTGCACACTACATACTCCTCACAAAGATGTAGCTGCAATTAGCACGCGTCTGCAGGAAAGCCTGCATGAGGTCACCGACTGGTGTCATTCCAACTCCATGTCTCTGAATCCGTCAAAAACAGAATGTATGGTTATAACCACACGTCAAAAGCGCCAGCTATGCCCGCTCTCTCTTAGTCTGTGTATAAACGACAGCCCAATTGAGCAAGTATCACACCACCGCCTCTTAGGGGTCACTATAGATGATCAGCTTAAATGGCAACTGCATATTAATAATGTGTGCAAAAGGGTTTCCAGCGGCCTGTATATGTTGTCAAAATTGAAAACAATTACTGACACAGATGCGCGTCTTCTTTTCTACAATGCTCATGTCAAATCGCACATAGACTATGCATCAACAGTGTGGGATGGTTCTAGTGATGTACATTTGAAGAGGCTGAACTCCCTACATGTTGAAAAAAGTGTGGAGTTCCAAAGAGCTGTCACAACACACCAAAGTCCGGATTTTCAACTCCAATGTAAAAGCAGTTCTCCTATATGGAGCAGAGACTTGGAGATTGACAAAAACCACAGTCAACAGAGTACAGACCTTCATGAACAGTTGCCTTAGAAGAATTTTGAAAATCCACTGGCCAGAGAAGATCAGCAACGTCAGACTCTGGGAGAGAACAGAGCAGATAACAGCAGAGAATGAAATTGGGCGAAGAAGATGGGGATGGATCGGTCACAGTCTGAGAAAGCCAGCTTCCAGTATCACTAGGCAGGCATTGTCATGGAACCCCCAAGGAAAGAGGAAAAGAGGTAGGCCGAGAATCTCCTGGCGTCGAGACCTCCAAGCAGACATCAAGAGACTGGGAACCACCTGGAGTAGAATCGAAGGAGAAGCACAGGACAGGAGTTGCTGGAGGTCTCTCGTCGACGGCCTATACCCGGGTAGGGGTGACAGGCGTAAGTAAGTAAGTAAGAACTCCCTACATAGGAGAGCTGTTAAGCTTATATTTCCCGATCCCGAACTCTCAACTGACGAAAAGCTTAAAACTTTAAAAATGCTCCCTCTATCCCATCAGCTGTACAAGCAGTCATGTCCACTGTACTTGAGTTCTTTTTTCTCAGAACGGATATCTGTAGCGTCTAGACATGGACACCATTTCAAAGTACCCCTGCCGCGTATTGATTTATTCAAAACCAGTTTGTCATTTTCGGGAAGTTCATTCTGGAATTCTATTCCTGCAGAAATCAGAAACGCAAAGACGCTCACCTCATTTAGGGTCAGCCTCTTCAAACACCTAGAATCTCTGACGTAATCTAATCATTACAGTACAGGGATAACTTGCGCGTGTGTTCAGGTGTGTGAATGTTTGTGTGTGTGAGAATGTCTGTGTGTGTGTGTGTGTGTGTGTGTGTGTGTGTGTGTGTGTGTGTGTGTGTGTGTGTGTGTGTGTGTGTGTGCGAGAGTGAGAGAGACACAGAGAGAGAAAGAGAGCGTCTATTTCTTTTTTGTTTGTTTTTTTATATAATATACAGTGGACCATAATATCTGAGTGTCAAGAGTACATTGAATACTGCATGTACTATGTATAATGTTTTTGCCTTCATATGTGTGTACGCGATATTTTTGGGCGCGCGCTCACATGTGTGTGTGTGTGTGTGTGTGTGTGTGTGTGTGTGTGTGCGCGTGCATGCTGTGTGTGTGTGTGTGTGTGTGTGTGTGTGCATGCTGTGTGTGTGTGTGTGTGCATGCTGTGTGTGTGTGTGAGACAGAGAGAGAGAGAGAGAGAGAGAGAGAGCACACATATACATATTTGCCTTTGCTGTATGAATTCTAATGTACTTAATGATTTTCTGTGTATTGCTTTACTTTGCATTTTTACTCATTTTATATTTTTGTGCGTACGCGTTATGCGCGTACGTATGTCTGGAGTGCGTGTCCGAGAGCGTGTGTGTATATGTGTGCGTGTGTGTCTAAGTGCGTGCGTGTGCAAGTTTGTGTTTGTGTGTGTGTGAGCGTGCGTGTGTGTGCGTATGTGCGGGCGTGAGCGAGTGCATACATGCGTCAGTGTGTGGTATGTGTATGTTTACATGTCTATGTCATTTATGTAGTAGATGTAGCAACGGCAAGTTTGAAAACTGGTCCTGTTACCAATAACTTCTACCGTTGGAAAATAAAGGTTCATTGTTCATTGTTCATTGTGGCTAAATCCGTTACCGACATGCAAAGGGTTAAGATTACAGTTCTGAACACAACTCTCATCTCTTGTGCTGTTGTTGTTCTTTGTTTTTGTTTTGCTTTGTAGGGAGGTAAACTTACATATTCGAGTGTTTTACATTTACGTATTATATTAACAATTTATTTATTTATGTAAATTACCTGGCTGAAGTGACATGTGTAGCAGGATCCCTCTTCCTGGGTGGCTGTCTCTTTGCCATCACTTTTGGGGGTGGGTTGGGCATAGAAAACGAAGTTGGCACAGCATCCCACAACAGACTGTGCCTTTCCGTGACACACGTAAACTGGCTGTCTTCAAAATGGACACTACATAACCTGTGGTCCCGTGAATGCAGTTCGCAGTCTCAACAAATTTTCCCTTCAAGTGTTCTGCACTTAATTCTTACATCTGTTGGGAAAATAACAAACACTGAATGAAACTGAAGTATTAAAACATCACCTAAACACTTTAATCTGTAGTCCTAGTTCATGAGAACAGTTCAGATTGCAACGTTTCCCCCCCTCCACACCCCCCCCCCCCCCTCTCTAAAGTAATATTAGCTGTGCACAAGTGGCACAGATGATTAGATATCTTGCATTAAGCCAACATTAGTGGAGAGGAGAACTATTCTATGTACAGATGGATAACTTTACATTTGAAAGAAAAATAATAAGAACGTATAATTTATTTGGATCTAAATGTTAGTTAGACCACTTTCCAACTGATAACATTTCTTGGAATTCGTGGATGTTACATGTTGAGTCGTAGTTACTAGTATGATATCACACCAGACGCAGGCACGTAAGGTTCTTTTTAAAGAAACTTCAGCTGCAACCCGTCAAACGTGGCTTAAGGTTGTGGACAATACTGGAGTAACAGTTCCAACAATATTTTATTTCAGCGATGCGATCTCCACACAATGCATTCCCAAATGCACCAACACTGATACAATGTCTCCTCTTCGAAATACAAACACTGGCGACACACTGCGTTTCTCCTACAACGTACACCACTGTTACGCTGCGTCTCTCACAATGTACACCCTATTCGGGCCACGTACCTATGATAAACTGTGTGTCCCTACAACTGACAATGCATGACAATGTACACACGTGCTTCCTAGCCCCATCTTTTATAGTAACACAACTTTCGAGAAAAATCCAAAAAATTCACTCAATGCAACCAATCAAAACGAAACACGTAACTGAAACTCGTAAATATTAATAAAAAAAAAGAACTTTCTGGAATAACTACAATAGTCTACGAAATTTGACTGCTGATTTCAGCCCTAAATCCCAATGTGTAATGATGTCACACAAGAGTATGGCAGACCGTTCACGACCTTTCACAAAACACAAAGAACGGCTGCTACCTTCACGTGCACAAGAAACAACCATGACTAAAAACAGAGCTTGCACTTTGACGTCACACGTACGAGGTCACTAGACAGAGCAACCTTGCTCAAACATTCCGGTCCACTCTCAGCGAATCTACATATAACAAAAACTGACTGCTATTCTCCGACTCCACCCGGTCTGCCCTGGGGGATTTGGGTGGGGTTAACTACTTTTTAGTTCCCAGGGTCACCCTGGTCAGCCCCACAGGGTGGGTTTTCCTCTCTATTCTGGGGCATGTGTTTCTGTCTACCCTTTGTCCATTCACCTGTATTTGCCTTTTTAAAACTCTCCCTACTGTCTGCACTGCCTGTAGCTCTTGATATTGGATGTGTGTTGCTAAATGGTCTTAGCTTTATTTAGGCCCCATGTGTTAGGTTTATTTAATGTATTGGACCGGCTGGCGACATACATTCAATGTTATGTTTATTTTTTTTTTTCACAAGCAGTGCAGGCACGTCCTGAGAACGTCTTGTTGCTGTCGGGACGTTAAGCAATGTATAATCAATCAATGCTATTCTCTCTGGCCGACAAGCTCTCAAGCGTTTTCTAAAACCCTCCGCATTACACTGGAACTTCTGCAAGAGACACTCCTTCAAAGTCTCGTAATCTATGTTCCCCGAAACGTTCAAGCTATGGTAAAGACTCAAGGCCTGACCCTCAAGCACAGATGAAAGCAAAACGGGCCATTTGGCAGGAGGCCAACTCAACGCCTGCGCATGAGACTCGAAACGACACAAAAAAGCGTCAATAGAGTCCACGGACTCTTTAAACATCGGCAGTCTAGGAAAATTCCGTATGCCCCGGCCTACTGAATCACTATCTGCTCTAGACCCTGCATCTCGAGCTAACTGTAGTTGTACCTCTCTATCTTTCTCCTTTTCTTCTAAATAAATAATAATAAATAATACCGTTATTATATAGGCGCTTTTTCTCAATTTTGGGGAAATCGACTCAAAGCGCCGCGCCTGAAACCCAACACACACACTCACGAAACAGACACGGATTTACGCCATTTAAGACAAACACAGTACAAGACAAACGAAGGGCCAGTCAGCTACTGAAGTTACAGAGATTTTTGATCGCTTGTATTTGAAATTTGTAAAGTGGCCTGAAACCGGTACCAAAGTGGGGGGGGGGGGTGGGGGGTGGGGGGGGGGGTGGAAGAACCGGAGTACCCGGAGAAAGAACCCCCGACGGTCCGCCCGAATTAACGGTGACACTTACCAGAGGAGAAAAGTCCAACGCCGGAACCCGGTATCGAACCGTGCACCTTTGGCATTGGTGGCAGGCGCCTTAACCACTGCGCCACGGACCGCCCCCAATAGTCTCTGATAGTCTAGTTCCTTCTTTCTTAACGCATGTTCCCTCTCGTCCTTCTCTCTCAGAAACGCTAGAGACTTCTCATCTTTCTCTCTCTGAAACGCTCTCTCTTCTCTTTCTCTCTCTCTCTGTACTTCTAATTCCTTCTCCTTTAAGACCCTTTCTTTCTCTTCTCGCTCTCTCTGAGCTTCTCTTTCTCCTTGAAGACTCTTTCTTTCTCTTCTCGCTCTCTCTGAGCTTCTAACTCTTTCTCCTTTAATGCTTTCTGAACTTCCAGTTCCTCTTTCTTAAGCACTCTTTCTTCTCTTTCTCTCTGAACTTCCCTTTCTCTCGCCCTATCCTCCCTATCCTTACATTTCTCCACATAGTCAAAAAGCTTCTCATCCCTAAGTCCTAACCTTTCACCCTGTTTAATGTACGCCTCTACCGGGTCTACCTCCATACTTACTGCAACAATTTCCCACACTTGAAAACGTAAAAATACAAATACCACAACGAAATAAACGGCAAAAACTTAAAATGAAAACTCACAACAATTATCAACAACCTACGCAGAAAACAGTGACCTACTTTGATGTCCAGATGGACCGAAAAATAAGAACAATAGAAGAGCAAGGAAAAAGAATACTACCTATACAACAGGAAGAAACAAGTACTAATTCCTCATAAGATCCAGAAAACTACGGAAACAATGGATCTTGGCCCCTAGAATCAGAGAGGGGAATCTAACACAACATGCACATAGGAACAAAATCCTACTCTAAAATACCGCTAAAACAGGGTCACCACTGTAACGCACGCAGACTTGCCCACAGTCGCACGTACAGATTCTCATGCAACAGACGCATACACCGCCACTGACTCAGATGGGCGCATTCATGCGGTAAACTCGATACACGGGCTCCCTTTCTAAAGTGACTTTTATACAAGGTAAATATACGAAAAAATCTATCAAGCTATATACATCACTCCTTTCCCCACACCCAGCATCCACATCACATACACATCACACACTATCTCGGCCAGGCTAGGCTTTAGTTTCACACTGTCTCCAACCTGTTCGATGTTATTGCCTGGTTACGTTGGTCCTTCTCACGTCTAGGCGTGAAAGTCCTTCGTTGTACGCTTCTTCCTGCCGTCCTGTCTCTTTGGCACGGACGTCCTCGTACTCGTACTATAGTGCAGTTCTCGCTTTGACTCGGGTGTCTCGGTACCGGTCAGACTCACTCTGAGTGAAGAGCTGGAGGGGTGATGACCTCACATTAGGTCTGGTGACTCGACGTCTCGGCATCCGTCGCTCCCTCTTTACAAGCACTCTGAATACGACAACAAAAGTCCCAACGTAACATTTGCTTAACACACAACATATTGGATAAATGAGAAACGTCACGTAACCTGGCTGATACAAATAACTCACACGTTCATTCACCCACACACACGTGCTTCATAACTGTCTACTTCCGTAACACCCCCATATCTCTGTCCCTATCTTGAAACAGACTATAGCCTAACACTCTTGCTATACACTACTCTATACACTGGAAAAGACTATGCTTAAATATCCACGTACCACCTTCATAGCGACTTAAGCATACACACCTTACATTCCTTTAGTCATCCACCTCGGTAAATAACTGTATACCAAAAACACCGGTTACTTCACTGAATTCTAAACCAACATAACTAAACCAAACCGGTCAACACTATACAAGCAAATTACTCTTACCAATGCATACTGTCTTTAACTAAACACTATCAATACTACATATATAGAAACATACCTGAAATCTAGGCTTCAGAGTCTTGGAATACGGGCTAGGTATCTCAAACACATCTGTCCAAACTGACGATAAGCCCCGTACTAATATATTACTCCTCTGCCAGACTGACTTTTGCCTAGAACTCACTAAACAGAACTCACCAAAACTCCGTGCTAACCATGCCTTACAGATTTCACTTGGAGCCCCATGCCACCCGGACTATCGGCACAAACAAACCGTTAACAAAAACCGTACCGTACTAACCCTAATGTATGAGCACTATGCACGAGCATAGAGCTTCATCACACATGTTTTTTGCCTTGTGTTGGTTTTTTCGTTTGTTTGTTTTTATTTGTTGTTGAGGGAGTTGTTGTTGTGTGACTAGACCTGTGCCACTCATAAGAGTGTGACCAAGCCAGGCAGTCTTTTGTTTTGAAGTTGTGGTGGATCAGCATATAGCCAACCTAAAAGCGGATAAGCACGGCGGGGGTAGTCCCCAACGATCATGTGTGAAGAAAATGGTGCCAAACTTCGCACACCGACAACACGTTCTTTTAGCCTGTTTATTCTGGCTTGGCCGTATACACATGGTTTTATGACACAGGTCTAGATTTTGTTTCGTCACTCAATCCCTTGCGTATTTCGAGCACATTTTCGCTTGCCATAAGCTAGGTACTGCTCTTGTCAGCGGACCAACCTAACCACACTGGTGATATACACCGAACTTTTCTTTTTGTTGTGACTGTTCTGTGGATTTCTATTTGTTGGTGTAATTTTTGTTGTTTTTCGGTTCATTGCATTGTTGATCTAGTGGTGCAGGCCGCACTATTGTCTGTTGTTTTTTGTTTTGCGGCGTGTTTGGCCGTGTTGAGTCATTACTGACTGTGTTTTTAGTTTGGTTGGGTCTGTTCATTTCTGTTGTAGTACTTTGGTGTTCCGTCCAAGTATTCCCATCTTCCGTTGGTTAGGTCGAATGAGTACAGGTTTTTGTTGTATTTGCCTTTCTTGAATAGTTCGAGGATGTTCATAAAGTGGTTTCGGGCTGCGTTGTCTCTAAAGAGACCCCTTAAGGCCGCCCATTCCATGAAGATGGTTGGGTTCAAACTGTTGGTAAAGATGAACGGTTTCTGCAGGGACCCTTGAGCATGTGGTTTTCTTTTCTCTGCAGGGACACATGAGAAGTTAGGACTCTTCCCTCAGGGCCACATTTTCATCTATGTTGATTTGTCTCTGCAGGGCCTCATGGGCAGTGATGTGCACTGTCTCGGCAGAGTTGCGTGTGCGGGGTCCAAGGTGGGCGGAGCCGGCCCCGGCCACGCGATGCCCACGTCCCCGGCCACGCGGGGCGCGGATAAGTAGCGGTAACCAACCCAATCGCGCCAGTGTCCCAGACTGGGCCCAGCAACGGGTATAAAATGGCAACCCGCTGCGCACGAGAAGCGATCATTCGACTCACAGCAGCGAAGGAGAGAGGACGGTTTTCCGCTCTCTCCACATAACAAACAAGCAAGGAGCAAGCCAGCCAGCCTACATGCCACAGAAAGCTTTGTGCACGGTCGACCGCACAGCGCCCCACGACAAGGAAGATGGCCTCCAAGCGGAATAGACGGCAGACCAATAGACAGCAGGTGGAGAAGTATACCTCCACCTACCCCAAGCGCCACGCCCGCAGCCAGCGGTCAAACGGGAGACAAGGAGCTACAGGCCCCCTCTGTCTCCACCGATACGGCCGCAGGCGCAACCAGAGTGGGAAATTTCATCCCCACAGCTGATGACGACGCCAACAGGAAATTTCGCCGTGAGGCCGTTCGCTTACCCGCCGGCCCCACCCGACTTTTTTCCATCACCAGAGCATTTAAGAATGCTAATGCAAGGACGAGTGACCCTACCCAGCCCGTACCACTACCAGCAACACGAGGAAGAAGAAGAAGAAGAAACAGCCCCAGCCACCCCCCAGACACTGCTTCCCCAAGACGAGGAACTAGAGATATCGTCAGAGCCGGCAACTGAGCCGGATTTCCCACCCTCCCCGCCGCCGGTCAACCTTCCCGATTCAATTACTCGGGAACGGCCGGCACTGCCTGAGGAGGAGGGGACCCGGCTCAGGGGGATGGACTTTGATGATCTAGTCCTACTACTGCAGGATGCGGTACCGATCATCAGGGCAGTCGAAGGGGACGACTACCACCATGCGCTGGTCGCCGCCCGGTGGATGGTGCACGCCGGGGCTCTGAAAGATCTCCACCCGCCAAAGACAACGGATACGGCCAGCCAAGCCACCACCACCACCACGGACAATGAGTGCCAAGTAGCACCAGCCATGAAGGCAACAGGGACAACAGCTGCCCCAGTGACAGCGACAAAGAAGATAGGAACGGCAACCACCACCACCAAGAACAAGAGATGCGGGAACACCGCCGCGCCAACACAAGACACAGGAACAGACCCAACGCCACCCCCAGCCCTAGCTTCAACAAGTGAAGACAAGGCCACCGCAACAGACCCGGCCCCCCAACAGCCACCACCACAGCCAGGCAACGGAGACGACCACCTAAGCGCTTCCGACACCAGCGCCCACCACTACTCGCCACGCCGCCACCACACCTTCGCCTGCCACCGCAACACCGCCACCCACCCTGCCCATTCCAGCGTCCGACCCCCCGGCCCAAGATCAGCTGGCCACCACCACCACCACCACCCAACCTCCCCAGACCCTACCGCAACCAGCCACGGTTATACCGGCTGCCACCACCCCCGCCACCACTCATTCAAGATCTTCTCGAGTGGTTGGCATACCATCACCCCCCAGCCTGGCACTGAAGCAACGGTCCCCCGGCCACACCACCCGCCTCCTCCACCATCAACCACCCGGCCCCGGCAATAACAACAGCCGCTGAGGGACGGAGCGACGGACAGACAGAAAGACGACCGCCCCCCCCCCCCCTCCCCTGGCCGAAATCAGCGAGAGCTGGAAGTCCATGTCCCTGTCAATATCATCATCATCAGCACGAGAAGCATTTCAGCGCACAACTAACGCGCTAAGGCAAACAAGCCGACCTAAGAAACAACACAGAAAAGAAATAACGAACGACGTGCTAGAGCTCGCACTCCGAAAACACTAGGGAAAACAAAAATCCCAGGCCAGAATCCGTAACATCGGAAACAGCCAAAAGAGTCTGTCAAGACGCAACAAACACCAACAATGGTCACTGATGACTCACAATCACAGGGGACCGCGCGACCAAAAAACTGCCACGCGCGAGAACCAGTCTAACGCCTAGCGTCACAGTGAATGCTGCACCATTGCAAACATGCCAACACGCAATGAAACAAATTAACTGATAACCCAACACGTGAAACATGCCGCAAAACAAAAAACAACGGACAAGAGTGCAACCTGCACCCCCCCCCCCCCCCCCCCCCAACAACGCAATGAACCGAAAAACAAAAAGTGACACCAAAAAAAAAATAGAAATCCACAGAACAGTCACAACAAAAAGAAAAGTTCGGTGTCCATCACTAGTGTGGTTAGGTTGGTCCGCTGATGAGAGCAGTACCTAGCTTATTGCAAGCAAAAATGTGCTCGAAATACACTAAGGGAATGAAGTGACGTAACAAAATCTAGACCTGTGTCATAAAACCTTGTGTATACGGCCAAGCCAGAATTAACAGGCTAAAGAATGTGTTGTCGGTGTGCGAAGTTTGGCACCATTTTGTACACACATGCCAACTGTACCAACTTGTGCTGATGTGAAGTCAACTGCCCGCATGCCGTCTGCTGGTAAACTGACTATTGCTTTGTTTAATGCAAGGTCCGTCGGTTCTCCAGAAAAATGGGCTGAAATCGGTGAATTCATCCGAGACGACATTGATGTTATGTTTCTGACTTGGCGTAGTGTCACTAGAGATAAGCCAAAGTGCAAAGACATGACACCTGACAACTATGTCATGAAGTCCTACCCCTGTGCTTCAAGAGGCAGAGGTCTGGCTTTCATTTTCAGATCATCACTTCAAGCTTTTATTACATACACTGACTCTTTTGCTTTCGGCCACTCATCCTTTGAATTAGCTGAACTGTCCTTTTCATTTCCATAGCAGCATGTGCACTTTCTGCTGCTTTATCGACCCCCACCCAGCAAAGCCAACCAGCTGACCGACACCATTTTTCTCCAGAAATTTCCTGATCTTCTCGACCTGTACATAGACAGACCAAGTCCCTCCATTATCCTGGGCCGGGGGACATTAACTTTCATTTTGACTGTGATGGAAACTCTCATTGCATGAAGGATGATCTCCTGCATTATGGTGTAACCCAGGCTGTCCGTGAACCTACACACTGCTCTGGACATTTACTGGACTCAAACAAGAGAGACTGACCAGCGCCTTTCATCAGCCTGTGTCTCCGATCATCTTGTGTCGGACACAGATCCATTGTATGTGATCTGAACATCATTACCCCTCCCCCTCCTCCCATGACCATCACAAGCAGGAACCTCCATGCCATAGACCATGAGTCATTCCATGCCGACCTGGCCGGTGTCCTGTCCAGCAGCCTGTCCCCCGCAGCCTCCACCCTCAACGCTGATGTCTCCACTCTTATCAACCGCCACGCGCCAGCCACCACGAGGACTGTGAGAAGATCCAAGTGCTCTCCGTGGTTCGTCCCTGACATTCGGACAGTGAAGCAAGAGAGATGTCATGCTGAGCGTGCATGGCGTGTGTCCTGCTTGGAAGTACACCGCCAGATCTACAATGTCGCCAAGCATGCTGTCACGCATCTGGTTCTTCATGCCAAGAATGTCTTTGTTTCCTCAAAATACATTACCGATGGCATTACTATATGGAATATACCCCTTAACTTACCCAATTTCAGCCTAAGACCCTTTGTGTGTACCTACATGACAAGGGCCGTAACTCAGAGAGTTGTATCCAAGTGACCAGGGTAGTCTCCCCTACCTCCATCCGTTCACGTGAGCCATGCATTCCCGCCAGTCTTACCCTTAGTTTCACCGAGTAATGTTCGCCGGATTCAGCCTTCCCGTGGTTTGGTTTCCTGCTACGGCTACACTTCGTCTAACAGGTTCACTTCTGGGTAAGAAGATGGCGAGGTAAACCCTCGGGTTATGCCTACGAGTAAACGGGCCATTGTTTACGGAATGTCGGCATATCCCGTGGAATTTTGTCGACATTTTCGTTCAGACTGGGCTTAGCCCTCAGACTGTGTGGTGAGTTCTGTTCACGGGGCCTTTCGTTACTGTCCCTGCGAGGTTGCTTTCATGGCTTCTGCTTTGTGTTGCAGTACGCAGTTTAGCACATGCAGGAGATGTAAAGGGTTCCAGTGGCCTACGGACTCGCATATTTTGTGTCTTCCCTGTTCCGGCTGCTCCTCGGCCCGTACCTGCGCTCAGTGCGCTACGTGGAAGGAGCGAAAGTTGTCCCAGCTGTGGGAGTTTTATCGACGCGGCCCCCCAGTGGCTAAAGACTCTACCATGCCGTGGGACAGTGACAGGTCAGTGCGTAACATTTAAGCACCTTAGCCCCTGCGACGCCCACATCTCCGCGCCATCAAGCGACCTCGAAGATTGTGATGCCCACTTCCCACCGGACACTGGACTCAGTCCCGTTTAGCCCTCTCATAGTGATGGTCGGGAGAGTCAGCCCCATCGCGCATGGCACTTCGCAAAGGTGACCGAGAGACAATTGCCAGCCTCGCATGGTCCTCTGCAAGGGGCGACCGAGAGACAGTGCACTTGGAAGACACGTACTCTTGCGCTAGCTTCCTCTTGAAGCCGTCCGTCAGGCACCCCCAGTTCTCAGAGGCCTCCTAGTCCGGAGTTGCGCTCGGGCAATTGCGGCTACGGGAGGAGCCCTTCACCTCGGCTTCGGTCTCCTTCCCCCGGTGCAGCCAGGGCTCCCGGCCGGAGCCGGTCCCCTCACGCTACTCGGCGTCCCACTCTTCGCAGCCGTTCCCTTCGGGGGAGCTTTGTGCACACCGCTCCATGGACTCCCCTCGGCGTGCCTTTGGGACTTACCGTTGCGGCTCCCTGCCAGCCTCTCGGGCCTTGCGTAAGGGGCGTCTCCCCACTGGTCAGCGCTACGGTAGTGCCCGGACCCTGGCAGCGGTTGCGCGCCGCTCGGCTTTCCCCTGACACTCGCCCGGCCCATGGACTCCCTGAGCGCTCGCCTGACAGACTCTACTGGTCTCCGCCGGACAGTTTGTTCCCCATCGTGACGTGGTTTCTGTGTCGCCTGCGGTTTTGGTTTTTGATGAAGACGTCCTCAGTCGGCCACCGGAGGACTCTGCATCAGCCCTGTTCCCCCTGGGCCCCCGCTCTCACAGCGCTTCCGCGTCCGACATGGCACAAGAGACACCTGGTTCGTCTGAGACTTCGTGGGCCCTAGACGAGTTTGCACACATGATCTCAGCTATTCTTCCCTCGGAGGGATGCCCGCCCTCTCCACCGCTTGAGGACGGCTGCGGCCTCGGTCGACGCCCCGTTTCAGGCGCAATGTTTCAAGACCCTGCCTCAGCCCCCGGGATTAGAGACCTTTCGGACGCCTTAATGAGCACCTGTTCCAGGGCAAGCTGCGGGATAGGGGTTTCTTTGTGGATACTCGTTGGCCGATTGGCGTCGATTTCAAGTTTCGGCAAGTCTGGTATGCGGGACACTCTCAAGCCTTCGCCTGCCCTCTCCCAGCGGTGGACCCTGCGGCAGAGTTGCAAGCTGGAGGCAAGGTTCCCGCCTGTCGGTTCTCCCCCCACCCCTCCCGATCTGGACCACATGGCAAGTCTAATTCAGCACTCCCTGGCTTGGGCAGGATTTTTGGACCTGGCCATGCAGGCGGTGGTGCAGAGTGTGGAGGAGTTTGGGAGCGACCAAATGAGGCACGTTTGCGGGACGTCCACTCTCTCACTGTGACAGCAATCGCGCCGTGCACCACATCACGACCATTTGCGGCCTGATGAGACGAGATGTCGTGCTGAAGGGTTGCCCTCGCTCCCCTCGACCTTCGTTGCTCAACTTCGCCGGGCTCCTCTGGGGGAGAGGGGGGGGGGGGCCTCTCCTCTTTGGCTCTTCCGGGCAAGAGGTTAAGGACTTGGCTAAGGACCTGTGGTTGAGCGCTCCCAGTGCGGATTCCTCCCAGTTTCCAGCTTCCAGCTTCCTGCAAGGACAGGGGTCGCTCCCTGCGGAGCTTCAGACCCATCTCCCGGCTGGTTACCAGACTACCTCCCAGACCCAGTCGTCAGGTCCCCGCTGGTCGGGCCTGCCCCCTCCAGGCCTCGGCTCCTGGCTGGCCCAGGAACGCCTGGAGGCCTGGGATGGGGAGGGCCCAGTGACTTTCTCCTGACTTTGCCCCCGCCGATTCCTGCAGGGTCTCCAGTCGGTGGGAGGCTAGCAAGGCACAGCGACGAGCGGCGGTCGCTGCTGCTGGAAGACCCTTGGATTCTCGACCCGCTGAGACGCTCACCACTCTGGATGTGCGTACCGGTCGACCAGTGCAAGGCGGACGCTCTTCAGGGAGAGATTCCCGCACTGCTCCAGAAGGCCGCCATAGAAGTAGTAACTCGACAGGACTCCCCGGCGTTCTACAGTTGGCTCTTCGTCGTTCCGAAGCCCGGCGGCAAGTGGCGACCAGTCATCAACCTCTCGGCCCTGAACAAGTTATTGTTGCTCCCTCCTTCGCATGGAAATGGCAAGAGCCTTACAAGCCTCAGTACAGCTTATGGACTATGCGGTCAGTCTCGACCTGTCAGACGCATACCTGCACGTTCCCATGTACCCGGCCTCTCGGCGTTACCTGCGAGTCGCCTTTCGTGGGGACATTTATCAGTTGCGGGCCCTACTCTTCGGTCTCCACCTCAGCCCTTGGGTCTTTACGAGGATTATGGACGCCGTAATAGCCAGAACCAGGCAGGATTCCTCGAGCCCTACCTCCAACTATCTCGACGACCTGCTCCTCAAGTATCAGGATGCGGCCTTGCTAGAGGCGGACAGGGACGCGCTCCTGGCCCTTCTTCACCGGCTCGGGTTCATCGGACTGGATGCCATCTCGCAGGTTCGTTCACCTGGGCATGGAGTTCCTGAACGACCTCTTCAGGGTACGTCTACTGGAGGCTCAGATCCAGAGGTGGCGGCCTTAGCAGTTCATGCCTCTCTAGCGGACGCGGTCCCGGCCAGGACCTGGCTCCAGCTCTTGGGTCAGACGCAAGCCTCATCGGCTGGGGTGCCCTCTTACGGCCGGAATTCTGCACCGTCTCAGGCCGGTGGGCATCACACCTTCGAGACAAGCATATCAACTGGCTGGAGTTGAAGGCAGTGTGGTTGACACTCGTCAACTCAGAATCGTGGCTCTGGGGCCAGGAAGTCCTGTTCTTGTCCGACTATGTGACTGTGGTGGCATATATTCAGAAGCAAGGCGGCACTCGTCCCCGGCCCTGTGCATGTGCCATTACCAGATCTTCCTGTGGGGCAGAGATCATGGGAGTGCATTCCGAGCATGACATATCCCGGAACACCTGTATGTTCTCGCGGCCTCTCTCTCGCGGCAAGGGCACCTCCTCCAGACTGAGACGTCCCTCCGGCCGGACATCTTCGGATGTTCTGTGCGCACTGGGAGACACCCATGATCGACCTATTGCGACCAGGTGAAACAAGCAGCTCCCACTCTTGTCTCGCCCATCCCGGACCCCTTCGCTTGGGCAGTGGACGCCCTGTCCGTCGCCTGGGAGGGCCTCGTAGCCTACGCTTCTCCTTCCTCGGTGCTGGTACCCAAGGTGCTCCTCAAGCTACGGGGTTGCAACACGGTCCTACTGCTGGTCGCCCTGTTCAGTTGGAACAGGAGTGGGATGACAGATCTTTGAGCCTTGCCTCCGACCCTCCTGTCCAGCTCCCCTTGCCTTGCACTATGCTGAAGCAGCCCAGGCAGAATCTCTTCCACCCTTGCCAGGGAGACTTCTGCTTCACGCCTGGAGGTTGTGCGGCAAGCCCTCACAGCGCGAGGTTTCCCGAATGCAGCAGTGGAGGCGATCGCCGCTGCTCGCAGACCATCCACTCGCCGGGTGTACGACAAAAGTGGAGGGTCCTACAGTCCTGGTGCGAGTCCCAGCATCTCTCCCCCTCCCCCCCCCCCCCCCCACGGCACTGACCACACCTCAGCTGGCTGAGTTCTTCTTGTGGCTGTTAGTGAGCAGAACTAGGCTCCGATCACCATCCGAGGTTCCGCTCGATGGGTGTGGACACTTTTCGGCTTTTAGGCCTACCAGACCTGGGAGCCTGCAAGGATCTCTCAGACCTGATGTCTCACTTCAAACTGCAGAGGCCAGTGGCTCGTTCTCTTGTTTCACACTGGGACTCCCATGGGTGTTGACCTGGCTGAACACCAGTCGGTTTGAGCCGCTTCCCTTGGCCTGCCTTGCGGACGTGATTAGGAAGACCTGCTTCCTCTTGGCCAAGAATAGACTCCCCTCGGCGGCGCCCCGGGTGTTGAGTTACAGGGTTTGACTGGTCCCAGACCTCACGACTGCAGGACCCGGTCCGAGCATTAAGAGTTTACCTGCGCAGAGTGAAGCCCTTCAGGAGAGGCTGCTCCCAGGCCGAGCTGACATTTCCGCCCAGACAATCTCGTCCTGGTTGCGATGGTCCATCCGCTCCGCTTACAAAGATCTCTCCCCACAGGGGGCCAGGAGAATGCGGATGCAGGCTCATGCAGTCAGAGCGGTCGCCGCCAGCGTCGCGTTCGACCGCAACTGCGCAGTCAGAGACATTGTTGCAGCCGTAGGGTGGCAATCAGAGTCCACCTTCGCCCGCTTATATCTCCGAGACCTCTCCAGCCAATGAGAGAACCTGGCCCTCGTCGGAGACCTCTCGGCAGCGCAACCCTCCCTCCGAGCGCCTCAGGCGCCACAGGTACTTCTTAGCTGAAATCATCAGGAGGTTGCCCTTCAAAGCTAAGCTTTTAGCTATGGCGGAGTTTTTGGGCGGCACCCTCCTCCTTTTCGCTATTCTTCCATATAGTAATGCCATCGGTAATGTATTTTGAGGAAACACATGTATTTTTCTCTAAAATGTATTTTTTCAAAATACTTACCGATGGTATTATTCGGAGGACCACCTACCCCGCTTGCCGCCTCTACACTAAGTATGAGACTGGCAGGAATGCATGGCTCACGTGACCAGATGGAGGGAGGGGAGACTACCCGGTCACTTGGATACAACTCTGAGTTATGGCCCTTGTCGTGTAGGTACACACAAAGGGTCTTAGGCTGAAATCCGGGTAAGTTAAGGGGTATAGTAATGTCATTGGTAAGTATTTTTCGAAAAAATACATTTTAGAGAAAAATACATTTTTCAGCAGTAAGATAGCTGAGAGTGACGCAAGAAACTGTTTAATATCACGAACACCCTGTTTGGCAAGTGCAAGACTTCTCCACTTCCCATTACCATCCCTACAAGCGACCTTCCTCAAGCATTCTGCAACTTTTTCTGTGATAACATCAGACATATCCACGACGAACTGGATACGCTTAGTTTGTCTGTTGTTTCGTCGCATCACCTTGTTTCGGTCATGCCACCTCTTTCTCATGTTTTGAGCCAGTTACACAGGCGACTATTCTCTACATTTTAAAAAAAGACGCCTCCCAAGTCATGCGAAAAGATCCCATACCCACGCCTATGAACCACATCATTAATGTGTCTCTGTCCACTGGTGTGTTCCCAGACGAGTTCAAGACGACCTTAGTTAAACTGCTGCTGAAGAAACCAAACCTCGAACCTAATGTACTGCAAAATTACAGACCTATCTCCACCCCTTCCCTTTATTTCTAAAATCCTCTAGAAGGTTGTTTAAACTCAGATGTTGAAGTACCTCCAAGAAAATTCTCTCCTACATCCCTCGCAGTCCGCATACTTACCTGGCTGGCCGGCCGCTCCACTGAAACTGCCCTGATTAGAATCCTAAACGATCTCCTTTGGGCTGCTGATAATAATGAGCTGTCTGTCCTGACTCTCCTCGATCTGTCCGCAGCCTTTGATACTATCGATCACTCCATTCTTCTGTCTGTCTTCACTTTGACTATGGCTTCTCTGACCGTGCTTTACTCTGGATGGAGTCATACCCCACAAACCAGCGACTAGTTGTCTCTGTCAATGGCTGTCACTCTGCCCCAGCCCCACTACTTTTCGGAGTGCCCCAAGGTTCAGTGCTCGGGCCGATTTTCTTCATTCTGTATATATGCAGCTGTTAGCTACTATTTTTTCAAAGTATTCTGTTAGACATCATATGTTCGCTGATGACACACAGTTGCACGATTCTGGTCCCGTTCCTAAAGCTGGTCCTCTAATTTCCAACATGGAAAACTATCTGACAGATGTTAAAGACTGGATGATTAGAAATAAACTACAGCTTAATGATGGTAAAACAGCGTCCATGCTTATCACAGCTGGTGTGCGTCCTTTGCAGTTGTCCTATCTTCCCAGTCACATCTCTCTCTGTCAAAATCAAATCACTTTCTCTGACAGTGTCAAAAACTTTGGTGTTTTCATTGACAGAGACCTCAAACTGGATAAGTATGTTAGTCATATGTGCAGATCAGCTTTTATTGAACTTTGGCGCATTAGCAGTGTTAGACAGTATCTGACACCCGAAGCAATTGCCATCCTTGTCTCCTCCTTTGTTTTATCACGGTTAGACTACTGTAACTCCCTCCTTTCCGGCCTGCCTAAAACCCAGCTAGATAAACTGCAGAGAGTGCAAAACAGTGCTGCCCGTCTAGTTCTGCGCATGACCATAATTATCCACCCAGCCCTTGAGAAACTCCACTGGCTGCCTGTACAAGAACGCATTCTATATAAACTGTCCTGCATGTGCTTCAACTCTATCAACTGACTTCTCCTGCCTATATCTCTGACTTACTCCATCTGTATACTCCAGCTCGCACCCTCTGCTCTTCCTCTGACACGTAAATTTCGCCTTCCCAATTTCAAATGTAAAACACGTGGCGGTCGCGCCTTCTCCCATATTGGCCCCGCCACTTGGAACAGCCTCCCCACCCCTGTCCGTAACTGTCAAATGCTCTCCTCCTTTAAATCACTTCTCAAAACCCACCTCTACAACGCTGCCTTTCACTAGTTCATTTCCTCAGCCATGCACAATTCATCACCACTGTCACGTGTGTGTGTGTGTGTGTGCGCACGCGTGTGTTGTGCATGTGTGTGTGCGTGTTGGCTGTTAGCCTTTTCATTGTATCAGCACTTAGAGCTACTTTTAGAATAAGCGCTTAACAAATCTCCTTTATTTTTATTATTATTATTATTCAGACCACAACAGTAACAGTTTTCTTTCAGAATAAAAATCATTTGCAGCTTTTGGAAATAAATGCATGCCATTTTAAATGGTGCAATCAGATTTATGAAGCTCCGGATTAAACTTAAGCAGTGCATGATAAACAACGCGTCTCACTTGAGGGGGTTGCATTGTATTCACAAGTGTGTAATTGTTTCATGATGCAGGCAGAATTTTAAAATCTTCAGGCATTAAAAAGATATTGTCTCCAAAACTTTGTAGTTTTTGTTTGATAAGTAGTGTATATGCAACACAAATTGTGCTTTGGTGATTACCACGCAGAAAAGACGTGTGTAAAGCTGAAAGGAAATCTCACTAATAGTGCGATAAAGAGGGGAACACACATGTGACTGTATGTTTACACAAATAAGATTATGTTGCCCTGCGAATCACTTGCAAAAGATGGGTGCAAAATGAAGACTTAGTGGTCTGTGTGCAGATACTATTGAAAGTAACTTGCTCGGTGCATGTTTATACAATTGTTGCCAATGCTCTGTTTGGGTACATTTACGAGCAGAACCACCAAACTCTATGATACCAGCCAATTAACTACCTTTGTGCCATAATAAGAGCTGGACTATTCATCTACTCAATTTGCAGTTATTTTAAATGGTGTGTTTTAACCCCTTTGCTTTTTTCCAGGTTACTTGTGATTGGCCGAATATTTCGTGTTGTTCGCATCGTACGCATCACTTACGTCATGTTTCAGCAGAGACGGCATGTGCAAACTGCTACGCGGCAACTCATTTCACAAAACAAGCGTCGTTACCAAAGAGATGGTTTTGACCTTGATTTGTGTTACATTACAGGTATGTGTGATATAATTTTCCCAGACTTTCAAACGATCGTCTCAACCCTTTGGGTGTCGGTTGCACTTTTAGTCACGATGATTCCTGCAGGAATCATCGTGACTTAAACCGCTGACAACACCCAAAGGGTTGAAACTTTGTAAGTTGTTCTTAAACTCTCCATGACAGCTGTGGCATATGGATTTATTATCATAGTTCATGGTACACTGAGCATCTTTTCAGGGGGCAGTTGCTTGCTGTAAGGGTGCCAGCCTTATCAGATGTACTATGTTTACCCCCTCACTGCCAGTGGGCATACAGTGTGTTTTTGTAAACCATTGTCAGTTTAACCCATATCATTTGGAATACGTCAGTGTGTGAAATAAGTTTGACTAAAATAGTTCAAGGGTAGTGCCAGAATAGCTTGGCGCCTCTAGGCGCCAAAGCTTTTCTGGCACCACCCTTAAACTAAAGCCATTGGCCTATATCCTTATCTGTAAATACTATAATGTAGCTTGCATATGGCAGTGTACAAATTTGAAGCTGTTTGTAAAAAAAACGTAAAAGCCAACAATACGGCAAACAACAACAACAACAAAAAATGATTGTAAACAAAGAACAAAACAACAACAACAACAACAAAACAGAAAGACGGTGGGACACAAACAAAAAATGTGCCGACACCTGTGAAAAAGAATCTGATTCAGTCCGAGACTGAAAAAAGCAAAGAATTTAAAGAACAAACAAAACCGTGTGAGCGAAATCACATTTGTTGAAAATGCTGAACACTGTAATGTACAGAGGATATAATCATATGCGCGTTATTACTTAGGCAGGGGGCAAAGCTACCCCTATGCCACTGACCGTGCATCGCACTACTACTTTCAGAGTGGTAGAAAGGTGGTTGGAACAGTATGTAGGTACGAAAGTCAGTGCCGGGCCCGGCATGAATGGACGATCACCTGCGAGGTACACATTGTCACTGGTGGGCACATACATACACGTGAAGGTATGAAGAGCCACACTAACAATAGACAAAAGAATAAATGACATAGCGTCCTTATCCCAAACACGTAAAAACAATTTAAAAAAAAATATATATATATAAAAAAAATATTAAAAAAATAAAATAATTAATAATAATAATAAGAAGAAGAAATCTTCAAATCCTATGAAAAATACACCCCTCCGTCCAAACAGAGAAGGCTTTCCGGCGAAGACCGGGGAAAGAGGAAAATAGGAGTTCATGGCAACACGCGCACAAACCAATACCGAGCCCCATCACAGGGACATCTGGGATAATTTGTTCGTGGTCCTGCAAACTCGCTTCTGGCAAAACTCAATGTCAAAATGGTCAGCTCAAAATGAGACTCGTTAAGAGATAGATCCACTGGGAACAAGTGCGGCCATAAGAAATTGAAACCAGCAACACACCCTTCCATCTAAAAACAGAGAGAACCCTCCACCTGGGACAGGGAAAAAAGGATATTTTCATTATGTAGGGAAACCGATACCCAGCCGGTTTGCAGGGCTTGCTGTGGAATGCAGTCAGTGTCCTGTAAACTCTTAACCGGCATAACTCGATGTCAAAATGGTCAACTCAAACCACGATTCTTTAAGAGGAAGATAGATCCTCTGGGAACAAGTGCGGCCTTAAGAAAGAATATAAAAGCCAACAATACGGCAAACAACAAAACAAAATAACACACACAAAAAAACCCAACAAAACAAAAACAAAACAAAATTTGTTTTAAACAAAAAACAAAACAACAACAAAACAGAAAAACGGCGGGACAAAAACAAAAGTGTGACGACACCTGTGAAAAAGAAACACAGTCCGAGACTGAAAAAGCGAAACACTTAAAGAAAAAACAAAAACCGTGGGAGCGAAACATATCCGTGACAATAAAAACTGTCAAAAAGGGCATTACGCAACGCCCAGGCAGCGAGCGAGCCAAAGCACCAAACACAGCGAGCGCCCATGACGCCGCGCCGCGAGGGTCCACTCTTTGCTCCCTTCCACCCCCCCCCCCCCCACGCCATCCGCTGGCTTAGCTCCCCACTCATGCGTTGATCGGCGTAGCAAAAACATGACACGACGAAACAGCGCTCAACGCAAACAAGCAAGAACAAAACAACGTAGCCAAATCTTCCACACCCAGGAGAAGCAAAAAGAACGAACGGCGAAACTAAACAAAGCCAAACAATTCGTAACCAACCTGTCTGACATCCAACTAAAGACGCACAATACCTCGCACTATCCAAAGGAATAAAATTCATTCCCACCCCGAACACCAAAGGTATTAAAAGGGAGATCACCGGTGACTTCTTAGAACTTGCCCGAAAAATGCGCTGCGGATACCACTACAGTACACCGGGGGAAGAAACCCAGCTACACCCATTCAGCGTCAAATCGGGGCACAAGCCTCCTAAGGGAAAAGAGAGAGACAATAGGAGACCCGTAAGACAATGAATTCAATAAAGCCACATCCGTCATTAAATTACGTCATTTTTAATAATAAAATTTTTGACCCCATTACGTCCCCGTTATTACCCAATCAACCCTTTGATTTTAAAAAACTGACGAGCATGACTGATGTGGCTTTATTGATCTAATTATCTTACGGGTCTCCTATTGTCTCTCTCTATAACTATTGTCTCTGTCAATACCTAATCATTTACCTGATCAAGTGATGCCAAGTGAAACTTAATACTTATTAACAAGTTGCAACTAACTTTTAGGAACCTGCAGAGGTAACCTTTAAGTGTGTTGCCATAAGAACTTATTAATTACTTAACCTAAGTTCTTACAAGTACTTACCCTAAGTTCTTACAACAACTGACAAGACAAGATGGCGGCCATGCAACACCTCCTGGCCGCCCGCTCCGGCAGAAATGGTCGTCACCGGCAGTACTAAACAGACATTGTACCTTGGTTTGATATACGATGTCAGGCCCTGCAATGCTGCATCACGACCGGTATTTCTTTTTGATGACTTTTCTCAATTTGATGTGCTGTACTGACTGTTATATTTTATCCGCTGTGCCGGATACTGGGAGTTGATACACGCTGATTCTTGTTGTACCATGCGGATATTAGAAGAACAGCGCGCGTTATGCTGTGGCAATACAACCAACGTGCTTTCCTCCCCTTTCATCATCTCTGGAGTGGCTCTTCAGTCCCACGCCACGCTCAACATCACTGCCTACGGAATAGCGCTAGTGCATTCAACGAAGCTAGTACCAGCAAGCTTCAGGCCCCCACATTCCATTCCAGCCGAATGATGTGATGACAGACACCTCCCAGACGCAGTGACTGTCAGTGTTTCTTACTGAACAACGTGCCAGCCTGTGTGTACTCTTTAGAAACCATTTTGGCCGACTGCTTTTATGTTAATGATGTAGTCCTACTACTATTGCTTTAAAAATGACTATGAAGTTATATACTAGCTAAGTTATAATTATTAAGGTGGTGACTGTTTATGCCGGAGCGACTGTCTAATAGCCGGCGCTGTTCTTATGGCGACGGGCCCCCAGGTAGCAACTGTGAAAGTATTCGTCTTTTTTTTTGCGTAGTTTTTGTTATTTGTGTAACTAGTCTCATCCAAGCAGAAAGTTTAAAAACATTATATTATGTGTTATAGAGGTACTAGGATAGGGCCGTCTTTAGTTTGCTTGTGTTAGGGAGGTTCGGGTCGGGTTGGGGCCGTTGGCGCCGGCCATTAGATGCCTTGGCGACGGGCTTCACCCGTCGCGAGCCATTGTCCATTTGTCTGAAAACTGTTGTGTGAGTGTGTGTGATTGCGAGTTGCACCTGAGGTGGCGAAAAGAATTTCTCTTTTGAGATAATAAAGTTCTCTTATTAACTTGACTCAAGTCCCAAGATACTGAGACAGATTTGTCAAGATACAAGGACAATAAAAAAAACTTTTTTTTCTCAGTAGTACTCTGGCGGTGGTGCAGATGGGGCTAAACAATCAGGCACAAGTGGTGTAAATGACGTGTCATCTCTCTGCGAAGCATATGACAAAAATATTGATTGATTACCAAATCTGATTTTTATTTGTTTAAAAGATTGTGTAGTTTTTCTGTGGTTTCCTGAACACCGATCTGTTTCCCCATCTCTAAAAAACTGGCTTTTAGCTCTTCAACATTCACAGGAGATTGACTACGCATCTTATTTTGTATTTCAGACTTCTGTTTTTTGTAATTATTTAAATCATCCTGGACTCGCTTAAATTCTTCGTCATCAATAAAATTATCATTCAATGCCTTACTGATAATAAGTTTCATACTGCTCAGCTTTGCACCAGCAAGCGTACTCAATGCTTCACGTTTCTGTAATTTTGTGTGAAACCTCTTGTTCAAGGCCTCCAAACCAAAGCAAGCCAGGCATGTAGCAACGCTAACACCCTCAACTGCTATTCCAGCCAAACTTCCAATTCCCGTGGCAAACAGAACAATACCTCCTACAGAACATCCAGCTGAAACTGCACCAATAGCCATAGAAGTGTTTTGAACAGAATTAAAAACGGTCTTATACCGTCTCTTACATCTGGAGTACCTCGCCTCTTCACTTTCCAAATATTTAATTGCTTCTGTAATATTCATTAAACGAAATGCGTCTGCCTGTAATGTTTTATCTGATGCAATTGGCACAGCTGTCGCATGCGGATCAGGCGCAAGCGTTGTTTTAGTCGTCGCAATTGATTCAGTCGGCTCAAGCGTCGGTAGTATTGGATAAAATTTTACCATATATTTTTATTGACAAATATTTTTTATTTAATCATCAATTACATTTTGCAACTCTTCAAAAGTATACAATTTGCTAGCATAATAAAATGCAACAAGATCAATGTGTTCAAGGTTTATGTAACTTAGACGAACAAAAGTTGTTTTGTCGACCACCACCTTGACAGCGGGAATACTGCTCGAAACATTAATAACATCAACATTTTTTGTAATAGCAATAAAAACCTTTGATGATTCTGATACTGTTTCATCCCATGTAAGTTTTATTCCCTGTGCAATATTTGCCTCTTTTGCAGAAGTTACAGATTTCATGATAATTTCAAATACTATTGTCGCTTCTCTAGCCACGACTAAGCTTACTGGCATAAACACAACAGAAGTATCTGATCTACCCTTTCTAGTTGTAAGAAGATACCGCCGTCTCTCATAATTTTCAACTTTCAGTTTATCTCTGCTATTGTTTGGGGCAAAACTTGGAACAAGGCTTACAATCAGCGGCCCAGAATTAACAACTTTCCTAAACACTAAGGCGCCTTCATCATCAGTGTATACATAAGGACTAATAAATTCCAACTTTATGTCCCAGTCAATTGTGGGTGGTGGAACAGGCACAGGTGAAACCACCCACTTATTTCCCACATGTATTAAGTTGTAGGGCGCATTATTTACAGGCGGAGTAGGTACAGTAACATCACGAAGCTGACCAAGTTTAGGAATCTGTCTTTCACCGTCTTTCATGTCAACAATTACTTTCCTCTTGTACATGCCAGTGGAATCAAGTTCAAAACCATACATCTCCCCCACCTCTCCCTCCTTCTCAAAATCCTGTACATCAGCCAAATCTTTTAACTCTGTTACCACCCCACCCGGGTCTGCCCTGGGGGACATGGGTGGGGTTAGGTATTTTTTAGTTCCCAGGGTCACCCTGGTCAGACCCCACCCGGGTCTGCCCTGGGGGACTTGGGTGGGGTTAGGTATTTTTTAGTTCCCAGGGTCACCCTGGTCAGCCCCACAGGGTGGGTTTTTCTCTCTATTCTGGGGCATGCGTTTCTGTCTACCCTTTGTCCATTCACCTGTATTTGCCTTTTTAAAACTCTCCCTACTGTCTGCACTGCCTGTAGCTCTTGATATTGGATGTGTGTTGCTAACTGGTCTTAGCTTTATTTAGGCCCCATGTTGTAGGTTTATTTAACGTATTTGACCGGCTGGCGACATACATTCAATTTTCTGTTTGGTTTTTTTTTCACAAGCAGTGCAGGCACGTCCTGAGAAAGCCTTGTTGCTGTCGGGACGTTAAGCAATGTACAATCAATCAATCAATCACCCTGGTCAGCCCCACAGGGTGGGGTTTTCTCTCTATTCTGGGGCATGTGTTTCTGTCTACCCGAGGTCCATTCACCTGTATTTGCCTTTTTTAAACTCTCCCTACTGTCTGCACTGCCTGTAGCTCTTGATATTGGATGTGTGCTGCTAAATGGTCTTAGCTTTATTTAGGCCCCATGTGTTAGGTTTATTTAATGTGTTTGACCGGCTGGCGACATACATTCAATGTTCTGTTTAGTTGGTTGTTTTTTTTTTCACAAGCAGTGCAGGCACGTCCTGAGAAAGCCTTGTTGCTGTCGGGACGTTAAGCAATGTACAATCAATCAATCAATTAACTCTGTTACCGGACACGCAGTTGGTATGATTGTTCGCTTTGGACCAAGGCCACTCATTTTTTATAAACAAAAATAAAATTATTTAACTTCTAACACTACACTAAAATCATGCATAACAACTGGTTTGTCATCTTGATTAGTAACAAATATACACAGTGACTCAAAGAAACTAGAACCTAATTTCTTAAACTGCGCAGGAAATCTAACAACCACACTTTCGCAATAGGGTGCAGTTCCAGTTGGTAAGCATCTCAACAAAGTTGAAGGCTTTCCATTGTGAACATTCTCAGTTGTGTTTAGTTCTTTCAAATAAACATTAAATACTGTGTGTACTGACAAATTGACAGGGCGTTTCCCAGTTATTTTAAGTTTTTTGGTCTTCATTGTTATAATACCGGACATAGCTTCATTTAAATCATCTGATCTCCACCAATCTTCGTCAATATAAAATCCAAGTAAATATGCAAATCTATCTGAGATCCTTAACCAATTTTGTGTCGGAAATTCTAATGTAACAAGTAGGTTAGCTGGATTTAAAGTTGCTTTAATTTTAAAATTACTTTGAAACCATTCAGCTATAGTACAAAAGTCATAATACCCAGGTGGTAAAGCTTCAGTCTTACCATCTAAATTTACTTTATTATATATATCATCTTCTACATTAAACCATTTTACTGTGTAGAACATTTCATGGATAGCTACAGCCTTGCTACCATCACGATTATCAATCCCATTAGTTAACCACACTGGTTTGCTTGTGTCAAGATTTGTTAAGGTAATAAACATTTTTATTATCTCATATAAAAAAGGATGGAATTTAAATCACCAACCATTACCACAACGAACGCATTTCAATTTAATGTGAATGCCAAATATAATGTTGCACCAACTTTTGAACAGAAAATAATTCAATTAAATCAGCTCGACATAGCTGTAAGTGAACAAGATTTATTTCAAGTGAAAGTACCAAATCCGTTTGACCATTACCTAAACCCTCCAATAACAGACGACTCTACTGCAAGAAAGTGGTCCTCAAGTCCACTACAGATGTTTCAAAACCAACTCAACTTTGCAATACTATGCTCAACTACTGGCTGTGGGGTTTCTTTTACAGACCATTTGAATCACTCAAACAAACTGATTAAGTCTGTGTATCATTTTCATGTTTATTACCAGCTTAGACGTATTTTGTCAGAACTGCATACACCACTACCAACTGAATCCAGTTTCAACAGGTTTAACAATCCCATGGATATGAAAGCGTTTGAACGCATCTGTAATGAATTTAACATCAGTACAAAGTATGACTTCACACAAAAACTTGATGATCACAATGGTATGGGCACATTGTATTATGCTATGAGTCACAGACAATACCCTCAAGATTACTACCCTGGGTACACTTCATTCTCATCTAAATCTGAAGTCTGGTTAGGATCAATAGAGCAGAAACTTTATTTTAGATAAATCTGACAGGTTTACTCAAGCAGGAGTCGAGCGCGTAAATGAGTCTATCAGAACATATGTCTGGTGTATACTAGGAGCACAATCACTAACAAAATCAAATATTTTGAATGGAAGTGGCAAATTTGAAGCACAAAAACAATTTCTCGCAAACCTGGAAGATTCAATTAATTCAACAGTAGATCTCCCATCAAGCATACAACGCTACCAAGACGTACTCAGATATGCCAGAACCCCACCCGGGTCTGCCCTGGGGGACTTGGGTGGGGTTAGGTATTTTTTAGTTCCCAGGGTCACCCTGGTCAGCCCCACAGGGTGGGTTTTTCTCTCTATTCTGGGGCATGTGTTTCTGTCTACCCTTTGTCCATTCACCTGTATTTGCCCTTTTAAAACTCTCCCTACTGTCTGCACTGCCTGTAGCTCTTGATATTGGATGTGTGTTGCTAAATGGTCTTAGCTTTATTTAGCCCCATGTGTTAGGTTTATTTAATGTATTTGACCGGCTGGCGACATACATTCAATGTTCTGTTTTGTTTTTTTTCACAAGCAGTGCAGGCACGTCCTGAGAAAGCCTTGTTGCTGTCGGGACGTTAAGCAATGTACAATCAATCAATCAATCAGATATGCCAGATCAAAAGTTGACTTTGTAGTTGGCATCGGGTTATACATGTTACCATCTGACCTTCAACTCCAAATGGGTACAATAACAAATTATAATAATGAAATCATTGTTGCAGGTGTTGGTCAGAAATTAGGACTCAATCAATCTGTAAACTTAGGAGCAACAACCACACATGTACAGCCATTAAAATCATTACAGACGGTAACACCCCCGGCCCCAACACCGGCACTCATACAACCAGTACAGTCAACCCCTGACACACATGAGTCAGAAAGAACTGCATTGGTAATAGGTCTAACAGGATTAGGGGTATTACTTCTTTATCTGTTTCATTAAATAACCCACCATCAACCCTCCTACTGTAACCAAAAAGACCCACACATGCTCTGCCATAAACCCTACTGCCTTTGCCGCTGTACTAATCAGCCAACTGACAACAGTGCCAATTATGCCAGGCAAAGCATCTATTGCTTTCAGAGCCAATTTTTTAAGCAAGTCTGATATGTGAGACAGTTGTTTCTTTACCCATGACTGTAAATCTTTTGGGTCTGTTGGAGCCGGGGGGCCTGGCGGTGCTGGAGGCAGAGAACCACTAACCCCAGGTCCCCCAGAGACAGCTAACACAACAGTACTAATAATAAATCCAAGAGCTGTAATTAAACTTGCAATAGTGATACCCTGTTCTCTGAAAAGTGTTTTTAGTCTCTCAGCCAGAGTAGTGTCTTCGTGAAGTATTTTCTGAATAGTTTCTCTAATTCTGTTGACCTGTGATTTTAGTTTTTGTCTTCCAATACTAATTGTTTCTAACCACCCTGATCTTTCTATCTGCAAATCATTTAATCTGTGTTGGATTCTTTCTTTCATTTCTGTGTCTGCTGTAGCCAGTTTCTCTTTTTCACGTTCTGTGTGTTTATCAAGCTCACCTAGTTTGGCAACATTGTTTACCATCTCACCTCTTATTGTCTGCAGTGATTTATCCAACCCTATAATCTCATTGACAAAGGTGGATCATCTATTGTTTTCAAAGCGTCATTTATTTGTCCTTCAGTAAATGAGGTTTCTTGTATCACTGTGTTTGCTATTTCTGGTAGGCTTGTTACTGGTGCCATTTCAATTTGTTGCCCTGTTGGCAACTTTGTTTGCGTGTCGTGAAGAACACTAACCAGTCTAGGCGTGACAGGAGACCCTCCAATTCCAAGATGACGCAAGGCACCAACACCACCTTCATTTTTTATTGTACTTAAAGCCCTAAACCTACTAGGGTCTTTTTTTGTTAGTCAATAGTACTTTTCCTTTGTCAACAGTATTTAAATATAAATGACCCTTGCCATCAAGTTCAAACTGATTAGGATCTACGTTGTCTGGGCGGCCACCAACATGATCATAAAATGAGTTCACTTTGGTTTCTAAAAGTTCGTGACGTAAACTGTAAATATTTCTTGTACCAGTCATATCTGCCATATCTGTCATATCTGTTGTATTACCAAAATCATACGTGTCATCCATTTCAAAATCTTCATGATTAAATCCTCCCGTGGCCATTGTTTTATTAATTTATTATTTTTTATTGTGCATAATAAAAATGACACAGTCTTATGGATCAAAGTTAGACCCATACAGAAAACTACGTGAGCCTCTGGGTGTTAAGGGCATAAGACAATCAATCGTCATCACAAACAATCCAAGTACCATAGACCAGAACCAAACACAGTTAAGTTTCCAAACCTTTGGCTCACAAGAGAAGAACGAGAAGACCGTATTTATCAAGGTATACAATCTGATAATGTTGGTAAACTTCGAATTAATGCTGGAGATAAATCAACGTCAGCAGCCCAGGACGTTATTATAGCAGAAACATATGGAACCAGATTTTACATTCCACTTGAGTTTGAAATCCTAACAGCTCATTTGCCTTATTATCAAGGGGCACTGAATGACCGTCTGAGCTTTGAACTAACTTTCAATGACTACTCCAAAGTTATAAAATCATCTGCCACAGATGCAACATATAAGATCTCTAACATTTCTTTGGAATATGAAATTGTCACACACACTGAACTAGCCAGACTCATTCAAAATCAATACCAGTCAAGACTTCCAATTTATTATGACCGTGTGATTAGACATAGTTTAATACCCAAAGACAAAAGTGACCCAATGTGGAATATAAACTTGAACACACCTGCCAGGTCACTGAAAGGTATTCTTATGTTGTTTATTGAACCGGTGAGTCCATACAAAAGAGATTCAGAAAAATTCTACAATCCTAAGATTACACATTTGTCCTGTACAATTGAAGTCCGTCCTAATCAAGTGTATGCTTCAGGTTTGTTACCTTATCAACACTACGATGAGATCACAAAGTTTTTTTGCGGGTGGAAGGATTAGAGATAAACCTGCAAACATTGTGTGTAAAGATTTACATCTGTATGACGTAAGGATTGGTCAATACCTTACAAACAAATATGCTCTTTGGTTAGACCTTCGTAGTACAGACGATGATTACCTTCATGGGTCAGGACGAACTGTTGAAAATGGTAGTGACGGAATAACAATCCAGATACAAAAGAAGGTTGAAAAAGCCGAAGCCATAAATATATATTTGTACCTGATATATGATGCACAACTCAATATACAAGACAGTAGACTGAGTGGACACATATATTAAAATTATATTGTGTATTAAAATGAACCAGAGCTTGATGACCCTTGACCCACACTGTGGATTGTTTTGTGGTGCCACAGGGTGTGGGAAAACTGAATTTGTTCTTAACCTTTTACAAACAAGATACATACACCACTTTGAAAACATTGTAATATTCTGTCCTACAATCAAACACAACAAAGCTTATCACAACCGTTTATTTATTTGGACTGACAGTAACATATACTTAGTTGACCCTGAGAAAAAACTGAATGACTACCTACAATATTTTTACAAGCAATTTGAAGGACAGTCAACATTGTTTATTGTTGATGACTGTTCTGCAGAGAAAGACATTGTCAAAAAGAGAAACACATTAGCAGAACTTGCTTTCAGTGGTATTCATGCAAACGTCAGTGTATGGATTCTCACTCAAAAATATAATGCTGTACTGAAAGATTTTCGAGAACAGTTTGTTTTACTGTAAGGATCGTGACAGCTTTGAAGACTGTCTCAGAGAAAATGATGTCATACCAAATAAACATGAACATGATGATGTAAAAAAATAAACTGAAATCAACTAAGCATCTAAAGCTCATTTTAAAGACAGATCAGCCCACAGGGTTAGTAAATTAATTTTTGTTTTTTGTTTTGTTTTTTTTAAAATAACAATATAAATGAACCCTGATGAAATCCTTATATTGAATGATATTAATGCTGTAGAGAACAGCCCCCACCCGGGTCTGCCCTGGGGGACTTGGGTGGGGTTAGGTATTTTTTAGTTCCCAGGGTCACCCTGGTCAGCCCCACAGGGTGGGTTTTTCTCTCTATTCTGGGGCATGTGTTTCTATCTACCCTTTGTCCATTCACCTGTATTTGCCTTTTTAAAACTCGCTACTGTCTGCACTGCCTGTAGCTCTTGATATTGGATGTGTGTTGCTAAATGGTCTTAGCTTTATTTAGGCCCCATGTGTTAGGTTTATTTAATGTATTGGACCGGCTGGCGACATACATTCAATGTTCTGTTATTTTTTTTTTTTTTACAAGCAGTGCAGGCACGTCCTGAGAAAGCCTTGTTGCTGTCGGGACGTTAAGCAATGTACAATCAATCAATCATGTAGAGAACAAAGACTTAGACTCGAAAAAACAGCGTCTTTTGTCTGTAATTGTCTCAGGCAAGTCAAAGACTTATCTCGGTAAACAATACATGACAGAGGATATTGAATCTCTTACAGCTGACGAGCTAATCAAGCTTCATTCAAAATACGAAAATCACATCGCTTCACTAATGACACGTGATTTAAGTCGATCTCTAGTATGCCTATACACAAAAGCAGTGAGTCACTTTCTACCTGTGGATAGTGACAGTCTTTCACACGACCTTGAAAGCAATCCTATTGTTTCAAGTTCAATTGGCAAATTAGCATGTGTCATGTTTTACAAGTTTGGAAATTACCTTGCACCTGTTGTAACATTGCTTGTTACCGGGAGTCATATTGATTTTTCGAAAATAAATTTTACTGCAGAAGAAAATGGACGAAACCCAGACGACTCCACAACTGAACCCCGACCCTGTTTTGACACAGGTTCAAACTGTGACTAAGGCTAAAAGTCCAGGCAGGGTTGATGCAGGAAAAAGATTAGCCGAATGGAACAGGCAGAAAAAATTACAGCTTCAAGCACAAACAGAAAAGACTCATGTAACTGGTCCACCGTCAGGACCGTCAGGACCTGTGTCAATACCGTCACACCCTCATCAAAGTGAGAGACAAACAACTAAGTCTGACCCTGAACCTCAAACAACAAAATATATATTTGCCGGATTTGTTGCCGGATTTGGTTACGTAGGGTATCAATTATACAAAAAATACAAACCACAGACTCGTACAGTGACCAAAAAATCAGACACTCCAAAAACAAAACCAGAAGTCGCCACATTACCAGTAACACCCAAAGCCGTTGACCCATTTTATATGCACTAAATAAAAATAATATTTTAATTTTTCTTGTATTAGAAAATGAATGACACAAAGAACATAATGAACCTTGTGTATCACTCTGCCGTAATCAGTGGATTAGCAGTAGCGTATTCTATGCTAGGAAAAAAATCTACTCAAAATGAAATCAGCAGACCTGAGTAGATTAGATTTTGAAGACAGCGCTAAGCTAATTGTAGTTGTCACAGCGTCGATTGCGACAAAAGACTTTCTTGTCAAGCAGGGAATTATTCCCGAAAATGTTTCTATGTAAATAAAAACTATGGCGACTTTGGCAGTAATAATTGGAGGCGCGATGGTCAACGCCTTGGCATTTAGTGGCTCAAACTACCTCTTTTCAAAAATGGGTAGAGAAGAATCAGCAGAAGAAATGAAACGTCACAATGAGGCATCAGAGAAACTCGCTCAAGCTCAACAAGAATATGAAAAGAATAGAATTGAGAAACTTGATTTCATCAATGAAAAACTCAGACTTGAAGGTCACGCACAGCATACGTTTTCAAATACAGACGACGCAATCAGGGAATATTTTTTAGTCACAGGTGAAGACATGACTATACCGAAACCAAAACTAAGTGACTACTATCAACCGAGTACACAACAAAGAAACGGGGAGATAATCTTTGTTCTAGTGGGAATGTCATTTGTTTATTTTACTGGACTTTATATTGCTAGAAAAAATGGCAGCCGAAAATAAACTATCGAAAATATATTACTCCCCATCAGGGTACTGGAAAGGAGCAACAGCTATTCAGAAATTACATGCCGCTGTGGGCGGAGATATAACACTCAATCAAGTCAAACAATGGTTACAGAGACAAGCAATTTGGCAGATGTATCTCCCTGCTCCAAGAAAGATAACAAGACCTCATTTTGAAAACACATCACCAAATGACACGCATCAAATGGACCTCCTGTTCCTACCACATGACACAATAAGAAAGAAACGATACAAGTATGCACTGACTGTTGTAGACATTGCTTCAAGATATAAAGACGCTGAACCCATATCTGACAAAACAGCTACCACTGTTGCTACAGCATTATCAAAAATATATAGTCGAGGCCCTTTAAGATACCCCAGACTAGTGCAGGTTGATGACGGATCAGAATTCAAAGGTGCTGTTAATCAGTTATTTGCTAAGCACGGCGTACTGGTCAGACGAGGCATTCCAGGTGTACACAGATCACAGGCAATTGTAGAGAACTTTAACAAACAGTTATCAGAAAGACTTTTCAGCTATCAGTATTCTAAGGAACTCATGCATGACACACGTAACACTGAATGGGTTAAGAGATTACCACATGTGATAAAAGCAATGAACAATGAAGGCCATCCTAAGCCTGCTGATGCTATTAAATTGAAAACAATTACAGAGCCAAAAACAGGACCAACCCCAGCACCCGACACAAGTTTGTTTACTAAACAGGTGAGATATCTATATCAACCAGGGGAGGCCGAGAACGACGACAGACGCAGGGCAACAGACCCCATCTGGTCAACGTCTGTACACAATATAAAAAAAATAATTCCTGGTGCTGACGCAACAATATATTACCTGTACGACCCTGCACCCCAGAGGGCATTTGTCAGAGAAGAATTACAGATTATTCCCACAGACACCGTTACTCATTTCAGTAACTAAGTCGTCAATTAATTCATCAACCAGTTCATCGGCTATGTCTTCAGATAACTTGAGCCTGTAATGACCAGGTGCATAAGCCTTTTCCTTAGTGTGAAACACTCATTTCGTGTCCCCAACTGCAAGTGACTTTTTGTGTGTTTGAATCATTTCAAGATTATGTTTGTTTGATCTCAGTGACTGTTTGGATAATCAGGCATTAATGCACCGTCTAACACTTGCTTGTAATGTTCATGACGAATGTCTTTATTTTTTATTGCTGTTTTTTTAATTCCTTTGGCTTTCGACTGACTTCCCTTCTGGTGCAGTATAGAATACATTTTTGATCTCAGTCCAACGTACTCAACTATTGGCACACCATTCAGTTCATCTTTAAACTTCCCAGGCACTTTCTTGTTTTGTGTGCTGAACAGTGGATGGTCTTTAGGGTAGTCAGATGTGTCATACATGTGTAGTTCTGTTTTCATGTCTTCATAAAAGTCTTCAGTACACACATCAATGATCATAGAGTCAGTGTCAGTGTATAACAATCGACACTCAGGATACTTTGGTTTAAAGTAATCATAATAAAATTCAAGCATCAACAATTTTGATAACTCAAGAATTGCCATACCAATGAATACTGGCTTGTCCAGTTTAACAATCTTTTTTTTGAGTGACACTGCATACAAACTCTTTGTACCCTGTGTACTGTGGCTTACCTGTAAGTTTAATTGCACCTGATTCAGTTGTGACCAGTCTCACATCTTTGCGGTGATGAGGATTTTCCATTGTCTTGCCAAAACAGGCATTGTTCATAAGCTTAAAGAAGTCTTTGTCAAATGCAGTGTTGCCGTCTCTGGCACGCAATGTTGTGTTCTTCATTATGTAATCTTTCATGAAAGCACTCTGATCAAATTGAATGCCTCTGTGAACTTTCTTTAGTACTAACCCGTGTCTGATGTAAAACTGTAACAAGCGATAGTGGCAAACGTAATTGAATTTGTCATTCAAATTTGGTACAAGTTTAGTGTCTTCTTTTTTCCCTGTCATACTCATTTTCTCAACAGCTAATGGATAATCATTATGGTAATCGTGTAGGTGGTGTGGGTACTCCAGGTCTACTTCAAAGCCCCCACCCGGGTCTGCCCTGGGGGACTTGGGTGGGGTTAGGTACTTTTTAGTTCCCAGGGTCACCCTGGTCAGCCCCACAGGGTGAGTTTTTCTCTCTATTCTGGGGCATGTGTTTCTCTCTACCCGAGGTCCATTCACCTGTATTTGTCTTTTTAAAACTCTCCCAACTGTCTGCACTGCCTGTAGCTCTTGATATTGGATGTGTGTTGCTAAATGGTCTTAGCTTTATTTAGGCCCCATGGCGTAGGTTTATTTAACGTATTGGACCGGCTGGCGACATACATTCAATATTCTGTTTTTTTTGTTGTTTTTTTTTCACAAGCAGTGCAGGCACGTCCTGAGAAAGCCTTGTTGCTGTCGGGACGTTAAGCAATGTACAATCAATCAATCAATCTACTTCAAAGATCCAACCCTTCGCGTCGTTTTGGTCAAGATTCATAATATTGTTAGTTAACCCTGACTCTGTTACATCATACTGTGACAAATCATACAGACAAAAGTTTTTCAAGGGCAATAATTCACACATCGCCCATCCATACAAATTGTTAGCGTCTACATAGGTAATGAATGACCTTGACCTCGAGGGGTCAAACCCAAGGTCACCATGTCCGTCCAGATATTTGTTGTTGGCCTTGGCATAATTGTTTGCTGCAATACTAATCCCTCCCCTCAATCCACGTTCCACCATTTCACCCATCGTACGATCAGACAACAGGTCTATAGATATCTTACTGGATTTCAAAAATGCATCCCATGTCATGCCAGGACTAGTTATGTAACAAGCAGGGTCAAGCTTGTAGTGTAACAACCCCTTTTCACGGTAACTTTCAAATACGTCTGCTAGCAAACAAACGTCTGCTTTCAAGTACTGGTCATGATAGTCACCAATTGTCTGACATCCTAACTTATCCCACGCATCAAGAGCGTGTTGATATTCAGAGTCAGAAATACCTTTACCAGTTAGTGTGGAATAAAATTTATCTTTTGGTGGCAGTCTTCTTTCCTCAAACACAACCCAGTGATCAATGTACTCGTACGGATAAACACCTTTTTTAATCAAGTCTGGTTCAAAATATTTACTCGTTATTGGATACTCAGTCAGTCCTTCTGCGAGACTAGCCAACCCTAAAGACAAATGTTGCATGGAGTCATAAAATGCTAATTTGTTGTCCAATCTAAAAGTCAAGTACTTCTGAGTTGTCTGGGCAATACAACTAATTTTTTTGTAAGACTCATCTACAGCCTGCATGATAATGTGTGAATCATATCCTTTGAGATTGTGAAAAAAGATTGGTAACTTATATGTCTTAGGATCTGTTTTTAATAACAAGTTACAATTGTTATGTGCAGCACCTCTGTAACGCCCAGTTATGTGATCATGGTCGCGAACTTTATCACCCTGGAGGGGTTGCTCACAAACCCAACACATCTCAGCTGTATCAAATTTCAGTTTGTCTTCTTCTGTCATCACCAAAGGCATCTGACATGTTGTGAGATACTGTACTACCTGACTATACAGATGTCTCATTTCTGTTAAAAACAGACAAGCTGCATTTTCACCCCTGTAGATAACAGGTTTTGAATGCTGACCGTCTGACCTAACAATAATGTATCCAAAAGAACACACCACTTGGTCACTCAACTTTACAGTCTTTGGTAATGACTCTGGAACAGGACCTTCATACGGTACTACTAATGATTTAAAATCAGCGTACACTACAAACGGCAGCTTTTGTTGATTCCCATAGTTCTTAAAATAAACTTGACTACCAGGATCTGGATACTTAAGTACAGTTTGTATGTCGTCAGCTGATCTGCAGTGCAGAACGTGTTTGTGCGCTACTGAAATAGAGGAGAATCTTTGTAAACATTTTTTACAAACTTCCTGTTTGCCATTGTGTTTTGTTGTATGCCCATGAATTAGACGTGACATATTTCTGATAATTGTGTAATGGAAGTTATCATTATCACCGGCAGGGCCGATTAGCAACATGTCAACATGTTTATCTTCTGACTGTCCGTAGGTTGGGGCAATTGGGGACACTCTAATTGGTTGTAACTTGTCAACAGACTCATTATCCCACACATACACATTTACAGATATACCAGGATTTAGTTTTTCAAACAAGTCTATGTCCTCTATTTTAACAGGGAACTCAATGCCACTAAAATCGAGTTTGTTTACAAATTTGATATAGTTAGATACACGTTCAGGTTTTGACTTTATAAAGTGTAGTTTAGCAAGCACACACCACATGAAACAGAAATTGTCATTGTTCTGAATATTAACGACAGCCTTTTTGTTTGCAACCTCTGTTGGCAGTGGTATCCATGATTTGCCTAATATAGGATGATACCTTGACTGCTTTAGTTGTAGTTCGTGTACATGTCCTTCGTGCCAACCAGACCCCTTCATTTTTGCACTGTCAATTGCTTGGAGGAAGTCAGGTAACAGTCTGTCTCTAAACACGTTCTCTAATTCTCTTCTTGTGTCACCCCACCCGGGTCTGCCCTGGGGGACTTGGGTGGGGTTAGGTATTTTTTAGTTCCCAGGGTCACCCTGGTCGGCCCCACAGGGTGGGTTTTTCTCTCTATTCTGGGGCATGTGTTTCTGTCTACCCTTTGTCCATTCACCTGTATTTGCCTTGTTAAAACTCTCCCTACTGTCTGCACTGCCTGTAGCTCTTGATGTTGGATGTGATGTGTGTTGCTAAATGGTCTTAGCTTTATTTAGGCCCCATGTGTTAGGTTTATTTAACGTATTTGACCGGCTGGCGACATACATTCAATTTTCTGTTGTTTTTTTTTATCACAAGCAGTGCAGGCACGTCCTGAGAAAGCCTTGTTGCTGTCGGGACGTTAAGCAATGTACAATCAATCAATCAACTCTTCTTGTGTTAACTGTGTGTTGTCTTGTTGATATGTATGATACAATCACTTCACCGTCTACTCTAGTAAATTCTATTTTAGCAACAATCTGAATCTTCACACTGCCTGTAAGAAGATTATCTTGTATGACAGAAAAAGAGTTTTCTATTGATTCATAGACATTATTAGTATAAGATATAGGCAAGTCTGTTGTGTGAAACACATTACGTAGGCCAGGGCTTGATGAGCCTGATGAGCCAGGGTTTTGAACATTGTCCGTCATTTTTATTTGACCGACAAAATAATAAATGAAAAAATATTACCGCTGGCTCACCTTGTGTAATACCACTTTATTAACTGTAACACTGTCAATATAAACATTTAGTTTGCGTAGCTGTTTAAATATGCTATAACAAACTTCCCCTAACCAACCATAGTTGGTATCATCAACTTTAAAAGTAGGTGTCTTTAAATCAACTGTCATGCGCTCCACACCTGGATGCTCATCAACATAAACCAAAGTCACACTATATGTAGCATATATTTCTGATGGTGCTGAAAGGCTTATGTTAGTCTGTTTGGGTGATATTAAGTCAGTAAAGTGCATAACATCTTTGAAGCAGTGTGAGATATCAAGCACTTGTATGATTTGTCCGTCTGTCATTTTTATTAGACAAAAAATAGAATAAATTGTTATCAAGCAAAATCATGTTTTCTAGGAAATTACACTGAACAGTAACTTTTTACATTTGCACCACTCCAGCAATATTGCCAATAGTTTTTGAGTTTACCCCAGACAAGACTTGCCCTGTACCATATTATCTCTCAGTGGGCTTATTAATATCATGCTTCACAGATTTCAATTGTGGTGTCATGTACAATAACCCTGTCCTTTAAAGCAAACATACCTGACACAGTATTGGTGATTATTGGCTTTGCAGTAAATTATAAATCACACCCTGGCCAAGTGAGAGCCAAATGAAACATCTAGACAGTAACATAGACAGTAACTTGTTAATTTTACCATGACTTGAGCACCAGAAAAAGAAAGGAATCACCCCTTATTTCAGATTACTTTTTCCTTTGAGTACAGGTTAATCCAAGGGAAGTAATTTTGTGAAAATTTCAGCAAGACAAAAAAAGTTACTTCCCTTTCTTATTAAATTATGCTTTAATTCTTGACTAAAGTACACTTTTTGTCAAAACGTAAATAACAAAATGTGCAAATAATTACAATAGATAATAGAATAAAGATGTTGTTATTTGATTTTGTTAAAACAATGAGTGATTTATTTTCAAAAAAGACCAAATTATACATTATTTTGTAATTACTTTTGTCACTTTAACACCTGCTTAAATGTTTTTACAAGTGCATGCACACACTCGCTAACAATGTTTCTTATAGCTAATGGGGGGGGGGGGGGGGGGGGGATTGACTGTGTGTGCAGGTGTTAGCCATTTACATTTAATGGAGGGTGTACACATAATTGAAAAAAATAAAAAAATTCCTTCCTGAATATCATGTCAGATAAAAATTTCTTATGAATATCGTGTCAGGTGTGGTGCGTACCGATCTGATTGAAAAGAATTTGATCCCGGTTTCAAAAGGCAAGCTAGTCTCGACATGAAAATGTGAATAATTGAAGTCCCTTTGAATTTTCAGAACAAGTCTATTCATATCTTACCTGAATTGAAGTGGGGTGTTTGAGTTTCTTTCAGAACCAGTCAAGCTTAGACATGAGGTGTTTGTGTATGTGATCGCTCCGGGGTTACCAGCACTGGTTTGACTGGGTGTTTTGTCTATGGGGGGGGGGGGGGGGGGGGGGGAGGTGTGTGTGTGTTTGCATGCGTGTCTGTCTGTAGTTATGTATGTGTGTGTGTGTGTAGGAGGTTTGACTACATCTTTTTGGGTCTATAGTGTTTGTTTCGTATGCCAGGGTTGTGTTTGTGTTAAATCGATCTATGTAAGCAAGTAAATTGATTTTTTCAGTACACTGGGGGGGGGGGGGGGGGGGGGGGACCTGTTCTTTTCATGTACAAATAAAGCCAGTAGCTACGGTCAGTGTAAGCATACATAGAAACACTGCTGTGGGCTGAGACTTTTCAAAGCCTGCGTCCTGTACTGCATGTATTTAGAACCTGGTTGTCAAGACAAGTGTACACAGTGTAGTTATGCGTCTGTTAGTTCTCCCGCAGAGTTGTAATACGGGGCTCATGTAAATCTGTGAATCTAACCCTCTATGTACAAGGCTAGATACCGTCAATCTAACTTTCAGTGGAAACCAGACTTAAAAGGCCTGTGTTAAAAAAGAGATACTTGTGGCATTTTACATCAGTGACACAGTCAATAAAATAGCTTTTGTTATAACATGCCATTATGCTCGGGCTGTGCCCACGCAGACCTCTCTTGCTGTATAAGTAGTGTTTACACAGCGTGGCCGGCCTTTGAATGAGCGCGGTGTCCCTACCTTATATGCATAAAAGGGGTTTGGCAGTCTTGAAATGTGTAAACATGTGTTGTACAGAGCTTGTGATTTTTCGGAAATCGACTCTGTCAGTATAGAGAGACAATGGAGAGTAATTTTTTAATTATTTGGGGTGTGTGTAAAATGACATTATTATATTTAACTGAGTGCACTATCAGGATTTTGGTTTGATTTGAGAGAAACGACAGTGTGGACGTTAACGACCGTAATTAGTTAATTAATTAAGGTCATTAGATGTTTACAGAGACAATAGTTATAGAGAAAGACAATAGGAGATTACTAATGTATCAAATTTCAATAAGGCCGCACTAATTATGGTCGCCACGTTTTCAAAAATCAACAGGGTTGATTCAGTGATAATGGGGGGTCATGGCGGATCATCTCAATAAAGGCGAGATTTAATGATGGGTGCGGCCTTATTGAAATTTGATTCTTAGTAATCTCCTATTGTCTTTCTCTGGGAAATAACGCCTTAGAAACCTACGTCAGCAACACCAGGGAGGAGTTCTCCCACCTACAACGGACCCAAACAAAACAAAACTTCACAAAAGAGGAACGTGAGACTGTCCGCCAACTCGAAACAAATAAAGACATAGTCATAAAAAAGGCAGATAAATGCTCAACAATAGTCCTCCAAAACAAGAGAGAATATATACAAGAAGCAGAAAGACAACTCGGAGGCATCCACTACCAAATGATACCTCCACCTAACATGAATGACTTATACAGTAAAGTCATGGAAACAATCCACCAACTCAGTCTAGCGACAAAGTACTGCAGCTGGATGAGTGAAGAAACGCATCCCCTCCTCCCCTACACGCGTCTCTGCAACACGTTGACAGCTAACATAAAGACCAGCCGCAAGCCCCTCGAGTTTAATCAGTAAACTAAGGTCTGCTAGTGCCGGGCAGCCACCACCTTTCGCATTTAAACAGCATAGATTCTCATAAGCAGATAATTAATTTATAGAGGAGGCGTTTGTTACATTTGTGCCAGGATTTACAGCTGTGCTCACTATAGTGAGAGAATCATTGCTGGTGAATCTGCGTCTGCAGCAAAGCTTTCTGATATGAACGAGGCACATGAGTAATTCTCATGAGGGTTCAGTTCATTTCACAGTAATTGCATCTTGAAATATGCAGCTGTGTTCCTTAGTTCAGTACTGCTGAAGACAGCATTAGAGTTGAAGAGAGACCAACCAACCCGGCGATCGGTCCTCTCCAGCCAAAAAACGAAAACCTCGCCGTGCACAGAGTTTGTTCTCCGATGCATAAAACTGATCAGAGAGTACTTGATCATGCTTTCCAATGACGTTAATGAAAGTACACACGCACACATGAACACACTCACACAAGTAAGCGTGCTTAAAGTATCGTGCATGAGCACCAGCGGTCTGCAGCATAATTATTATGTTAAAGAAACCATTTCAAGTTGCAATACTTTTCAATGCGACATGTAGTGAAATCAAAGCAAATATCAACACTATTATATCTTGTATCAATTCCTTGAAAAGCGGGCACGACTATGACCAATTAGTTGAGGTCATATATAACTTAAACTTTCATTAGCGTCGTTTGGGCGGTAACCCCTTCACCACAAAGTTCACACCTAGCGACTTTATAGCATAAGCGGGAGCACAATACAATACAATGTTGATGTACATCGTTGTTATGTGCTGATAATATGACATAATGCCCGACACAAACCGCTGTGGATCCGACGCACTATGGTAGCGCAATAAAACCGCCGAGAAAGAAGTAAGAAAACCAATACATGAACTAACGCATTAATACATAACTAACACTTTAACTCAACTATGAACAACAGTTTCAAAATGTCTTGATTGCTTCGGTCCAAGGTTATGATGAAAGGTGACCACCATTATGCCGTAAACCACCATATCGGTGTATGAGTGCAACGTTTGTCACTAATTCAGTATCTTCAGTGTTATATTCACAAAAGTCCATAGTTCAATGTTGCGTCTGAAGAACTCCCTGTCTCCTGACAGCTCCATCTGTTCTACTTGTTACTGTTTCTGCAATTATAAAAGTTCAAACATAAGAACAAAGGCAGTCATTAGCTCGAACAAAATCTTCTTGTATGATCATGTACAAGCTACAATAACTGTCGCGGCTCAATCGACTCTAAAATAAACCTTTTGGAACCGTAACGATTGAAGGCACACTATTTTTATAATGTTCCAACTTTGACAATTCTTCATTGCCATTACGATTACAACCGGTTTAATATGTCCTTTTCAACCGATACACATATTTCTGTGTTTGCTAGTCTAGTGTAATGTACACGTTGTCTTTCTGGCTGATGTGACACTTTCTCGTGTTATCGTTTCGTCGTATACACGTATAATAAGTATTTTATTCACAACTCTTGGTACAAAATTAAGCAGTGATAGAGTACCTTTGGAGTAGATGTCACTGGCTTTATCTTTCGATGCTCGCCTTTTTGTGGGGTGTCTTGCATTCGGCGTTTCGATCCTTGTCTGCTGGCCCGAAGAATCAAGCCCTGAAGGACAGCTTCTGGAATTTGAAGAAGGTCCTGCTTGTCTTCAACTCTCATTTCGGAGTCAAAGTTGTAGTCTACTTGGCCATCAACTCGTTTGACAAGGCATCCAGAAGACAGGAAATCTGGCTAACTAGAGGCGTGGTCGCCGGCAGTGAACAGATATGCGATCTGTAGGGCGATGAGATGTAACACTGGCTCTGGTGGCATCCACAACTGTTCGTTATTAAAGGTAGACTTTTTGGGGTCCTTTATACTGTACTGTCTGACTGACTCAACTGACAGTTGAGAGGGGTTGCAGCGCGGCGGACAGTATAAGGTTTTTATTAACTCCAAGTACCTTTCTTTGTCGATGGATCCACCTGTGTAATAGCCTTTATCGCCATCTGCCACAAAGGGGAACAATGTGTGATAGTATTCCTGGGATAAGACAGTCTGTAGTAGTTTTGCATGAGAAATATTGAACATTTTCGGCAGGAAATCATTACCACCCATGCACAAGGTTATGGCAACCTTCATCCCAGTGTCTTTTCCATATTTCTTCTCTAGTGTTTCAACGATACCCGTGATGTTGTAGGTGTCGTAAAGTCCCTTGGTCTTCTGTAGCACGACATGAACAGGGTGTATGAAATAACCATCCGATTTCCTTGGCCACCTGTTGCTGACGACAAAGAGATGAATTGGAACAGCGTCTATGTCTGCAGAGGTCACTAAAGAAATGATGGTCTCTCCTGGTCTGAGGTCTGGCAGAACATCAACCAGCCAGTCCAGCTGCGCCATCTCAGCCTCGCCTTTTCTTTGCTGGACAGACTGCAAAAGAATGGATGACTGGTAGCCGTCTGCACTGAAGATGGATCGAAGAGGCACAGCAAACTTTGTTCCGCAGGCGTCGGCGGTATGATATTCGCTGTCAATGTCGATGATGACATCCTTTCTGATATCCACCTGGCCGATGTTTGCTGCCAGGTACGTACTTATGGCTTGTTTTCCACTAGACGTCGACGTGACTGCAGTTCTGTCAAACGTGCTGCTGTCAATCACCTCTGACGGATCCTTCAGGTGAGCAATGGTACTCTTCATCTCTCTCTGTCGCCGTTGTCTTGTTGCAGCTTTCAAATCATCAGGCGTGAACAAGTACTTCTCTTCGGTCACGATGACACGTCGCAAGGTTTTATAGATCCTAAAAATCTTGGAAAAGATATTTTGCTCAACGTGTTTTAAGTATGCAACTCCAGATCCAGCGAAAGTTTTGAACTTGACGCCAGAAAAGTCGACGGTGGCGATACAGATTCGATTGGCCATTTCTGATGGCAGCATCTTGGCGTTCAAGGAAACAAGGTTGTGGCCCCCTTCTTCGGCAAGGACAGAAAGTAGGGCGTTCTTGATGCCCACAGCCTTGTTGGTGTCTGATTTGGAACAATCCGGCCGGAGAACCGCCTGACAAGTATTCCTCTCAGAAGAAAAGCACTGAATGCTCTTGGTTTCCTTTTTAACCGTAAACTGCCTCTTCTTCTCTCATTTTCCTGGGGTGGAAGAAAGCGCTGTTGTTCTGCAAGTCATTCGCTTGATAGTGACGCTTTTCGTTGACTTCAGTTTTGCCAGGAGCTCTTTCGGGGCGCCTACTGAGTTGACAGAGCATCTTTCAGTTTATAGATTTCGATCTGTTTGCCAGTGCTATATTGGTCTAGTGTGCATGGTTGCAGCATGGTCACGCCATGGCACACATCCGAATGGCTTCGCTGTATAGTAATTTGAATGGCTTCTGCAATATCATTCTTTTCGTTGGTAGGCGTTGACGGACTCAAGTGTTGAGATTCAACAAAAACATGTATTCCTCTATTTTCCTCTATTTTCGCCACACCCAAAAGAAGGACAGCAGTCGCTGCTTGAAACCCAAGCGTTTTCATCAATCGCAGCAAACACATTGCTATATACCGATTGGGCAATGACTCCAGGAAAGTGCCGGTCATTTTGCCCATAAAAACACAAGCCATGCACAACACATCCAACAGACTGGCATTTATTCTCGGTCCTGATGGACCTGGTGCACATCTCTGCCAAATAGTCACCTTTGAATGTTTGACAAGTCTCCCAGTATAGCCATTTCTTTCGACACAGTTCCTCATATTCAAAGGTGACGCAGTTCTCATTCTCTTTGTGAAAGTGATACTCAAACAGCTCGATTTTTCCCATTGTAAGGACGAAAAGCACTCTTTGTAGTTTGTGTTTATTGTCTTCAGCTCTGATATAACTGTTGCGGAGTGCACAGAAAAATAATCGTCGAGTTTCTTTTCATGCAAAGAACTGGCAGCGATAGTGTCATATAGATCTTTGATCGTTTTCACACCAGACAACACTTCGGGGGGCACTGATGCAGCTGCCGGGCCAGTTCAGAATGCAGTTCCTCACCTCCCTGGCAACTATGCTGCAAATTGCGAGTGCCTCAGAATTATTGAAAATGAATTTCAAAGCTGCCTCCACAGTTATTTTCTTGCATTCCAGACCCACGCCATCTCTGAATTCTGACGCTTTCTTGAATTTTCAAACAAGATTGTCTCTTCTTATTAAATTTGTGGCAGTGTCCGATTTTTTGATGTTATCTCTAAGAAACTGTAAAAATTCCTCAAACGAAAGCCAAACACCATCTCCATCTTCGTAGACGTTAAGGTGTGAAATAGTTGGTAAGCTCTTTAAAGACATCGATGCACGTTATGATGTCCTGAAATAAAAAGAGAAGAAGAGGACTTGGTATCACAGATACTTTTGGTATGACAAATATAACAATTTTATAAAGTCATTAAATACTTTTTTACTTTGTAAAAATCATTCAGATATTTAAAAACTGAATTGTGATTTTTGCACACACACAAATTGCAACATTCCTGCATTAGAACTCTGTGAAGAAATACTGACCGTGACGTGTGCAGTGTGCAAATGAGTGGGGTACGCAATCCCTTTTGCAGAAAAGACAATAGTTGAAAGCGTAGTGAGTACATTATTAGAAATTGTGTGTAACATTGTACTTCATACAAACAGTATCATTGAGCAACCTTCATATAACAACAAACGCTGAAGCATCAACTAAATTAAAAAGAAAAACCCAACAATAACAAAACAACATAAGAACATTATTGTAGAGCATCAGATTCCCATGATTTACCACAGTATGCAACATTATGGCAGGGAATTGCAAGAAAAGCGTGAAATAAGCATGCAATCAAAACAACAAAAGCATCAAGACCACTACATAAGCGAGACCTTTTAAATGCTAAAAAATTCAAACTTACGGTTGTCCCAGCGAAGTTTGGATTGAAGACACAGCTGGTATGAAGTGATAAATAATTACGAGGTCAGTGAGGCAGGTAAGTGGACGGGCTGTGCGGGCTGTCGCTCCCAGCGGTTAAATAATCACCATGTGATCACTCTCCGGCACAGATCACGAAATGGTCAGCAATGGACCGTTTAAAGTGAAAACTTGAGTTTGTTGCACACCAGAAAAACAACAGTAACTAATCAATGACAAAACATAGCAACCTACGATTTAATCCATACGACAGCAACATTTAAATGCTAACTATGACTTTAATACAATCTTTGATTTACATGGAGACCTTGGAATTCATTGTGCAGTACGATGTTTCAGACTAAAAGGTTGTGCAGTTGTGAAACATAACGGTACATGGGTCTTGAGATTTAACAGACAAGTGTATTTGAAACCGCCGTCGGCATATTTCAGCTTCAGGAATACAGACGTAAATGGCAGTACATTTACTTCTAAATATTTCCTTAAGCCCTTGAAATCCTGCTTATACTTTTCGTTATTTACGTCGATAACCAGGAAGGGGGACGCTCTTCTATAGACTGTGATTACGAACTGTCAGTACCACTCACATCACACATCAATGGTGAACTCTGCTTCTCTGTTACATTAACATGCATAGATAATGCCACGAGTGCATGACCCTTCCTACGTTTGCTGTATGCCCTTTGGCCAAATGGGAGGGGCTGTTCTCAGACTGCCTACTCCAACAGTGTCAGGGTATATGGCATGGTTAGGTTTTAGCTGCGTGCCTCACTCGGGTGAGATTTAACAGCTGTGCTCCAACTTGCGATGAGTCGCTGGCTAGGACTTCGTCGCTGAACTAGCTGTACAAAAGAGAGCAGATCGACGAAATAACATACAAATTCCTGTTATAATCTCGAAGTAAAAAAGACCCGGCTCACTTGTACACCCTTCCAAAAACGCATAAACTAACACCTGAACAGCTCAGGGAGGCGGAAACAAACGGTCTGAATGATGAGCTTAAAGTATTAGGCAGACCAATCATATCACAAGTATCAACGCCGACGTACTACATCGGGCATCTAGTGGACTTCTATCTACTCCCCTTTGTAGAGAAACTGCCGACCTACTTGAAAGACACGCCGACACTGATCAGAATCATGGAAAATTTGTCTTTTGAAAGAGACATAAAAATATGCGTATACGACGTGTCAAACATGTACACAGTCCTAGACCAAGATGCGCTTCTACAGGCTACCAAAGAGTCCCTCCCATCAACACTGAAGTTTACACCAATGCCAGAAATCAGAAGGGAAGTAATAGTTGACCTTCTGGAATTGATGCTCAAAAACAACATTTTCACCTTTAACGGTGATCACTACAAACAGACCATTGGATGTGCCATGGGACAATCCCGTCACCATCATGTAGTGACCTCCTAATAGCAAGCATCCTAAATAACCTAACAGACAGCTTCAACCACAAGGAATCAATTCTACACCATTGGCGTTACCGTGACGATGGCCTAATAATCATGAGAGCAGAGGAAGAAACAATTCACCAGTACTTCAATCTTGCTAACTCACATAAGGAAGGCATAAATTTCATGTATAAGATCAGCGACACAGAGGCTACATTCTTAGACATAAGAATGTACAAGGGTGAAAAATTCCAACAATCAGGAAAAGTGGACATTACAATGTACAGGAAACCAACTGAAACATATCAGTACCTACACCACCTGTCGGCCCACCCACCAGCAGTCTTGTAATAGGGGAAACACTCCACATCGCAAGAAACTGCTCTAACACAGTTGAAAGAATTGAGCCTACCCGGCACCGGCCTCCACGTGGCGTAGGTGGGTAGTCCGCTCAGTCCCTGACTGAGTGGGCTAGCGGACGGGTGCCATCTTTGTCCAGGATTAGGACTTGATGTCAGCAGATATGTTGTTCAGCCTTTTCACTGGTCCGGTTTTTAAGGAGCTGTGCTAACCTAGGTCGTACCATGTTGGATTGGTCCTTAAAAATACTCGTGACTTTTTGGTCCTTTGGATCCCAAGTGTTTGCCGTGCTTGGAGACCCGTGTCGGGGGAGAAGAGGATCCTGGTGGCTGAAACACTCCACTTTGGCCTTGACTTCTGCCTAAACGGGAGGCTAGTCGTACCGGCCTAGTCAATCGGCTCTTGTCACGTTGAGCCCTATCCCACTGTTGACATGCGGGTTGCTATACGGAGCACCATGCTATAGCCTTTGCTGCTGATTAGGTGCTTTACGCCAGTATTCCCCTGCATTCAACGGTGTGATAGAAGGCGGTGGCTCAAACGGTTCAATCGGGCTTACCCCCTTGAGTATATCTTTCGGGCAGTCTCCATTGTGCGTCGGCTGGAGACCCGCCGACAGTTGCACTTTCCCTTGTTGGGCTCGGTGGCGGGCGGGGACCCCCGGGGGATGAATATCTCTACTAATATAATATGGATAAAACAAAAAAACCAAAACTAGCACAGAAACGGCATATAGACACCGAATTTGACCATGACAGTGATTCAGACTGTGAGGAAGCGACGCCTCAGGCGTCGGCCGTATGGCCTCGCTTCCTCATTGTCCATAGCAAGGTGAAGGAGAAACCAGTTACCAAGCTGCATCCTTTTCTGGTGGGGGAGACCCTCAGGAGCCGTGTTGGCAGGCCTGACGCCCAGCGCCTCAGGTCTGGTGACTTGCTGGTGGAGTGCCGTACTCGGGCACACTCCAGCGGGCTGCTGGGGCTCTCTTCCATCGGAGACACTCCTGTGGAAGTCACACCCCACAAAACTATGAATTCGTCAAGAGGCGTAATCAAAGATCAAGCTTTGGCAGAACTTTCAGAAGATGAACTTGTAAGGAACCTTAAGTCTCAGGGGGTGACTTGCGTCAGGCGCTTCGCTTCCAAGCGAGGTGGTGGGGAGATCCGTCTCCCTACCATCATCCTGACGTTTGGCACCCCCACCCCTCCTACTACCATCTGGGGAGGTTACTACTCCCTGAGAGTGAAAAAGTACGTCCCTCTTCCCCTCCGGTGCTTTAAGTGCCAAAAGTATGGCCATGGGCAGAAGACATGCCGTCAGGCAGAGGCTTCATGCGCCCGTTGCACTAGGCCCGGACACTCTGCTGAGTCCTGCACAGCCACCCCCCTGTGTGTGAATTGCCAGGGGGCGCATATGGCTTCGGATAAGAAATGCCCTCGTTGGATATCCGAGTGCAAGATTCAGCAGGTGCGTGTGGAGAAGGGGCTGTCCTTTCTGGATGCCAAAAAACTGGTTGAAGGCCCTGGTGCAGCTGCGGCTGCCCCAACCTCTAACACCTCAGTGTATACTTTTAGTGCAGCGGTGGCAGGCAAGCGCCCCACCAAAGACTTTTCATGTCAGACCCCAACTTCTTGGTTGGGGGCGGAGCCTCGGCTCATCTCGCCCCTGGAGAGTAACCCTCCTCTGGTGGTGACAAGGAGCCAGGGAACGCAGAAGGCGGACACTGCCGGTCCGGTTGTGCCGCCTTCTGTTGCCCCTAAGCCTCAGCCCCCACCCAAACCTGTTAGTCAGTCAACTCCAAAGGCTTCTGGCTCTGGTCAGCCTTCTAAGGCCGCTAACTCTAGCGGCAGGAACGCTGCCCAGGACCAGAAGTCTAAGAAATCTATGGGACCGCTGTGCGCACGGGCCCAGAAGGGGAACACAGATGTCCCCCTTCAAAACAAATATGCTGCACTGGAGGAGCGGATGGAGGGAGTGGAAGTTGTTGTTGCTGATGCTGCGGCAGCTCCACCCCCTTCCTCTCCGAAGAACCAGAGGAGGCCCGGGAGCCGGCCCCCCTCTGTTTCTTCAACTCCTTCCAAGGTAAAGGAAAAAGGGGGGAAAAACTCCTTACCCCCAGATCAGACTTAATCATGGACTCTTTGCTTCAGTGGAATTGTCGTGGTTTTCGAGCTAACTTTGAGGAATTACGTCTTTTAGTCAAGTTCTATAACCCCTCAGTCATATCTCTTCAGGAGACTTACCTGAAGACTTCTGACCCTGTGTCTTTTAATGGTTTTAATGTTATACATAAAGGCTCTGATTCGGAGAGGCGCTCGGGTGGAGCGGCTCTTCTCATTAGTAGCCAAATTTTATGTAGCCCCGTTAGCATCGACACCTGTCTTCAGGCTGTCGCTGCTCGGGTTACCTTAAAAAAGACCATAACCATATGCAGTATTTACCTGCCACCATCACTGCGGGTCTGTAGCAATGATATTTTTCACTTAGTAGATCAACTGCCCCCTCCCTTTATTCTCATGGGGGATTTTAACGGTCATGCTCACCTTTGGGGTAGTGACCACTATGATGGCAGAGGTCAGATGTTAGAAGATGTTTTTTCTCAACTTGACCTATGTGTCTTTAACGATGGCTCACCTACATACTCTAACTCAGGTTCCGGATCTAGTTCTGTTCTAGACCTCACTGTGTGTGATCCTTCTCTCATGCTGGACTTTGACTGGAAGGTTCACGACGACCTGTGTGGTAGTGACCACTTCCCAGTAGTCCTGTCATCGGTCAGCTGTGAGGAGGATTCGCCGGTGGGGCGCTGGAATCTCAAGAAAGCTAACTGGTCTCTGTTTGCCTCTCTCTGTCAGTCTCGTCTTACAGAGGAGGTGGTCATGTCAGCTGAAGAACCTGTTTCTTGTTTTACTTCTATTTTGTTGGAGGTTGCAGGTGAAACCATCCCTAGAACTTCCACATCACTCCCTCGGAAGCCGAGAGTACCATGGTTCAATGAAGAGTGCCGCAAGGCCCAAACAATGCGCAAATCTGCTCAGCGACGTGCATTTCGTAATCCGTCGCAAGCAAATATTTTAACCTTTAAAAGACAGCGGGCGAAAGCCCGTTATATTTTTAAACGTGAACGCCGTGCTTCCTGGAGACGCTTCGTCTCATCTTTATCTTCTAGGACTCCGTCCCAAAAAGTCTGGAAGGCTGTTCGAAGAATTAGGGGCAGGGGTGGCTCGGCTTCTGTTGGCCATCTTAGAAATGGTGCCAGTTTGGTCACAGATAAAAAGGCTGTGGCCAATTTGCTTGCCTCCACCATTGCCCATAATTCTTCGACAGAGCATTATTCACCTTTCTTCCAGAGAGAGAAGGAGAAGCGAGAATCTTGTGCTTGTGATTTTATATCGGATAACTTGGAAGACTATAATGCCCCTTTTACGTTTTCAGAATTGCAGCAAGCCATGCAGAAATGTACTGACTCTGCTGCTGGATTAGATACCATCCATTATCAGCTCATAACACATCTGCCTGAGGATTCACTCCTTGTACTTCTCAAGGCCTTTAACCATATCTGGATAACCGGTCATTTTCCGCCATCTTGGCGCCAGGCTGTGGTTGTGCCAATTCCCAAGCCGGGTAAGGATCCTTCCGACCCGGGCAACTACCGGCCAATAGCTTTGACATCATGTTTATGTAAAACTATGGAACGCTTGGTCAACGCCCGACTGGTGTGGCATCTTGAGTCACAGGGTCTCATCACAGACCTCCAGTGCGGTTTCCGGCGCTTCCGTAGTACAACTGACCATCTAGTCCGCTTTGAGTCTTTTATCCGAGATGCTTTTGTCAACAAGCAGCATGTCTATGCAATTTTCTTTGATCTTGAAAAGGCATATGACACTACCTGGAAGCATGGTATAATGTCTGATTTGTCGGACATGGGTTTTAAAGGGCATCTGCCCGTTTTTATTCACAATTTTTTATCCAACAGGTCGTTCCATGTCCGTGTGGGCTCCACCCTCTCCGACTCATTTGAACAGGAGATGGGTGTCCCGCAGGGCAGTATTCTATCTCCTGTTTTATTTAGCATTAAAATAAATAACATTGTAAAGGCCGTCAAGGATGATTCTGAATGCTCTTTGTTTGTGGACGACTTTGCTTTGTGTGCACGAGGTCGAGGACTTGCATCCCTTGAGAGGCGCTTGCAGCTGTGCGTTGATCGCATCCAGGGGTGGGTGTCTCTCAATGGATTCAGATTCTCGCCCTCCAAGACAGTCTGTGTGCATTTTACTAACCAGACGAAATTTTTTCCAGAACCTAGCCTGAGCATTGCTGGAGTGCCAATTAAGGTGGCTGAAGAGGCTAAGTTTTTGGGGGTCATCTTTGACAAAAGATTGACCTTCTGCAACCATGTTAACTACCTTAGAACCTCTTGTCGGAAGGCCCTCGACATTCTTCGTGTCGTTGGTCGTACTGACTGGGGTGCAGACCGCATCGTCTTACTTCGACTGTACCGGGCCCTTGTTCGGTCCAAACTGGATTACGGCTCTGTGGTATATGGCTCGGCTTCCAAGTCTGTTCTGCAGCGTCTGAACACAATTCACCATCAAGGTCTGCGCATATGTCTGGGAGCCTTTAGGACATCTCCAGTTCCTAGTCTGTATGCAGAGGCAGGGGAGCCTTCTCTCAGGCTCCGCCGCATCCGCCTCATGCTCAGCTACGTTCTGAAGCTGAAGGCCCATCCAGAAAATCCTGCCTATGATTGTGTTTTTAACCCGTCGTTTGCAGAGATTTACGATGCCCATCCGGGAGCTGTCCGTCCACTTTCCTTCCGTGTCCGACCTCATCTGCAGGCGGCCGGAGTGGACCTGGACAAAGTTTCGGAATCTCTGCAACACGTCACTCCACCCTGGCTACTACCAGTTCCTGACATCTTGCTGGACTTGACTGCCCACAAGAAGGATTGTACTCCACCAGCCATATACCAACAGAGCCTCAATGAACTCCTTTCAATTTTTCCTGGCTATTGTCGTCTTTATACGGATGGGTCCAAGTCTGAGGATGGAAGAGTGGCTGCGGCTGCAGTGTCCTCTCGCCATCCTAGACGCCCATTTAAGCTCCGTCTCCCTGACCATTCCTCTGTATTTAGTGCAGAACTGCAGGCCATTCTGCTAGCACTCAAGCATGCCTATCAGTCTCGGGAAAGGAACTTCCTGATTCTGTCTGACTCTCTTTCTGCCCTGCAGGCCCTTCAGGGCGCGGGAACAGACCATCCACTGCTGGTGCAGATTAGAGAGCTCTACGCGGACTTGATGAAGGAATATTATGACATCATTTTTATTTGGGTCCCAGGCCATGTGGGCATCGAAGGCAACAGAATCGCAGATTCTGCTGCCAACAGTGCCCGCAGTGACCCTGTCCCTGACACACAGACTGTCTATAGTGATTTTAAACCTGTTATTAGTGCGTACATAGCCCGCGAGTGGCAGTCCGAGTGGGACAAAGAGGAAGGGAACAAGCTTCATGAAGCTCTTCCTAAGTTGTCTGACAGTCTACCTTTCCGCTGCGGCAGCCGCCGTGAGGAGACTGTCCTTGCTCGGCTCCACATCGGGCACACATATGTTACGCACTCTTACTTACTTAAACAGGATGAGCGTCCATGGTGTTTTGCCTGTGATGAGCAGTTTTCTGTTCGACACTTTTTGCTGTATTGTGCTGACCTAATTGACACCAGATATAAACACTTCACAGCAGACTCCTTGAAGGTTTTGTTCCGGGATGTTCCCCCGGACAAAATCTTCAATTTTTTGAGAGAATGCAATATTTTTAACAAGATCTGAGCATTCATAGACTATGTGAATTTTTTTATTTGCCCTTTTTGAGAGTCTGTAGACGTTTCTTTTCCAGACATGTGCGACATTTTAGCCTGAGATTTTTAATCTATATTTACATCTTGTCTTAAGACCTTGCTTTTAGTCTGGCTGACCAGATTTTTACCCATCCCGCCGTGAGATGGCCTTAGTCGCCTGCTCGGCGTTAAACCCAAATAACTAACTGAAAGAATTGAAGAAATCAACATGTTCCATACCAAACTATGAGCGAGGGGTTACGTGCAAACCGTGCTAACCGACCTATTAGCTCAAATTCTCTCCAAGGGAGATGCTAATACAAGAGAAACCAAACGGGAGGAAAAAGAAACAAACCGTTAGTGCTAACCACCAAATTTAACCCAGCCACCAAAGGCCTATCAAGAGCCATCAAAAAACACTGGCCTAGAATCTTGAACGACCCGGAATGCAGGGAAATTTTTGCGACACCCCCCCATGATCGCATATAAAAGACACAAAAACTTAGGAGATGTGCTAATCTCCTCAAAACTAAAATAATGTGGAATCAAGAAGTGAGTAAAATCACGGGAAACAACCTAAAAGTTAGGCTCACAAGCGCGATACCACGACTACCTCCCTCCCGCACTGTGTCGACCCGAGGCGGAAAACCTCAGCCAGCGAAGCAAACCAAGTTGCTCACCCTTTGTCTCACCCCACCCGACAGTAGCTGGTTAACAGTGAACAGAAGAACGTGGACGAAATGAAGCTTAAACAAAGAACAAAACAACAAAACAGAAAGACGGTATGATACAAACAAAAATATGCCGACACCGGTGAAAAAGAAACACAGTCCGAGACTAAAAAAGCAAAGAATTTAAAGAACAAAACAAACCCGGGGAAGCGAAATCATTTGCTGAAAATGCGGAACACTGTACATAGGTACAGAGGATATATTTGCGCGTTACTACATAGGCAGGGGGCAAAAGGACCACCATGCAACTGAACGTACATCGCAATACTACAGAGTGGGGGGAAAAATAAAAAAAAAAGATTGTAACAGCACATAGCTACAAAAGTTAATGCCGGGCTTGTCATGAATGTACTATAGCCTACGATGTACACAGTGTCTGTAGTGGGCGCTTACATGCACGTGAATGTATGAAGGGCCACACTAACAATAGACAAAAGAATAAAATGGCATAGCAATATTATCCCGTAAATAAATAAATAAATAATCTTTAAATCCTATGGAAAATACACCCCTCCATCCAAAATGGAAAAAACCCTCCACCGAAGACTGGGGAAAGAGGCAAAGATGACTGGATTGGAACAGACGCACAGACCAATACCCAGCCCCATCACAGGGACATCTGGAAAAATTTGGTCTCTGTCCTGCAAACTCGCTTCTGGCAAAACTTAACGTCAAATTGGTCAGCTCAAACCAAGATTCCTTAAGAGATAGATCCTCTGGGAACAATTGCGGCCGTAAAATTGAAACCATAAATATTTCCCTTCCATCTAAAAACAGAGAAGACCTTCCACCTAGGACGGGGGAAAGAGGATAGTGTCATTACATAAAAACACCAATACCCAGCCGTATGACAGGACCGTCTGTGGAATGCAGTCAGTGCACTGCAAACTATCAACCGGCGCAACTCGACGTCAAAATGGTCACTCAAACCACGATTCCTTAAGAGGAACACAGATCCTCTGGGAACAAGTGCGGCTTTAAGAACAGAAACCGATATACATCTACAAAATGCAAGCAAGAGATATATACACACTGAATATGTGCTGGAAACCAATAAGTGAACGTGGGACGCCCCCAACAAGCTACATAACACAGGGCGAAATCGCACACAGAAGTCGATCTGACCAACATAAGAAAAATATGTGAAATGAGATGCAACCCATATGAGAAGGCGGAGCCTCAAATGCCAGGAACGCTGACCGGACATCGGAAACGTCCCCCCTCCCATGCATAATAACGAAGACAGGGAGGAGCCAACAAAAACAGACCATCCCACCGAAAGGGGCATAGATCCTCAATAAATGTGGGGCCAGAGTACATGGCGAAGCAAAAGTAGATCTGCAGAAAACGACACTGCAAGAATTCAGGTGTACACATAAATTCTGTAAATGAAGATAAGATAAGATAAGATAAACTTTATTGCCATATGCATAAACATTAGGAATTTTTTGCGGCATAGCTGACGAGCGTCCATATGACCATCAACACATAAAACATACATACATCACAATCAAGCAGACTCTAAAATAACAAAACACACATATGTATAGCAGTCATTGTACCAAGTGTGCACACACATCTAAGTAAAGCGAAGTAAAATAAACCTATAGCATAATAAACATATTATGACAACAAAGACCGCCAAGTGAGTCGCAGCGAAAACAAATTAGCTACATTAATATTCATTCGTAAGACTGAAGAGCGAAGAGCGGGAAGAAAACCAAAAATCACGACATAATGGATGATTTGCTTCATACATAGAAATAAATGTGGCCAGCATAAGAAAGAAATACGAAACATCGGCGGAAAAAGCAGGGAGGAAAGAAACCCAAAAACAAAAAACAAAAAAACTATAAAGGAAGAAAAGACATGGTTTAGAAAACCACACAAACAATAAGAAACCCTCTCTCTGCGTTTCTTCATCGAAAACCGAATCATTAAGATGTATATCCATGCCTGCCACAGATTGAGCAGCATGACAAAGACACCTACAACATAGCCCTAAATCAACCACAGGACGCCAGCCAATGGGAGGAGCTATAGTCAAACAGTGACCACAGATCTACGAAGCCCTATAACCCGAACGGAACATAATAAAACAACACGGCTAATTAGAAGGCGGAGCCTCAAGCGCCAAGAACATGGATTGGGCACAAAGAAAGCAGCGGAGACCTATTTAACCACCACCAAAGTGAAGGTTCAACAATTTGACTATGAACCAAATCACCGCTACCATGGAGTACAGCAATGACAGCAGCTATGACAGAAAGAGACCAAATAATCATCCCAAGCCAAGCTCGCATGTTGGAATACCAACAGTGGTTTCAGGCTTCAGGGGTTAACAATACACCCGAGCTGGATCTGACAGGCCGCCCTAACTTGGACATCACAGCGCCATCGACCTCCACAGCCACAGCAGCCACTGACATTGCCTTACATGAGCGCACTCGTTCTATTGTGAACCTGTTCAACAATAGAGAACGGTGGTGCACCCTGACAGCGGGTCTGAACCATGAGATCAAAACGGGTCACGGATGTGGAGCGATCGATCTTCGCCTAACCAGCAAGGTGGGTTTCAGCGGAACACCGCGACAAAGAGACGAGGACCAACGGTTGATGGCCAGTTTCACACGAGAAGCTACGGAATTGGCAAAAAACCCTTTGCTAGATGCAGGGAATGTGACGGTTGACAAAAAAACCAACATGATCAACCAAGAAATCAGGCAAGCAGAAAGCGTCCTCTCCCCAGCTGCTATCGAGCAATTCAAGAGGGAGGTGAAAGCGGCGGCGGCGAAGGAAGCAAAAGTAATCGCCGAATATAAAGCAAAGATGCACAAAAGATTGATCGCTTCAGACTCTTGGACCTTGGCAAAAAAGTGAAAGTTCTGATTTAGAATCAAACTTTCACGATTCCTTCAGTATCTTTGAAACACACAAACAGGCCCTTTTAAGGGCCCCGAATCCTCCACAGAGTATACTGATACTGATCCCCTTTGATCTTGGTCACAACAGCCCATCCCAAACACATTGAAACACCTGGTCTTGAAACCGAAAGTATGTCAATGTCTCTTGGCTTGACTTCGCGAACGAAGATTTTATAGGAGTTGCCCACGACGTCTGCAGGCTTGTTCGTGGCTGCGGAGGCCAATCCGAGACAGGCAGGTTCGACCGCAGTGGCTGCAGGGGAAGGTATGGCCAGGGTTCTGAGCTGCGGCATCTCTGTTTTTTCTCCTGAGCCGCTTGTCCTTAAGGCTAGCTCTGTGAGAGTCCTCAAAGGAGACAGCTGCCTTGTAAATGGTGGAGCGCTAGGTGTCACGGTCCGCAGCAATCGAAGACCACTGGTGGTGGTCGATTTGGCAGGCACTAAGTGACTTCTTGAGACAGTCTTTGTATCTCTTCTTTGGTGCCCCTCTGTCACGGTGTCCAGTAGCAAGCTTGCCGAACAGGGTGATCTTTGGTAGGCGATGATCCTCCATCCTGGAGACATGCCCCGCCCAGCGGAGCTGTGTCCGCAGCAGCAAAGCCTCGATGCTCACAGTTTCAGCCTGTTCAAGGACCTCGACGTTGGTGACATAGTCACTCCAGTGAATGCCCAGGATGGTACGCAGGCAGCGCTGGTGGAAGCGTTCGAGGAGTCGTAGTTGGCTGCGGTAGAGGGCCCAAGACTTGGAACCATACAGCAGGGTGGTGAGGACCACAGCTCTGTACACGCTGATCTTGGTGCCTGTTTTCAGCTGTTGATTGTGCCACACCCGCTTGAAAAGTCGCCCGAAAGCGCTGTTCGCTTTTGCCAGCCTGCTGTCAAGCTCCTTGTCCAGCTTGGCGTCCAACGTGATAATGCAGCCAAGGTAAGTAAACTGGTGCACTGACTTTAGTTCAGACTCGCCAATGGTGATGTGAGGAGGGCGATACACTGTCTTGGGTGCCGGCTGATGGAGGACCTCTGTCTTTTTCAGACTGACCTCGAGTCCAAAGAGCTGGGCAGCATCTGCGAAGCAAGACGTGATGCGCTGCAGGGCTCTCTCTGTGTGCAACGAGGGCAGCATCATCAGCAAAAAGCAGCTCACGAATCAGTTGGTCTAGGGTTTTCGTGTGGGCCTGCAGTCGTCTAAGGTTGAACAGGCTGCCATCGAGACGATACCTGATGTACACTGCATCGTCATCATCGAGGTCCACTGTGGCCTGCTTCAACATCATGCTAAAAAAGATGGTGAAGAGGGTCGGTGCCAGCACGCAGCCCTGCTTTACGCCGTTGAGAATAGGGAATGGTTCTGAGAGATCATTGTTGAGTCTGACCTGGCCTTGCTGGTCCTCGTGTAGCTGGACAATCATGTTGAGGAACTTTGGGGGACAGCCAAGTCGCTCCAGGATCTGCCACATGCCTTGCCTGCTCACAGTGTCGAACGCTTTTGTTAGGTCGACAAATGTTACGTACAGCCCTTTGTTCTGCTCGCGGCACTTCTCCTGTAGCTGTCTCAGCACAAAGACCATATCGGTGGTGCTCCTGTTTGCTCTGAAGCCACACTGGCCCTCTGGGAGTTGGTCTTCAGCGATGGCAGGTACCAGCCGATTCAGGAGCAGCCTTGCAAGGATTTTCCCAGCAATGGACAGCAGGGTAATTCCCCGATAGTTGGAACAGTCAGACTTCTCGCCTTTGTTCTTGTACAGGGTGATAACGACTGCATCACGGAGATCTTTTGGTAGTGTTCCTTCCTCCCAGCAGCAGAGAAAGAGGTCATGGAGCTTGTTGTGCAGTGCTGTGCCTCCATGTTTCCAGATCTCTGGCGGTATTCCATCAATGCCTGCTGCTTTGCCACTCTTGAGCTGGTGGATGGCTGTGAGGGTCTCTTCAGCGGTGGGCGGTTCGTCCAATTCAACCTTTACTGGGAGGTGTGGGATTTGTAGGACGACTGCTTCTTGAACAGTGCGCTCAGCGCTGAAGAGGCTCTGAAAGTATTCCGACCAGCGGTTCAAGATGGAAGTATTATCTGTGAGGAGTGCCTGGCCATTCGCGCTTCGCAGGGGACTTTGTGCCTGGGGCCATACACTGCTTTCAGTGCTTCGTAGAAGCCCCTGTAGTCACCATTGTCAGCACAAAGCTGGGTCCTCTGTGCAAGTCTGGTCCACCACTCATTCTGGAGATCTCTGAGCTTGCGCTGGAGACTGCTGCAGACGAGGCGGAAGGCAGATTTCTTCACAGGGCAGGAAGGCTGGGCTAGGTGGGCCTGATGGGCGGCTCTTTTTTTTGCTAGGTGTTCCTGGATCTCTACATCGTTTTCGTCAAACCAGTCTTTGTTCTTCTTTCTGGCGAAACCCAAGACTTCTGCAGAGGATTTTGCAATAGCAGTTTTCAGTTGTTCCCAAAGTGTTTCAGGGGAGGAGTCTACTGGGTCCGCTGTGTCTTTGAGCCTGCGCTGTAAATCTGTCTGAAAGGCAGCTTTCACATCGTCACGCTGAAGGCTGGCAACGTCAAGCTTTTTCTTGGGGGGCCCCCATTTCTTGGGTTTTGGCTTGAAGTGGAGCCTGAGTTTGCAGCGGACAAGGCGGTGGTCAGTGTGGCACTCTGCGCTGGGCATCACTCTGGTGAGGAGGACGTCACTGCGGTCCCTCTGACGCACTAGGACATAGTCGATAAGGTGCCAGTGTTTGGAGCGAGGATGCATCCAGGTGGTCTTTCGACTGTCCTTTTGCTGAAAAGTAGTGTTGGTGATGACCAGTTGCTGCTCCGCACAGAACTCCAACAGTAGGCGGCCATTGTCATTGCAGTTCCCCACGCCATGCTTGCCGAGGACTCCTTTCCAGGCTTCAGAGTCCTGGCCCACTCTGGCGTTGAAGTCGCCAAGGATGATGACTTTGTCGTCTGCAGGGGTACTCTGTAGGAGGCTGCGCAGGTCAGTGTAAAACTTGTCCTTTTCAGCAGGCTCTGCCAGGAGGGTTGGGGAGTACACACTGAGAAGGGTGACGTGCTGCTGGTGTCTCAGTGGGAGGCACATGGACATGATGCGGTCTGAGTGGCCCGTTGGTAGGTTTTCCAGCTTAGTCGCAATGGATGTCTTGACCATGAAACCCACGCCTGAAAGCCGTCTTTCTGATGCAGGCCTGCCTGACCAGTAGAGGGTGTACCCAGCACCAAGTTCTTGGAGGCTGCCTTCGTCCGGAAGGCGTACTTCGCTGAGCGCGGCGATGTCGATGTTTAACCTCCGCAATTCATGGGCAATGAGGGCGGAGCGACGTTCAGGGCGTCCGCTGTCTGCTTTGTCGAGCATGGTTCGGACGTTCCAGCATGCTACGTTGAGTCCGGTCGTGGTCGTCATGAGAGTGGATCCGTTATTCTTTCTTGTTTTTTGACCACAGGAGAAGATGCCCGTTGACCGCGGCTAGCCAACTGGGGTTGCGAGGGGACGAGCTTTGGTTAGGCCACCTTTTCTAGGCCCCTCTCCGTGTGGAGCAAGCAGTGCTGTCCCTAGAGAAGGCTGCTTGGTCGTTCAGGGTGTGCCGAGTGATGTTGTCATCCCCAGGTCAACATCAGGCGACCAATATCCTGAACCGCCTGCATGCAGGTTTGAGACTGCGGCTTCCAGTGACATCTTTCACCTGCCGTTTCGCCCCTCGCCCGTCGCTACAGGACTTGGAATGGTCAGTGTCATGGTCCGTGGACGTTTCCTAAAGCCTGCGCGGTGGAGCTTTTTGGTGGAGTGCAGTGTGCGCAGTACTGGCCCCACCCTTTAAACCCTTGGTTCATCTGCCATGGCCTAGCAAGCTGGGACGATGGCATCGAGGTCCTCGGGTCGTAGGTTTTATATCAGACTGTCCTTGTCCTAGTCTCTGGCTCAAAAGCCTTCCCCGGAGACACGGGGGCTTTGATGTCAGGGGTTTCCTCCCTTAGCCTGTCCGCAGCCAAGCGGCCAGGCCTGCAAGGCAGCAGGCGACTCGTGGAGGGCGGGGTCGTCTATGTCCCGTGCAGATGTGAACATCTGCCCACTGCCCACCTCTGTAACACCCAGTTATGTGATCGTGGTCACGAACTTTATCACCCCCTAAAGGCTGTTCACAAATCCAACACTTCTCTGCTGTATCAAATTTTAGTTTGTCTTCTTCTGTCATCACCAAAGGCATCTGACATGTTGTGAGATATTGTACTACCTGACTATACAGTTGTCTCATTTCTGTTAAAAACAAACATGCTGCATTTTCACCCCTGTAGATAACAGGTTCTGAATGAAGGCCGTCTGACCTAACAATAATGTATCCAAAAGAACACACCACTTGGTCACTCAACTTTATAGTCTCAACTTTATACTTTTGAGTGAGGGGTTATAGGACTTGACTAAAAGACGTAATTCCTCCTCAATGTAAAGGTGAAGGAAAAAAGCCGAAAATGGGAAAACCAATACAACGGAAAGCTCCGTCGATCCTAACTAGTTGCCGTCTCTCCTTGTAAGAAAAACCAAATAAAACAAAAAAAAAAATGAGGGGAACACCCAAAATGAAGAGGGGAAGTTGAAAAGAAAAGAAGGGGGAAATGGAGGGAAGAAAAAAGGAAAAAAAAAGAAAAAAGAATGAAAGATATTACACGAAAGTTGAAGATCACACATGCCCATGATACAAAAACCGTATGAAAATATCAGGGCGCGAGTGAGACAACAACCTGCTGGCATCAGTAGGTAGGCCTTAGAGTCAGCAGTCCTAATCCCTACCAAAATATGGGGTTAGAACTTCAACGGAGATTTTGATACGTGGAACAAAAAGCTGCGCAAAATGACTATCTGCACGGTTTGGTCCACTGACGATGAGGAGTACCGGCAATTCAAAGCAAAACTTCCTTGAAACACACATGAATTAGACAAACTCAGACTGTCTTGTGTCGCTCAAGTGTGTACGTCCGGCCAGGAAAAAAACCAGGCCATTTCATCGGATAGTGTGCGATGTGATACACTCTTTTTACAAACAAGGGTAGTGCCAAAATAGCTTGGCGCCTCTAGGCGCCAAAGCTATTCTGGCACCACCCTTGAACTAAAGCCATTGGCCTATATCCTTATCTGTAAGTACTATAACATAGCTTGTATATGGCAGTGTACAAATTTGAAGCTTCAGTGTAGCCTCAGTATAATATGGACTAACATATAGATCCTACATGAAAACAAGGATTCTAATTAAGTAGTTCCAGCAAGAGGTCTAAATCCTCATGAGCGACCCCAAATGCAGGGGGCTCACGAGAATCTATATTTCTTGCAGTTGGGTGGTGGACAATTTTTGGCTCATGTGCGAAGCAAAAGTGAGTATGTTCTGGGCCAGTGGTCATCCATCCGTCGTCTGTCATCCATGGTAAACTATAAGGTTTGCATTTTCTCTGAGACTATTCAAGCTACAGTCTTCAAACTTAACCCAAGGATTTTACTTTGTGGCAAGACCTTTCTTAACATATCAATTTGAGTGACCTCTCAAAAAGGTCAAGGTCACATGGGATGAGGAAATAAGTCAAAATAGCTCTATTTTGACACAATTTATTTTTTTCTCAAATACTTTTCACAACTTCAAACTCAAACTTGCTACAGAGATACCTGATGGTAAGACCTATCAATGCATACTAATTTGAATGATACCTCGGAAAAAGTCAAGGGTCACAAGAGTGCTCAGGAAATAGGTGAGAAAAAAAAAAGCCATATTTTGACAAAAGATGTTTTTTCTCAAGTACTATTCACAACTTCAAAACCCAAACTTAATTGGTACAGAGATACCTGATGGCAAGACCTGTCTATGCATACTAATTTGGATGACCCCTCAGAAAGGTCAAGGGTCACAAGAGGTCAGCAAATGTGTGTAAAATGCCAATTTTTGATACAATTGTAGTTTTTATCAGCAGTTTTCAATGAAATTTAGCACAACGATAACTGATGATGATAAGACCTTCTTGTGTATACTAATTTAGTAAACTTATTGCAAAGGTCAAGGGTCACGGGGGTTGACAAATGTGCGAATTACTGATAAAATTTTGAGAAAACATGGATTTTGCTGGTGCAGAAACCATCCCTTTACTTATTGTCACAAAGGTCACACATGTATGTAGATTGGTTGCATACATGTGAGCCATAAGGGCTTGGCCTTTTTTGTTCTCATAAAGGGGTTAAGGGCAATAATGGGGTTAAGACCTTTGTTCAGAGAAGTCTTTCTATAAGACCTTCTAGTCCTCCTTGAATGTTTTTCATCTCTGCCGATGAAAACTGGGATGCTTGCTACTTATAGTTAGAACCACCCAAAATTTAAAATTGTAAACATAACGGTATTACCTTTAGAAAGAGCTCATGTAAATGTGCAGTCATGCAAAATTTCAAAGCTCAGTCTTATCATATTTGAAAAAAGACTGAAATTGAAAAGGCATTATTCACATTTGTTCATGTCTTGTAACTCTTGATGAATCTGAGTGGCCATCCAATATTTAGTATGCATAGGAAGCTCTTACCATCAGGTATCTCTGTACAAAAATGCTCATTCGCTAGCCTTGGTGTTGAGATCTGGAGTATCTTTCAAGGGTGTCCGATTATATATAGATCTATGCTTTTTGCAAACTTGCAACCACCTGACACCACCAACACCGCCACCACGACCACCCAGACCCCCGACGACGCAAACAAGAACCACAACCCTCAACCACCAGCCAAGGAACAACCAACCGCAACCCACCAGCGCCACCACCCTCGAAAGAGATTCAGGACACAGCAACGCCCGGCATCACTTCCCACACCACCACTTCACCTCCGTCTACCACCACAACATCGCCACCCACCCCGCCCATCCCAACGCCAAGCACCAAGACCCAGAATACACTGGCCACCACCTCCACCACCCCGATTCCCCGCACCTTACCTCCACCAGCCACGGCTCCACCGGCCACCTACGCCATCCCCACTACTGCAAGAACTCCTGGATTGGCTGGCCTACCAACTCCCCCCTATCTGGCGACACTAAAAGCAACGGTCCACCGGCCACACCACCCACCTCCACCACCACCTGCCCGGCCCCGGCAACACCACCAGCCACAGCGCGATGGAGCGACAGACAGCCAGATGAACCCCCCTTCCCCCACCCCTTGGCCACCCCCCCCCCCCACCCCCCGCCACCCCCCCCCCCCCCCCCTGACGAAATCAGCAAGAGCTGGAAGTCCCTGACCCTTTAAAAATAGCACTAGCACTGCAAACTTGCGTCAGCACAATTTTCAGATGCACAGATCCTCATGTTCTGACTTATGCAGCAGGAGCTCATGCGAATCACTTAGGCTATCAGGATACATGAGGATGTGTACTCAGTCCATCAGTGGCGTGTGGAGTTCAAAGTAGACAAAGCAGTGCGCAAAGAGAAATAATGCCTCACTTGTTTTGGTGGGACTCGCACCCTGGCGGGCTGTGCAGACTCAGACCAGCTGGCTTTGTTTTAGTTAGACTGGCTAATGCAATTTAACTCTGTTGGCCTGTGGAGACATGGATCTTCATAACCACTGAGCGTAAGTTGGCACATGAGGATTTGTGTCTCACTGAGAGTAGTTCCCAAGGCATAGATGATAATGGGCCTGTACGTACCGGAGAACCTCATGTAACTCATAAGGTTTGAATAGGCGAGGAAGGGTCTGTGCCACCATGAGGATCTCGTATGATGGCAACATGCTTATGTCAGCTAGAGGTATAGACCCTCCTTCACCTGTTCAACCTTCGTACAGGCCCATTATCATCTATGCCACAGGAAATGTATGCTGTGAGCACGGTTATTATGAGCAAAGAACTACTCTTAGCGAGAGACAGATCCTCATGTGCCAGCTTATAATGACGTGGGCAATAGTACAGAGGCTACACAAGGCTCTATGCTCTTTGCAGTAACTGAGTAGGCCTATGGCTGAAAGTGTGGGGTCAGGGGCGGATTCAGGATCCCCCCCACCCCCCACCTTCCGGTACGTCAGATTTACAGACCTGGGCACACACACACAAGCGCGCACACACACACACACACACACACACACACACACACACACACACACACACACACACACACACACACACACACACAAACATGCGCATACACACACACCACACACACTATAGTTTTACAACCATGGAAGTTTTTGTTTTTTAAATGCAAAAAGGGACGAAATAACAGAAAGAGACTACAACACTAAAACACCTATTAGCCTTGATGAAATTGTAAAAAACAATGGCCAGGATCTACTGAATGGCACACAGCTCGTTTTTTTGTTGATATTTTATTTCTTCGGATAAAGCAATCGTTGCTACCTATGAGCCTATTCATTGCAGTAATATGGTTACAATGTGATTGTCAAAGCCGGAGAAGATTCACATTGGCATCAAAAGGATAAACTAACTTTAACCGGAACTGACATAAAGATGTAAGACTGTTGTGAAAGGCGTCCATTACTTTAGTCTCGCTGCGGACAAAGACAGCCGGTGAAGTTCAATGATCCTTAACCAGACTCCGCTGTATCAGCAGTCGGGGACAATTATCTGATTAACAGGTTTCACCAGATGGTCTACCCACAGCCAGGGATGAGAATCTTCTGCCTTTTAGCGGAAATCCGCTCTTTCGGAAGGTCCCAGGGTCACAAAAACAACTGACCTGACCCCATAAAATAAGGCTCAGAATGCACCAGAATGCATAGATTTTAACCATCTTTTCAAAAATTTTCCCCCCTAGCATCGCGTACCTGCTTCGCAGGTACGCGCACTCGTGGCTTCGCCACTCGACAGACTTTGGAATTTTTCCTCCTTTTTCTCATTTTAGGATTCTCATCTCTGCACAGCCATAAAGCCGACCTCTCACGTTTTAATTGGACATTTGCCTCGGCCAGGCTGTTCATCAGTTGTAGGCATATCCTCAGATGACTGCCTCAGTCTGAGGATGGTACATGTGTATAGCACATCAAGATGTATAGCTTTTCATGAGCCCCTTTGCCTGCAGGGGGTGCATGAAACTCTATGGTTCTACCGAGAAACCCTGTATCAGCAGGGACTGAATTCTCACCCACAATTGGGGTGGACCAACACTCAAAGACTTACATCATATTGCTGACTGTGAGTGAGGATGCGGGGGCACTTGACATGTTGGGGTGCAGATATTTACTAATTTAGTGCAGACTGAGGTTATTTAACTAGTCTCGATACATTAGGCCCACCCACTGATTCAGTATGTAAGAGAGGACAAGAAAGGTTAAGAAGACTGAGTGCCATGATGAAAAGAAATCTCACCAACCAATCAACCAAACACCACTCTAAAAAAAAGTGGTTATCTGTGTCCCCTATTACTTACATGTGCAAGGGGCACATATAATAGGAATTACGAAACTGAACTGTTCCATGGTTATGAAGATCTATGTCTCCATAGGCCAGTAGAGTTCATTATATAAATTAGCTAAGTAAAACAACTAACAAATCGAATCGAAGCTAGCTGGTCTGAGTCTGCACATCCCGCGAGGGGGTGAATCTCGCCAAAACAAGTTAGGCGTGATTTCTCTTTGTGCACGGCTTTGTCTATTTTGAACCCCACACGCCGCTGTGTACAGATCCTTGCGTATCCTTATAGCCTGAGTGATTCGCATGAGCTTCTGCCGCAATAGTGAGAACATGAGGATCTGTGTGTCTCATTGAGAATGAGAAGTTTTGTTTCACACTCAAAATTGTGCTAACGCCAGTTTGCAAAGGGCATAGACTAACATATATTTGGACACCCGTGAAAAATACTCCAGATCTCAACAGCAAAGCTAGCGTATGAGCATTGTACTGCACACAGACTTTGAACCGTCGCACGCACAGACTCACAAACGCAATGGGTACATACATAAACAACGCTAACTCTCAGTCGGACGCATTCATGCAGTATAAACGCAAAACATCATTTCTTTTTTTCTGTGGCCCAGCGTATATATAGTCCAATCTAACAAAAAAATACTCTTCACAAATACACAGTTCTCAACACTAGCACGTCACACTCAGATCCACACACAATATAATAAAAGCCAGGTTAGGTAAACTGTCCTCATTATCCAACCTGCTCAACTGGTGTTATCGTTCTGTATCGTTCGCACGTTCCTCCACGTCTAGGCATGTAGTTTCTTTTGTCACGTGTTCCTGAAACTGTCCCACGCTCCCTGAGCTGTGGACATCCTCTTGACACGCTCCTGTAGCGCAGTCTCTGTTGACTTTAATTGGCTTGGCACCACGTCTCTGGCTCCCCAAGCAGTGAATGTCCTCATGACACGTTTCTCCAGCGGTAGCCTCTGTTGACTTTGATGTCTCGGCGTCAAGTCCCTTGCTCTGCACAAGAACTCTGTACAATAAAGTTCTAATGTCATAACACTTGCTTAACACACACATATTGGATGATATGAGGTACAACAGTAGAGCTGCTGTATTCACTGTTTGGAAAGCTCTGGGAAGAGGTGATGCCGGCTGACTGGAAGGAGGGTTACCTAATCAAGCTTCCCAAGAAAGGCGACCTCGGCAAGTTTTCCAACTACAGAGGAATCACCTTGCTGTCAATACCAGGAAAGGTCTTCAACAGGATCATACTGGAGAGAATGAAGAGCTCCGTCGACCCCTAGCTGAGAGACCAGCAAGCAGGATTCAGAAAAAAACGTTCATGTACAGACCAGATCGCCACTCTCCGCATCATCGTGGAACAGTCTCTGGAGTGGATCTCCCCGCTGTACGTCAACTTTGTGGATTACGAGAAAGCATTTGACAGTGTGGACCGAGAGACTTTGTGGAAACTCCTACGACACTACGGTGTACCCACAAAGCTCGTCTGTCTGATCAAGAGCAGCTACGATGGCATGACATGTCGCGTAATCCACGTAGGGCAGTTCACTGGGGAGCTCCAGGTCAGTACCGGTGTCAGGCAGGGGTGTCTGCTGTCTCCGTTCCTCTTCCTACTGGCCATAGACTGGGTCATGAAGAGGACCACTGAGCAGAGAAGAAGCGGAATACAGTGGACACTGTGGACACAGCTTGACGACCTCGATTTTGCAGACGACTTGGCTTTACTGTCCCACACTCATCAACAAATGCAGGACAAGACCATGAGGCTTGCTGACATCTCGTCCCAAGTGGGCCTTTACCATCCACAAACAGAAAACAAAGACAATGAGGCTGAACGCAACCAGGGAAGAACCAGTCTTGCTTGCTGGCGCCCCGTTGGAGGAGGTAGAGTCCTTCACCTATCTCAGGAGCATCATCAACAAAAAGGCGGCACTGATATAGATGTCAGAGCACGAATCGGTAAAACAAGAGCAGCCTTTCTTCAATTGAAAAAAGTGTGGAGTTCTAGAGAGCTGTCACAACATACCAAAGTCCGGATTTTCAACTCAAATGTAAAAGCAGTTCTCCTATATGGAGCAGAGACTTGGAGGTTGACAAAATCCACAGTCAACACAGTACAGATCTTCATAAACAGTTGCCTTATAAGAATCTTGAAAATCCACTGGCCAGAGAAGATCAGCAACGTCAGACTCTGGGAGAGAACAGAGCAGGTAACGGCAGAGAATGAAATTGGGCGAAAAAGGTAGGGATGGATTGGTCACAGTCTGAGGAAGCCAGTTTCCAGGATCACTAGGTAGGCATTGTCATGGAACCCCCAGGGAAAGAGGAAAAGAGGCAGGCCGAGAAACGCCTGGCGTCGAGACCTCCAAGCAGACATCAAGAGACTGGGAACCACCTAGAGTAAAATCGAAGGATAAGCACAGGACAGGAGTCGCTGGAGGTCTCTCGTCGACGGCCTATACCCTGGGAGGGGTGACAGGCGTAAGTAAAAGTAAAGAGGTACATTACGTAACCTGACTGATACAAATAAATCTACACGTTCATTCACACACTCGTGCTTCATAAAACGGACTAGATTCGCAACACACCATGACTCGATCACTACACTGAAAAAGACTATAACATGACGCTTGCGCCATACACTGGTTTGTACCTAGAAAAAGATTATACTTAATACACCCACATACTTCCTTCGAAAACAACCTAGGCATACACACATCACATAGTTCTCCACCCCGGTAAATAACTATATAGAAAAATCCCCGGTTATCTCAAGTTCTAAACTGACATAACTGAACCAAATCAATGCTACACAACAGAACTAAATCTTACTAATTCATACTACATTTAACTCGCTAGTTCTTGATAACATCAAAAAAACATACCTGAAATCTCGGTTTCAGAGTCTTGGAATATGGCTAATGTATCCAACATACGTCCGTCCTCTATGACAGAATAGCACGTACTAACTACTCTTGAGCTCTGTTAGGCTGAGCTGCGCCACTGAAACTCCATGCAGATCATTGACCTCACGATCGCACGGAACCTCGTGCATACACAGAATATTTGTTACAACAACAACAACAACAAAAAAACGCTGACAAGAGAGCACAATGCAGAAACCCTGTGTGAACTTTATGCGTGGGCATAGAGCTTCATCACAAAGCATCTATTCTTCTCGTGATAACTTGGCTTTTGTTGTTCACTCATTCAGCCAACATCATTTGCCTGTATAGTAGGGAATAGATTATCATAAGCATTTGCAGCCAAACAGTTCTGTGTGAACCTGGCTGAAAAACCCCACCCAGGTCTGCCCTGGGGGACTTGGGTGGGGTTAGGTATTTTTTAGTTCCCAGGGTCACCCTGGTCAGCCCCACAGGGTGGGTTTTTCTCTCTATTCTGGGGCATGTGTTTCTGTCTACCCTTTGTCCATTCACCTGTATTTGCCTTTTTAAAACTCTCCCTACTGTCTGCACTGCCTGTAGCTCGTGATATTGGATGTGTGTTACTAAATGGTCTTAGCTTTATTTAGGCCCCATGTGTTAGGTTTATTTAATGTATTTGACCGGCTGGCGACATACATTCAATGTTCTGTTTATTTATTTTTTTTCACAAGCAGTGCAGGCACGTCCTGAGAAAGCCTTGTTGCTGTCGGGACGTTAAGCAATGTACAATCAATCAAAACCTGGCTGAAAAACACTGATGAGGAGTTGTGTTTGTTTGCAATCATTCAGCAAGCACCATACAAATGTAAGAATACACCCTCAAATACTTCTGGAGTCTCAGAGATTGTCATGAGCCCTTACACCATGTGTGGGATAATGTTAATCTATACCATGTCTCCACATGGCCGGTGGGTCCACAGCACTTTTAGCGAGCCCTTTCGCTGGAAGCAAGATGTAGATAGTTTGATATAAATTGACACCAGACAGCTACACCGTGTACAGTTTAACAGAAGACAGTGTACTTCTGGTACAGTTTAAAATCGGACAGTGTACATGGGGTGCGGTGTCCTAAAAAGTATGCTATTGTGACCACTTCAGCATTAATAGATCTTGTTGTTTACATGTATGTGTTTGTCTAGATTTGACAGATTTGCCCTCATGCATATGCATCTATTCATGATTCTCAGAAATATTCATGGGGTGAAGGTCTTTAGAAGCCTCGCTTGTGATCTGTAACTTTCACACTGTGGTGGGAGGTTATTTTGAGTTTCGCCTCTCTGCATGCCATGAATCCAAGAGAGATGTTGCATTTTGGAACAATTAAAAAAAAAGAAAATTTCAAGAAATGACCACAAAAAAAAAGTTGTAGGTCACAGTGATCCAAACAACAATCGAGGTGAAAGTCTCAAGAAGCTTTTCTTTCTCCTGTTCAATAAGAATACATGTAGTCAATTATCAACACATTTGAGATGTTCTGCATGTGGATATGTGGTCATATGCCACTATCTGGATGGATGTGACACATCTCGAATGAGTTAATTAGCACATTCCTCATGCAATATGGTTTATCGTGGACAAAGCGTTTCACAACTGTTTGGAGACCTTTAAACAGTTATAATTCATGTCAGTATTGTGTGTCTTTCTTTCTCAGAACGTGTCATCGCCATGTCATTCCCATCAAAAGGCATGATGGCAACCTACAGGAACCCAGTTGAAGTGAGTCTTGCCATTGCATCACTTTAACCTTTGGCTGTCAGTAGTGTGTCTGGCTGAGGTGATTCCTGCAGAAATGTATGATATAATTGTGTCCTGCAGGTATCACCTCGACCATAATAATAATAATAATAATAACACATAGTTCTTGTATAGCGCTGTTCTCCAGGAAAACACTAGACTCGCTGTGCATGCACAGCAGCACACCCTCTCTCTGACACACGCACGATTATACACTACTTTAAACCTAGACCATACACACTACCGACAGCCAAAGGGTTAACAGTACATGTGCTGGTCTGCGATGCAGAGTGGTGAAGTTCAGAATTGCAGACCAGTAAACATTGTATGAAACTGGCTTTGAACTTATTCGCGGCCAACTGCATCCAAGTTAACCTCCAAGTACATGCAGTCACCAGTACTATGAACAGTACCTTTGGATGCATGCACAGTGAAGTTAATTTATTGTTGCACTGCCTCGGAATGGATGGCTGTGTGGATGTCTTTGAGATACTTGTTATTTGTGATAAAACAGTACAGGTCAAATCACTCTTGGTTTCCTGTTTAAGCCTTATCATTCTGAATACACCAGTGTGTGAAATAAGTTTGTCTAAAATAGTTCAAGGGTAGTGCCAGAATAGCTTGGCGCCTTTAGGCGCCAAGCTATTCTGGCACCACCCTTGAACTAAAGCCATTGGTCTATATTCTTATCTGTAAGTACTATAATGTAGCTTGCATATGGCAGTAAACAAATTTGAAGCTTTTAGCCTCAGTATGATATGGGTTAAGATGAACTGTTCAAGGTGAACTCAATCACAGCATTCCGCTTCATATGTCAGGCAACTCTCGTATAGCATTGACGGTGGCCTGCGTCAACTGACACGGGCAGTATCAAATATTTGTCATTGCTGACAGAAACCAAGCTGACAAAAAAGTGAAGCAATTCTCCTTGTAAAAGTTTTGTCCCTTAGAGTTAGACCATTCAGAGGTCTTTGTTTCTTCAAAAACATTACCAATGACATGACCTTATGGGAGGTGTCTACTACTTACGCAATTCTAGCCTAAGAGCTCGTTGTGTTACCACACAACCCGGGAGGCACTCGGGGAACCCCGAGGGGGCCGAGAGTTGTCTCCCGATACTCCCCATCCGGAACAGAGTACCCACAGTCCGTCAGTCGGTCTACTTAGGCTTACGCTGTTCAGACGTGTTTGCTCTAGCCTACGGACTTTGGGATTTTCGACCGGTTCGCCGGTCGTCGATGGACTTGGTTCTTCTCTTGACTTCTTTTTCGTCGGTCCTCCCTGTGCCTGGCGTGGCTCTGGTGTCCCCTCTTCGTGGGCAGCTGTCCGCTGGGCTGCTTGTAGTGCCTGGGCTGGGCTGTGAGCTTCGCTGGGACTTCGCCGCGCGTGCCTTGGTTTGGGATTTTTCTCCCCCCCCCCTTCCCCGGTCCCACTCCGGGAAAAGGTAAGGTAGTTGGGTTGGCCCTCAGCCGGTTCCCGCGCTGGGCACTGGTTGAGTGGGCACGAAGGCGGTCTGCATCGGCGCTGTTGCTTTGCGCCAAGATTCTTGACTTATACTTTGGCGGGCCTCGCGCCCGTTCCCACTCCCCTTCTGTGTTGGTGTGGCATTATTTTTAACAGGGTCAAAATCTCCCTTTCTCCGTGGATAGCGGCATGGTTTTGAAGATCCGCAGTTTTAGAAAGAAGGCATTTACGCGTGAGAAAGAAATGAGACGTTTTAATCTGGAAACAATCATTCTTAAACGGCGCAGATCCACACGTGGTCAGCTTCGTTTCCCAAGATGGCGTCTAGCGATGCAGAGCACCTGGTTCCTCGCGGTTAAAACCTTTAATGGAATGGGAGTGGAGTCAAAGATCGGTGAACGTTAAGTCTAACCCTAATTCTGGCGCTTACCTACTCACTTGTTCCTTACCTACTCTTTTGTAACTTGTGGAGTTCGGGGAATGTGTTATGCCCCAGCCTTTCCTTGACGCATTACGTTGGTGAGTGTGGCGAGAGCCGACGCTTACTTCGGTACTGAGTCGGTCACGTAATGCCTGTTTTTGTTATGCTTAATGCTGACCGGTTTATCTTTCTTGGGGTCGTATTAGGTACACAATTTGGCTGGTGGGTGAACATACATGTGCACTTTTATACTTGGGATACACAGGGGAGATGCAAAGTATTAGGCAGTTGAAAGGTCACTGACTGCACCAAGGGGCTAAACAGGCTTGGCTATGCTCGCCCCCAGTCGCATTACGTTGTACTGTTGTTGGGCCTTTCTTGGCATCTCTTGTTTGAGTTCTGGGACATCAGGCGTATGCCCACTTGAGCGCAGGGCCACTGGTGGCCACGCCTTGCTGCCTTTGGATAAGGTTCAAGTTTCAAGATGACCTTATGGTTGCTGTAGTAGAAGAAAATAATTAAAAAAAAAAAAAAAAATACTGTCGAAAGGAAATTAATTGCCTATATAGGCAACATAAGACAACGATCAAAGCTGCGTCTGGAGGCCTGTCGCTATAGTACAGCGCCGGTGTTCAGCAGAGGGCACCGCTCCGACAAAAGGTTACTGTGCCTGCCGCTTGCTTCAGGCCGATACTTGTCATGACATGCTTGAGTTTTGTTGTGCATGATGTGTTGCGAAGGTTAACCTTACCAGGGCAGGGTCCCTCAGGCCCACGCCCGCGTGCCTTCGGATTTTATATGTTGCAGTGGCCTCTGGACGACCTGCACACAACATGGAGGATTCCAGTGACCGTCGGACTCACACAAGGTCTGTTTACCATGTGCCGGATGTACCTCCGAACGTTGGTGTGACGTCTGCTCCACATGACCTGAACGGCGCTGTTCGCAACTTTGGAGCTTCTTGGACAAGAGCGCCCGGCACCTGTGACTGGTTCCAGACCTGCTAAATTACCGGCTGCTGTTCCCGGTACTACGACCGCTCGAGTTCCGACCAGATGTCTCAGGGATCACCATGCCGGACGCGTCAGTATAGTATGCGGAGTGGGTAGATCGTTGTGACCGTTCCCAGGAGGGAATGCGCTTGGACAAAGCCTTGTGACAGGCAGAGAACCCACCTCGCTACAGAGCTCGGTTCGGAGAGACGTGCGTCGCACCGTCCTTGGTCCAATTCCGATCCCCGCTCATCTCCAAGGAAGCCCGTTGGCTCCTATGCGGAGTCACCTCGCCGGCAGCGAGCCCACCTCGCCATAGAGCTCGGTTCGCGGAGACATTCACGCACGCATACATCGTCTCCACGGAAGACCGCTGGCCCCTACGTGGAGTCACCTCGCTGGCAGCAGGCCCACCTCAATACAGAGCTCGGTTCGCGAAGACATTCTCGCACGCATGCATCGTCTCGGCACAAATGGAATCCGCTGGGCACACAGTACGGAACCCACACACCGCTCAAGTTCAGCGGGGAAGCTGTCCAGGCGGCCGACGACGTAGCGCAGGATATCGCGCTCGAAGCGGGTATGCTGGCACCGCCCTCACTCCCTGGAAGGGGCTCCACCAGGACAACGCTGCTCTTTGGAAGACACGCTGAGCCGGCTGCTAGGGGTTACAGAGTCCTGTTGGTGACCAGACAGCAAGGCAGAGGTTCCAGTCTCCGTTACTTACCGCTCGAGTCCTTGACGATCTTGTGGAGAGATCGCCTCGCCGGTCGCAACAGACTAATATGCGGAGAGGGATGATCGACGCGGGCGTTCCCAGGAGGGAGCACACCTGGATATAGCCTGCTGTCAGGCAGAGAACCCACCTCGTTACAGAGCCCGATTGCGGAGACTTTCACGCACGCGTACCTTGTCGCGGCACGACTTGGAACCCACTTTTCACGCAACATCGGATCTGCTCTCTCGCTCTCCTACACGTGAGGAGGGACCACTCTGCACCATGGGATGCTCGTCCTCTACGGATCGCCTTCATTGGAGTCGCCCTTCCGACACTCTACGCCTACACTCCGCTCTCTCTCTCTGCGGGCGTGCTTAGGGGTTGCCGTTCTTCACGTCGCTCCAGGGATCCGGTCCCGTCTCGCTCGTCGGTCCCTTTCGCGTCCGGCTGCCTTTCGTCCCTTTCCTCTTCCCCTCACTCAGCCCTTTCCCCTTCTTCGTGCTCCGGCCCAGGGTGCCTGGCTGCAGTCGCTCCACTTCTGGACGCCCGACCCCCTCCGGTGGATCCTGGGGGAGGACGCTGTCGTTACTTCGCCTAGCACAGACCTGTTTACCTACACTTGGGGTTAAAGTACACTTTTTTGCTTGGGTTACACTTACATGTACACGTTTCGACACAGTTATACACTAATATACACCTTTGGAGATCTGACTGCTCACTGGCTTGTGACCTTACGCTTGAGATCCAACTTACACTTAGTCAGTTGGAAGTACTCTGACTTCACACGGTGGTAAACAGGTCTGCGAGCGCTTCAGCTTCTGTCTCCACTGGTGCCCTCTCGGATACAGCTCGGAGTTGGCCGCGGCTGCTGCACTTCGTGACAGGCGCTTCGACTACCCTGCGCTTCTTCTCTCGGTTCCCGGAGCTTCTTGCTTCGCCCTCCATGGAGTTGTCAGCTGTTGGCTTCCCTCGGCAGGACCGGTTCTCGGGAGGTCTCAGGAGTTTGCCTGCCGCTACCGGCTGTGGATCCGCTCTTGACTCTCCTTTGGACTAGATGACCTCACTCGTCCGTAACGCCCTACGCTGCGTGGGATTGGGGAGCTCCTTACCCTACCCTTCGTTCTCCAGTTCGACGGCTCCTGGCCCCTGGCAGGTCGACTGGCCGCGGAAGGATCCCCTGTGCTGACGACTCGGCTGACCCAGGTTCTTGGGAGTTCCTGGACTTCACTTCAGGGAGCAGACCGGAGGAGGCTTCTAGGACCTTGGCTTCGCTTATTCTGGTGCCAGATGGCGATAGGATGCGGTCCGCGCAGGTGGTCCTCGGCTCCGCCTCCAGATCTTGGGCTGCGACTTCTTCCGGAGCTGCCGACCCTTGACTCCAGGTACCCGTGCACTCGGCCTCCACAACGTTCCTCGGTTCACCTGCGAAGGAGGAGTCACCGCTGATGGAGGAGTCTCCGCTCCTGGATCGGCATTCCGTTGGACTCACCGGGGGTCCTCAACCTACCCATGGACACTGTGGAACCAAGGCGCAGCGCCGTCTCCCTGGTGCCTAACCTACTCAACAACCCCATTGGGCGCACAGGGGTGCGCCGGAGTTCGGACAGGTGGTACTGTTGCAGCAGTGCTCGCGGTGGAATGGCCTAGCCACTGCTCGGAAGTCGGCTCTACTCTCCATCGGTCGTCTCTCAGCCCGGCTGCTGTAGCTACGCCCCCTACTTCCGTGGTTCTTCTCGAGGTCCAGCCTAGACTCCGGACCTCGCGGACAAGAGCATTGAACGGCTTGGATCTGATGTGGACTAGGAGGTCTTCTTCTTGTGGGAGGTCTGAGCCAGCCTTTTTCCCCGATGGAACCAGTTGCTACACTCGGAATGCACCAGGATATCTTCGGAGGATCGGCGCGCTGGCGAGACGGCTTAGTGGACCTGTTCGCCGCAAGGTGGGATCTCTGGCTTTCCCCGCGCCTTCGTGGGGTATAGCCCTCCTGGACGAGACGCCGACGCTCTGGCCTAGCCTGGGAAGGATCCTCCGGTCATCCTGTTGGTCACCCCTTTCCTTGGTACCGGTCCTGAACCTCTTACCCCTCAGCTCGCCACGGACCCCCCGCTACTGCTTCCCGCATTCTACTAGGTCCTCATGCAGCCGCGATGGTCGCCGTTCCACCTTGCTGGAGCGCCTACTCCTTCACCTTGGCGGTTTGCGACAGACCCTCAACGCTGGAGTCTTCACGTGGGCAGCAGTCGAAGCTTCGCTATGGCCCGCTTCCCTCAACTTGACGCCTCTACGATGAAGTTGGCGAGGCACTGTGCTCTTGGATGGCGTCCGTCACCTCTCCCCTACCGACCCTGCTGACCCCAGCTGGCAGTCTTATCCCCAGGAGACTAGGCAGGATAGCCTGAGCTTGCCTCACGTATACCTACGACGACATAGCCGTCCGGGCAGACGCGCTCGCCTCTTGGCCATGCCCGGCAGCTCTGAAGCTACAGGGCAGACGATCTTCCTGACTACGCTCAGTCATACGATCCGAAGTCCAGGATCCCTCCCTCAGGGAGCTTAGAGGCTAATTACGTCCAATCAGCTACGTGCAGGGCCACGAACGTCACAGTCGTCAGGAACTGGGCTGTCCTCCTCATCGTGGCTACCGGAGGGCTGGCGGGCAGGTGCTCTCGATCGCAGAGTTCTGTCAGCCTAGCGAGGCTACTCGCTCTGGTGGGGGACCTCTCGGGGGGGCACTCCTCCCTCCTGGCGCTTCAGCGCCGTCGCTTACACCTACCTAGAGTCGTCGGGAGTTTGCGGTAGGGAGGACGGCCCTTGGGGCCTTAGGTGTACTAGAGCGCGGCACCCTCCTCCTATTCGCCATTCTCCCATAAGGTCATGTCATCAGTAATGTTTTTGAAGAAACAAATGCATTTTTCTTTAAAAGGTATTTTTTCGAAAAATACTTACCGATGACATGACTCGGATGACCCTCCCACCTGCCCCGCTTGCCGCTGGTGAGCTAAGTATCCTGACTGACGGACTATGGGTACTCTGTTCCGGATGGGGAGTATCGGGAGACAACTCTCGGCCCCCTCGGGGTTCCCCGAGTGCCTCCCAGGTTGTGTGGTAACACAACGAGCTCTTAGGCTAGAATTGCGTAAGTAGTAGACACCTCCCATAAGGTCATGTCATCGGTAAGTATTTTTCGAAAAAATACCTTTTAAAGAAAAATGCATTTTTCGTTTGTTTGATGGAGGTATGACCCCCACAGTGTTTTCAGAATGGTTTATACACATCAAGAGAAGCATTAGTATTTTTGCGACAAGAAGCCTGTAATCTGAATAATTTTTGAATAATCAGATGGATTTGTATTTGGAACATATTGTGAGACAGAGTGACATTTCATGGATCATTGTCTCACACTGACCTTGTATGAAACTGGCTTTTTAACTTATTCGCGGCCAGCCGCATCCGAATGCGCGGCATAAGTCGCGCATCTGGATGCGGCTGGCAGCAAATGAGTTAACCCCCAAGTACATGCAGTCACCAGTACTATGAACAGTACAGTTGGATGCATGCACAGTGAAGTTAATTTATTGTTGCACTGCCTCAGAGTGGATGGCTGTGTTGATGTCTTTGACATATTTGTTATTTGTAATAAAACAGTACAGGTCAAATCACTATTGGTCTCCTTATCATTCGGAATACACCAGTGTGTAAAATAAGTTCGTCTAAAATAGTTCAAGGGTAGTGCCAGAATAGCTTGGCACCTCTAGGCGCCAAGCTATTCTGGTACCACCCTTGAACTAAAGCCATTGGTGTATATCCTTATCTGTAAGTACTATAATGTAGCTTGCATAATTATGCCAGTGTACAAATTTGAAGCTTTTAGCCTCAGTATGATATGGGTTAAAATGAACTGTTCAAGGTTAACTCAATCATGGCATTCCGTGTCATATGACGGGCAACTCGTATAGCATTGATGGCGGCCTGTGTCAAGTGACGCGGGCAGTATCATCTGAATAATTTTTGAATAATCAGATGGATTTGTATTTGGAACATATTTTGAGACAGAGTGACATTTCATGGATCATTGTCTCACACTGACCTGGAGAAGTGGTTGTAACTTGTATCAAGTCCACCATAAATGAAGAAAACGTTTTTTGTTTTTTTTTCCTGTTAGTGAGGTTACTGACATGCAGTTTTCAAAGATAACGTATGTTTACATTCTCTTATTGTTATATACATTTAAGTAAAAGTTCAAACCTTAGACTTTCTGAAAATGTATAGGTTTGCTATTCTATTGTATTCAAAACAGGTCAGTCAGTATGAAATTTTGAAACCTACAAAAAGTATGCACGATTGGATGTGGCTTGATTGAGTTAAGCATTTTTTTCTGTGTATCATTAAACAAATATTAATATTATTTTTTCCAGTTTTTTTCCAGTGTGGCTGACTTTCCTATGGAATGAATGTTATTTCGGGGAATCACAACCAAATCTACCTGACTTTATGTCATTAAATTTGTTAAAACAAAATTTTATTGATTAATTTTACTGTTGGAGGCAAGCCATGGTACCGGGAAAGAAACACTCAAGTGGCACAAATGTAAAAAAAAATATGATCTGTCACAAATTGGAGCAAGCGGTGATCGATCCAATGCTGCGCGCATACCTGTGACATTGGCAACAGTCTACTGAGCAGCAACCAACTTGTGACATTGTCTCCTCAACAGTGCATTCCATCGTTGGCATTTTTTTTTTCATTGGCATTTTATTTTGTTTCAGGAGGTGGCAAGGTTTTTTAACACCAAACACAAAGACCACTACAAGATTTACAATTTATGTAGTAAGTTATATATCACACTCATGAGGATAGATGCATAATTGCTAGTCTGAGACAAATGTGTAGCTCCGAACATGCAATTTTAACCCTTTGACTGTCGGTAACACATTTTTGTTGTGATGCAGGAATCATTGCAACAAACTGACAGCCAAGGGGTTAAGCTTCATGTTCAGTTAACTTATTCAGCCCGACGGCCGTATTTCCCAAATTTGGGAGGTGTCATCTAATGACTATGCGTCAGTTGCAGGAGATAGATCGACCATGATAATTCAAGGGCAGTGCCCGATTAGCATGGCACCGACAGGCGCCAAGCTAATCTGGCACTACCCTTGAATTATCATGGTCGACCTATCTCCTGCTGTAGAACATCAGAGCTGAATGGGTTAACCCCCTTATGCACACAGCCACTGATATTGTTTAACCATCTTGTTCACACAGCAACAGTACTGCTTTACAGTACCAGTGGCTATATGCACAAGCCACAGTCTTCAAACCTGGCCCAAGATATACTTTGTGGCAAGACCTTTCTAAAAATATTAATTTCATTGACGTTAGAGGGCGGCCACAGAGGGGCCAGAAATATGTCAAAATTACGGTAGCCATATTCTGACAAAAGTTTATTTGTTTCCTCAAAACCCTTAACGATGGCATTACTGATAGGAAGGTACGCTAGCTAGCCTGATTTCAGCCTAAGTCCGTTGTGTGAATAAGCACAAACTGGGAGGCAACTCCGGGGAGCCTGTTTATCAAACGCAACCCCGGGTGGCCTCCCCTCCCTTCCCATCATGCCCTATGGGCTGACCCACCAGTTTCACGCTTAGCTGCCTTCCGGTTGGTTGCACCGTTTTGCCGTTGTGTTATTGTGTGGTTACACTGATTCTCTTCACCTGTTTCGGAATTCTTTGACAGACCGGTTGTGGGTGGTGGCCTTGCCTGAAGGATTCCCCTCTTCTTTTTTCTTCTGAAGCTCTCTCTCTTCCTGTAGAGACTTCAATGAGGTAAGGTCTTGTTGGCGCCCGAGTCATCAGCCATGGCGGACGGTCTCCGGCCTCGTGGTGGTGTTCTTCCTATCGCCACCACACGGCGAGTGACACTCGCCGCGCGGTGTATTGCACTGTTTTCCTTTCCTCCCGTCCTCGTTAGGATTAATAATACATAGGACACATCAATACCTCACCTCGGGAAATGTACGAATTTTGTCCGGGCATTTTTCGCGCCACCACGTGCCGTGGGACATGTGCTGCGCGGTGGTTGTGCTTGCATCCTTACCACTCTTTTCTAGTGTGGGCTAGGTACCGCGATGGCACAGTGGTACGGTACTTTATCGACACGTAGTTTGAACCCCATAGATGTCGAGAAATTTAAAACATAATAAATGGGGAATGCACAGCTCAGGAGAGTTACGAATTTACGGACTTTACTGAGCTTCCGTTCATGTGCTCTGTTGGTCTGTTGCAGTGCTCAGCTGCGTTCGTGCCCAGCCTGCCGGGGATTCCAGTGACCTAGTGACAATCATGGCCTATGCCTACCCTGTTCGGGCTGCTCCTCTTCCCAACCTTGCCGGATTTGTGACTCTTGAAAGGAGCAACACTGGTCCCTCCTCTGGGACTTCTATCGACGGGACCGACCCTTGGCTGCCTGGGACCGCAGTATGATGCCTCTGGCTCCTCTCCCCAGGGCTACCGCGACTTCCGCTGCTGTGCCTACTGGCCCCCCCTCCCCAGACCCCGCAAGCGGGCTTTATCGGACATTGGAGGGCTGTCTGCGTGAAAGCTGACCGCTACTGAGCAGTTTGGTCACTCCCTGACTGTTCGCGCCCCCTGTCCCCCCCCCCCCCCCCCCCAGTTGGGGATTGAAGCTTACGGACGCAGGGACGGCCCCTCTCAGCTGGATTCAGCCAGACCGAGACCAGGGCCCAGGCCGATGATACGACACACCCACAAGAGAGGCATTCACAGGCCTGATGCGCTCCCGCCTGTGGCTTCACACGAGTGTTGCCCAGTGAGCTGAGCGCTCCGGAGGCCCGCTTGACCTTGAGCCCCGCCACTAAGGCGCCTATCCACCCTGCGGCACGGGGCTCAGATCGCAGACCACCACAGAATGGCCGAACATGAGCATTGCCCAGTGAGCTGAGCACTCCAGAGGTCCGCTCATCCTTGAGCTCTGCCCATAAAGGCACCTACCCACTCTGCGGCACGGAGCTCAGATCACAGACCACCACGGCACCAGTGGACGGATGGACACTTGCGTCGTGGATGCTCTCCATCATCTGTTGTTCTTCCTGGGTGGAGGATCTTCCACCGGCTTTCAGGGAGCTCTTATCCTTGCCGCAGGGATCTTCGCTCCGATTTTCGCCGCTCTCGCTCGCCACGGGACACTCACCGCGTGGACTCCCCCCTTTTGGCACGAGGTGACTCGTGGGCTGACTACATCCCTGCCCAGCCACAGCGCCCTTGATCTCAAGTGAGTGCCGTTTTGGCTCCGGGATCTCGGCGTTCCTCGCATTCAGTCTCCCCTGAGCGCCCTGCCCGGCTTTAGGGTTCGCGGACCCCTTCTCCTGACGCAGCCGCGGCCCCCCGCGTGCTGCCTTCTTCTGTCTGCCTGCGCGCATGCTCCCCCTCCCCCTCCCTCCTTCCACCCCTCGCGGACCTTTCTGGTGGTGAGTGGGAAGAGGATGTCCTTAGTCTACATCCAGAGGACTCTGCTTCGGCACTTCTGTCTCATCGTCCCACGGCGCCCTCTCTCGCTGCAGACAGCAGTCCTCGCTCTTTGCTCCACAGCTCCACACCCTCTGCCCCTCACGGAACCGCGGGATCCGAGACCATTAAGGCGCTGGACGCGGCTGCGCGCGTGATTACCAGCTCCCTCCCTCGAGCCTGGTGCCCTCCGTCTCCTCCCCTCGAGCGGAAGACCTCTGCCTCTGTCGACGCCTCGTGGCAGGCCAAGCGCATCAAGTCCCTCCCACAGAAGCGTTTAACTCTCACCTGCAGCAGGGCAAGTTGGGGGAAAGGAACTTCTTCGCTGAACGTCGATGGTCCGTGGATGTCAACATCCGTTTTCAGCAGTCTTGGTATGCGGGGTACTCCCAGGCCTTTCTGTGCTCCCTCCTGCCGGTGGACACTGGGACGCTGACACAGAGCGGCGATAGGGGGAGTGCTGGGAGGGACACTACACCAGGGCTTGACAAGACGGCTACCCTTGTTCGGAATACCTTAGCCTGCCTTGGCTTCTTGGAGCTAGCAACGCAGACGGTGGTCCGCCGCATTGAAGATTTCTGGGCTTCCCCGGAGACTCCGGATCCCCTATGCGATCTGAATTCCTTAGCTGTGACTGCCAATCGGGCAGTGTACCACGCCTCCACAAACACAGTAGCAGCTGCGGCTAACTGTGATTTGATGAGACGGGACGCTATACTGAGGCGGTGCACTGGACTTCCGGCCTCAGTCAAGCTCCGACAGGCCCCCCTGGGGGGAGCCCTTCTCTTTGGCCCTACTTGGCAGTCAGTTCGGGAGGCATCCAAAGATCTGTGGCCGCCTGTGGCCTCCATGGAGTCCTCCCGCTTTCCTTCCATCCGCAGGCCCGCGGGTCGCCCCTTGCGGAATTACAGACCCTCCTCGTTACCGGCTCCTCGGGATCTGCATGGCACGGACCCCCCTCGCTTCTTCCTCCGCGGACGTGGCTCACGGAGCTGCTTCGCCCCTGGCCCCTGCGGCGCTCACCGCTGGGGGCGCGGGCGGACTCGGTGACTCGCTGCCTCCTCGACCTGCCCTCCCCCCAACCGTTCCAGAGCCCCTGGTCGGCTGGAGGTTGGCCCTCTTCCGGGACGAGTGGCGGTCTCTGCTTCCCGACGACCCATGGGTATTCACCACCATCTCGGAGGGGCTCCAGATATCTTTCAGACTTCCGCCCCCTCTCCGCCACTCACCATTCTGGACCCGGTCCCCTACCGATCCCGGGAAAGCCGATGCTCTGGCGGCGAGCTCGCCTCCCTGCTTCAGAAGTCCGCCATGGAGGTTGTCGCACATCCCGACTCACCAGCCTTCTACAGCCGCCTCTTCCTAGTTCCCAAGCCGGACGGCAGGTGGCGTCCGGTCATTGACTTGTCAGCTTTGAACAGGTTTATCACGGCGCCTCCATTTCGAATGAAGACGGCTCGAGGGGTGAGAGCGGCCGTACGTCCCATGGACTTTGCGATCAGCCTGGATCTTGCTGACGCCTATCTGCATGTCCCGATACATCCTGCGCTCCCTTTAGGCCTCAACCTCAGCCCTTGGGCCTTCACCAGGATCATGGATGCGGTGGTGGCCCTCTCCTGGCGGGATTCCTCCAGCCCGACGTCAAATTACTTGGACGACCTGCTCCTGCGGAACCAGGTGGCTTTACTCTGGAGATGGACCGGGACAGTTTTATGTCACTCTTGCAGCGACTGGGCTTCCTGGTCAACCAAGGGAAATCGGACCTTGTACCCTCCCGCACCTTCGTCCATCTGGGAATGGAGTTCTTGACCGAGCAGAACAGGGTGAGACTGACGGAAGCACGCATACTGAAGCTCTCGCTGTTAGCACAGCAGATGTGCATTGCGCACTCGTGCCCCACCTGGACCTGGCTGCAGCTGCTGGGACTCATCAGCACCATGGCGGAACTCCTTCCCCTCAGCAGGCTCAATTCGCGGCCGATCCAGCTACATCTTCTCTACCACTGGCGTCTGGCCTTGGGCGACCTGGTAGCTCTGGTACTTGTGGACCCCCTGGTTCGACCACACCTACGACAGTGGGTGGACACCACCTGGCTCGGGTCGGGAGTGGCCCTCGCCTCCCCCCCACCGCAGCTCTCGCTGTGTATGGACGCGAGCCGGTCGGGCTGGGGGGGGAGGGGGGCGCATCTCCTGCCCGAGTTCGACAAGATTGCAGACCAGTGGCCTTCAGCCTTACAGAACAGACACATCAACTGGTTGGAACTGGAGGCAGTGCGCCGGGCTTTGGAACACTAGGAACCTCGCTTCACGCACCAGGCGGTGCTGGTCCTCTTGGACAACTCCACGGTGGTGTCCTACATTCAGAAGAAAAGGGGCACCCATTCACCATCCCTTTGCATGCTCCTGTACCCGCTACTGCTTTGGTGCAGAGATTGAGACATCGAGCTCCGAGCGCGGCACATCCTGGGCCGCCTGAACGTGCTCGCAGACTCCCTCTCTCGTCGAGGACAGCTTCTACACACTGAGTGGACACTCAAACCAGAGCTCTTTCGGGTGATAGGCGCTTATTGGGAGATGCCCATGGTCGACCTATTTGCGACGCGGTGGAACGCCCAGCTTCCCCTCTTTGTCTCGCCTGTGCCAGACCCTCTCATGTGGGCAGTGGACGCCCTGTTGATGCCTTGGGACGACCTAGTGGCGTACGCATACCCCCCAGCTGTGTTGGTACCAAAGGTTCTGCAGAAGCTCCGGGGCGCCAACGCGATCATCTTCCTGGTCGCCCCCTTCACTTGGAACCGAAGCTGGACGACGGACCTTCTGAGTTTGGCCATGGACCCCCCGCTGCGGCCACCATCACCGCGCACGATGCTGAAACAGCCGAGGCAGAACATGTTCCACCCGTGCCCCGAGAGGCTCCAACTACACGCTTGGAGGTTGTGCGGGTGGCCCACGCCGCAAGAGGCTTCTCGGGTACGGCAGTGGCGGCTATCATAGCAGCTCGCAGGTCTTCCACTCTGAGGGTTTACGAGGGGAAGTGGAGGATCTTGCAGGATTGGTGCCAGGCCAGAGACCTGTCTCCCACGGCTCTCTTGACACCCCAGCTGGCCGAGTTTTTCCTCTGGCTATTTACTGATCAGGGTCTGGCCCCCATTACCATCCGGGCTATCTCTCCATGATCGCCGACACATACCGGCACTTGGGATGGCCGTATCCAGGAACGTGTAAAGACCTGGCAGACCTCATGGCCCATTTCGAGTTGCAGCGACCAGTCCAACATTCCCTGCTTCCGCGGTGGGACCTTGCGTGGGTGCTCACGTGGCTTAATTCGGGGTGGTTCGAACCTCTGCAACTGGCCACCTTGGCGGATGTAACCAGGAAGACGTCCTTCCTTCTTGCTCTCGCTTCAGCTTCCAGGGTCAGCGAACTCCACGCATTGTCAGTTTTCCCATCCTGTCTACAGTGGAGAGCGAATGGGTCAGTGCAGCTCCTGACAAACCCTGCCTTCCTGGCAAAGAACAGGCTGCCGGCAGTCGGGGTCAAGTAATTACGCTCCAACCCCTTCAGGGGTCCAATAGGTCGCAGGAGTCGCGCCAGCAGACCCCGGTGCGCGCCTTACGGATCTACCTGCGCCGAACACATCCCCACCGGCAGGGCCGGACCCGCCTCTTCCTGCCTCTGCGGCGAGGCAGGAACGACATTTCAGCTCAAACCATCTCTTCTTGGCTCAGATGGGTCATCTACGTATGAGGACCTCTCCCCTGAGGGGGCTAAGAGGCTGCAAATCCGAGCCCTTGAAACCAGAGCGGTCTCCACTAGCGTCGCATTGGACCGCAACCGTGAGGTGCGAGACATTGTGTCAGCGGTGGGGTGGCAGTTGAGTTCCACCTTCGCACGCTTTACCTGCGCGACCACTCAGGACAGCGCGAAAACCTGGCACTCCTGGGTGATGTCTCGGCGGCGCAGCACTCCCTCCTGGCGCCGGAAGCGCCATAGGTAACGCTTAGTTGAAATCTTTGGGAGTGCTCCCTGGGCACCTTACTAAGCTTGTTACGATCACGGGGTATGTGGGCGGCACCCTCCTCCTTTTCGTTATTCTTCCTATCAGTAATGCCATCAGTAAGGGTTTTGAGGAAACATAAATTTTTCTCTAAAATATATTTTTTTGAAAAATACTTACCGATGGCATTATTCTAAGGGCCCTCCCGCCTACCCCGCTTGCTGCCAGTTCGCTTAACGTGAAACTGGTGGGTCAGCCCATACGGCATGATGGGAAGGGAGGGGAGGCCACCCGGGGTTGCGTTTGATAAACAGGCTCCCCAGAGTCGCCTCGCCGTTTGTGCTTATTCACACAACGGACTTGGGCTGAAATCAGGCTAGCTAGCGTATCTTCTATCAGTAATGCCATCGGTAAGTATTTTTCGAAAAAATGTATTTTAGAAAAAAATTATTTTTTCTCAAACAGGAATACTTCAAGCCCAAACTTACATTACAGAAATACCTGATTGTAAGATCTTTCTATGCATATTAATTTGGATGTCCATTTAGGAAGGTCAAAGGGCACAAGAGGTCAGCAAATGTGTGAAAAATGTCAATTTCATCAGCATTTTTGCAAATTTTTCAATCAAACTTGACTGTAAAGGTAGCCGATGATAAGGCTTTACTAGGTGTACTAAATTAGGTTGCTCACAAACCGGAAAGGTGAGGCTACCGCTGGTAGAACAACTACACATACAAAGGGGAATTACTCAGCGCTGGACATACAGTTAGATCCCCTGCCCCCTCCTATCAGGCACTCAATTGCCAGCCCACAGGGATGTATATGATGGTCTTGTTCTTTCCTTGTGTATTTTTCTGTGGGCTGGCGATTGGGTGCCTGATAGGAGGGGCAGGGGATCTAACTGTTTGTATGTCCAGTGCTGAGTAATTCCACTTAGTATGTATACTAAATTAGGGTCACAGAGGATTGACAATTTTGTGAAAAATGCACAGATCGATGAGAAAGCATTGTTCATTTGTGTAATTTTTGTGAAAATTGTTGAGACCTGTAAAGAGTCTTCATAATCAAGATGACAGTTTTTCTCCAATTCAAACATGTCTGAATTGTGTTGGCCATATAAATGTTGTAAACATTCTAAATATTCCAAGGTTGTCCCAATCTCAGAATATCTGCATGATATTTGGTAAAAATTGCACAGGTCCGGACTTGTCACAAGTGTTCAAAATTCCGTTGACAGAATTTTTTCTAAATTTATCTGAAATGTGTTGGCCATATAATACAGATTTTAAATATGCCATAGTTGTCGCTATTTCCTCATACTTTCATCTGAATTGAAGTTGCGAGATGTATTTCATGACTTTTGTGAAAATTGCACCTGTAGGACACCATCAAATTCGAGTTGACAGAACATCTCATGTGTTGGCCATACAGTAATTAAACATTCTAAATGTGCATTGATTGTTCCAAAATTTCTGTAGTATAGTCGGGAATTAGCTTTGAAGTTTTCTGTAATTTTTGTGAAAATTGAACAGTTCCAGACTTGTTCAATGTGCTCATTTGAGTGACCTGTTGGAAAGGTCAAGGTCACAAAGGTTAGATCAGTTAAATTTTGTGTATAGGTCATGCACATGAGCCTCATGGGCTTTGCCATTGTGAACTGGCAAGACGATATTTTTCACACTATGTTATAGGCAGGCTTTTACAGGCATTCTGTTAAAACATTCAAGTGCATTTTGCCTTAATTTCTGTGTTATAGGATACTTTATTGGATATGAAGTCAGACCAATTAGAAAATTTGAAGGAATATCCTGGTGCATACCTTGCCATCTGGCCGACGTTGGCCGCAGTTGGCCTGCACACAGCCGTACTTGTATATCAGCCAACTGTGGCCACCATCGGCTTGATGGCATGGTGCTTACTGGGATGTAATTCACATGGCTAAATGGACTATGTGATGTGTTATATTTAAGTTGTATATGTTCACTGAATATTTTGTATTATCAACAGCAAGTATAATGGCAAACTGTTTGGTTTGTGTGAACCAAAACTGTTACCATTGATAAGTAAAATTTAATTGTTCATTGTGTTATTTGCCTTTAGGTGAGCGAAGTTACAATGAGGCTCTCTTTCATCACAATGTTAGAAGGATTTACATTGATGATCATAATGTGCCAACGGTTAGGTAAGTTTCAGTCAGCTGCCGCAAGTTTTTCCAATATAGCTCACTTAACCCTGTAGGAATCATCACGACTAAAACCGCTACTGACACCCAAAGGGATAACCCCCTTGTGCATGCAGACACTGGTACTGTAAGCAATACCAGTGGCTGCATGCACATAAAGGTTAACTCATTCGCGACCAGCCACATCCAGATGCGCGGCTGGCCACGAATGAGTTAATGTGTCGCAACACCAAAGCAGACATTTAGCTTTTCTGTTCCTTTCTGAACTTGCCATTTTGCTTGATGTGTGTGCTTATGTAGGTGTGCGTGTTTGTGCCTGTGTGTGTTAAAGTGTGTGTGTTTGTGTGTGTGCATGCATCACTGCATGCATTGTATTTTGTCTGTGTTGTAACTTGTACTGGTGTTACCTTAATTACCTCCCCTGCCCTCCTGCCCTCCCTGATTGGTAAAACGCTTGAGGGTAATTTTGGATAAGCGCTATTTAAGTGTTCATTTTATTGGTTCACATGTGATAGCAAAGTGAGTCAATGTAATGGGTCAGTGGTCGTCCATCGTCTGTGGTAAAACTTTAATGATGGCATTTTCCTGAAGCTATTCAAGCTACAATCATCAAATTTGGCCCAAGGGTTCTTTGTGGCAAGACCTAAGATCTAAACATACCAATTTCAGTGACATTGCTCACAGGTCAAGGTCACGGGGGGTTGTGGGGGGGAGGGGGGGGGTCCAGAAATATTTTTTTTTTTAAATCCATATTTTAACATAAACTGTATTATCTCAAATACTATTTTCAACTTCAAACCCAGACTTGGTACAGAGATACCTGATAGAAAGACCATTTCTCTGAATACTAATTTGGCTGACCCCTCGCAAAGGTCAAATGATTGCAGAAGGTCCAGAATTAGGTAACAAAATAACTCCCTTACAGTTAAATTTGCTGATGACACCACTGTTTAAGGTTTTATTTTAAACAACAATGAAACAGCATACAGAGAGAGAGTAGATGAACTTGTTGGCTGGTGTTCTGACAACAACCTTGACCTGAATGTGCCTAAAATGAAAGAAATGGTCATGGATTTCAGGAAAATCAAAAGTGACATTGTTCCCCTCACTATTCATGGTAGTCATGTTGAAATTGTTGATTGTTTCAGGTTTCTCGGCACCCAAATCTCAAACGATCTTAAATGGGAGAAAAACGTTGATTGTTTAGTGAAAAAATCACAGAAACGACTGTATTTTCTCAGATGTCTTAAAACGTTTGGCGTCAGCAGACAAATTTTGACCAACTTCTACCAGGCAGTTATTGAAAGTATTTTGACCTTCTCCCTGACTGTTTGGTTTGGCAGTACCACACAGAAAGAGCGATCCAAATTAAACAGAGTAGTAAACACTGCATCGAAAATGATACGTATCGATTTGCCCTCGTTAGAGTCCCTCTTCCATGAGAGAATGCTAAAAAAGGCTAGATCCATCCTCCGAGACGTTTCCCACCCAGCCCATGAGTTGTTTGAGATGTTGCCATCAGGGTGCCATTATAGAGTGATCGGAGCACGCACGAGTCATTTTAAAAACAGTTTTTACCCAACTGCTGTCCAGGCTTTTAATGATTCAAACAAAGTCAAACCTGACCCATCCGTCCCACTGTTTAATGTAATGTATATATATATATATATATATATATAGTATTGCCCAGCTATCAGCACAATACTTCATCTACATGGCTGTGCAGAACAAACTTTTCGTTACGGAACGTTCGGGTGTAACTGACTCGAGTGCAAGATAAGCCATCGGTGGCAATTAATCATTAGCGCGCACCTAGTCATACTGACTGGAAGGACTGCTTATGATACTAGAAGAGAATGCTCTTCCAATATCCTACTACTAAGTGTATCTGCTGTCAAACATCCCGCAGGGCATGTAGAAAACTGAGGAAGCAGAGTTAAAGAACATTACACACAGGCACAACACACACATCATTAGTCGGCCGCCGCAACATAGATTATAGAAGGAATAGTTGATGCCGATAGTGACCTAAATAGCTTGCTCTTAGCGGGGAGTGCCTGCATGCCACAGCAGCAGCAGCTGGCCAAACTAATGTGTAGGCCTGGAAATAGGCCTAACTACACTGCTGTGTCTATGATGCTAGTGACGTGTTCAGTTTTATACTACGATATGTAATTTGTGTTACTGTGAAATCGTGTTTATTGTCTTTATGCTTAGACCACAATAGTTACTAAGGTATACGGTGTGTGTGTGTGTGTGTGTGCACACGTTAGTAGCTTAATTATATTTTGATGTGTTTAATGTTCTTCCTTTTATGTTGCGCTGCACCGCAACGATTTCCTAATGTATTGTTACATATGGCAATAACGTTCTATCATCATCATCATCATATTTTCACCAAGAAATGTTTTTTTCTTGAATGCTATTGTCAACTTCAAAGCTAAACTTGGTACAGAGATGCCTGATGGTAAGACCTTTTAATGCATACAAATTTGGCTGACCACTCGCCAAGGTCAAGGGTCACAGGAGGTCCAGAAGTAGGTAAATACATTGCAATATCTTCAACCCCCCAATATTTTTCTTTCTCAAATACTATTTTTAACTTCAGACCTAAACTTGGTACATAGATACCTGATACTAAGATCTTTTCTATGCATGCTAATTTGTATGACCCTCAGAAAGGTCAAAGGTCACGAGGTCAATAGATGTGTTACAAACTTTTGGCCAGAATTTAGACCTTATCAAAGTTTTGGATCAATCATACACGTGAGCCATAAGGGCTTTGTCATTCTTGTTTTTATTACTATTTGTATGATTTTATTTTTTGTTTTTTTTAGTGAGATGCTAAAATTTACTGAGGAGTTGCGAGAATGGATGGCAGCAGATGACAAGAACATAGTTGCCATTCACTGTAAAGGCGGTAAGGGGCGCACGGGAACCATGATCTGTGTCTGGCTTATTGACTGTGGCATCTTTGACGAAGCAGAGGTATGAATGCATGCTGGAATTGGTATTGTTGTCATTGTTTCAGTGACTTCTCAAGGGTGATGCTTGATTAGCTTTGCACCTGATAAGACACCAAGCTGATCAGGCACTATGCTTGAGTGACTTTAGATCTTTGAGTAGGTGTGCACTCGTAAGTAATGCTGGATTGGGTTTCAGTCATTTTGGGAGGCCTCCCATTACATCCTGAGGGTGAAATTATCAGATGTTTTAGTTATCCTTTGAGGCTTGGTTTTACAGTTCTGGAGACCGGCCAATCATGATAGTTCAAAGGTGGTGTCAAAATAGCTTGGTACCTACAGGCGCCAAGCTAATCTGACACCACCCTTGAACAATCCTGGTCAATACACCCTGTTGCAGCATGTCAATGGTTTATGGGTTATGGTACTGTTGACAAAGAAATGAAGTTTTGCATTAACAATACAGCCATCAGTTAACAGTGCCAGTGATTGTATGCACAAGGGGGTTAATATCGGGACATACAATTGCGATTTGGTCAAGAAGAAACACCAGTCCTGATGTTAATACACACCCATAATGTAAAGTAAAGGTTACAAAGTTTAAGCGGCTTTGGAAGTAAGTGGCTGGTGTTATATACTGAAAAGAAGCATTTTAGGCTCCACTGCTTTTGTGCTAAATGGCTTCTGTTTAATCTTCCTTGAAACTCGTATGCAGCAAAACCTGTCGTTAAAGACTACAAGTTAGATGGCTGTAGACATATTGACGAGTGAACCTCTTTGCCTCTATCTCTTGAGCAAGCATAGATATCTTTCAAGACTACTTTATGAGAGGTCACCTGTCATGGAAGACCATCATGTAGATGTCTGTAGTCACCTAAATGATAGTCTGTCATGGCCGGTGACACATTTTGCTGTCCAATACTTCTCTTAAGAGAGCACCTGTCTCTTAACACACTACAGTAGGAGATGGATTAACCATATGATAATTCAAGGGCAGTTCCAGATTAGCTTGGCGCCTGACGGTGCCAAGCTAATCTGGCACTGCCCTTGAATTATTGTGGTTGACCTGCCATCTGTGTCTGGTATAGTGGCGTTAGGTGACACCTCCTGAAATACAAGGAAATGCAGCCTTGGGGTTAAATGGGTTAAGACCATTTTTTTCTTGCAAAACAAAGGTGGGTGCTCGGAACAGGTTTTACTACATAGACACACTACATAGACACCGGTGAAAATCATAAGAAAACTGAGTTTTTGCCCCTGCTGTTGTAATTTTATCCCTTGATGCACACAGACACGGCTGTGTGTTTGTCTATGATTTTGGACCCTACAACTTGAAGCTGTAAGGTATGAAACCACAGACCAGCACAATGTGGTTTTGTTTCTTAGGACTGTTTGGAGTATTTTGGAGACAGACGGACAGATCTGACAAAGGGATCCACATTCCAAGGTGTAGAGACACCAAGCCAGGTATCGGCAAAAATCTGGTGGTTTTTCTTTTATCCATTAGTAATAATATTAGCATTGCTGTTGCATGTTAATTTGACGTTGCACATTAAAAAAAAAATTCTTTCTCTTAAATGATTATGGTTATCTTTCATGATTGTGCAGAAGTATAATTTTAATTAGATTAACTGCATGGTGTTTTTTTTGGCTCACGTGCGAAGCAAAAGTTAGTCTATGCTCTGAGCTTGTGGTCGTCCATCCGTCATCTGTCCGCCGTCGTCCATGGTAAACTTTAACGTTGGCATTTTCTGGGAGAATATTCAAGCTACAGTCTTCAAATCTGGCCCAAGGATACTTTGTGGCAAGACCTTTCTAAACATACCAATTTCAGTGACCTCTCACAAAAGTCAAGGTCACAGGGGATCAGAAAATATATTTTAAAAAATAGCTATATTTGGACATTATTTATTTTTTCTCAAATTCAATTCACAAATCTATTCACAACTTCAAACCCAAACTTGGTACAAAGATATCTGATGGTAAGACATTTCTATGCATTTTAATTTGAAATGTCAGAAAGGTCAAGGGTCACAAGACTTTAGGAAATAGGTCCAAAATAGCCATATTTTGACAAAAGATGTTTTTTCTCAAATACTAGTTACATCTTCAAACCCAAATTTGGTACAAAGATAAAACCTTCCTATGTATACTAATTTAGTCGACTCATCACAAAGGTTAAGGGTCACAGGGGGTTTACTGATGTGTGAAAACTGATTAAATTTTGAGAAAACGTGGATTTTGTTGGTGCAGAAGCCATCCCTTTACTTATTGTCATACATATGTGAATTGGTCATACACGTGAGCCATAAGGGCTTTGCCTTTCTTGTTTAAAACGTTTTCTGTACACTCACCACACAAAATCCTGCTCTGTACAACAGAAGTAACTTTTGAAAATGCCTATAAGTCATAAGACTAAAGTTATGTTTCCATAAGCTAAAATCTGATATGCATACGATTCGAAACCAACACGGCAGTGCAGTTTTTATTCTCAATTCTTGGAGCACCTGTTTCTGTATAAAAAGTGTGACATCCCATTGTTTCACAGTCAGATGGGCAATTTGGTACTGCTTCGAACAAATGGAAACACAAAATCATAAAAATGACTTGCATGAACTTTTCTGTTTCAGACCCGCTTTGGATTCTTATCGGATTTGTGCTTATGGAAATGTAGCTTTACATTTTATTACGTAAAAATTAAAATATTTTTGTGGTCGGACATATGACAAAAGTTACATATTACATCACTTTGACACGGGTCCCAACAGCACTCTTTTTATTAACCATTTTAGCACCAGGGTCCCATTTCTCAAATTTTGGAGGTGTTGCCTATGTACCAGTTGCATGAGATGGCTTGACCATGATAATTCAAGGGTAGTGTCAGATTAGCTTGGTGCCGACAGGCGCCAAGCTAATCTGGCACTACCCTTGAATTATGGTCAAGCCATTTCATGCTGTAGGGATCCATGGCTAAAAGGGTTAACCCATTTAATGCTGACACCCCAAAGCAGGAGATGGATCAACCATGATAATTCATGGGTAATCTGAGCTAAGCTGGCACTAACCTTGAATTAGCATGGTTGATCTGTCGAAAGATTACGGGCATTAAAAGTAAGCTGTGTGTAGAATGTGCAAGCACAATAATTGTATTGTACACAAGTCAGCCTGATTATCACGCTCTCCAGTATGCAGGGCCATCTAGTGCTAATCTGGCACTACCCTTGAATTATCATGGTCAAGCCATCTGATGCTGTAGGGATCCATGGCTAAAAGGGTTAACCCATTTAACGCTGACACCCCAAAGCAGGAGATGGATCAACCATGATAATTCATGGGTAATCTGAGCTAAGCTGGCACTAACCTTGAATTAGCATGGTTGATCCGTCTCCTGCACTTGGTACATAGTCGATAGATGACACCTACAAAATTTGGGAAATGCGGCCTTGGGGTTAAATGGGTTAAATCACTTCGTTTATAACTAACTTTGGATATAACAAGAACAATTGTCTCCCCTGGCGTTTGCTATTACTGTTTACTGTATTATATATATATGCTATTTTGCAGAGCCGCTATGTAGGATACTACGAGAAATGTGTGAGGCTGTTCAATAGGATGCAGCCCCCAAAGAAAGTTCTCAAATTGAAAGTGATAAAGATTACGGGCATTAAAAGTAAGCTGTGTGTAGAATGTGCAAGCACAGTAATTGTGTTGTACACAGGTCAGCCAGTATGCAGGGCCATCTAATTTAACTTGGTTTCTGGCTCCCACGGCGATGTCTTGTGAATAAAGATCCTCAGGCTGACATCAGCCTTAGTTGCTCCATGCGTAGCCATGCTCGGGCCAACTAAAAGTGATGCTGACCCTTGGACCGTAGTGGTTTTTCTTCAAAAGTTTGTTTAAACTGTTTTTGTTATTTTTGTACTTTTTATGCTTTGTCATATGTTGTATAAGCAGAAAATTTCCTTGTGGGGAATTTACCCGTTACATCCTGAGGCTGATTAAAAAAAAAAATGCTTATTGTCCTATGAAGGCTGCATTACAGATTAGGAGATAGATCAACCATTTTAGTTTGAGGATGGTGCCAGAATAACTTAGCGCCCCAGGCGCCAGGCTATTCTGGCACCACCATTGAACTATCATAGTCAAATTTATTTTAAACAATAGTGTATCAGGGTGAAAAGGGTTACTATGGTTGGCAAAGCAAAGTCCGTGGTGCAGTGGTTAAGGCGCCTGCCACCAATGCAAAAGGTGCGAGGTTCGATACTGGGTTCCGGCGTCGGACTTTTCTCCTCTGGTAAGTGTCGCCATTAATTCGGGCGGACCGTCGGGGGTTCTTTCTCTGGGTACTCTGGTTCTTCCTCCCCCACGACTTTGGTCTTATCAAATATCAAACATAAAACAATTTGAATTTCCAAAACTTCAGTAGCTCGCTTGAGCTTGCCCTTAGCACCACATGAATGTTCTGTGTTTATGTACAGTGTGTGAGGGAATGCGCGTGATTCACGTGAGCGTGCTTGTTGGGTTGAGCTCGCAGCAGCGCTTTGAGCCGATATTCAATTCGGTAAAGCGCCTATTTAATGCTCTGATGTAGTTATTATTTATTAAATAGTCTGCAGTTGTACACAGGCCAACTGTGACAGTAACATGACTACCCTTTGCACATTGGGTACTTGTTGAAAATGAAACTTCCAATTATTATGATGCCCAAAACTGGTAAATCCTGGCCAGAATGGTGACTGCCAAGCATGTAAAATGTGAAAAAAACAAAAACAAAGAAAGAAACATGCTGAGAAAGGACAAGTGCAACACAATTTATGAATTGTGTCATAATTGTCCTAAGTATGTTTCTTGTTTTGTTGGATTTTCATTAAAAAATATATAAAATATTGGCAATTATCACATACAGATACCAGTATTACTGTGTGTTTTTGTTTTTGTTTTTGTAGCTGTTGGACATGGGGATGGCTCAGATTTTACAATGGAGATGTGGCACGATCATAAAGTCATCTTTCATTGCAACCTGAAACATCAGCAGGCATGCATTGTAAGCTGAATACTTTTCTTTGATTGAATCTATTCCTTGCAACAAAGGGGAAAGTACATGATTTAAATGAGCACCAAACATTACAGTTGCATAATTTTTGTCACGCTAGTTCATGAATTGAACAAGTTTGCACACTAACCCCTCGACTGCAACTGATGATATCACTTTGCATAATAGATGCATAACTTTGCTGCATTTCCGCAGGATGGTATCATCATGCATTAGCAGTCAAGGGGAGGAGACAAAAATTCTGAACCTGTTTCCTAAAAATCTGCTTGTTGAATGCATCATGTACCAATTGTGAGAGTCCTTACCAGATAGCCCCACTCAGGGAGTACACCACAAGTACACTTCTACTCAAATGAAATGGTTAGTACTCCCCAGATATAGACCCATTCAGAGAGTATGTCACAAGTACAACAGCATTTATTCAAATGAGATGCTAATTACATTAATTACATATTATATACAAAGCTGTGTACCAAAAATGTGACAAATAACCACAAAAAATCAAATACCCAGCGTATAGGATGCTCATCGGTCATTGACGCATACAAATTTGAAATGACGCATTGCTCTGTCAGTGAGCTGGTCATATGACTTATTCATTTTTAGACAGTCACTCAGACCCGCACCGAGTTAGTTGGCGTGTACGAGAGAGAGAGCTATGGCCAGCTAGCTGATGCTCTAGTGCACTGTAGGCCTACACAGTCAGTCCTCAATGAACAGAGTGTATCCTAAAAATTAGGGGGTTGGGAGGCCAGCTGTCAACAGTGATGGGTGACACTTGCCCCCTTTCTCCAGCAAATATAAACAATACTGCAAGCATGGGCCCTGACTAGGTACACTGTCTAACATGATGCAAAATGCTTTCCGCCTGTAAGAGGCATACATCCTCATCAGTCCCGAAGGCTGCATTAACTTTAAGTCTCTTGTTGGTCTCGTTGACGCTGATTTTGATCCTCAGAGTCAGTGTGATGGTGCCGCAGGGGTCTAGATGTCTGTAGCCATTTTTTTTCAGGCAGTTCAGGAATTCATGTATTCATAATAGATGTGTATAGAAGCAAAGGAAATGGCTTTACTGTTGTCAGGGCTGCCAGTTTATAATTTTTGCAGAGATATGTTCTTGTAGCTGAAAACCAATGTGCTCTTTACTGTAGCACAATAATTCAATGCTTGCACATGTTTACTGAAAAAAGCATATTATATGTAATGGAAGTCATTGAAACGCAAACCTGATTACATTAGATTGCAAAATAGCAAAAAACAAATAAAATTCCAAAATTGCCAAATTTACTTTCGTTTGGTATTTTATACACCAAGTATAACATGTATAGTTGGCTGCATGATGAATGTAACCAGTTCAAGAGTGAGTTTCTAAAGTCTGCAAGAGGCAAAGACGTTCAAAAGTCCTCACCACCTAAGGGTCGTTACGAGAATCTATGCATATTGCTTGAGATTTTATCTGAAAGTGTTACTCAAACTGAGGAAGTAGATGCAGATTAAGTAACGATTATAATCCATATCTGCAAGAGGCACAGATCCTCATGAGTCCCCTCTGCCCGCGGATTCATGAAAATCAACTCCTCTGACTGGTGCCATTCATGCTCATGTTTCTCAAACTGAAAACAGCCGTGAATGTAACCAAATGGCAGGCAAGCATCACAAAAACGTTAACAGTGAGAGTCTGTGGGCCCAGTTACCAAGATGTGTTGACAAGTTTGACAACTGATCAGACTACTAGACCACGCCCAGTGAGTTTGAGGTAGAACTGTACATCGCAGTTGATAACTTGACACTGATCGAGTAGCCCGTTCAGTAGACACAGCGGCTGCGTTTCGCTTTGCAAGCACCCAATCAATTTCAACCTTTTCTCGATTATGATTGGTGGCTCGCAAAGCAACCCAAAGCCGCTGTGCCTACTGAACAGGCTACAGGGGTGACCGAGCATGCAGCTGTGGGGAGGATGAAATTAGTTCGTTAAAAAAGGGTGTTCGTTATGCAAGTGCATTCTCTTCATTTGTTGTACACTATTTTTGACTACACCAACATCCGTTTTTTTGCTGCTGACTTTTCAAAATCGAAAATGCCGAAAACATTACTTTTTGTTGACTTATTGATTTTCAAAATGGCCTATTGATTTTATGTTCCTCCGGTCATATGACTTATTGACTGCAAAACTCAACCTAATCACTGAATACCTCTAAATGTTATTTTTTTCTATGTTTTCTTGTTAAAAAAAAAAAAAGATTTAAATCATTCTGTGTCGGGGGAAAAAAAAAGAATATTTATATTCATGCATTTGCGTTTGTTGTGAGGTGGTAATGATGTGACCGTCCAATGTAATATTTGGAAGTATGAAGAAAACCAAATTCAGTTGCTCTTCGCACTCTTTCAAACTGATAAGAGTGCACTAATAGCCTTCTGCAGACAACCGGGAGCTATTCATATGCAACATAGTTCGCAGGCTGTAGGTTTTCTATCCTTAAATGCGAAAATGATGTAGTCCAGTGTATCAGCTAATACAGGAAGCGATCGTTGATTACCATTTTAAAACTCTGAAAAAAGTCTTTATTTGTTTCATTCACAATTTAATCACCAACCTACACGTTTCTAACACATCTCCCAAGGTCTCAGGATAAAAATAGTTCTGTCTTCATACGTGTATTGAAAAGAAGAATTGTGACCCGCCACCACGAAATGAGTCGTAATGTCCCTGACCCGATTTCCCGCTATTCGTGAAAATTGTCGGGTGGCATAGTCGGGTATATGTGCGGGGTCCCCAGTTTCTAAAAACCATAACTCGGTGACCAATCGTCCGATTCACATGTTATTTGCACCATTAAAAAGGGTTTTCTTTCTAGTTTCTGCTGATATCAATATCTCAATATGTCCAAAAAGTGACTTTAGACTCATTTTGAAAATTGTCGGGTAGCGTGGTCGGGTACATGTGTGGGGTCCCCAGTTTCTATAAACCATAACTCGGTGACCAATCGTCTGATTCACATGTTATTGGCACCATTGAAAAGGGTTTTCTTTCTAGTTTCTGCTGATATCAATATCTCAAAATGTCCAAAAGGTGACTTACGACTCATTTTGTGGTGGCGGGTCACAATTGCATTTTGATTGACGTGTGGTGAAAACACGCCTAGTGTTGGACAGCAATTTTTTCACTGCCCCAAAACACATGGAATCAGAATTAATTTGTGGAGGAAACAAGTCACACACTCACTTCAGTTCACAAACAGCCCAAAACAGCGGATGTAAATTTTTTATTTAAACTCAGATTTAGTACAGTACTTGAAAAGATAAAAAGCCTCGTCTCAATGCATGTCACACTTCCATCCACCATTTTGGGAAATCTTTTGACATTTCAGTTGTAAAAACACAAACAAGGACATATTTTGAAGTAAATTTTATTTGAATTCATAGTCTTTTCAATTCCCTATGGATTGGTATCGGCAACACAGCCGATCGGTAGGAAAGGTTTGCAAAATAGGAAAGGTTTGCAAAAACACTCATCTGTAGTACACAGCTTTGGAGAGTGACCCTTAACCCTTATTATTCAGAATACACCAGTGTGTGAAATAAGTTTGACTAAAATAGTTCAAGCGTAGGGCCAGAATAGCTTGGCGCCTCTAGGTGTCAAGCTATTCTGGCACCACCCTTGAACTAAAGCCATTGTCTTTATCTGTAAGTACTATAATGTAGCTTGCATAATATGGCAGTGTACAAATTTGAAGCTTTGGGCCTCAGTATGATATGGGATATATAAGCATCCCATTTGAATAGAAGTGTACTTGTGGTGAACTCCCTGAGCAGGTCTATCTGGGTAGTACTCACGCGAACATTATGGGATCTGATTAATGTTCGGTACTGGTAATGTCCAGGTGAAGGCTTTTGCAGCTGGCATATATCAGTCAAACATTTAATTATCAGGTTAATTTAACTCATTCTGCCCACGACACACCACAGCAAGATGAGGCTCGACCATGATAGTACAAGGGTGTTGGCAGAATAGTTTGGCACCTATAGGTGCCAAGCTATTCTGCCACCACCTTGAACTATCAAACTATCATGTTCGATCTGTCACCTGACTTGTAATGCAGTCCTCAAAGGACAACTCTAAAATGTGGGTATTTTGTACCTCGGGCACAATGAGTTAAGACTGACATGAAGAGATAAAAATCGGGATTTTCCTACATTCTTTGGTTTTTGTGTGAGCGCTTGAATCATGCACATATAGTAATCATGATAATAATATGACTTTCCTTAAATAAGTTCTAAGCGCTTTATAGTTTATTCTTTTGCTGGGTATACTTCCAAATATGTTGCTTTTCTCATACAAAGGTGTTGTGGTGCACTGCAAGATAAAGTTTTGAGTTGAAAATGACAGGACTGATTGAGTTTAATTTAAACCACAATTTGTGCTTTTATCTTTTAGGCTTTGACAAGTGGTTATTTTGACAATTATGCATATTGATGATGGTTTCTAATAATAATAATAATAAAATAATAATAATCAGAGTGATAGTCCTAGATCTCTTTTTTTGTATTTGGATCATCAACTGCATAGTTTAGCTTGTGTGTACACAGGAACAGAAACTCATTAAGTGCAACGGATAAATTCCCCGGATGTGGGAATTGTCTTTTGAAGACTAAGTTCCATTTCAGGAGATAAATTAACCATGTTATTTCAAGGGTGGTGCCAAAATGTCTTGGCGCCTGAGGCGCCAAATCATTTTTGCACCATTCTTTAACTGTCAGAGACATTCTTTCCTTGTCTTTAAGTGTGTCAGGACTGAATTAGTTAAAGTGGGGTATTTTGGACAAAACTGATTTTTACTGTGATCAGGTGAAGAAGTTTCCGGATGAAGATTACATTCTGATCGAAATTGAGAGCTGTCCGAACTTGGAGGGTGACATCAAGACAATGTTCAAGACGGTCAACGTGAGGAAGTTTTTAAAAATGAAGAGTCGTTCTCTGTCCTTTTCTCTCTCCCTTGCTTCTGCCTTCACTCCCCTTCTGTTTCTTGTATTCCTCCATCTTTATGCCTTTTTAATTACTTGAGAAATGTCATCTCCACATATTGAGATGATTAACCCATTCAGCCCTGACGCACTACAGCAGGAGATGGGTCGACCATGATAATTCAAGGGTAGTGCCAGATTGATAGCGCAAAGCTAATCTGGCACTACCCTCGAATTATCATGGTCGAACCATCTGCAACAGGTGCATAGTCGTTAGATGACGCCTTCAAAATTTGGGAAATACGTGTGCCGGGCTGAATGAGTTGAGCTCTGGTATCTTGAAGGTTGTACAAACTCCATAGTTTAACCTCCCTCTTCATGCAGTCACTGGTACTGTTAAGAGGACCATGCAGTGGCTTCAAGTGGGTTAAAAAGCACAAAACCTCATGAAATAAACACACTCCTGTAACTATAGTCACATGAAACTATAATGCATGCTTAGACTGGTAGATAATAGTTATTGTAACTGCATACATGCGCTGACAGTGTGTATTTCAACAGCACTCTGGCACCAAGCTGTTGGTTTATCGTGTTGCATGATGGTTGGTGCTCAGTCATGCCACACACTTCATATTTTCAGAAAGCAAGAAAGATATATCCTCACAGCTTCCGCTCAAAAGTCAGTATTGCGGCTGAGGGTTGACATGCGTAACCCCTTCCCTGCCATGAGACACATTTTTTGTTTTGTTTTTGAAATCGTCTGAAATTAGTCTCAGCAAGAGGCATAGATCCTTATGAGCCCCCACAGTCATGGGGCTCATGAGGATCTTCGTCTCTTGCAGTTTGATTCTGTTCACTTTTCTTAGCAGTGAAGGGGTTAATCAAAACATGAAACCACCAGTTCTGTTTACAGTACTGATGGCTGCATGCAGAAGGTGGTTGAAATTTTTATTTTGTGCCTTATTTTGATTTTGCATGATTGAGCTTTTAGAGTTGAACCCCTTGCCTGCGAAGAAGAAGAACAAGAGCCAATAAATAGCAAGAGGCATACATTCGCATGAGCCCCCTTTGCAGATGTAGGGGCGCGTGAAGTTCTTTTGCCTCTTGCTGGTAATACTGGTATCTATATTTTTTGAATGGCTTGAGCTCTTCGACGTTGATAATTAACAAAACTGATTTTCCGTAACGCAATCTGCGTCTACTGGCAGAAAAGGGGTTACAATTCTTACATGCATTTTTGGTAAATACTCGGCTTTCATGAGAATTAGGCTGATTTCCCTCTCCCATTCACTATTAACCCATTTACCCCCGGGACCCTGTAGCAAGAGATGGATTGATCATGATAATTCAAGGGTAGTCCCAGATGAACTTGGCGCCTAAGCTCATCTGGCACTACCCTTGAATTATCATGATCAATCCATCTCCTACAACTGTTACATTGTCGTTGGGCAACATCTCCAAACTTTGAGATATGGGACCTTGTGGCTAAAAGGGTCAAGCAAAGGTCCTGGAGCTGATGTTGGCCCAGAGGGCTTTTGCTTACATGGTCCTTACGTACATCCACAAAGAGGCATGCGGAAATCTGTGTTTCACGTTTGTGAGTACAGCCAGAACGGCTTGATCCCGCCGCACATTGGCACATTGATTAACTACTCCAGGCAGTAGAGGGTTGATAGATCGAAATAGCGCCTTTATAAATGTTCTTGGCACCTGTATGTCTTTAAAATAACACTGGATAAAAAGGGCTAATTATGCAGTTCGAAAGTCGTAAATTGAAAGTCTTTACTGTCCGTCTTCTCCTTTGTACACAGGCGAGTTCCTTCGGTTAACCCATTCAGCCCTTATGCACTACAGCAGGAGATGGGTCAACCATGATAATTCAAGGGTAGTGCCAGATTAGCTGGGCGCCTGTTGGCGTCCAGCTAATCTGGCACTACCCTTGAATTATCATAGTCGACCCATCTCCTGCAACAGGTGCATTGTTGTTAGATGACACCTCCCACATTTGGGAAATATGTGCGTCGGGCTGAATGAGTTAACACACAGGATAGTTCCTTGTGTTACGCTCAAAAGACGGTGGAAAGCCTCTGGTAGGTGTGCCTACTCACATGGATTGTTAAAGGAAGGGTGGAAAAGTCATAGTTTAGCTAAGGCGACATTGATAACAGCAGTTAACTCTTATCATTCGGCACCAAGCTATTCTGGCACTACCCTTGAACTAAAGCCATTGGTCTATATCATTATCTGTAAGTACTATATGTAGCTTGCATATGGTAGTATACAAATTTGAAGCTTTTAGCCTCAGTACGATATGGGTTAAATCCACCATGGACCAGATCGTTTTAAGCAGTTGATTAGTGTATAAAAGATGAAAATCGTCGATAAATAAACATTTACATTTTGTTAATTTATCTAAAGGTCTTCATCTTTTTTTCTCTGTGTGCATTTTATTTTGCATTAGGTTTACACTGATGCTGTGTTCCCATATATAGCTATGTGACAGCGATGTGGCAGGTGATGCGGCAAAAATTGTATTGTAATTGTCTTTTTAAGTGTATTTCTTTATTCGTTGGGATTTTATTTACAACGAAGTAGTGTAATTTTTTTGGGTAATACTAATATGTATATATATAATTATATATTCTGAAAACTTAAAAAGTAGTAAAACTAGGCAGCTTACAGACAAACCTTTGCACTGGGTCCCCATAGTTTTTAGTGGTTTGGCAATGCAGATGAAGTTTTATTTTGATAGTTGTTGCCGTTTATAATTGTTGCAGTTCATAATGGACCCTATTGGCATGTCTTATATTTGCTGGTATGAAATTTGTTATTTTGGCAACACATGAGTTTTTTTTATTGGGAAATTTGGTAACAGTATTTGTACAATACACTTCTTTAAGCCATAAATGTTGCGGATTTCAACTGTTTTAGAGAAAGCATGTTCTTTATGCACAAATACACGTGATTTGCTTTCTCTAGAAGTACAACAGTTAATGTGCGTATATGCTTGTTCATGTACAGTATTTTTTGGCTCACGTGCGAAGCAAAAGTGAGTCTATGTTCTGGGCCAGTGGTCATCGTCCGTCATCCATCATCTGTCGTCCGTTGTCCGTCCGCTGTTGTCTGTGCTAAACTTTAACGTTGTCATTTTCTCGGATACTATTCAAGCCACAGTCTTCAAACTTGGCCCAAGGATACTTTGGGGCAAGACCTTTCTAAATATACCAATTTTAAGTGACCTCTCACAAAGGTCATGGTCACACGGGATCACGAAATAGGTAAAAAATAGCTATATTTTGACATAATTTATTTTTATTATTGTTGGTAAAACCTTTCTGTGCATACTAATTTGGTCAATCCCTTGGAAAGGTCAAGGGTCATGAGAGCTCAGGAAATAGGTAAAAAATAGACATTTTTTTTTTACAAAAGATGTTTTTTCTCAAATACTATTCACATCTTCAAACCCAAACTTGCTACAGAGATACTTGATGGTAAGACCTATCTATACATACTAATTTCCCCCTCAGAAAGGTCAAGGGTCACAAGAGGTCAGCACATGTATGTAAAATGCCCATTTTTTGATAGAATTGTAGTTATTTTCAATAGTTTTGCAAACTTTTCAATCAAATTTAGCACAAAGGTAGCTGATGATGATAAGACCTTCCTATGTATACTAATTTAGTCGACCCATCGCAAAGGTCAAGGGTCATGTGTGAAAACTGTTTAAATTTTGAGAAAGGCATGGATTTTGCTGGTGCAGAAGCCATCCCTGAACTTATTGTCACAAAGATCAGGCATGTATATCGGTCATACCTGTGAGCCATAAGGGCTTTGCCTTTCTTGTTTATCCAATGCATGTACAGGTCTGACTTGACATATCATGGTTACTGGGGCCCATAACATGCAGTTTCCAGGGTCACCCTGGTCAGCCCCACAGGGTGGGTTTTCCTCTCTATTCTGGGGCATGTGTTTATGTTTACCCTTGGTCCATTCACCTGTATTTTCCTTTTTTAAGTAACTCTCCCTATTGTCTGCGCTGCCTGTAGCTCTTGATATTGGATGTGTGTTGCTAAATGGTCTTAGGTATATTTGTCATATTAGACCGGCTGGCGACATACATTCAATATTCTGTTTAGGTTTTTTTTCACAAGCAGTGCAGGCACGTCCTGAGAAAGTCTTGTTGCTGTCGGGACGTTAAGCAATGTACAACCAACCATCCATAACATGCAACCGCGATAAATCTGTTTATGATAAATTTACTTTGGCTTGAGGGGTGATCAGGTATTCTGTGATAAACTGAGCAGTGCTGGGAACTGCTGTCTATAGATTGTGACACGGGCACAGGGCATGGCATTGTTTATACTGTGTGGTGTCACACGTCTGTTGACAACACCATCTTGTTTGACTGGCCTTAGATTTAAAGACATTTTGTACATTTTGACCTGCTCTTCCAATACATGGGAGATAGCACTTTCACAAGAAAACACTAATGACAACTTCTTCTTTTGTCAACTTTAATTACACACATGCTAATGTGTTTTGTTTGAAGTCGCAACCAAGGTGAGAAGGCAGTCGTACATGTGGATAGTTTCGACATGACGATAGAAAACTATCTGCAAAATATCCTAACTACTCGATAGTTTTTCACCATACAGGGCGATAGCTCATGGCAAGCTGTGTATGTGCTATTTTTATGGAGAATCTCTTGAAACTTGTATGGCCTCGGGTCAAACAGGGTGCATACATGGAAGATGAAGAATTGAGAACAATTCGCAGCAACCACATTTATTGTCACGATAGAGAAGCAGAAACGAGTCTGGATGAGGGAGTGGATACTTCGATGTCCAGTTTTGAGAGCGATGCTGTGCAAGAGAAGTGTGTGAAAGATCCATGCAGCTACAACACAATGAAGTTCTCAGCCGCATGAAACAACTTCTGATGGCAAGATACTGTCAATAATGCATAGGGCTCTGCTGATTGGTTGTTTGTGGATAGGAGAGCTGGCTAGGATAGGAAATATAGAAGCAAGTTCTATTCGGACTATCAGGTGGATAGAAAAGTATTGCTGAGCTAGCGAGACCTATCGACAAACTGTTGAGTGGCTGGATAGGCACGGATAGGACAAGATAGTCCCATTTCTAGCCTCCTGTATGGGCTGATTTCTTTAATCCAATCAGACAGCCAGATGCAGCCAGTGGAGTGTCTTGCGGCCATGTATCCCAACAGTGAACAAACTCCATCTGAGACAAAGGTAGACTTTAAGTATTCATTGTATCTGTGTCACAGGGCCTGTCATGCATGTGTGTTCTTTATGTGTGTTCTTCATGTAGAGGAGGTCCCTGAGGGCTCGGTATCAATGTAGTCTCACCTGCCACTGAGCAACTGAACAGTTGAAGTGGAATGTGGCAACAGGCCTTCATTACATATTGAATCTGTGCCAACTCCTCTCACTACATGTATTTACATGTATGTTTTTAATTCTGGAGGAGGTCGTACCATGTTTAGTGTAAAGCGACATCTGTGGTAAGGGGGAGAGTTGTTAGATGGGGGTTTGGGCTGATGACAAAGACACTGGTAAAAGACAGGGTATCGCGGTTATCCAAGGCCCCACCCCACGCCTCCCCCCCCCCCCCCCTCCCTGGTGATATAGATATATCCGGGATCTCAATACAGTGAAGCGTGATATATCTGGTCATACCTGTACTTGATAACGTTCATTCACTTCAGTTAAGTCGCATTTGTCTAGTACATTATTTGTGTAATTAAACTCTCCACTGCTGAAAAACAACTTGTAGCACACCCAACTACAAGAGGCATAGATCCTCATGAGCCCCGCAGACATGGGGGATCATGAGGATCTATGCCTCTTGCTAATACCTAGTAAAATAAGTTTGAATAAAATAGTTAAAGGGTTGTGCCAGAATAGCTTGGTGCCTCTAGGCGCCAAGCTATTCTGGCACCACCCTTGAACTAGAGCCATTGGTGTATATCCTTATCTGTAAGTACTATAATGTAGCTTGCATATGGCAGTATACAAATTTGAAGATTTTAGCCTCAGTATGATATGGGTTAACAAAGATTTCAGAAACAGAAACTGCTTCCACTGGCAATGGAGGGGTTAACCATACTGCTCTAAGTTTGTCCATGAAAAGGGATCTTCAGTTTGGAGCAAGTTTTGTTTCTACAATGTATTCTGCTTTCCTATGCAACTGGTATTCTCTTAGAACAACAGTGTTGGTCCATCAAGCGGGCTTCTGCCAGGAGAGACTGCAACCCAGGCATGTTCTAGCAGGCGCATGTGGATTTTACCTTCATGTTTTGGTTTGTCTCTTGTAGTTAGTTAGCTCTGTTGTTGAGCTTCTCTCTGACTCTACAGATGCAAACAGTTGTGTTTTTTTCAGCACGCTGATATTTTTACTTGGCATTGTTGTATGACACTTTCTCAGCATTCATAGTAGGAAAGCACTCTCCTGGAGCACAGACTAAACACCACAAACACTAGATCATGAAACTCAATGGGACGCAACACATATTTCTGCAGGAGGCATCTTATATGATAAGTGGAAAACGTCTGTAGGAACAGCCAGGAATGTTAGTTGCTGTTTTGCAACAAGAATATATTTCTTTTATATTTTTCTTATTCTGTTAATTAAACTAAGTATTTTGCCTTTTTTTTTCAGAAATACATTCCCATCGGCTATGAAAAGTGTCCATTCTACTACTGGTTCAACACCAGTTTTATTGAAAACTGCAAGTGAGTAAACATTGATACCAGCTGTTGACTCTTGCATGCTGGGAGTTTTTCCACTTGACTGTCCCTGTGCGTTTGGGCATGTTACAGAGAAATGCTTGGCCTTTTCAACTTGAAATCCGGTGAAATGGCTAAAAAGGGTGTTTTATTATTGTTATCAATATTGTTATGCACACTGAACTTCAAACCCAAACTTGGTTCTGTATCTATACATACTGATTTGGATGACCACTCACAAGAGGTCAGCAAATGTGTGTAAAATGCCAACTTTTGACAGATTTGTAGTTTTTATCAACATTTTTGCAAACTTTTCAATCAGATATGTGTACTAATTTAGTTGACCCATCGCAAAGCTCATGGGATGATGCAAAAAGTAGGTTTTTAAAAAAAGCCATATTTTGATAAAAAAATGTTTGTTTTTTTCATAAATACTATTAACTTTTCAAACCCAAACTTACAGAGATATCTGATGGTAAGACCTATCTATGCATACTAATTTGGATGACCCCTCGGAGAGTCAAGGTTCACAAGAGGTCGGTCAGTGTGTGAAAAATGCCAATTGTTGTTAGAATTGTAGTTTTTATTAAAGATTTTGCAAACTTTTCAGTCAGATTTGGTGTGAATTAAGGTTGCTGGTGGGAAGACATTTCTATGCATACTAATTTAGCTGACCCATCTCAAAGGTCAAGGGGGTTTGACAGATGTGTGAAAAATGTTTAAATTTTGAGAAATCATGTATTTTGCTAGTGCCGAGGCCAGCCCTTATTGTCAAAAGGTCACTGATCATACATATGAGCCATAAAGGCTTTGCCTTTCTTGTTTCAGTTTTGCATAGTGTTATCTACACCGATACCATGACATGACAACATTCTACTGAATCAACTGGGTTTAGTGAAACATTGACCTGTCATTTATCTTCTCAAAATACTTTACCGATGGCATTACTATATGGAACACACTCTATAGCCTATTGATTTCAGCCTAAGCAAAGTTGTGTCTCCTGCACAACTGGGGAGGAGACACCGGGGATCCATGACTAGGAGCCCTGGGTGGCCTCCCCTTACCACCCTATCTGGTCAGATGTTGGGCGAAAGGCCGCCAGTTTTCACTCTTAGCTCGACCGTGTGTGGTCGTGTTTTGGCCTTACTCTTGTTTGCGACCGGTTTCGTCTGACTTGTGCTTGGATTATACTGTGAACTTTTACGTTGGCTTTGGCCTAGTGTAGTCAGCTTGTGGCTAGTACTGAACTCTTCTTCGTTATCGTTTGTGAGTTCTACGGCCCTTCAGTGGACTCTTTCGTGTGGGCTTTGTTCTGACCGGTTTCGTCGGACTTGTGCTTGGATTATACTGTGAACTCCTGTGTTGGCTTCAGCCTCGTGTAGTCGGCTTGTGACTTTACTGAACGCTTCTTCGTTATCGTGTGTGAGTTCTACGGCCCTTCAGTGAAGTCTTTCCTGTGGGCTGTGTATGGTGGACGGTATGGTGACTTCGCTTTTAAGGATCTGCCATCGTTGCGGGGACTTCCAGTGACCCTCAGACTCTCACGACGCCTGCCTCCCGTGCTCAGGTTGCGCTTCCGACCGGACCTGTGAGGTGTGTGCCGCTTGGAGAGAGGACCGTTGGTCCCAGCTTTGGGATTTCTACCGACGCGACTGTCCTTCCCGGCCCCAGCAGGCTCCCCTGACTTCTCCTCCGGATGTCGTCGCTCTTTCGGCTCGTGGGGTCCCCCTTCGCTCTGTCGTTCGGGCCGTCTGGCCCACAGGTAAGTCCGCTTCTTATATGCTCTTCTGAGCAGGGCAGGCGAGCTTTAGAGACGCGCCCCCCACGCTCCGTTTCTTCCGAGCGTCGTGGATTTGTCCCCCCCACCCTCTTCCTCTGAGATGGCCTGGCAAGCCGAGTGTACGTCCCAACCCCCCCCCCCCCCGCCCCCACCTCCCCCCCCCCTCCCCCGCTCCGATTCTTCTGGGCAGGCCCGGCGCGACGTACTCGAACAAAAGAGGAGTGGAGAGAAAAAAAGAAAGAGAGAAAGAGGTAGAAAGAGAACATGCTCCCCCTCACGCTCCGACTCGTCCGAGCATGACCTGAGCGGAGCTGTAGACTTGCTCCCCTGCTGCTTCGTTCTGTCTGAGTAAACTGGTGAGCCTCACGTACGCCCCCCCTCCCCCTCCCCCGCTCTGGTTCTTCCGGGCGGGTCTGGCGCGACTCTTGCACGCTCCCCCCATGCTCTGATTCGTCCGAGCGTGGCCCGCGAGCCCCAGTTTTGCTCCCCCCTCCCCCCCCCCCCTGCTCCATGGCAGTTTACCCTACTCTAACTTTAGTTGGGCTCTGTGCCGGCCGTGACCCACTTCACTGATAAGTGCACACGGGTCATAGCAGGCTCAGCCTAGCTGCGGGCGGGAAGAGTAGCGCACTTTGTTGCCTGTTAAAGTCTGTTAGGCATGTGATTAGTTTAGCCTGTTTATAACTTCTTATTACCGTGGCTAAAAAGTTTTAATCGTAAATATCATTATGTAATAGCTTGAAATTGTCCTCTTCAAGCTCATATAAGTTTGTTTTGAAAAACCTCTTCGAATTCTGTGCTTATTACTTGATGACAACGTGTGTAGTTCGAGGAACTTTCCTTCCGCTGTAGACAGTGCGTGTGTGTAAAAAACATGTTTTCAGTGCCGGATGTATCACACCAATGTGTGCCCTTATCTGATGCATATATATATACAGTATAGCGCGTTAAAGCCATGGAGAATGAACATTCCTTTCCAAGACATTTGGAAGCTGTGAATTCTTTGTGTAGACTTTGTGGTAGAAGGTCTAGGCAAGCAGTCAAAGACAAAAACAAGCCCGTGTTTTTGTGCACTAAATACACCAGTGATATATTTTCATGTTACAACATTGATGTTGATGTGCTCAATGACCAGGAAGGGAAGCATTCTAAATCAGTTTGTTGCATGTGTCAGAGCATTTGGCTTTGGTTTCTCCACATTTTCATCAGATATTCACAGACTGTCACTCGTCAAAAAAATGAAACTGATCGGCCTATCAAGTTTAGACACAGCATCATAGTGACCCTGTAGACACACTCATTTTAAGCCATTTTAATATGACACTAAGCCAGAACTGAATATCTTAACAGCAAACAGTAAACCTCTGCTTTGTGTATTGTTTTAAAACTGTGTTAAAATTGTGATATTGTTAAAACATTGACTGTATCGGTGAAATTCGCATACTTCATGTCAGCGTGCTCTGAATGGATTACCGTTTTCACTTGGCCCACCAAACCGGCTTTAGCAGGACTCAGGTATGTGGTTTTTGAAGAGTTTAGCATGGGATATGCCAGTTAAGACATCTGTTGACAGCACTGACTTTGTCTGAACTTTTCAAAAACTTCAGTTTTTGAACCGTGATGCAATAAAAAGTATGATAAACTAACGGAAGGCTGCATCTAATCTGTCTCCTAGTGATACTTTGAGCCAGTGCATGACAAACATCCACGCAGATTACCCCAGCATGTTTGGTGTCCAAAGATAGTACAGTTTCTCTTCTACAAGACGACATATGTTGAAATAATCACTCACAACTGCAGGTGAATTAATTCCGGTTTACGGACAACATCTGTAATTTACAGCTTATTCGCTGATGTAGGCAGCAGAGGCTAAGAGCTAATTGGGGTCAAGCACAGTAGTACTGTAAACAAAGATGGCAGCTGCGCTATTCATATCCCCAGCGGAAGCAAGACTGCATAGCTGGTGCCTTATCAGTGATGGTATTTAGCGCGCTGATACTGATAGTAAGGGGAAGGAGGCTGCCTAGCTATCTCAGTGCTCCCGCGAAGCTGATCTCTAAGTGTGCTGGCGTGCGCCGGCGGGCATAAAGCTGAAAACTAAAGAGCATAGGCTAAACTACTGTGGCTCCAATGCTTCTGAGCGGGCCCGGCAAGCCTCTCTTACATCCCCCCACCCCCGCTCTGGTTCTTCCGGGTGGGCCCCGCGAGACTTAGTTTCGATCCCCCCATGCTTTGATCCGTCTGAGCGTGGCCCGTGAGTTCCTTCTATGCTTCGATTTTTCCGAGCGGTCCTGGCGAACCACTCTTATGTCCCGCCCCCCCCCCCCCCCCTCCCGCCCCCCCCCCCCCCCCCGCTCCGGTTCTTCCTGGCATGCCCGGCGTGACTTAGTTTCGACTTTTCAGGATTGGATCCGATGGATTCTGCTTAAACCCCCCCCCCCCCCCTCCTGCTCGGGGTCTCCCTTCGTTCGGTCGGAGCACGGTCCCCTAGGCCCGCGATCCTCTAGGCCCACGATCCCCTAGCTGACCGCGCGTCATAGCCCCCCTTCCTCCCACCCTGCGGTGAGTAGGGGGCTTCTGGAGCCCTTCCTTGCCTCTGTCCCTCGTTCCCGTGACACCCTTCCTTGCAGGCTTCACCTGTCCCTCGCTCGCATCGCGGCCCGTCGCCTTCAGCTGGCCCACCCTCGCGGAGTCAGTCACCCCTCCTTTTGGCACCGCGCAACAGGCGATCTATGGACCTCGACCCCGACGCCCTCAGCTTCCATCCAGGGGACTCCGCTTCAGCTATTTTCCTTCGGGACTCTCCCTCCGGTTCCCCCCCCTCCCCCCCCCCCCCCCCCCCCCCCCCCCCGTTCAGCGGCTTCTTCGGTTTCCACCTCTTCCCCGGCTGACGGGCTTACGCTTGGCTCTCAGACCATACGTTCCCTCTATGCCTTCCTCCCGCCTGACCTCTGCCCGCCATCACCCCCCCCCCCCCCCCCCCCCTGTGAAAAGGCAAGCTTCCGCCATGCTGGATGCGCAGAGACCTTCCAAGCGTCGCGAGTCGCTCCCTCAGCCAGCCGGTTTCTGGGATCTCGCGGAAGCTTTTTCTATGCAGCTTCGCCAGGACAGCTTCGGCGACAACGGCTTCTTCATGGATTCTCGGTGGCCTGCTGGTATCAACATGAGCTTTCGCCAGAGTTGGTACGCAGGACACTCCCAAGGATTCGGTGGCCGCCTCTCAGGTGGGGGGTTGCAGGACGATCCAGACCGCTTGGCCTCGCCCTCGGGACAAGATTGCGACACTAGTCTGGAATTCCCTGGCCTGTTCCGGTTTCTTGGAGCTGGCAACGCATGCGGTGCTGCGCGGTTTGGAGGACACTTGGGACCTGGCGGCTTTGTCCCCGCTCCCTGATTTCCATTCCATTCTTGTGGCTGCTAACCGGGCCGCCTACCACTTGTCCGCTAACTCCATGGCGGCGGCTGCCAACTGTGACCTCTGGCATCGGGACTCCCTCCTACGCCTCTTCTTGGATCTTCCCAAAGCCTTAAGTCTCAGCTCTATCAAGCCCCACTCGGAGGTTCGCAGCTTTTTGGGGACACTTGGCAGTCGGTCAAGGAGGCGTCCAAGGATCTGTGGGCCTGACCAGCCGTCCCCTCCAGCTCGTCCCGCTTTCACGCTTCCCGCACAGCTGTGGGTCATGCCCTGCAGTCTTCTGCGGTAGAGCTGGCCCCCCTCAGGGTCCACAGCAGTCCTTCCCCTGCTGCCTGCCCCTCCTGGTCCCGTGGCGCCTGCAAATCGGGGCGCAGTTGGGCCCGCTGACTTGCCCTCCCCTCTGCCCCCGCCGACAGTTCTCGGGTCCCCAGTCGGCGGGTGGCTGGCCCTCCACAGCGACGCCTGGCGCTTGCTGTTCCCGGATGACCCATGGATCCTCTTGACCGTTTCCACAGTCCTGCAGTTATCGTTCCAGTCTCCTCCGCCGCTGCGCAAGTCCCCCTTTGGACCCAGTCTCCGGATGACCTGGTCAAGGCAGACGCTCTTTGCGGAGAGGTGAGTGCCTTGTTCAGCAAGGCGGCGACAGAGGTAGTCTTCCACCACGACTCTCCGGCATTTTACAGCCGTCTCTTCATCATCCCCTTCGTCGTCGTCGTCCCCAAGCCAGGCGGCAGTGGCGCCCGGTCATCGGCCTGTCGGCGCTAAACAAGTACGTTTCTGCGCCTCACCTTCGGATGGAGATGGCCAGGGTTCTTCGCGCAGCTTTCCGCCCATTGGACTTCGTTATCAGCCTCGACCTGTCGGACGCTTATCTGCATGTGCCCATTCACCCGTCCTCCCGCCGTTATCTATGCTTTGCCTTTAGCGGGGTCATGTACCACATCCGAACCCTCCCCATCGGCCTCAACATCAGTCCCTGGGTTTTCACAAGGCTCCTCGACGCAGTGATGGCCAGCTTCTGACAGCGATCCATGAGTCCGGCCTCCAATTATCTGGACAACCTGATGCTGCGCAACCAGATCGCCACAGCCCTGGAAGAGGACAGATGAGCTTCTCTCTCCTTTGCCGGCTCGGGTTTATAGTCAATCCGGGCAAATTGGATCTCACCCCTTCACGCTGGTTCATACACTTTCGAATGGAATTCCTGACCAACCTCAACCTGGTCCGCCTTCCGGTGGCGCGGTGGCAGAAGATCGCTGAGCACGCTCGTCAGATGGAGTTAGGGGTCTCCTTCCCAGCCAGGGTCTAGCTTCAGCTCCTGGGACTGCTCAGCACGGCAGCGGATCTGTTACCCCTCGGCAGGCTCTATGCCTGCCCGCTACATCTCCACCTTCTCCTACACTGGCGCCCCTCCTCTGGCACTCTGATGGATCCAGTTCCCGCTCTTCCGCTGCACTCCCCTCCTCCCCTGTGGTCCATCTGCACCGACGCGAGCCAGTCGGGGTGGGGCGCACACCTGTTATCAGACTTTGTCTCGGCCTCGGGCCTTTGGCCCCGGGAACTTGCGGACAAACACATCAACTGGCTGGAATTGAAGGCGGTGTGGTTGGCCATCATCACTTGGCAAGAGACGCTGACCCACCAGGAGGTCCTCGAACTCTCAGACAACACGACAGTGGTGGCCTACATACAGAACCAAGGGGGCACTCGCTCGCCTTCGCTGTGCATCCTCCTTTACCATCTCCTGCTCTGGTGCAGGGACCGGGGCATTGCTCTTCGGGCCCGCCACATCCCGGGCCACCTGAATGTACTCGCAGACGCCCTGTCCCGACGCGGCCAGCTTCTCCACATGGAGTGGTCCCTGCGCCCAGACATCTTTCGCCTGATCTGCTCACGATGGGAGATGCCGCTAGTCGACCTTTTTGCCACCAGGTGGAACAACCAGCTGCTGCTTTTTGTCTCGCCCGTTCCGGACCCACTCGCCTGGGCGGTGGACATGCTCTCCATTCCTTGGTACGGGTTGATTGCTTACACCTACCCCCCATCCATACTGGTGCCGAAGATCCTGTGGAAACTTCAGGGATGCTCTACAGTTCTCCTGCTGGTGGCCCCCTTCAGTTGGTCCAAGAGCTGGAGCACGGACCTCCTCGCTCTAGCGACGGACCCACCCCTGGAGCTCCCCACCCCGCCCTCGATGCTCAAGCAGCTCTGACAGGCACTCTTCCACCCGTGCCCGGAGCGCCTCCTCCTACATGCTTGGAGATTGTCCGGCAAGCCCTCACCGATAGAGGTTTCTCAGGTGCGGCAGTGGCAGCGATTGCGGCAGCCCGCAGACTGTCTACCAGGAAGTTCTATGAAGGCAAGTGGAGGGTCTTCCAGTCCTGGTGCACCACCCAGTGCCCCCCCCCCCCCCCCCCCCCCATGGATCTGACTACCCCCCAACTGACAGAATTCTTCCTGTGGCTCTTCGACGATCAGGGCTTAGCACCAGTTACCATCAAGGGTTACCGGGCCATGATTGCAGACACTTACCAATACCTGTGCCGCCCGGATCCAGGCGCTTGCAAAGATCTTTCAGACCTGTTGGCTCATTTTGAGCTCTGTCCTCGTCTCCCGTTCATTCATCCCTCGGTGGGATCTCGCCTGGGTACTAACGTGGCTAAACTCTGACCGCTTCGAATCCCTGCACTTGGCGCGGTTCGCCGACTTGACCCGGAAAAGGTGTTTCCTCCTGGCCCGTGTGAGCGAGCTACATGCGCTCTCGGTACACCCTGCTTGTTTGCAGTTTCGAACCGATGGCTCGGCTCAGCTGCTCATCAACCCAGCTTTTCTGGCCAAGAACCGGCCTCCCTCGGCTGCACCCCAGATGCTGACTGTACGTCCGCTCAGGGGGATGGATCAATCCCACGGGTCGCAACAACAGGACCCAGTCCGGGCGCTGAAGATTTACCTGCATCGCTCAAAGCCGCGCCGCCAGCGGCGGTCCCACCTTTTCCTACCACTTTCACCAGGCAGTGATATCTCCCCAGACGGTTTCGTCCTGGCTGCGGGGGGGTGATTCGGTCAGCCTAACAAGACCTCTCCCCGGATGGGGATAGACGGCTGCATATCCGGGCGCATGAAGTGTGAGCAGTAGCCACCAGCGTGGCCTTTGACCGCAACTGCTCTGTTAAGGACATTGTGGCGGCAGTAGGCTGGTGTGCCGATTCCACCTTTGCCCGCTTCTACCTCCGCGACCTATCTGGCCAGCGTGACTCCCAGGCCCTGGTGGGCGACATCTCCGCTGCCGAGCACTCCCTCCGCGCGCCTCAGGCGCCTTAGGTACTTCTTAGCTGAAATCGTTGGGAGTGCTTTGTTGGGGACCTGCGGGGGGGCGCTAGTTGCAGGGGATAACGGGGCGGCACCCACTTCCTCTTTGCTATTCTTCCATATAGTAATTCCATCGCTAATATATTTTGAGAAAACAAATGAATTTTTTCTCTAAAATGTATTTTAAAAAAAACTTACCGATGGCATTACTCGGAGAGCCCTCCCTCCTGCCCCGCTTGCCGCTTTTGGCTAAGTGTGAAACTGGCGGGCTTTCGCCCAACATGTGACCGGATAGGGTGGTAAGGGGAGGCCACCCGGGGCTCCTAGGCATGGATCCCCGGTGTCTCCTCCCCAGTTGTGCAGGGGATACAACTTTGCTTAGGCTGAAATCAATAGGCTATAGAGTCTGAGTGTGTTCCATATAGTAATGCCATCGGTAAGTTTTTTTTTTTTTTTTAAAATACATTTTAGAGAAAAAAATCATTTTAGATTATATTTTGGCACTGATGAATGTATCATTACCTAAATACATTTATTTCATTCTTTTAGGAACATTGAGACTTAACACATTCTGCCCCAGGACCAAAATCCCCAAATGTTGAAGTTGCCCTCTGAAGGACTGTATTGCAATTCTAGAGACAGATCGCGCATGATAATTCAAGGGTGGTGCCAGAATAGCTTGGTACCTATGGGCGCCATGCTATTCTGGCACCACCCTTGAACTATCATGCTCTAGCCACATCTTGCTGTGGTGTGTTAGGGCTGAATGAGTTAAGAATCTTCAGCCTCCTATCGGTACAGTTTTCAGTAAGCTCTGTTGGCTGCACGCTCAAGGGGGCTAGATGTTAGATGGTCTGTCTGACGACATTCCATCTCTCATGTGTTAAAAAAATCTTGTGCTATTGTCTGTCAGGTTGAACCTGCCTCGCGAGGAGCTGGATAACCCTCACAAGTCAAAAACCCACCATGTCTTCCGAGAAAACTTCGCTGTTGAGCTCACATTTGAAGAGGTGGTGGGGGACGAGGTATGAATGTGTGGTCTTCATGGAAGTCTCCCTTGTGTGGCAGCCAGCAATACTGTCAACATGTGCAGGTGGCTGCATGCAGTTTGCAACTTATGGTTTCAGCATTAATCCTTTGACTCCCAGAGCTAAATGACTTTCATTTCATAGAATGGAAGTCATTTAGTTCTGGGAGTCAAAGGGCTAACTAATCGTGCAGCATGAAAACTTGCATCTGGGTTGTGGCTCGCGTGAAATGTTCTGAAGACATCTACCAGACTAAAGACTATTCATGGATAAATACAGTACACATACCAAGGGACATCGGCCTGCATTGGACAGACCTAAATGGAGAGATAGATATAATGGGGATCCTCGCCCACCCCTCATCCATTTTAAATATTTATTATAGTCAACTAGGCTTTTAGACAAACCAACATCAACAAATACAATCAAAGCCTTTATTTTCTAACTGCATTACTTCCACCCCAGAATAATTTAAATCAACATTTTCAACAAACAACATGTGGGGCTTCTATGACACCCCAATCAATTGATTTATTTTAATTAGCATGGTAATTAAGCAAGCCCACATTAACAAAGACAGTCAATACTTTTATTACCTAGACATTTTAGTTCCACTCCAAGAATCATTAAAGCAACAATTTTGATCAGCTGTCAACCCGCGATTATTAAGTCACACCCACCTAAATAATTAATGCTGTCATTGACTTATTTAAGCAAAATTATTATATTACATTATAAAATGAACCAAGACGAATTACTCCTTTTAAGTGATATCAATGCTATAGAAAACAAATACTTAGACTCCAAAAAACAAAATCTTTTGTCTGTAATTGTTTCTGGAAAATCAAAAGCTTATCTAGGAAAACAGTACATGACAGAGGATATTGAATCTTTTTCCGCCGATGAGCTAATTAAACTTCATTCAAAATATGAAAATCACATTGCTTCAATAATGACACGTGATTTAAGCAGGTCTTTAATATTTCTATATACAAAAGCAGTAAGTCACTTTTTACCTGTTGATAGTGATAGTCTATCACATGATTTAGAAAGCAATCCTATTGTTTCTAGTTCGATTGGTAAATTAGCATGTCACATGTTTTATAAGTTTGGTAATTACCTTACACCTGTTGTAGCATTGCTTGTTACTAGTAGTTATATAGATTTTTCAAAAATAAATTTTATAGAGAAAGAAAAAGAAGGATCAAATGGACGAGAACAAGATGACTCCGCAGATTCAAACTGTGACTAAGACCAAAAGCCCAGGTAGAATAGAGGCTGGTAAAAGATTAGTTGAATGGAATAGACAGAAAAAATTACAGCTTCAATCACAAACAGAAAAGGCTCATATATCTGACCCACCATCAGGACCGTTAGAACCATTAACACCGTCAGGACCATCAGGACTAACACTCCCTCATCAAAGTGAGAGACAAACAACTAAGCCTGACCCCAAACCTCAAACAACAAATTATATAGTTGCTGGATTTGTTGTCGGATTTGGTTACGTAGGTTACCAATTATATAAAAAATACAAACCAAACACTCGAACAGTGTCCAAAAAATCAAACACTCCAAAAACAAAAGAAGAAGTCTCCACATTACCAGCAGTTTCAAAACCTTTGGACCCATTTTACATGCAGTAATAAATTTATTATTATTTTAATTTTTGTAGCATAAGAAAATGAGCGACACAAAGAACTTAATGAACCTTGTCTATCACTCCGCTGTAATAAGTGGACTAGCAGTAGCATATTCTATGCTGGGAAAAAGTCTACTCAAAATGAAATCAGCAGACCTTAGTAAATTAGACTTCGAAGACAGTGCTAAGCTAGTAGTTGTTATAACAGCATCGATTGCAACAAAAGATTTTCTAGTCAAGCAAGGAATTATTCCAGAAAATATTTCTAAGTAAATAAAAAATATGGCAACTATAGCTGTTATGATTGGCGGTGCAGTTATAAATGCATTAGCTTTTAGTGGGTCAAACTATTTCTTTTCAAAAGTGAGTAAAGAAGAATCAGCAGAAGAAATGAAGCGCCACAATGAGGCATCTGAAAAACTAGCTCAAGCTCAACAAGATTATGAGAAGCAAAGAATAGAAAAACTGGATTTTATTAATGAAAAACTAAAACTTGAGGGTCATGCACAGCATACATTTTCAAATGTTGATGACGCGATCAAAGAATACTATCTTGTAACTGGTGAAGACATGTCTATTCCACAACCAAAACTTAGTGACTACTACCAACCAAGCCCAGAACAAAGAAATGGAGAAATAATATTTGTTTTAGTAGGAATGACATTAGTATATTTTACAGGAGTTTATATTGCTAGAAAAAATGGTAGACGCTAAACTATCAAAAATATATTACTCCCCAATTGGCTACTGGAAAGGGAATACTGCAGTAGAAAAATTACATGCAGCTGTGGGTGGAGATGTCAACCAAATAAAACAGTGGCTTAAAAAACAAGCAATTTGGCAAATATATCTTCCTGCTCCAAGAAAAATAACAAGGCCTCATTTTGAAAACACATCACCTAATGACACACACCAAATGGACCTCCTGTTTCTTCCGCATGATACAATAAGAAATAAACGATACAAGTATGCATTAACTGTTGTTGACATAGCTTCAAGGTATAAGGATGCAGAACCCATAACTGACAAAAAAGCTGTAACAGTGGCCACTGCATTATCAAAAATATATAGTCGAGGTCCTTTAAAATACCCTAGGCTTGTGCAGGTTGATGATGGGAGTGAATTTAAAGGGGCTGTTAATCAATTATTTGCAAAGCATGGCGTACTGGTTAGACGTGGTATTCCAGGCTTGCATAGATCACAGGCAATTGTTGAAAACTTTAACAAGCAATTATCGGAGAGACTTTTCAGCTATCAGTATTCTAAGGAACTCATGCATGACACACGTAACACTGAGTGGGTTAAAAGATTACCTTCTGTGATAAAAGCAATGAATAATGATGGTCACCCTAAACCTGTTGATTCTATTAAATTGAAAACAATACCGTCAGAAATAAAAGCAATAACACCTACAGACACTAACTTATTTACAAAACAGGTGAGATATTTGTATCAACCTGGTGAAGCTGAGAATGACGTTAGACGTAGGGCAACTGATCCAATTTGGTCTACATCTGTTCATAATATAAAAAAAATAGTTCCTTCAGCTAATGCAACAATATATTATCTGTATGAGCCTGCACCAAAGAGGGCATTTGTCAGAGAAGAATTACAGATTATTCCCACAGATACTGTTACTAACTTGTAACAATTTCAATTCATCAATTAGTTTATCAAGCAGATTATCAGCTATTTCTTCAGATAACTTGAGCCTGTAATGACCTGGTGCATAAGCTTTTTCCTTAGTGTGAAACACTCTTTTTGTATCACCTACTGCTAGAGACTTTTTATATGTTTGAATCATTTCAATATTATGTTTGTTTGATCTTAGTGTCTTGTTTGGATAATCAGGCATTAATGCACCATCTAACACTTGCTTGTAATGTTCATGACGAATGTTTTTATTTTTTATTGCTGTTTTCTTGATACCTTTTGCTTTTGACTGACTACCCTTTTGGTGTAGTATAGAATACATTTTGGATCTCAGTCCAACATACTCAACTATTGGCACACCATTTAGTTCATCTTTAAACTTACCAGGCACTTTCTTGTTTTGTGTGCTGTACAGTGGGTGATCCTTAGGGTAATCAGACGTGTCGTACATGTGTAACTCTGTTTTCATGTCTTCGTAAAAGTCTTCAGTAGGCACGTCTATGATCATAGAGTCAGTGTCAGTGTATAACAATCGACACTCAGGATACTTTGGTTTGAAGTAATCATAATAAAATTCAAGCATTAACAGTTTTGATAACTCAAGAATTGCCATACCAATGAATACTGGTTTATCCAGTTTAACAATCTTTTTTTTGAGTGACACTGCATACAATGATGGATGAAATTCTTTATACCCTGTGTACTGAGGCTTACTTGTAAGTTTAATTGCACCCGATTCAGTTGTGACTAGTCTCACATCTTTGCGGTGATGAGGATTTTCCATTGTCTTGCCAAAACAGGCATTGTTCATAAGCTTAAAGAAGTCTTTGTCAAATGCAGTGTTGCCGTCTCTGGCACGAAGGGTTGTGTTCTTCATTATGTAATCTTTCATGAAAGCACTCTGATCAAATTGAATTCCTCTGTGAACTTTCTTTAATACTAACCCATGTCTGATGTAAAACTGCAGCAAGCGATAGTGACACACGTAATTAAATTTGTCATTCAGATTTGGTACAAGTTTGGTGTCTTCTTTTTTCCCTGTCAAACTCAGTTTCTCAACTGCTAATGGATAATCATTATGGTAATCATGTAAATGGTGTGGATACTCCAAGTCTACTTCAAAGATCCAACCCTTTTCATCATTTTGACCTCGATCCATAATATATTTTGTTAATTTTTTTATGCCATACTGTGACAAATCATACAAACAAAAGTTTTTTAATGGCAACAATTCACACATTGCAAATCCATACAAATTATTAGCATCCAAGTATGTAATAAATGACATTGGCTTTGAGGGGTCAAAGTCGTCAAGATATTTGTTGTTGGCCTTGCCATAATTGTTTGCTGCTAGACTAATACCACCTCTCAATCCACGTTCCACCATTTCACCCATCGTACGATCAGACAACAGGTCTATAGATATTTTACTGGATTTCAAAAATGCATCCCATGTCATGCCAGGACTAGTTATGTAACAAGCAGGGTCAAGCTTGTAGTGTAACAAACCCTTTTCACGGTAACTTTCAAATACATCTGCTAGCAAGCAAACATCTGCCTTTAAGTACTGATCGTGGTAGTCACCAATCGTTTCACACCCTAATTTATCCCACGCATTAAGTGCATGCTGGTATTCAGAGTCAGAAATACCTTTACCAGTTAGTGTAGAATAAAATTTCTCTTTTGGCGGTAAACTTGTTTCTTCAAACACAACCCACTCACTGATGTACTCATATGGATAGACACCTTTTTTAATCAAGTCTGGCTCAAAATATTTACTTGTTATTGGATACTCAGTCAGTCCTTCTGCCAGACTAGCCAATCCCAAAGACAAATGTTGCATGGAGTCATAAAATGCTAATTTGTCTAATCTAAAAGTTAAGTATTTCTCAGTTGTCTGGGTAATGCAACTTATGTTTTTGTAAGACTCATCTCATCCAGCTGTTTCAACCTTTTTTTGTATCTGGATTGTAATTCCATCACTACCATTTTCAACAGTACGACCTGATCCATGTAGATAGTCATCATCAGTACTACGTAAATCTAGCCAAAGTGCATACTTGTCTACCAGGTATTGTGCTATTCTTACATCATAAAGATGCAGATCTTTAGATGTAATGTTTGCTGGTTTTTCTCTAATTCTTCCACCTGCAAAATATTTTAGGATCTCACCATATTGTTGATAAGGTAGCATACCTGAAGCATACACTTGATTAGGACGGCCTTCAATAGTACAAGACAAATTAGTAATCTTTGGATTATAGAATGTTTCTGGAGTAGGAGCGTATTGATTTGCTGGTTGAACAAACAACATAAGAATGCCTTTTAGTGACCTAGCAGGAGTGTTTAGGTTGATGTTCCAAATCTGATCACTTTTGTTTTTATTAATTAAACTGTGCCTTATAACACGGTCATAATAAATTGGAAGTCTTGACTGGTACTGATTTCGAATGAGGGTAGCTAGATGAGCATGTGTTACAATTTCATATTCCAAGGAAATGTTAGTGATCTTGTATGATGCATGAATATCAGTTGATTTAATAACTTTAGAGTAGTCATTAAACATTAGCTCGAAACTCAGACGATCATTTAGTGCTCCTTGGTAATAAGGTAAATGTGATGTTAGGATTTCAAATTCAAGTGGAATGCAAAATCTATTACCATATGTATCTGCCACAATAACATCAGCAGCAGATGCTGTAGATTTGTCTCCTGCATTTATTCTGAGTTTAGTAATATTATCGGCCTCTATACCTTGATAAATACGGTCTTCTCTTTCTTGACTTGTAAGCCAAAGGTCTTTGTAACAGTAAAACACATCAGCATCGTCAAGACTAAACACTTCCTGACCTTCAAGTTTAACTTTAATAGTCTTAATAATTGCTCTACCTATGTTTCGAACTAGTGTTCTGTTTACATCTGTTGTTGAAGTAAGTTCAATATTAAATGCAAGGTAAGAAGTATCAGGAACAATAACATCATTGGGACCTAGGTTAGGAAACTTAACAATAAGTGTTTGGTTTTGATCTATAGTACTAGGATTGTTAGTGATTACAATTGATTGCCTAATACCCTTAACACCAAGAGGTTCACGTAGTTTTCTGTATGGGTCTAACTTTGATCCATAAGACTGTGTCATTTTTATTATGCACAAAAAAATTAAATTAATAAAAACAATGGCAGCAGGAGGATTTGGTCATGATAATATTGAAATGGATGACATGAATGACTATGATACTAGTGTAACAGATGAAACTGGAACAAGTAATACTTCTAGTATGTATCACGAACTGCTAAAAGATAAAGTTAACTCGTTTTATGATAGTGTTGGTGAACGTCCAGATGAAATAGATCCTAATCAGTTTGAATATGAAAAAGGTCATTTATTTTTAAATACTGTTGACAAAGGAAAAGTACGATTGACTAACAAAAGAGACCCTGGTAAGTTTAGGACTTTAAGTACAATCAAAGGTAATGTTGGTGGTGAGGCAGCACTGCAGCGTTACCTTGGCATTGGAAGTAAAAAGTTACCACCTCAACTTGCTAGTGCTCTTCATGATGTGCAAACAAAATTACCAACTGGTCAAAAAATTGATATGACTGAAGTAACAAGACTGCCAGAATTAGCTAACACAGTAATACAAGAAACTTCATTTACAGAAGGACAAACAATTGGTGACTCACCTTTAACAATGCGGGAGTTAGCTGGGTTGGATAAAGCACTTCAGTCAATAAGGGGTGAGCTTGTAAATAATTTAGCTAAACTAGGTGAACTTGATAATCACATAGAAAGAGAAAAACAAAAACTGACTACAGCTGATGATGATAATTATGACACCGAAATGAAAGAAAGAATACAACACAGATTAAAAGATTTGTATACAGAAAGATCAGCGCGGCTAGAAGTAGTTGAAATTGGAAAAGAAAAACTTAAAACACAGGTAAACAGAATTAGAGAAACTATTCAAAAAATACTTCACGAAGACACAACTTTGACTGAAAGATTGAAAACACTTTTTAGAGAGCAGGGTATCACTATTGCAAGTTTAGTTACTGCTCTTGGTTTTATTATTAGTACTGTAGTTTTAGCTGTAACAGGCGGTGGTAGTAGTCCAGCACCTCCATCTACTCCAACTCCATCAGACCCAAAAGATTTACAGACTTGGGTAAAAAAACAGTTGTCTCATATATCAGACTTGCTTAAAAAATTAGCTGTAAAAGCAGTAGATGCTTTACCAGGTATTATAGGCAGTGTTGTCAGTTGGCTTATTAGTACAGCTGCAAAGGTAGTAGGGTTTATGGCAGAGCACGTGTGGGTCTTTTTGGTAACAGTAGGAGGGTTAATAGTGGGTTATTTAATGAAACAGGTAAAGAAGTAGTATTCCTAATCCAGTAAGGCCTATTACCAATGCAGTTCTCTCTGACTCATGTGTGTTTTCTTGGTCTGTTACTGTCTGTACTGGTGCCGGTTCAGGTGTCGGTGCCGATGCTTGGGCTGACATTACTGGTGTTACTATCTGTACAGGTGATGGTGATGATACTGGTGTTACTGGCGTTACTGGTGGTGTTACTGGTTGTATGTGAGAGGTTGTTGGACTCAAGTTTACAGATTGATTGAGTCCTAATTTCTGATTACTCCCTGCAACAACTATTTCATTATTATAATTTGTTATTGCTCCAATTTGTAGTTGAAGGTCTGATGGTAACATATATAACCCAATTCCAACTACAAAGTCAACTTTTGATCTAGCATATCTAAGTACGTCTTGATAGTGTTGTATGCTTGATGGAAGATCTACTACTGAATTAATTGAGTCTTCCATGTTTGCAAGAAACTGTTTTTGTGCTTCAAATTTGCCACTTCCATTTAAGATATTCGATTTTGTTTGAGCTTGTGCTCCTAATATGCACCACACGTATGTTCTTATAGACTCATTAATACGTTCGACTCCTGCTTGTGTAAACCCGTCACTCTTATCTAAAATAAATGTGGTCCATGCATTAGACTGTTTTTGTTCAATTGAGCCTAACCAGACTTCTGATTTTGATGAAAATGAAGAGTAGGGAGGCCAATAATCTTTTTGATATTGTCTGTGACTCATAGCATAATATAATGTTCCCATACCTTTGTGGTCATCAAGTTTTTGTGTAAAGTCATACTTTGTACTAATGTTAAATTCATTACAAATCCGTTCAAATGCTTTCAAATCCATTGGATTGTTAAACTGATTAAAACTGGATTCAGTTGGTAGTGGTGTATGCAGTTCTGACAGTATTCTTCTAAGCTGGTAATACATGTGAAAACGATAGACAGACTTAATCAGTTTGTTTGGGTGATTCAAATGTTCTGTAAAAGAAACACCACAGCCAGTAGTACTACACAGTATAGCAAAGTTGAGTTGGTTTTGAAACATTTGTAGTGGGCTTGATGACCACCTTCTTGCAGTTGCATCATCTGTAATTGGAGGGTTTAGGTAATGATCATAAGGGTTGGGTACTTTGACTTGGAATAAATCTTGTTCAGACAAAGCTATATCAAGCTGATTTAGTTGAATTATTTTTTGTTCATATGATGGTGCGACATTGTATTTGGTATCTACATTAAATTGATATGCATTTACAGTAGCAATTGTTCGTGATTTAAATTACATTATGCTTTTTTATGTGATAATAAAAAATGTTTATAACCTTAACAAATATTGACACAAGCAAACCAGTGTGGTTAAATAATGGGATTGATAATCGAGATGGTTGCAAGACTGTAGCTATCCATGAAATGTTCTACACAGTAAAGTGGTTTAATGTAACTGATGATACAAGTTTTTATGCAATTTATGCTATTTATTCAAATACTAATAATAGTGGTTTAGACAAAAATATACACTTTATACCATCTGGTTATTATGACTTTTGTACTTTAGCTACATGGTTTCAAAATAATTTAAAAATTAAAGCAACTTTAAATCAGGCTAACTTGCTTGTTGAATTAGAAATTCCTGCAGGTAGTATACCTTTATTTTCAAGTGAACTTGCATATTTACTTGGTTTAATAGACAAAAATATAATGCCTTTAGATTGGGTAATGGGTATTGCAGATAATGGTACTAGTGGATGGTATTATACACCGACTGTAACTAAAATAGTTGGAACATATCCTGTTCATTTATCAGTAAACACATTTCTAAATGTTTATTTAAAAGAACTAAATACAACTGAAAATATATACAATGGAAAGCCTTCAGCTTTGTTGAGATGCTTACCAACTGGAACTGCTCCATATTGTGAAAGTGAAGTTATTAGATTTCCTAATTTACAGTTTAAAAAATTAGGTGCCAGTTTCTTTGAATCGCTGAGCTTATATGTAACTAATCAGGATGAAAAACCAGTTGTAATGCATGATTTTACTGTTGTTTTGGAAGTTAAATAGTTTTATTTTTGATTAAAAAAAATGAGTGCTGGACCAAAGTCAAAAATTATTCCAGTTGCATGTCCATCAATAGAGTTAAAAGATTTGGCTGACGTGCAAGATTTCGAAAAAGAAGGTGAGGTAGGAGAAGTGTATGGCCTTGAACTTGTATCCGTTGGGTTGTACAAACGAAAGGCAATTGAAGATGAGAGACAGTTTCCTAAACTTAGTCAACTTCGTGATGTTACTGTTCCTACTCCTGTAAGTAATGTAATATACAGTTTAAAATATTTTGGTAATAAATGGGTAATTATTCCTAATCCTACTCCGCTTTTACCTATGCCGCTTAAATGGGATATAAAGTTTGTATTTATTAGTCCTTATGTTTATTTTACTGATGAAGGTGCCCTAGTATTTAAAAAAGTTGTTAACTCTGAACCAATGCTTATAAGTCTTGTGCCAAGCTATTCCGCAGAAACCAATAGCAGAGAAAAACTAAAACTTCAAGAGTATGGTAAAAGAAGGTATTTTCTTACAAATAGGAAAGGTAGGACAGATACTTCTATTTCATTCGTACCAGCAAATTTTACCATAGATAGAGAAGCCACAATAGTTTTTGAAATTCTCATAAGATCTGCAGAAACTGAAAAAGAAGCAGATATTGCGCAGGGAATCAAACTTACTTGGGATAGCTCAGTAGCAGAGTCAACAAAGGTTGTTATTGCTATTAGAAAAAATAATACAGACTTAGAAGTTTCTAGTAGTGTCCCTGCTGTTATGGTAATGATTGATAAACAAATTTTTGTTCGTCTAAGTTTCATAAACCTGGAACACATTGATCTTGTTTCATTTTATTACGCTAGCAAATTGTATACATTTGAAGAGTTGCAAAATGAAATAGAAGATTAAAAAAATATTTGTTCTTAAAATGCCGTCGCTGTATCCTCAAATACAATCTGATAAAATATTACAGGTGGACTCATTCCGTTTAATGAATATTACAGAAGCATTAAAATATTTGGAAGAAGAACAGGCAAAATACTCTCGATGTAAACGACGATATAAAACGGTTTTCAATTCTGTACACAACACATCAATGGCCATGGGGGTGGTTTCGGCCGGATTATCTGTAGGAGGTATAACTCTGTTTGCAACGGGGGTGGGAAGTGTCGTAGGAATTGCTGTTGAAGCTGTTGGCCTTGCCACAAGCCTGGCATGCTTTGGTATGGAAGCTATTAACAAAAGATTTTATATAAAGTTGCAAAAGCATGAAGCATTGAGTACACTCGCTGAAACTAAGCTAAGCAGTATGAAACTTATTATTAGTAAGGCTTTGGAAGATAATGAAATTGACGATAACGAATTTAAGAGAGTCCAGGATGATTTGGCTAATTACAAGCAACAAAAGTCTGAAATACAGAATAAGATGCGTAGTCAGGCTGTAAATGTTGAAGAGTTAAAAAAAATCTTTTTTAGAACAAGGAAAAAAGATAGGTGTAGAAGAAACTATGAAAAAAGTAAAAGGACTTATAAACAATTGACGATAGGTTTTGGTAATCCATTAATTTTGTCATACTCTTCACAAAGAGATGTCATGCCTGCCTATCTAACACCATCTGCACCACCACCAGACTAAAAAAAGTTTTTCTATTGTCCTTGTAACTTGGGAAATCTGTCCGAGTAAGTTGTTGACTTGGGTCAAGAACTTATAAGAACTTATATTAAGACACTTGTAAGAACTTGTTTTAAGTCACTTATTAGAACTTGTGACAACTAACTTATAAAAACATGTGAAGATAACTTTGAAGTTAGTTCGCAGTTGTAAGTGACTTGGAAATTTGTTATCAAGTATCTGTAGGTAACTTTGAAAATTTGTTAACAAGTGCATGTAGGTAAACTTTGAAAATTTCTTATCAAGTGTATATAGGTAATTGATAACAATGTTGTTGTTTCTTAGAGTCTAAGTCTTTGTTCTCTACCGCATTGATATCATTCAATAGAAGTAATTCGTCTTGATTCATTTTATAATGTAATATAATATTTTTGTTTTAAAAAAGTCAATGACAGCATTAATAATAGCGGGTTGGCAGCTGATCAAAAAATGTAGCTTTAATAATTTCTGGAATGCAACTAAAATGGCTAGGTATTTAAAACGTTGGTGGGATTTGCTGGAGCGCGTTAGTCTAATTACCGATTTAATTAGAATAATCATTTGATTAGGGGAGGGGTGGGTTGGGAGCCCCACATGTTGTTTGATGAAAATGTTGATTTAAATTATTCTAGGGTGGAAGTAATACAGTTAGAAAATAAAGGCTTTGATTGTATTTGTTGATGTTGGTTTGTCTAAAAGCCTAGTTGACTATAATAAATATTTAAAATGGATGGTGGGTGGGCGAGGATCCCCATTATATCTATCTCTAAATGGTCAGATCCTTCACCCTTTTCTTACAGATGGGGAGTGTCACAGACTTTCTGTTTTGCCCTGGTGGTGGGCTGGTGATACGATGCCAGAAGAAAGGGGTGTGGGGATGTAATTGTTTATTGGTTCAGGTGTGACAGCAAATTAACTCTTTGGCTGTCAGTGGCACTTGTGGTCATGGTCATTCCTGCAGGAATCACCATGATGAAAAGTGCTACAGAGAGGCAATTGCTGGCCGCAATTGAGTTAAAGTTAGTGTATATCACGTACTGATTGAGCCAGTTGTCATCTGTTCACTAGCCATCATACGGGGTGAACTTTAATATTGGTGTTTTCTCTGCAATTTATCAAGGCACAGACATCAAACTTGACCCAAGAATATTTTGTGGCAGGACCTTTTCCAACATAACCAGTGTGAGTGACCATGTTCAAAGGTCAAGATCAGAGAGGGTCACTAAGGAGGTCAAACTTGACCCAAGAATATTTTGTGGCAGGACCTTTTTCAACATAACCAGTGTGAGTGACCATGTTCAAAGGTCAAGATCAGAGAGGATCAGTAAGGAGGTCAAACTTGCGTCATTTTGACAAAAGTTGTCTTTTCTGCAATACTACTTTTGACTTTAAAGTCAGACTTGGTACCTGGTGATAATAGCTTCCCATATGCATACTAATTTGTACGACCCATCTGAACGTTCAAGGGTCACAAAAGGTCTGCAGATTTTTTTTTTCAATCAAACAAATGTAGTTCATGACAAAACCTTCCTATGCATTATAATTTATAGTAATCCATCAACTAATCATAACGGTCAAGGGAGGTCAATAAATGTGTGAAAGATGTATATGGTGACAAAACAAGATTCTGCAAGTACCATGTCCCAATACGTAATTGCAGCAAGACACTTGTTTACTTGTCGGTTAGGTCACAGGTGGCCATACAAATTAGGAGGATGCTTCGTGCTGGTGAACCATGAGGGCTTTGCCGTTGTTCTTGACATATTTATTCAGCTGTGAGTGCATGGTTCTCCTTGGAATGTACAAATACTGATTTCATTCACAGACACTGACATTTTTGTTGTGGTTTTGTATTGTAAGATTCTGTAATGCCAGGTGTATTACTGACTGAGACATTAGGGTATAATTTTGAGCAGTTGTACAACGTTTTGTCACAGTTTTGTACTTTTTACCTTTGTGATCTATGTGTATGTTTGAGGGTCACTTTAATTTTTTCATGTGATCATTTTTTTTTACATAGAAATTTTGAAGTAAATCTTATGTGCGCAGGCCTGTTCATGTGTTAGAATTCACCTATAAGCATGGTCAGAAAATGTGATATATATTGTTGTATTTGAAAGTACAGTCACTTTGACGTGCCTCGTATGTAATTTTGTAAAATATATGGAATGCATCATAAACATGGCAGTCTTCTATCTAAATGCATGGATGCTTGCCGGCTTTTACCCATGTAAATGGGATTACATGTAGTTCTAAAATATGCATACTTAACCCATTCAGCCCTGACTACAGTAGGAGATGGGTCGACCATGATAATTCAAGGGTAGTGCCAGATTAGCTTGGCACCTGTCGGCACAGAGAGGATCAGTAAGGCACCAAGCTAATCTGGCACTGCCCTGGAATTATCATGGTGGATCCATCTCCTGCAACTGGCGCATAGTCATTAGATGACGCCTCCAAAATTTGGGATATACGGCTGTCAGGCTGAACGTGTTAACTTGCATTGTGTCTGCATGTGTGTGATAAAATAGAAGAAGAGATCGACCCGATTTGCAAAATTGTTTTGTGTCGACATTGGCCCGCGCATGGCCGAGCATGAGCTAACGGTGGCTAAGGTCACCCCAACAGCCTTTTGCTCACTTGGGTGATGGCAGATTTTTAGCCCACTTTTAAGTGCTATTGTAATTGCTGCAGCAATTGCTGAAGGACTGTTTAAGTGTGGTAAAATAAATCTTCAGCTGCCTGCCTCGTTCACCATCAGCGAGAAAGAAGGCACATTTACAGAGATCGGCTTTGGGGGTTCTGTGCACTTGGTGAAACTGACTTGAAATTAGAGGGTTTTAGGGTGTAGTAATGCACTCACAATTCCAAGGACATGGAAGGCAGAAAAGGAAGCTGTCAGAAATTTTACTTGTTGGATTTTTTTTTTAAAACTTTGATCAGATACTCATTCAAACTAACATTTGTGAATACTTGCACTCTTCTAACTTCATTCATGAAATACATGTATTGAATAACGAATTTCACCTCAAACTCTACAACAGAACCTGTTTTAAGCGACCACCCTTATGACAGATCACCTGTCATTAAAGATCACCATTCAGGTGGTTGTAGCCACCTGAATGATAGTCATTAATTACAGGTGCCTGTTTTTGCCCTTGAATTGTCTTGAGAGACTTGGAGCACATTTAGCCTTTTGGTTGTCACTCGCGATTTTTGTTGTGATGATTTGTGTTGTGATGATTTTTGTTGTGATGATTCCTGCAGGAATCATCTTGGAAAAAGTACTACCGACAACCAGAAGGCTAGGATCATGTTTTTCTTGCCCCCCCCCCCCTCCACCCCCCCCCCCCCCCCCCCAAAAAAAAAGAAAAAAAAAAAAAAAAGAAAAAAGAGGTTATTTGCAATAAAAACAGGTTCTGTATACCATACACTTGCCTTTTGCACATGGCAGTATTACAATTAGACTATGAAAATACATTAAACTATGCACTCTTGTTTTTCAACCACTGCAATATTTTTGTTGCACTGTTTCCATGTTTCTGTAAGAAAGCAGATGAATGGTGATGCCTGTCCAATGAAAGGAGTGTAACAGCTAGATGACCAATCATGAAATACGTGATTTTGTATTTTTATCCCAATTGAATGTTCTTTAAATGTATTGTATTAACCAAACATCTGCAGATTTAATGTTTTATGCAGTGTTAAGATGAAATAAGTGATTTTATTTTACATCAGCCCAAACTTCTGTGGACATTTTCTTATTTATATTTATTTATTTAATTATATACATGTACATGTGTACCAGTACTTAGAGTGTCCCCTATATTGCACAAGTTGTCAAACTAATTGAATGTATACATATTTGCGAACATTTTATTTTTTCTATAATATTTTTTTTAAGTTTACAAAACATGTATGCTTTGCTTCAGATTTTTGGCTCACGTGCAATAGCAAAAGTGAGTCTGTGTTTTGGGCTTCCATCATCTGGCTGTTGGTGGTTGTCTGTCATCTGTGGTAAACTTTAGCGTTGGCATTTTCTCAGATACTACATGTATTCAAGACAGACTTCAAACTTGGCGTAAGGATGCTTTGTTACAAGACTTTTTAAACATGCCAGTTGAATGATCTAACTCACTAGCTCAAAAATTGCCTGGCAACTTTTAACAAAAAATGTCTTTTATCAATTACTGTTTTCAACTTCAAAGCCAAACGTGGGATACAGATACCTGATAATTTCTTCATGTGCATTCTGTGCAACCCTGCTCAAGGGTCACAAGAGGTCAAGAAATGCATAAAAGTGCCTATTTTGTATTGTCACTTTTGCAAACATTTCAGTCAAACTTGGCAGAAAACTATAGTTGATGATAATTAAGACCTTCCTATGCATGCTAATTTGGCTGACCACTCCCAAAGATAAGGGAGGTCAATAAATGCATGAAAAATGCATGTACATTGACAAGATGCATGTATGTTGACAAGACAGGATCTTGCAGGTCCTTGCATTGGACATTTAAACACCTGCTCATATGAGTGACCTGTCAGAAAGGCCATGGTCACAGAAGGTCAGATAAATGATGTGGCTCAGTCATGCACACGAGCCACGAGGGCTTTGACATTCTTGTTATTTCAATGAGGTTGTACAGAAATTAGAGGTCAGTGCCACATCTACCTTAAAAGTTTTCAAGATTTCCAGTCTATATTCTCTAGTCAGCAATGCATATTTTTCATGTTTTTGTTTCTCATTATTATTCAGTTGAAAGTCGCTTTTTAAACTAAGGATATTCTTTTGTGCAATACATTTATTCTTTGTTTTACATGTGGTATTACGGTAGTAAAAATGGTGGTAGATTTTAATTAATACATGCAAATGTAGATGGCTAGTCCAAATCATTAAAGGTTTTGATTTGTAGGCCAGACAAATTGTGCTAAGTGTCTAACAATAATTAGTGTTAACAGCAAAATTGTAACCCCCTTGTGCCGCTGATACTGATCATGGTACCTCTGGCTGCTTGGCACACAGGCATGAGATAAAGGTTGTATAAGTGATCACCTCCATAGTGGGATATTTCCCACTACCCATGTTCTAGAGGTGAGTGATTATCGCATGCCTGTGTGGCATATGAAGGGGATTAACCCCTTCACTGCCGAGAAAAAATGAACACAATCCAACTGCAAGAGACATAGATCCTCATGAGCCCCCGCAGTTGCGGGGGCTCATGAGGATCTATGTCTCTTGCTGACACCACTTTAAATCCATGTTCCAAGGATAGGTGGGGCATTTTGGTGTTGATATTTAACAAAGATTGCAGAAACAGTACAATATTCATCAGCTGGCAGTGAAGGGGTTAAACTGTGTTCTCAGTCAAGTGTGATTTTTCCACACGGAGGCATGGGGTTATTGTTGGTGTTGACTTGTACTAATACCTGTATAAAAGGGTTCCAATCTCAGCTTCACTACAAATGCACTCATGTAATTCTTTGCGTTTCCTGTTTTGACGTATTTCCACCTTGTAAATTCGCCACACAGTGACTTTTAGTGTTCGTATCTTTCTCGTATCCTTACCGTTGTAAAATAAAGATTCGTTGATTCATTGACTCGTCATGCAATTGCATTGCAGCGCTTTGCACAGTGAGTGTAAGTTTATGCAATTAACTCTTCCACACACGGCAGCCAACCTCCAAGTGCATGCAGTCAAGTTTTCATGACTTCTTAAGTGCGCACACAGGCAGGAAAACTTGCCTCCTTCTCATACTATATATGTATCTTTCTCACGGTACCAGTGTCAGAGTGTGTAGATGTGATAAACCTTGTCAGGTGTGATAAATTGGTGGCAATTGGTTTAGATGGACACTGTCACTGCTGGTGTGGGTAGTGATAAGTGATACTTGGGGAATGGAGAACTAAGTGTTGTTGTATTTAGTATGCTAAATGTCCCCTTCTAACTCTGTTCATTTCATGTATTTTCATTCAGGGTAAATGGAACCAGTTCAGCTTTGGTAGAAGAAGTACATTATAGCTGGAAGGGTCCAGAAAGCAGTCTTGGAAATGGAATTTTCAGTATTTATGGTCATGCCTGCTCGACGCTCCGCAGATTGGCGTGCGCTTAGGGGGTACGCTGGTGTGCGCTTCTTAAAGGTCAAGTTTTCTTGACTGCATGCGCGGAAGATGTGACCCCTTTGTGCTCAATTGCAGCTACTGGTGCTGAAAACAGTACCAGTAGCTGCATGCCTAGGGGGGTTGATTTGGTTTCTCTGTGCTGTGCAGTAAATCTGTGAGGTGTATGTATATGCCTTTATGTATATTCATGTTTTGTACAAACATATGATCGTATCAAGCTTTGATACATTCCAGTTTGACAGTCTACTGCATGTGCACAAGACAATGAAACAGTGGGGCCTTTAGTGGCATAATATTTACATTTCAAAGTTCGAACACTTTTCCTGTTGGTTGTATTTGGTGGTGTGTATAAGTGTACTTTGTGGAGGGTCATTTATTGCTGTGTCAAATTTCTATGCATCATAAACTTGTAATTCTAGACAAATCTTAATATCCCATGCCTATGAACTACAAACTGTTTGTTTGTTTGTTTGTTAATTGATTTATTTATTCACAATCCTGCCTGATGCTGAAAAAGTTGCAACTTGAATATCTGCTCAGCTAAATTGTTTCACATCATTTGTTGAAAGTAGAGAAAATGATATATTTCAACGATTTTTTTTTTTGTAGGACCAGTGCTAAGGCAGCGTGTTACATAGACAGGATTTTTCAGTTAGGTTTGCTCACCAATTATTTGTGTTATTTGTGTATTTCCTGAAATACAATGTATGCCCAAGTCTGTCAGAACTTGCATGTACCATTTAGTTGGTATGATCAGTGACTGACATTCTAAACAGCGTTCTGCATGCCCTGTGAGCAAATGGCCCTCAGGCTGAGGTTGGCCTTTGGTGGCCCATGCATGTTTGTGAATGCAAAGGCCAACCTCAGCGTGAGGACCTCATTGGATGCCATGTGCAAGATTACTCCCAATCAGTGAGCATGTGCTAGGTTTTTCATAATTGATGCAACCTACAGTCGTCAGGCATCCGTTGGTGAATAATAATTGCTTCAGTGGACATTGATCAGTAAGCAATAGGTCTTTGTGCTAACTGAAGCTGACAGTTCAAAGACCATTTCTACCCGTGGAAGGAAAAAGGCAGTAAGTCCATATTTGCTAAAAGCAAGATTTTCATTGCAATACAATGAAAATCCTGCTTTTCACAAACATGGACTTTCTTGTACTGGCTTTTGCCATATTCTAGGGCACTGTTTTCACTGAGTTTATACATTTTTCAACCTTTGTGTGTTGTGTATGTTTTGTCGGAAGTCTGTTTCAGCATATTTTGCACATTTTGTAATACAACATATTTCAAAAATAAATCACAGATTTGAACAGTATGATTATTCAACTCTCTGTGTGTGTGTGTGTGTGTGCATGTGCACGTGTGCCATTTATGTGTTAATTGCAGTGAATTTATAATCAACATTTTCACACGTGTGCACTGCATGTAAAAGCAAACTCATGCAAATGTAATTTCTTGTGTGGCTGAATGGCCTTTCCAAATCTGTGGCTGTTGTAACCCATCAAACATGCACTTGGTTTGAAGGATGCAGACAAGAAACTATATCTTGTCAAAACACAGAAATACGAATGCATTATATTTACATACTTTAACCCATTTCATCCAGAGGCTGATTTTTTTTACAAGTTGCTTATTGCTCTATGAAATCTACTTTACAGATTAGGGGCTAACTCAACTGTTTTAGTTCAAGGGTGGTGCCAGAATAGCTTGGCGCCCGAGGCGCCAAGCTATTCTGGTACCACCCTTGAACTATTGTAGTCAACCTTTTTTTAAGCAAAGGGTGTATCAGGATAAAAGGGTTAAACGATTATAACGAATGTTGGGAGAGCTTGAGCAGGGTGCATTGTGTCTAGTGAAGGCTTGGAACCAACGGGAACATAAAGAAGTCATTCCAAAAGCATGTTCACAGTGGATTAATTTTGGTCTCAACTAAGACTTTTGCGCTTTTTACGATCCATATGAATAGGCACATGTAGCAGAGATTTTCTGCTGCCCCAAGTGCGAGTACATGGGAATTATCTTTCTTCTAATGGAGAAGATCAGAACAGTTTTTCAATTTACGACGTTCAAACTCATTCAGTAAAATAACCCGTTGCATATCACTGTTGTAAGGCACACTAAGAATATTTATAAAGATATTTCGAGATATTAAACCCTTCGCTGCTGAGAAAAAGTGAACACGATCCAGCTGCATGAGACATAGATCCTCATGAGCCCTTGCAGGGGTTCATGATCTATGCTGGCTCTTGAGCTGCCAATTTCTATCAACGTTTCTCGGATGGTGTTTGGTCGTCGAATAAACCTATATTTTATAAACAAAAATGTACGTAAAAGCATACTACAGTGGCAGGGAATGGGGTTAATTCTCTATTGCCTGGAGCAGTTTATTTTTTTTATTTTTACGTTTTTATTTTTTTTTTTAAAGTTTTCAACTGAGAATGATTTGCATTTACACAAGGGGAAGCAACATGATTCATTCACCCACAACACGTGTGAGCAGTTATTTCCCTTGGCATATATGAACTCGACGGGTGTTATTGATTACATCATAATATCCAAACAAAAACACGCATGTCGGCGTAAAATAACGGTCAAAACTGTGGATTTCGACATAAACACGATGAAATCCCACTAAGGAATCCAAAATGAACATCGACATAACAAAATTTACTCATTCCCAAAAATATCTCGATCTTCATGTGTACAGTACGCGCGGTACTGGCCATTTCAGTCAGTGCGGTCTTGTTTGCCGCACTCAGTGGATATTATAAGTTATTGGTCGGAGGGGTTCGCTGCACGGACCTTTGTAGGCCTTCGGGAGGTCAAAGGAATCATTGTACCCCTCGGCCTTCGGGGTACAATGATTCCTTTGACCTCCCGACGGGGAAGGCCTACAAAGGTCCGTGCAGCGAACCCCTCCGACCAATAGCGTATTTGTTTTCATTCCTCCACTATTTTCGTAAAAGAAATCAAGAAGACATCTTGCGACCTGGATCACGCCAGACATGACTGACGTCAAAGGAATATACCTTTATACATAACAGACTTATGACGTAATTTAAAATGCCTCAGAGTCAGTAGTTACCAGACTTTGCAGCTGTGAACTAAAGATCTGGGTCAGTGCATTTGCCACTGCTCTGGTTGTGTTTACAGGTCAGTGTTGACCCGTACTGAGACCCACGGCCCACCCCCACCCCTCCCCGGCCCGGCATTCAGTGAAACCAGATGGGAGGCGCGCGTGCCGTCCCTATTAAGAGGTGGTCTGTCAACAAAAGGGCTACTGGGACGCTATATAGGAGCTTGTTATGATATGGTCATGACGTTGCCGTCTCCAGTACTGAGTGTACTTGTTGTTTCGAACAACACTAAGTAACTTTGTACTTTAGAACGTTTGTCGATCTTTGACAAAACAAGCATCCAAGATGTGTCATCGAGAGAGCCGCTACAAAACGACCGCCATTTTTCGCTACAGGGTTTTTTTATATCGCGGTCACATGGTACGGTTTGCGCTAAAGTGACTGGTCGTGTGACGTAGGGAGGAACTGAAACAAACTTATAAAAAATTGTGTAGTCTGTCACTCGTCACAACTTGTTAATTCCGTTATGTGTTTGGAGGTTGTTTCGAAACGGATTTACTAGACTATACAAACAACCGCGGCCAGACCCATGAATGAATCAGCAAGCTGAACGACAGGTCGGTCCGGCGGAGTCTTCCGCTGCGGCCCTAAAGCGTAGGCAGACACATTTGTCAGTCTTTAGCGTGAAAGTTTGAAGACACGCCACGCCACATCCTAAACCCGTTAAAATCGAATGTTACAAGAGCTAGATCAATCTGTCACAGATTTTCAGTTATTGTTGTTGTATTTTTATAATTTTAAATCTTCTACTAACGCTCGTGTATTTTCTTGTGCGCTTATTGCGGCTGCAGACCCAGTAAAAAAAAAAAAAAGGCCCGAGGGCCCTTTTGCTTACTGGGTTAGTGGCGGGTGGGTCGTTGGAGTAGGGTAATATTAGGTTGGGTAGATTCCCATTTTCGGTGCCCATGAGCTATACATGAACCAGTGGTGTATAACCTCACCAGAGCTATTCACTCACAGGCAGATTACTTAAGACACCTGACTGTGATATATCCCCACAAAGGCCTCAGTTCGCCAGCTACCTTCTGTTTTGCTCGAGGACCTGGAGTTTGGAGCTATAAACAACTCATTTACCTGTGCCGTCTGACGCTTGGTTTAGTTGAGCGTCGCATACGCTTCAGCGGGAAAACGACAACAAAGTGATGTAATCACGCCGTTATGAACTAAAAAAACCAACTAAAAAAACGTAGCCACTCGTTAGGCGGAATTATAACCACATTTTATATATATCAGGTGTTGATATTCTTCAAAGGTTTCAATTTGTGCAATGTGTTGAGAATGCTCAGGGAGCGCTTAGGGCCTTTAGCAACAGGAGTCTGTTGAAAGGACCCGCAGTAGATATAGCGTAACCAGATAAAATATTTCAGCACACGCAAAACAAGAAAGTGCCACACCAGATCCTGCATACCGAGCTAGACAGATGTATTCTGTGATGAAAAGAAACCATTGTCTCCTGGTTAGAGAGCAATGATACTTTGGGCGCCGCGATGCCGACTGATTTTGAGCCGTGAGCAAGAGCTAGACCAGTCTTTTCATGATTCAACCCGAAGCAGTCTGCTTAACTCCTTCACTGCCGAGTAAAAGTGAACACGATCCAACTGCATGAGACACAGATCCTCACGAGCCCCCTCGACTGCGGGAACTCATGAGGATCTATATCCCTTGCTGAGACCGATCTGTATATGTTTCTTGGACAGGTTTGGCTTTTGGTCGTTGAATGAACAAAGATTTTCAGAAACAAGAATGTACGTACAGTGGCAGGGAAGGGGTTAAAGGACACAGATAGGTTTCTGACAGCAGTCTTGCGCGTTGATTCGTAACTCCTAGTCCTATATAATTAACTGAGATCTTTTTCATTGATAAATATGCTATACGCACGCACGCACACGCCGGCTCTCTTCTACAGACAAGAGGAGGATATTTGAACAATATCCTGTCTGCAATGAAAGTCAAACGCATTGCTCCACTTAAGGAAATGGGAAAAGTATAGGAAGCCCTAAGAAAGATTCGACTTTTAGCTCCGTTGTGTGCTTGGCCGTAAACTGAATTCTAGTCGGAAGCCATAGAAAATTGGCCCGGAGATGACGTTGAAATCTTACAAGGCAGGCACGGACAAACGATGGCAGAAGAAGGAGACTGGTCAAATAAAATTTACCTTGAAATAGCAAAGCTAACACCAACGATGTGTAGGCTGGTCGCATTCGATCATACCTTGAAATAATAAAGCTAACACCGAAGGTGTTAGCTTTATTATTTCAAGGTATAATCTGATTAATCTTCTGAAATCTAAAACTGGCTTGAGCTGCCTATACCGTTACCTGTTGTCGGAAAGGGATCGAAGACACTATCTCATAAAGAGGTATCTCAGCTTCTGAATTCTCTTTTCACGCCTAAAGAAAAGTCGCACCGATCAGACGGCTTTGGCTGATAATACTATTTACTTTTATTTTAGAACTATACACAGTCAGTTTGGGTCTGATTACAAAATGCCGGACACTACTGCAGACACCATTTAAAAAGGGATGCACGGCCCGAGCCACAATAAATATTTCCATACGCTCTGTTTGAGACAATAATAAACGGAAATATTTCATGTACCAATACCGCATCCAGTCCCCCTGGATAGAAGGCGTAGTAACCACAGGCATGGGAGGACCGTTGCATAATCCGGTCACTTCGATAACACGGGCAGTAGGACTGAAATAGCACTTATATGCTATTTCCTTCTACCCGTGTTATAGAGGGGATCGATTATGCAACGATAATCCCATACCTTTGTTAATAACTGAGAGACAAAACCCACACTTGCACAATTTAATAGTTGAATAATTGCAGCGGAGACAGATTCAGCAATAACATACAAAATACGTTTTTGCGCATTATTGGTCTGGAAATTTTCATTTTTGTAATGGGAGAGCAGAAGGGTGGGGGGGGGGGGGGTGGGGAGGGGGGGGGGGAGGATACGTTTGCAAACCATAGTAGAAAACCAACCATCCAGCCAACTAACCAACCAACCAATCGACCAATGCTGCTTATTTAAATCCCAGCAGACATTTTTTTTCTGAGGCCATTGAAACGATCGTCATGACTATCCTCGTGCAGGTTCTGCTTTGTGGCATCTGGTCATCTTCAATTTACGACAAGTTTTTCTTTCTTCACCTTCACTGAAGCCAAGTTGACCTATGCTGAGGTGAGCTTAACCCATTTAGCCCCGAGTCCCTACAGCAGGAGATGGATTGACCATGATAATTCAAGGGTAGTGCCAGATTAGCTTGGGGCCTGAAGGCATACTGGTACATAGTCGTTAGACACCTCCAAAATTTGAGAAATGGAACCTTGGGGCTAAGAGTGTTAATTCTTTTGACCTTATTTCTGACAAACCCTCAAACGATTAGTTGCCCGAGATGAATTGCTTATGATAGTTCAAGGGCAGTAACCTGGTGCCTAGAAAGGCACCGCCTACACTTAAACTGTCGTAATCGATGGTAGTTCATGTGTAGTGTCTGGTGAGCTAAGCGCCTCTCTCTCTCTGTGCACACGTATGTGTGTGTGTGTGTGTGTGTGTGTGTGTGTGTGTGTGTGTGTGTGTGTGTGTGTGTGTGTGTGTGTGTGTGTGTGTGTGTGAGAGAGAGCCAGGCAAAATTCAAAGATAACTCACCAAAAAGTGTCAGTACAAAACTTTGACTAGCAGGGGAAGAACGGGGAGAAAGGGTACATTGTGCGGTGGTAAATTATAAGTTATTGGTCGGAGGGGTTTTTTGACCGCAGGAGAAGATGCCCGTTGACCGCGGCTAGCCAACTGGGGTTTGCGAGGGGACGAGCTTTGGTTAGGCCACCTTTTCTAGGCCCCTCTCCGTGTGGAGCAAGCAGTGCTGTCCCTAGAGAAGGCTGCTTGGTCGTTCAGGGTGTGCCGAGTGATGTTGTCATCCCCAGGTCAACATCAGGCGACCAATATCCTGAACCGCCTGCATGCAGGTTTGAGACTGCGGCTTCCAGTGACATCTTTCACCTGCCGTTTCGCCCCTCGCCCGTCGCTACAGGACTTGGAATGGTCAGTGTCATGGTCCGTGGACGTTTCCTAAAGCCTGCGCGGTGGAGCTTTTTGGTGGAGTGCAGTGTGCGCAGTACTGGCCCCACCCTTTAAACCCTTGGTTCATCTGCCATGGCCTAGCAAGCTGGGACGATGGCATCGAGGTCCTCGGGTCGTAGGTTTTATATCAGACTGTCCTTGTCCTAGTCTCTGGCTCAAAAGCCTTCCCCGGAGACACGGGGGCTTTGATGTCAGGGGTTTCCTCCCTTAGCCTTTCCGCAGCCAAGCGGCCAGGCCTGCAAGGCAGCAGGCGACTCGTGGAGGGCGGGGTCGTCTATGTCCCGTGCAGATGTGAACATCTGCCCACTGCCCAACCTGCTCCATATAGGAGAACTGCTTTTACATTGGAGTTGAAAATTCGGACTTTGGTGTGTTGTGACAGCTCTCTGGAACTCCACACTTTTTTCAACTGGAGAAAGGCTGCTCTGGCTTTACCGATTCGTGCTCTGACATCTGCATCAGTGCCGCCTTTTTTGTCTATGATGCTCCCGAGATAGGTGAAGGACTCTACCTCCTCCAACGGGGTGCCAGCAAGCAAGACTGGTTCTTCCCTGGTTGCGTTCAGCCTCATTGTCTTTGTTTTCTGTTTGTGAATGGTGAGGCCCACTTGGGACGAGATGTCAGCAAGCCTCGTGGTCTTGTCCTGCATTTGTTGATGAGTGTGGGACAGTAATGCCAAGTCGTCTGCAAAATCGAGGTCGTCAAGCTGTGTCCACAGTGTCCACTGTATTCCACTTCGTCTGTGCTCTGTGGTCAACTTCATGACCCAGTCTATGGCCAGTAGGAAGAGGAACGGAGACAGCAGACACCCCTGCCTGACACCAGTTCTGACCTGGAGCTCTCTGGTGAACTGCCCTTCGTGGATCACGCGACATGTCATGCCATCATAGCTGCTCTTGATCAGGCGGACGAGCTTTGTGGGTACACCGTAGTGTCGTAGGAGTTTCCACAGAGTCTCTCGGTCCACGCTGTCAAATGCTTTCTCATAATCCACAAAGTTGACGTACAGCGGGGAGCTCCACTCCAGAGACTGTTCCACGATGATGCGGAGAGTGGCGATCTGGTCTGTACATGATCGGTTCTTCCTGAATCCTGCTTGCTGGTCTCTCAGCTGGGGGTCAACGGAGCTCTTCATTTTCTCTAGGATGATCCTGTTGAAGACCTTTCCTGGTACTGACAGCAAGGTGATTCCTCTGTAGTTGGAACACTTGCTGAGGTCGCCTTTCTTGGGAAGCTTGATTAGGTACCCCTCCTTCCAGTCAGCTGGCAGCACCTCCTCTTCCCAGATCTTTCCAAACAGTGGGTACAGCATCTCAACTGTTGTCTCTAGGTCTGCTTTCAGAGACTCCGCTGGGATGCCATCTGGCCCTGCTGCTTTGCCATTCTTCAAAAATGCCACTGCTTTTCTGATCTCTTCCCGGCTGGGTCTGTCACAGCTGATGGGTAGGTCGGTCTCTGCCGGCTGGATGTCGGGGGGGGGGGGGGGGGGGGGGTGGGGTGGGCTAGGTCTGTTCAGTAACTCTTCAAAATACTCGGCCCATCTGTCGAGTTGGTCTGCTCTGTCTGCAATAGGCTTGCCTTCTTTGTCTTTTACTGGTCTTTCTGTATGGCCATACTTACCCGACAATCTTCTGGTAATGTCGTAGAGCTGTTTCATGTTGCCGCTGCCTGCTGCCTTTTCTGCCTCTGCTGCCAGGCTGTCTGTGTAGGCCCTCTTGTCTGCCCTGATACTCCTCTTCACCTCGTGGTTGGCTTCCGAGTATTCCCCCTGTGCCCTTACTTTGGCTGCTCTCGTGCGACTGTTGTTGACCGCTGCTTTCTTCTGCTTCCTCGCTTCTATCTTCTTCAAGGTCTGTGCCGACAGCCAGTCCTTGTGGTGGTGTTTCCTGAACCCTACAGTGTCTTTGCAGGTTGAGTTCAGCGCCTCTCTAACTGCCTTCCACTGCTGCTCTGTGGTGACCGCCTCCTCTTCATTTACTAGCTCCTGTAGCGCTTGAAACCGGTTGGACAGCACCAGTTTGAACTCTTCTCTAACTCCAGTTTCTCTCAGGAGGCCTACATTATAGCACTGTCTTCTTGTTGTCTCTGTGCGGCTTTTCTTTAGCTTGAGCTTCATTCTTAAGGTAAGCAGATGGTGGTCTGAGGCGACATCTGCTCCCCTCCTCACTCGAACATCTTGAAGGGATCTTCTAAATTTCTTGCTAATGCAGATATGGTCTATTTGGTTCTCTGTTGTATGGTCAGGTGAGACCCAAGTTGCTTTGTGTATTCTTCTGTGTGGGAAGATGCTGCCTCCAATGACAAGTCGGTTTAGAGCACAAAAGTCTACAAACCTCTCCCCGTTCTCACTCATCTCCGTGCCTAGTCCCTGTCTCCCCATCACCTCTTTGTATCCGGTGTTGTCCTCCCCTATTTTGGCATTAAAATCGCCCATGACGATGGTGATGTCTCGCTCCGCACATTTGTCCACGGTACTCTGGAGTCGGTCGTAGAACTCTTGTTTCTCTTCCTCGTCACTGTCATTGGTGGGCGCATAACACTGGATGACGTTCAGCTTGAGCAAGACAAGAAAGAATAACGGATCCACTCTCATGACGACCACGACCGGACTCAACGTAGCATGCTGGAACGTCCGAACCATGCTCGACAAAGCAGACAGCGGACGCCCTGAACGTCGCTCCGCCCTCATTGCCCATGAATTGCGGAAGTTAAACATCGACATCGCCGCGCTCAGCGAAGTACGCCTTCCGGACGAAGGCAGCCTCCAAGAACTTGGTGCTGGGTACACCCTCTACTGGTCAGGCAGGCCTGCATCAGAAAGACGGGTTTCAGGCGTGGGTTTCATGGTCAAGACATCCATTGCGACTAAGCTGGAAAACCTACCAACGGGCCACTCAGACCGCATCATGTCCATGCGCCTCCCACTGAGACACCAGCAGCACGTCACCCTTCTCAGTGTGTACTCCCCAACCCTCCTGGCAGAGCCTGCTGAAAAGGACAAGTTTTACACTGACCTGCGCAGCCTCCTACAGAGTACCCCTGCAGACGACAAAGTCATCATCCTTGGCGACTTCAACGCCAGAGTGGGCCAGGACTCTGAAGCCTGGAAAGGAGTCCTCGGCAAGCATGGCGTGGGGAACTGCAATGACAATGGCCGCCTACTGTTGGAGTTCTGTGCGGAGCAGCAACTGGTCATCACCAACACTACTTTTCAGCAAAAGGACAGTCGAAAGACCACCTGGATGCATCCTCGCTCCAAACACTGGCACCTTATCGACTATGTCCTAGTGCGTCAGAGGGACCGCAGTGACGTCCTCCTCACCAGAGTGATGCCCAGCGCAGAGTGCCACACTGACCACCGCCTTGTCCGCTGCAAACTCAGGCTCCACTTCAAGCCAAAACCCAAGAAATGGGGGCCCCCCAAGAAAAAGCTTGACGTTGCCAGCCTTCAGCGTGACGATGTGAAAGCTGCCTTTCAGACAGATTTACAGCGCAGGCTCAAAGACACAGCGGACCCAGTAGACTCCTCCCCTGAAACACTTTGGGAACAACTGAAAACTGCTATTGCAAAATCCTCTGCAGAAGTCTTGGGTTTCGCCAGAAAGAAGAACAAAGACTGGTTTGACGAAAACGATGTAGAGATCCAGGAACACCTAGCAAAAAAAAGAGCCGCCCATTAGGCCCACCTAGCCCAGCCTTCCTGCCCTGTGAAGAAATCTGCCTTCCGCCTCGTCTGCAGCAGTCTCCAGCGCAAGCTCAGAGATCTCCAGAATGAGTGGTGGACCAGACTTGCACAGAGGACCCAGCTTTGTGCTGACAATGGTGACTACAGGGGCTTCTACGAAGCACTGAAAGCAGTGTATGGCCCCAGGCACCTGGTACAAAGTCCCCTGCGAAGCGCGAATGGCCAGGCACTCCTCACAGATAATACTTCCATCTTGAACCGCTGGTCGGAATACTTTCAGAGCCTCTTCAGCGCTGAGCGCACTGTTCAAGAAGCAGTCGTCCTACAAATCCCACACCTCCCAGTAAAGGTTGAATTGGACGAACCGCCCACCGCTGAAGAGACCCTCACAGCCATCCACCAGCTCAAGAGTGGCAAAGCAGCAGGCATTGATGGAATACCGCCAGAGATCTGGAAACATGGAGGCACAGCACTGCACAACAAGCTCCATGACCTCTTTCTCTGCTGCTGGGAGGAAGGAACACTACCAAAAGATCTCCGTGATGCAGTCGTTATCACCCTGTACAAGAACAAAGGCGAGAAGTCTGACTGTTCCAACTATCGGGGAATTACCCTGCTGTCCATTGCTGGGAAAATCCTTGCAAGGCTGCTCCTGAATCGGCTGGTACCTGCCATCGCTGAAGACCAACTCCCAGAGGGCCAGTGTGGCTTCAGAGCAAACAGGAGCACCACCGATATGGTCTTTGTGCTGAGACAGCTACAGGAGAAGTGCCGCGAGCAGAACAAAGGGCTGTACGTAACATTTGTCGACCTAACAAAAGCGTTCGACACTGTGAGCAGGCAAGGCATGTGGCAGATCCTGGAGCGACTTGGCTGTCCCCCAAAGTTCCTCAACATGATTGTCCAGCTACACGAGGACCAGCAAGGCCAGGTCAGACTCAACAATGATCTCTCAGAACCATTCCCTATTCTCAATGGCGTAAAGCAGGGCTGCGTGCTGGCACCGACCCTCTTCACCATCTTTTTTAGCATGATGTTGAAGCAGGCCACAGTGGACCTCGATGATGACGATGCAGTGTACATCAGGTATCGTCTCGATGGCAGCCTATTCAACCTTAGACGACTGCAGGCCCACACGAAAACCCTAGACCAACTGATTCGTGAGCTGCTTTTTGCTGATGATGCTGCCCTCGTTGCACACACAGAGAGAGCCCTGCAGCGCATCACGTCTTGCTTCGCAGATGCTGCCCAGCTCTTTGGACTCGAGGTCAGTCTGAAAAAGACAGAGGTCCTCCATCAGCCGGCACCCAAGACAGTGTATCGCCCTCCTCACATCACCATTGGCGAGTCTGAACTAAAGTCAGTGCACCAGTTTACTTACCTTGGCTGCATTATCACGTCGGACGCCAAGCTGGACAAGGAGCTTGACAGCAGGCTGGCAAAAGCGAACAGCGCTTTCGGGCGACTTTTCAAGCGGGTGTGGCACAATCAACAGCTGAAAACAGGCACCAAGATCAGCGTGTACAGAGCTGTGGTCCTCACCACCCTGCTGTATGGTTCCGAGTCTTGGGCCCTCTACCGCAGCCAACTACGACTCCTCGAACGCTTCCACCAGCGCTGCCTGCGTACCATCCTGGGCATTCACTGGAGTGACTATGTCACCAACGTCGAGGTCCTTGAACAGGCTGAAACTGTGAGCATCGAGGCTTTGCTGCTGCGGACACAGCTCCGCTGGGCGGGGCATGTCTCCAGGATGGAGGATCATCGCCTACCAAAGATCACCCTGTTCGGCGAGCTTGCTACTGGACACCGTGACAGAGGGGCACCAAAGAAGAGATACAAAGACTGTCTCAAGAAGTCACTTAGTGCCTGCCAAATCGACCACCACCAGTGGTCTTCGCTTGCTGCGGACCGTGACACCTGGCGCTCCACCATTTACAAGGCAGCTGTCTCCTTTGAGGACTCTCAGAGAGCTAGCCCTAAGGACAAGCGGCTCAGGAGAAAAAACAGAGATGCCGCAGCTCAGAACCCTGGCCATACCTTCCCCTGCAGCCACTGCGGTCGAACCTGCCTGTCTCGGATTGGCCTCCGCAGCCACGAACAAGCCTGCAGACGTCGTGGGCAACTCCTATAAAATCTTCGTTCGCGAAGTCAAGCCAAGAGAGGGGGTCGGAGGGGTATGCTACACGGACCCTTGTAGGCCTGAGGGAGGTCAAAGAAAACATTGTAACCTGAAGGCCGAAGGCCTGAGGGGTACAATGGTTCTTTTGACCTCCCGAAGGCCTACAAGAGTCCGTGCAGCAAACCCCTCCGACCAATAACGTATTTGTTTTCATTCCTCCACTATTTTCGTAAAAAAAATCAAGAAGACATCTTGCGACCTGAATCACGCCAGACATGACTGACGTCAAAGGAATATACCTTTATACATAATAGACTTATGACGTAATTTAAAATATTTCATGACATTGCCGTCTCCAGTACTGAGTGTGCTTGTTGTTTCGAACAACACTAAGTAACTTTGTACTTTAGAACGTTTGGCGATCTTTTATAGAACAAAACAAGCATCCAAGATGCGTCATCGAGAGGGCTACAAAACGTACGCCATTTTTCGCTACAGGGGTTTTTATATCACGGTCACGTGGTACGGTTTGCGCTAAAGTGACTGGTCGTGTGACGTAGGGAGGAAAACAAATATATATATATATATATATATATATATATATATATATATATATATATATATATATATATATATATATATATATATATATACTATACTATATCATCATCCAGGTATATATATATATATATATATATATATATTACTTAAGCCTGTCACCACTCCCAGGTATATAATAATGTATAATTATAATATTAATAATATATATATATATATATATATATATATATATATATATATATATATATATATATATATATATATATATATATATATATGAATAAATAAAACCAGTCCAAGAAAGCTGGCACCACACACTCCAAATATGGATCCAAGCAGCAGTGAAATACTTAAAATGTGAAGAAAGGATCCACAAACACCACGTAGTTTAGAAGGAGTTACACTTTTAATCTATGCACAAATTTTGCCCTCTCAGCGAGAGCTTCTTCAGGGGAATTCCCCTGAAGAAGCTCTCGCTGAGAGGGCGAAAATTTGTGCATAGATTAAAAGTGTAACTCCTTCTAAACTACGTGGTGTTTGTGGATCCTTTCTTCACATTTTAAGTATATATATATATATATATATATATATATATATATATATATATATATATATATATATATATATATATATATATATATATATATATATATATATATATATATTACGCCTGTCACCACTCCCAGGGTATATATATATATAATATATATATATATATATATATATATATATATTATATATATATATATATATATATATATATATATATATATATATGTTTTCCTCCCGACGTGATCCAGGTCGGAAGATGTCTTCTTGATTTCTTTTACGAAAATAGTGGAGGAATGAAAACAATACGTTATTGGTCGGAGAGGTTCGCTGCACAGACCCGTGTAGGCGTTCGGGAGGTCAAAGGAATCATTGTACCCCTCAGGCCTTCGGCCTTCTGGGTACAATGATTCCTTTGACCTCCCTCAGGCCTAAAAAAGGTCCGTGTAGCGAACCCCTCCGACCAATAACTTGTGATATATATATATATAATATATATATATATATATATATATAATATATATATATATATATATATATATATATATATATATATATATATAATATATATATATATATATATATATATATATATATATATATATATATATATATATATACTTTCCAGATTCTCAAATTCTCAATTATCGTAATACTTTTACATATGTAGACCAAGGTACAAGTGCACGTGCACAAGTTCGTAATATTTAGTGCGTCACTACTGATAGCATGAAACATTAATGAAACACGAGTATGGACATGCAGTGTGCGGAGGAAAAAATGTCTCAATGAAATATTAATAATAATAACGACATCATTATTATTAACATCATCATCATCTTAATCAGAATTTTCACACGTGCAGTTAAGAAAAAACCAAGTTCAGTCTCCGAATCTGGCTCTCTATAGATTTCTCTCTCATCCTGAAGATATCCATTCCCTCCGCCCTCCTTCGTGGAAAGGAGGGAGGGAATGGATATCTCCCTCCTACCCTTCCCCCTCCCATCACTCTTCCCCATAACTAATACATACACACACACGCCCGCGTGTGCGGACAAACACACACACACACACACACACACACGCGCGCGCGCACGCACGCGCGCACACACACACACACACACACACACACACACACACACACACACACACACACACACACACACACACACACAATCATAATTTTCGTATTAAGCTTACGTCACAGTCCGAAGTAAAATACACGTTCAAAAATTCTAGTACGTCATTGCATTCCTGTCATTCCTATTGACATCAATAGTTAATGACTCATGAGCATGACGTACTATTTAGAAAAAAAGTATCTAAAATATTATACATTATATGTATATTGTTACATACATCATCGTCGTCATCATGCAGTCAAGCGCCACATCATACAAAGAGCCAGATAAATAAAATATTCGGGGTTTATGAATGAATGAATGAATGAATGAATGAATGAATGAATCATCTGTATTCTTCCAAATACATGTTGCCACGTACAGGAAAATTTGTTTCGCCACCTCAGGTGCAACTCGCAATCAACCAAACTCACACAACAGTTTACACACAACACTGAAATGGACAATGGCTCGGGACGGGTGAAGTCCGTCGCCGGCCCAAGGCGGCTCATGGCCGGCGCCAACGGCCCCAACCCGACCTGAACCTCCCTAACACAAAGCAAACTAAGGACAGCCCTATCATAGTATCTCTTAAACACGTAATATAATGTTTTTAAACTTTCTGCTTGGCTGATACTTACACAAATGAGAGATACGCATCAACAGAACAAAAATACGAATTATACTTTCACAGTTGCTACCTGGTGCCTTTCGCTATAAGAACAGCGCCGGCTATTAGACAGTCGCTCCGCGGCACCTTAATTATAACTTAACTAATATAACTTCACACCTACTAATTTTTAAGCAATAACAGTAAAACTACAACATTAACGTAAAAGCGGCAGTCCAAAATTGTTACTAAAGCCGCACAGTACACACATGCACTCGCACACGCTGTTAATTCAGTGTTGTAAGAAACACAGTCACTGTGCCACGCTGTTAAGTCAGTGTTGTAAGAAACACAGTCACTGTGTCCGTCATCACGTCCCTCGGCTGGAATGTGGGGGCCCGAAGCCTGCCGGCACTCGCCTCGCTGCACGCACTCACGCTACTCCCCAGGCAGTGATGTTGAGCGTGGCGTGGGAAGAGCCACTCCTGGGAGATGCTTGAAAGGGGAGAAAAGCACTGCGTTGGTTTTTTGCCACACCATAATGCGCGCTGTTCTTCTGAGATCGGAATTCCAATGGCACTAACAAAAATCAGCCGGCGTGTATAAACTAGCATTGCACTGACGGCGGAGGAAACTACTGAGAACCACAGCACAACAAATTCCCAAAAGTCATCCAAAAGAAACACCAGTCATGATGTAGCATTGCAGGATCCGACATCATATATCAAACGAAGGCCCTAATGACTGCAAGACTGCGGGTGGCGACCATTTTTACCGGAGCGGGCGGACTGGAGGTGTTGTATGGCCGCCATCTTGTCTAAGGCATGTGCAACTATACAACCGTTGCCTATAACAAAATTATACACATACAAACATTATGTAGTATGTTCGGTAACTCACATCCCGGCGAAATAAAACAAGATGGGATGAACCATAACCCACAAAGTCCCTTCTGTATGAGAGCTGCCTTCGCTGTCAAGGGTCTCTACCTTTTTCTTTGACTTGATTCTCATGTTGAAATATCTCCTTTTGAAAAAGCTTCGCAAATGTGCCAATGAGCAATAGTGAACAGTATAAGGGGCGTGCGGCGCAGTGCATACGGGTCATTGGTGTGAAACGTCATTTGTCATAACGTATTATTTTGCTTTTACGTAATTTTATATTTAACGTGATATGAGTTTTGCTTTCGCTTCAAGATTTGGGAAAATGGTGACAAAACTATAATTTCACGGCGGGTACAATTTCAGTCTTGCTATAATTTGTGTGAAAGTAGACTGACTTTACCTAGCTACATGACTCGATATGTCCTAGTGCGTCAGAGGGACCGCAGTGACGTCCTCCTCACCAGAGTGATGCCCAGCGCAGAGTGCCACACTGACCACCGCCTTGTCCGCTGCAAACTCAGGCTCCACTTCAAGCCAAAACCCAAGAAATGGGGGGCCCCCAAGAAAAAGCTTGATGTTGCCAGCCTTCAGCGTGACGATGTGAAAGCTGCCTTTCAGACAGATTTACAGCGCAGGCTCAAAGACACAGTGGACCCAGTAGACTCCTCCCCTGAAACACTTTGGGAACAACTGAAAACTGCTATTGCAAAATCCTCTGCAGACGTCTTGGGTTTCGCAGAAAGAAAAACAAAGACTGGTTTGACGAAAACGATGTAGAGATCCAGGAACACCTAGCAAAAAAAAAAAAGAGCCGCCCATCAGGCCCACCTAGCCCAGCCTTCCTGCCCTGTGAAGAAGTATGCTTTCCGCCTTGTCTGCAGCAGTCTCCAGCGCAAGCTCAGAGATCTCCAGAATGAGTGGTGGACCAGACTTGCACAGAGGACCCAGCTTTGCGCCGACAATGGTGACTACAGGGGCTTCTATGAAGCACTGAAAGCAGTGCATGGCCCCAGGCACCTGGTACAAAGTCCCCTGCGAAGCGCGAATGGCCAGGCACTCCTCACAGATAATACCTCCATCTTGAACCGCTGGTCGGAATACTTTCAGAGCCTCTTCAGCGCTGAGCGCACTGTTCAAGAAGCAGTCGTCCTACAAATCCCACACCTTCCAGTAAAGGTTGAATTGGACGAACCGCCCACCGCTGAAGAGACCCTCACAGCCATCCACCAGCTCAAGAGTGGCAAAGCAGCAGGCATTGATGGAATACCGCCAGAGATCTGGAAACATGGAGGCACAGCACTGCACAACAAGCTCCATGACCTCTTTCTCTGCTGCTGGGAGGAAGGAACACTACCAAAAGATCTCCGTGATGCAGTCGTTATCACCCTGTACAAGAACAAAGGCGAGATGTCTGACTGTTCCAACTATCGGGGAATTACCCTGCTGTCCATTGCTGGGAAAATCCTTGCAAGGCTTCTCCTGAATCGGCTGGTACCTGCCATCGCTGAAGACCAACTCCCAGAGGGCCAGTGTGGCTTCAGAGCAAACAGGAGCACCACCGATATGGTCTTTGTGCTGAGACAGCTACAGGAGAAGTGCCGCGAGCAGAACAAAGGGCTGTACGTAACATTTGTCGACCTAACAAAAGCGTTCGACACTGTGAGCAGGCAAGGCATGTGGCAGATCCTGGAGCGACTTGACTGTCCCCCAAAGTTCCTCAACATGATTGTCCAGCTACACGAGGACCAGCAAGGCCAGGTCAGACTCAACAATGACCTCTCAGAACCATTCCCTATTCTCAACGGCGTAAAGCAGGGCTGCGTGCTGGCACCGACCCTCTTCACCATCTTTTTAGCATGATGTTGAAGCAGGCCACAGTGGACATCGATGATGACGATGCAGTGTACATCAGGTATCGTCTCGATGGCAGCCTGTTCAACCTCAGACGACTGCAGACCCACACGAAAACCCTAGACCAACTGATTCGTGAGCTGCTTTTTGCTGATGATGCTGCCTTGTGTCACAATTTATTTTAATCATTATGCAGTATTTTCTTTCGTGGAGAACTTTCGTTCTTTGTTGTGTGTTGCGGTTATGGCATGTACTTTTTAGTGACGTCAAGAACATATGACGTAAGATGTGTGTTTGGAACATGTGACGTAGGATGTTGGTTTGAAGAGTTACGTCACTGTGAATCGTTTGGAAGACAGTCAGTCAGGAGAGATTTTTGCTCTCAGTAAAAGTTGTTTTTTTTTGTGAGGTGTAGTGGGCAGAGAAATGCCGTGTTATGGTCTATGGTAAAATAGACGATTGAGAGCGGAATGCTCAGTACAGTGGTACGTAAAATTTTGTAGTTTAAGAACTACGACTAGTAACCAGATCGACTGATTAGAGTAACGAGTACCGGACCTTGTCCAACGGCCAAGATGGGCAGACAGGCCTGAAACAGTCGAAGGTTTACTTCACGCATCTTTGGGTATGTATTTGTTTATTATATAGCTGATTCGCGTTTGTTAAGTAGTAGATTCGGAAAATGTATTAGTTGTTCGGCTCTAGATCTGAGATTGTATGATATTCGGCGCGCATCGGCGAGTTTGCGGTGTCGTCTGGCGATCGGCGCGCGGGATTGAATGGAATGATCAAAACGTTTTGTGGAGCCTGTTGATTTTGAAATGAATAATTCGTATCGTGGTGAGAGGTTATGTGTTGTGCGGAAATATGTCGTATTCGTGTGTGTGCATGATATTTCGAATTGACTGTTATTACAATATTTATTCGATGTCGGAAACGATCGGGAATCGGCGACAACGTCCGGAAGCCGTTAGCGGTCGTCATCGTTACAGTGTCGTCATTCCGGCGGAAGTAACTTTTTAGCAATGGCGGATTTCTTATGGAGAGATACGTTTTGTATGTGTTATAGATGCTTCCCTCCCCTATCACCAGCTGAGAAGTTGGATTTGTGTATGCTTCGTGTGGGAATGTGGTTAATCAACGTGGTGTGCGAGATAACAAGTTGATCCTGACGGTGTGCGTGTGGAGCTTCGACGTGTCATCGCGAGAGACAGTGCGATTATTCGACCAGTGGTGTGGCCGAATCAACAGCAGCGACGCTACATCCATCTTTATCCACGGTCGGAGTAATCAAACTGTTTGATCGTTCGAGGATCTAAGCATTAATTAGTGTCAGTTATTATCGACAGACATTGCGGAGATGTGACATCGTAGTGGAACAATAAGTGTAGGATGTGTGGTTAGTGCTGTGAACATTGTGCGAATGGTTGAGGGTGTGCGTATTTTACAGATGCATGTATGAATCGAGTGAATATTGCGTAGGTTTGTATACGTCTTGTCTATTGTTTGTCGTGCGAATGAGAAGATCAAATCATTAAAATCGAACAAATATCCAAATATTCCGAGTGGTATATATTCTTCCTCCCTGGTGTGACAATAATTTGGGGGCTCGTCCGGGATTCGAACCACGGTTATTTCCAGATTCGGGATCACAATTTAGTGATAACGATTGGGAATTAATCTTGGCGATTCGAGCCACGGATATTTGTATCTATTTACACTGGCACGTAAGCTTTGGCTTGACCAATAGTATAACGATAGCGTTATCGGTTCAGGTTACTTACTGTGTAATTTTTTAGAGTAGTCTAAATTTACGCACCAGTGTAATTTTCTGTCATTACCAAAGGACACTCGGAATTGCTGGATAACCTGTGGGCGGTTGGAGGGCGTTGTTACATCGGGCGGCATTCAAGCTCCGAAGCTTCGCCATCATTATATTCATCCCTTCCGTTTATTCAGGTACCGAGTTGTGTTCGATGGAGACTAACCGATTGCGCGGAGTGTCATACAAGTACAGAGTACAGATTATGATATTACTTTCCTTGATAATCTGTAGAGGTATACTGAACTTCCGCAGCATATTAGATTTTCCTATTTCGCATTTGTTTTGTCCTTTCGTAAAAAGAGTTAGTGGAGACTAACCGATTACGCGGATTGTCATACAAGTACAGAGTGCAGGTTGTGATAATACTTCCCTTGATAATTTGTAGAGCTGTAACTTCCGCAGCGTAATCGATTTTTTTTAAATTTCGCATTTGTTTTATCCTTTTGTAAAATGGGTTACGCCAAAACTTGTTGACAGATCAACAAAAGTTCACGTTGATAAATGGTTATCGATAGCTTATAAACAAGCAATAGTTGAAGTCATTTTGTTGTTGCACGGATTTTGGGCAGTACAAACAAACTTAGCCGTCATGCCCGATACAAGAAGTAGTAGAACAAGATCTGAGAATCCTAGCAGATCAGAAATGGAACAAGAACCAGATATGAAAACCAGGATGCAGGCTTGGAAAGAAGAAGGGGAATTATTGAGTTTAGCGGGGAACGACTTAACTGCTTATGTTCTGGATGAGAAAAAACGTTGGTCAGAGCGACGAGAACGAGAAGCGGAGTTAGCGCGACAAGAACGAGAAGCGGAGTTAGCGCGGCAAGAACGAGAAGCGGAACGACGAGAACGAGAAGCTGAGCGTCAGACTCGATTGAGAGAATTAGAAATTCAGGCAGAAGGTCGGCGTATAGAAGGAGAACAGAACAGAAACAACAACGCGCAAGATCGACGCAGGATTAAAATCAAGTTACCATTTTTTGAAGATGGAGATGATTTAGAAGTCTTTCTATGGAAATTTGAAAAGGTCATGAGAGCAGAGCGTATTCCAGATGACGAATGGGGATTACACCTGATCGCATTGCTAAAGGGAAAAGCAGCAGAAGCTATCACGCACATGCAGCATGTTGATTTAGAAGATTTCGAACAGATTCGCAAAGAATTGCTGAAGAAGTTCCGTTTGACATCAGAAGAGTACAGAGAAAAACTGAAGAATGCCAGGAAGAAAAATGACGAAACAGCCAGAGAACTCATGAATCGGATTACGCAATGGATAACCCGATGGATCGAACTTTCAGGGAAAGAAAAGAACTTTGACAGTATCGTAGAATTATTGGCAGTGGATACCTTTTTAGACGCACTACCAAAAGAGCAAGCTACGTTCGTACGAGACAGAAGACCAGCTAACGTAGATGAGGCTACTGAAGCAGCAGAAACCTACGAGGTGTCAAGAGGAAACAGGGGACATGAGAATAGAAGTATGTTCAGAGATAACAACAGGGACAGATTTAGACACAGGGATAGTCCGTCACCTAGAAGGGATCACAGTAAGCAAGGATTGCGCGACAACAGATCACCAAACAAACACGAAAATCAATCGGTCAAGAACAGAGTATCATTTAAGATCGAATGTTTCAATTGTGGAGGACCCCACAAAGTATCAGTTTGTCCAAACAGAAAACAGAATGCGTTGTACGTACAACCTACATGTGGATCGATGCATACAGCGAGTTGCAGTTGTGCAGCCACGCACCACCAGCACCATGAAAGCATAGACCACCACGCACTGAGAGTGGGAATGCCTTACCTTGAAGAAAAGTTAGAAAGAAATCACAAAATGACGCTATGCGACACATGCAGCAAGATAAATTATCAGCCATCGTGTCAAGTAGAGATAGAAGGCAAGGAAGTACCAGCATTGAGAGACACAGGAGCCACAATTAGCGTCGTTGATACAAAATTGGTGCCAGAAAACAAGTATACAGGTGAGATGCGATCCGTGACATTTGCGTCATGCGACGTCAAGCAAGTACCTGTTGCTAGACTGTTCATGCGAACACCATTTTTTGAAGGAGATGCGGATGTACTAGTAATATCCAGACCAGCATTGCCAGTTTTGGTAGGGAATGCACGATTCTTGAACAAAGAGAAAACAAACACTAATCCAGTTTATCCAGTGATGAAACCTTGCTCAAAAAGAGATGCAAGCGAACAAACTGAAGACCATGTAGAAAACATCCCAGTTGTAATGGAAAGCACCGAGTGACGATCACAAAGAAACGAAGCGAACCAAACGATACGAAAACAGATGAGCAGTGTGCAGAAGTAGAAACAAGAAGCACGGCAACGAAAAGAAATCAAAAAGAGCTCAAGATCCCAGAAACAAAGATTGTTGATGTTACACCAGAGCAATTGAGACTAGCTCAAAAAGAAGATGAAACTTTGAAGAAATGCAGAGATGCAGCCGATGGAAAAAAAGAGGGAAATCAAAACAGCAAACAAACCAAATCAAAATTTAAATGGAAGAATGGAATTTTGGTACGAGAATTCACTGAAAAGGAACAGAGAAAAACGCAGATCGTTGTACCCAAGAAGTATAGACAGGGTGTCATGAAATTAGCACATGATACGCCAATGAGTGGGCATTTAAGCGTTAAGAAAACCAGAAACAGAATTTGGGCTGATTTCTATTGGCCAGGAATTTGTGGTGACATACAACGATACTGCGCATCATGCGACGCATGTCAAAGGTCATCACACAAGGGCAGACAGACGCGTGTACCATTAGGTAAAGTACCCATAGTGGACACACCTTTTGAAAAAATCGCCGTGGATTTGATCGGACCGATCAACCCAGCATCAGATAGAGGGTATAGATATGTTTTGACTGTAGTCGATTATGCAACCAGATACCCTGAGGCAGTACCTCTGAAAACATGTCAGACTACCGAGATTGCAGAGGCACTTTGGACAATTTGGACAAGACTAGGTGTACCAAAAGAGATTGTATCAGACCAAGGAACCCAATTTGTGGGAGATTTGATGCAACAGTTACAGAAACTACTGGACGTGAAAGGCATAAAAACGACACCATACCATGCACAATCAAATGGGTTGGTGGAAAAATTCAATGGTACATTGAAACAGATGATGAAGAAAATGTGTCTTGAACAACCAAAAGAGTGGGACCGGATGATACCAGCTTTGCTATTTGCATACAGAGAAGTGCCACAAGAATCTATGTTGTTCTCACCATTCGAGCTTTTGTACGGCAGATCAGTTAAAGGGCCAATGCAGATTTTGAAGCAACTTTGGATGAAGAGCGAAGTGGAAGAGGAAGAGAAGACGATAGCACAATACGTGATCGATTTGAGAAACAGGATTGAACAAACCTGTATCATAGCTCAGGGAAACTTGCGAAAGGCTAGCCAGAGACACGCGAGAAACTTCAACAGAAGAGCAAAACCTAGAACTATCACAGAAGGTTCAAAAGTACTGTTGTTGTTGCCAGAGAAAAAGAACAAACTACAGCTTACATGGAAAGGGCCATTTACAGTGACTAAGAAAATAAACGACTTCGATTACAAAGTGAATGTGCAGGGCAAAGAAAAAGTGTACCATGCGAACTTACTGAAGAGCTACCTTGAGAGAGAAGAAGCAGAAGAAGTCGCAGTAGTTATGACTGAAGACAATGTTGAAGGCTATGCGGAAAACAACGAAGCAGTAGGCACGGTACCTACGTTACCACTCGAAGCTACGGAGAAGGTAACAGATAGCCATATTTCTGACAGGCTAGATGCAACAAAAGTGCAACAGATGCATGAAATACGAAGAAAACATCAGAAAGTGTTGCAAGAGTTGCCAGGAGACACAGATATTGAAACTTGCGAATTGCGAAGTACAACCCAAGAACCAGTGTACGTGAAGCAATATACATTACCGCACGCAGCAGTGGAAACTGTCAAAACAGAAGTGGACCAAATGTTGAAAATGGGAGTCATAGAACCAACCATATCAGCATACAATTCGCCTATTGTACTCGTCAAGAAAAAGGATGGGTCAGTGAGATTCTGTGTAGACTACCGGAAACTGAACGAGACATTAGAGTTTGACCCTGAACCAATTCCAGATATAGAACAATTGTTTGCAAAGGTCGGGAAAGCAAAATACTTTTCAAAACTGGATTGTTCGAAAGGATATTGGCAGATCAAAGTCAATAACGAAGACAAACATAAAACCGCATTCACTACACCAGTAGGACGATTTCAGTGGACTAGAATGCCATTTGGACTGAAAACGGCAGGCGCCGTGTTTTCACGCATGATGCGAAAAGTACTGAGTCCATTAGGCCGCAAGGATGTGGACAACTTCATGGACGATATTTTGGTTGCAACAGAAACTTGGGAAGAACATCTAGAGGCCGTAGAAGCAGTGTTGAGGAGACTCGAAGAAGTAGGACTCACAGTGAAACCATCAAAATGCTACTTTGGCTATGAAGAACTAGAGTACCTAGGACACCATATGGGCAAGGGCAAAATACAACCGGAAGATGACAAGATCAGCAAATTGCAGAATGCAAACACACCACGGACCAAAAAGGAGCTCAGAGCATTTTTGGGACTAGCAGGGTATTATCGCAAATTTGTGCCGATGTTTGCAGAAATAGCTACTCCATTGACTGACATGACGAAGGCAAAACAGCCTGACAAAATCAAATGGACAGACGAGGCAGAGGAAGCATTTCGGAAGTTGAAAGAAGTTTTGTGCAGTAAACCTGTGATGCACTTACCTGATGACAGCAAGCCATACGTTTTGAGGACTGATGCATCAAACACAGCTATGGGAGCTGTACTCATGCAGGAAAAAGATGAAGAAATGCATCCGATTGCTTATGCAAGCAAGAAATTGGCAGAAGCTGAAAGAAATTATTCTACCATTGAAAAAGAATGCTTAGCAGTCGTGTGGGGTATAAAAAGATTTGAACCATACCTGTATGGGCAAAGATTCACGTTGGAAACAGATCATCAACCATTACATTATCTACAGAAGTCAAAGACAGAAAATGGGCGTTTGATGAGATGGGCATTGCAGTTGCAGCAACACGATTTCCAGGTGAAGGTGATCAAAGGAAAAGATAATGTTGGTGCAGATTACCTTAGCCGTATCGACAGTGAAGAAAAATAAACAGATGCAGTGTTGACGTATAATGAATGTGTATGCATGTATTGAACAGTGAGGTTATAGGTAGATTACCTTAACCGTATCGACAGTGAAGAAAAATAAGCAGACGCGGTGTTCACGTATAACGAACGTGTATTTATGTGTTTAACAGTGAGGTTATAGGAAAAGAAATGGTTATTGTCGTGGATGCGATTTATTCGCAAATGATAATATGAAATTGTGTCAAGTATAGTCTAAAACTAGAGTTTTAGCTGGGAAAGGGCCTTGTGTCACAATTTATTTTAATCATTATGCAGTATTTTCTTTCGTGGAGAACTTTCGTTCTTTGTTGTGTGTTGCGGTTATGGCATGTACTTTTTAGTGACGTCAAGAACATATGACGTAAGATGTGTGTTTGGAACATGTGACGTAGGATGTTGGTTTGAAGAGTTACGTCACTGTGAATCGTTTGGAAGACAGTCAGTCAGGAGAGATTTTTGCTCTCAGTAAAAGTTGTTTTTTTTTGTGAGGTGTAGTGGGCAGAGAAATGCCGTGTTATGGTCTATGGTAGAATAGACGATTGAGAGCGGAATGCTCAGTACAGTGGTACGTAAAATTTTGTAGTTTAAGAACTACGACTAGTAACCAGATCGACTGATTAGAGTAACGAGTACCGGACCTTGTCCAACGGCCAAGATGGGCAGACAGGCCTGAAACAGTCGAAGGTTTACTTCACGCATCTTTGGGTATGTATTTGTTTATTATATAGCTGATTCGCGTTTGTTAAGTAGTAGATTCGGAAAATGTATTAGTTGTTCGGCTCTAGATCTGAGATTGTATGATATTCGGCGCGCATCGGCGAGTTTGCGGTGTCGTCTGGCGATCGGCGCGCGGGATTGAATGGAATGATCAAAACGTTTTGTGGAGCCTGTTGATTTTGAAATGAATAATTCGTATCGTGGTGAGAGGTTATGTGTTGTGCGGAAATATGTCGTATTCGTGTGTGTGCATGATATTTCGAATTGACTGTTATTACAATATTTATTCGATGTCGGAAACGATCGGGAATCGGCGACAACGTCCGGAAGCCGTTAGCGGTCGTCATCGTTACAGTGTCGTCATTCCGGCGGAAGTAACTTTAGCAATGGCGGATTTCTTATGGAGAGATACGTTTTGTATGTGTTATAGATGCTTCCCTCCCCTATCACCAGCTGAGAAGTTGGATTTGTGTATGCTTCGTGTGGGAATGTGGTTAATCAACGTGGTGTGCGAGATAACAAGTTGATCCTGACGGTGTGCGTGTGGAGCTTCGACGTGTCATCGCGAGAGACAGTGCGATTATTCGACCAGTGGTGTGGCCGAATCAACAGCAGCGACGCTACATCCATCTTTATCCACGGTCGGAGTAATCAAACTGTTTGATCGTTCGAGGATCTAAGCATTAATTAGTGTCAGTTATTATCGACAGACATTGCGGAGATGTGACATCGTAGTGGAACAATAAGTGTAGGATGTGTGGTTAGTGCTGTGAACATTGTGCGAATGGTTGAGGGTGTGCGTATTTTACAGATGCATGTATGAATCGAGTGAATATTGCGTACGTTTGTATACGTCTTGTCTATTGTTTGTCGTGCGAATGAGAAGATCAAATCATTAAAATCGAACAAATATCCAAATATTCCGAGTGGTATATATTCTTCCTCCCTGGTGTGACACCCTCGTTGCACACACAGAGAGAGCCCTGCAGCGCATCACGTCTTGCTTCGCAGATGCTGCCCAGCTCTTTGGACTCGAGGTCAGTCTGAAAAAGACAGAGGTCCTCCATCAGCCGGCACCCAAGACAGTGTATCGCCCTCCTCACATCACCATTGGCGAGTCTGAACTAAAGTCAGTGCACCAGTTTACCTACCTTGGCTGCATTATCACGGCGTCGGACGCCAAGCTGGACAAGGAGCTTGACAGCAGGCTGGCAAAAGCGAACAGCGCTTTCGGGCGACTTTTCAAGCGGGTGTGGCACAATCAACAGCTGAAAACAGGCACCAAGATCAGCGTGTATAGAGCTGTCGTCCTCACCACCCTGCTGTATGGTTCCGAGTCCTGGGCCCTCTACCGCAGCCAACTACGACTCCTCGAACGCTTCCACCAGCGCTGCCTGCGTACCATCCTGGGCATTCACTGGAGTGACTATGTCACCAACGTCGAGGTCCTTGAACAGGCTGCAACTGTGAGCATCGAGGCTTTGCTGCTGCGGACACAGCTCCGCTGGGCGGGGCATGTCTCCAGGATGGAGGATCATCGCCTACCAAAGATCACACTGTTCGGCGAGCTTGCTACTGGACACCGTGACAGAGGGGCACCAAAGAAGAGATACAAAGACTGTCTCAAGAAGTCACTTAGTGCCTGCCAAATCGACCACCACCAGTGGTCTTCGCTTGCTGCGGACCGCGACACCTGGCGCTCCACCACTTACAAGGCAGCTGTCTCCTTTGAGGACTCTCACAGAGCTAGCCTTAAGGACAAGCGGCTCAGGAGAAAAAACAGAGATGCCGCAGCTCAGAACCCTGGCCATACCTTCCCCTGCAGCCACTGCGGTCGAACCTGCCTGTCTCGGATTGGCCTCCGCAGCCACGAACAAGCCTGCAGACGTCGTGGTCAACTCCTATAAAATCTTCGTTCGCGAAGTCAAGCCAAGAGAGATAATTTGTGTGAAAGTAGACTGACTTTACCTAGCTACATGACTCGATATACTAAGTACACCTGCATGCTCTTCTGAAAACGCCGCGTCGATGTGTTTATGTGTGTGCGTGTGCGTGCGTGCATGCGCGCGCTCCAAATATCCATAAGAGGCTTAGATGTTCATGCGCCCTCCGGGCACATGGGGATCTATGCCTCTTGGAGATGCACGCATGTGAGAGAGAACAATGAACAATGAACAATAAACCTTTATTTTCCAACGGTAGAAGTTATTGGTAACAGGACCAGTTTTCAAACTTGCTATTGCTACATCTACTACATAAATGACATAGACATGTAAACATACACATACCACACGCTGACGCATGCATGCACTCGCTCACGCATGCACGCCCGCACATACGCACGCACACGCACGCTCACACACACACACACACACACACACACACACACACACACGCACTCCGGTACGCACGCATGCACACCATACCTCATGCATGCACGCACGCACGCACACACACACACACACATACATACACACATGCACACCGCAATTACGCATGCACGCACGCACGCACACTGACACACACACAATCACAAACTTACACACGCACGCACTTAGACACACACGCACACATACACACACACGCTCTCGGACACGCACTCCAGACATACATACGCGTATAACGCGTACGCCAAAAAATAGAAAATGAGTAAAAATGCAAAGTAATGCATTACACAGAAAATCATTAAGTACATTAGAATTCATACAGCAAAGGCAAATGACCCATTGCCAAAAGTCCTGATTCATCTGTTTTTAGTAGTTAAGGTCATGGCAAAATGCCTGAATATACACTAGAAATAACATGGGAGACACATTTTGAGAGGTGTAGTGACTGTATGATTAAAATGTTGGCCGAGGCTGAAAATTTCCCTTGCCAGAAAGCAACACCGATCGACCTCGTGTGAGCGATGTGATGGTGTGCAAATAAAAGGCCGACCTACTTGTTTCATATCATCAATTCTGTGAGGCAAGACATGTATAAATATGTACCAGTGAAGAACAGATATTTTCATGTGCGAAATATTGCGCTATTTCCTAATAAAAAACGGCATGTTGAACGTCAGGCGTGTTGTAATTTTGCGACAGAATATTCTTCCCTGATTTCGCACAATGTGAACCTCATAGCAGACGAATTATGACCATCACTTCCTCTCCTGTACATGCATAATGCACCCACTTCGCATGTTTCAAGATAAAAACACAAACAGCCTTTTTTGAAAGGCGAGTTTACTTCTACCGGCTTTTGTTGTAATAATCGACGTTCGACATAGTTGTCTTTTCTTCCTCAACTGCTGCCGATTTCAATTTTGAAAATTTACCCATCGTTTCTTCGTATCACGTGATGCATACGCGCTATGCTGGATCGATGATTGCGGCAAGCTTCAAACCGACGGAACTCGAGAATGGTATGTTGTAATATTCGCCTTTATCTGACGTTCGACATAAAATCTACGTTCAACATACTTTCTGTATAGTTTTTGCATAACAGTTACCTAGAGAAAGGATTGATATGGCATTTGTACCGATAGGATATACAAGCTGTGCAGATTGAAACGAATTGGGCAGTTTGTTGTCGCCAACCATGTGCGTTGAAAATGATTTAGCGAGTTGTACGTCAATACATTACCACAATGCATGTGTGGTAAACATGACGTTCGATCAAAGCGGTGATATTTGGTGCAGCATCTTTGTCTAGAACACTCTCTGGAACGTCGTGTTTGGAGAAAACAGCTAAATTTGTAGAATGTAAAACCGATTCAGACAAAATGCGGTCACACGTGTTTGTAGTTGTTGACAAGCTCCCTTTTCAAGGCGTGTTGCGTCGACCGTCATATTTCCAACACGGCCGATGTTGTAAACCTGATGTGCAAGCACCTGTTCAATGGTGGTGGTGTTAGAACGCCTTTCGCACTCAGATCACCATTGTTGACACTTTCCATCTCGTAGAGTCACCCATGGAATCGTATGAAAGGCCTTGAGAGGGAGAGTGTCATGTTTGATAATAGAACATGCAGATGAAGTGTTGAAAGTGTACATGATAGATGAAAGTGTAAATGGAGATGGCAACTGTTTTTTTTCAGAGCGCTGAGCCTTCTTATATTTGGCACAGAAATGTGCCATGAAGAGCTCAGGTGTCGCATTGTTATTTGTATGGCACTGCATCCAGACAGTTTTCGGAATGGTTCTAATCGGTGCGGTCCTCATGACTGTGTCACCAGCTGAAGTTATTCAAATGGCTGTGCTGACCTCAGTTTCACCTGATGCTTCAGAGCGTCTGTCGTTTGAAGCTGAAGTGATGTCAGTGGTTCAAAACTGCAGCTTGTCAGGGTTGTGGGAGTTTTGCGCAGCCAGTTTTGTGCTGAAGCGTCCAAACCAGTCGGTTTTTCCAGATCTTGGTTGGGAGATGTACAGGCTTCACTGCAGCCGCAATTTTCGCGCTCCGGGTTGTGAGGATGGACAGAAATTGTTCATCATGTGGTTCTCAATCCGCAGTGACATGGTTGCTGATAACTGGGTGACAAACCAATTTGTGCCTATCGTTCCCCACACACACACTCAAGCTTCAGTGGTTGGCATCTTCCATCTTGTTCAGTGGAATGAAACTGAATATGTTGGGCAAGTTAAAGACGTTGACAAACTTCTGCAGGTTGCCTGTGTGTTTCATGTCAAAGCGCCGGCACTTGTACTTTTGGCCTATCCACTTTGACTACTTGTGGGAACCATTTGATTTTATTTTGAGGAGGGTCTCTCTCAACCTCGATAAAAGCACATCCAGTCAGAGGCGTCAGTTTTTCACAGTTATTTAGGACATATGCTGCATAGAAATTGCAGAAGAAACGGGTATAAATATAAATAAGTGATGTCAAGGTGTTTGTGTTTTCCTACACATTTCAGTATATTTACTGACATGTGTAGCAAAACAAACGTGACATCACTGTATTTGTCTGTTTCTCCTGCACTTTCTAGTTGCTTGAAGACCCATACTGACCATCTGTCACTATATTAATAGTTCTCTCAGCGGAGCCCCGAGACACCTACGAAAGGGTTTTGGCCCCAGTGTAAAAAAAAAAAAAAAAATAACATATATTCATATAAATGTATGAATTTTTTTACACTGTTTTAACCTTCATTGTGTTGAGACACTTTTGAGAAGAAATAAGTGTAAAGCGAGATGTGATCGGCAGTTTTAGGGATTGATGAGCAGTTCAAATACATGATGAATAGTCCAGAACGATATGTGATTTAGCAGTATTGCGGATTGATCGGCAGTTCAGGTAAATGAGGAAATGTGTATATTCAGTGTTTGTTGCGGAAGAAAAGTGACTTGTGGGCGAACTTGTGGTTTTGGATGGATAAATGTTAAACCTCCGTTCAGTTTGTTGTAATTATGACGTTCGACATAATATCTGTTTTCCTGAATTTGCATTTATTCTTCCTGTACTTAAAATAAAATGATCATAGGAAATGTTGCTGTTGTCGCTCTTAATTCTTTTTACATCCCTGAGAATGTGGTTTGAAAGAGAATGTGGCTGCATTTCACATTTACAACAAATAGAAAGAAGCACCTGTGTCGGATGTCAGGTATTACAACAATTCATCCTTTTCAGTGACACCCAGAAAACCTTAATGATTTAGTTTTGCAACAGAAATTCACATTTACTA